>CAMPDV010000130.1:0-715330 GCA_946699065.1 Loxodes magnus | reverse complement strand
GGACTAATTAACTGAATATAGATTATTAATTTTTTTTTTAAATAATAAGATCAAAGTTAGTTTAACAGAACTTGAAAGTAGCATTTATAAAATAATATTTAAATCTATTTGATTCAGATTCGAATGAATGTTAATTAGAAGAACCTTTAGATTTGCTTAAAAAGTTTTTCAAGTAAAGTCATACCTTAAATCATCACAAAAAGGGAAATTCCTTAATAGTAAAATTTTAAGTGTACAGTAACATAATCAAAAAAGAAAACTGTAAAACTAAAGTTAACAAAAATAAGAAATTAACTAAGAAAAAAGTAATAATATTAACGAAAGAAAGTAATTTTAAGAAATTAGATAGAGCGATTATTTTTCTAAAATAATCTAATATTTTGGAGGATGAATAAACTAATAACTTTATAAAATTTGCAAACAAATTTAAATTTTTGTATACTTTTTAATTAAAATTTAGTTTTTATCGTATTTTTATAATTAATAATAGCTTAATATAGCTTACCATAAAGAAGTTTAGAGTGCTATTGATTTTAGCAACAATAACTTACAGCCTTTAAAACTTGTCAATTATTTTTTATTCACTAGATCAAACGTAAAATGTATTATATTTTAAAACCTTTTTACATTTTTTTAATATAATTAATTACCATAAGTTTATACTATTATTGCTATACCTGAATTATAATACTGAAATTTAATTTATGCACCTTTATCTCTAAATTTATTTATAATACATTAAAGAACTAAATAAAACCTAAGCATATAAGAATCTCTTTTAAAATCTATCTTATTATCTTATAATAAACCAAGCAAATAATAATTGTTGATTTGGTTCTTTATATCAAACCAAAGATTGAAATATAACTTTTTAGAATAAACTTATTTAAACATTCACGTTATAAATATCAAAATGTAGCTTTTTTAAGCTTTGAACTTTTCTAAGTTTTCTTCTTTAATAAAATCAGATTCAAAGGAGGAACTTTGCTTCTAAAGTTTATAAAATTTACTTTTATTTAGAAATGAAATTGAACCTTGGGGGTGAAATTTGATTCATCGAGGCTTGTGCATTCCAATTTATTCGATAATTAGTTATCTTCCTAAATATCTAAAGATGAAAGTAGCATTTTAACTTTGACTAAATGGGTTATTTGTAGCTTCTTACTTGCAGCTCTTCTATATAATACGTTTGCTATTTATTCTGGTTTTAAATATTAATTGGTTTCCTGATCTTCAACTTAAATGGTAGACCTTTATTGGTTATTTAATCTTATAATCTGTCGTTGCTATTTCCCATCTGATTTATTAGCTTTTTTCTTATTCTTATATTAGATAAAAGGAGTATCTGCCTAACCCTTTTTATTTCTTTTTTTCTTAGGAGTTGTAGGTAAACTTTATTAGTTTAACTTTTATCATAACTAGCTATTCTTAGGTATTTCAAAATTTAAATGCATCAAATTCTTATATATCTTACTCTAAATATCGTTGAGGTCCTTTTTATAATTTTCCTAGATCAATGTTCATATTGGAAATTTATGCTTTGGCTGTATAATGTCTTGCTTTTTAATCTATATTATGCTTTAGTTTTATTGATATATTTTGATAGGTTTTTATTTTAAAATTTTCTTATTACTCCAGTTAGCTTGCCATATGTCTCTATTATCAATTTACAATTTAGTCGCAGCTCTTTCTTAATTAATTTACTTAATTCTGCTTAAGGTTATTAATATTCACCTTTTAGAATACTTCAGGTGAATTTTACTTTTTTCCTAATATTGGTTGTGAATCTTATTCTTTTTAAGATTACTAACCCAGTTAAATTTTGTCAAGATAAAGCTAGATAGGATTGTTTCTTAGCTTAGGTTTAATTTCTTTTTCATTAATGTTTAACAGTAAGTTTTACTTATGAATTTCCTAATGTTTTATTTTGAATCTTTTTGTTAGTTTATTGCTTCATTTTATCCTTTATTAGCAACTATGGCTTTTGCTAATTACTTTATTGGTTTTCACTCTATGCCTCTTTTGAGTTTTTTTCTCTTTTAATAATATCCATATTGAGATCAGCTATTTCAAAGCAGCCTTTATTTAGATTGTCATGCTTTAAATTTTCTACTTTCATTCTAATAATTACCTAATTCTTTTTTTTTCTAAGGGCTATTATCCAAAGCCATATTTTATTAAGTTCTATTTGCTCCATTAAGAATGTTAACCTTCTCTTTGCTAAAATAATCTTGAATGTTAGTTAGCTTCTTCAAAGATATTGTCTTAAGCATTTACTTATCAACAGGAGAAGCTTCTCTACTATTGTTAGCTGACCGCGCTAAATAAGGATGCTATAGCTTATTACTAGTAGTGTGTGTTTATATCCTCGCTAGCAAATCTCTATTTTTTTGCCTGCTTTACTTAAATTCCATTTTATGATTAACAAAGAGAAATTGACTAAATCTGAACAAAACTCAAATGAAGACTCTTAACTGTTTTACTTTTGCTTAATAACATTAAACAGCTTTAGAAAGTAGCTAAAGCTCTTCTAACCCTCTACTTAGATATATCTGAATAGTATTTAACAAGATACTGACTTTCTATTTATTTGATGAGTATATTGGTTAGTTATTATTTAATTAGCTTCTAACTAAATATGTTAGCTATTATATAGCAAATCTTAGAATCTTTCCAATAAGATTAGTAAAGAGCCTGATAAATCAGATATTTAAAGGCTTTTACTTATAGTACACTTGTATATGCCTTTGCAGCAATAGCTTGGAATAATATTAGAACTTACTTCCATTCTTATTAAGAAGCAGCTGCTCTTATGCTTAAGCATCTGAGTTTAAAATAAAGAGACAAAATAGGAAAAATAACTAGCTTAAAGGATTAAAGAATTAATAGCTTTAATTTAATAAACATGCTTAAGTTACAAGCTATCATTATTTAGAGGGATATTTTGCTCTATATGATAGCACCAAGCTTATTTCTATTTTTATTAATCTAAAGAGATCTATTATTCATAATTTTATATTATGCTTCAAATATTAATATTCAACTAAAACCTAAGTAAAGACTTTTATATTTCTATGCAAGGAAATCTGCTTAGAGTTAAATTAAGCGCTAATAAGTTTAGTACAAAGGGTAAATCATAGCCTAAGTATTATGCTTTAGGGGCTTATTTCATAGACAAGTCTAATTGATGGTGATCTTCTTTATTAAATATAAGAAAAATGATAAGATAGATTAAAAAGAAATGCTATAGCATATTATAAACTAATGCTAGCCTAATTAAATAAGCCTCTTTATAATAAGTTTTCTGATATTTCTAAATCTTGCTGACAATAACCATATATCCATCCTTACCAATGTACATATTACTTACTTAATAAATATAAAGCTTTCATTATAGATTTTAAAGACTATACTTCTTAAAACAATAAATTGTAAGCTTAATACTTATATAACAGTTTAATTTATAGAGGTTAAATCAAAACTTTATATCGTAATCAATTACATACTCAAGTAATAATCAATAGAAAGCTTTAAGTTAAATAGGGTATTTAATCTTAATTTTCATTTAAGCAATGCTAGCTATTTAATATAAGAGTATAGTCCTTTAGTCTTTAAATTAAACCTTTAAAAGAGAGAATAAACATATTCTAGTCCATCATCATAAAGCATGCAATTAAGCTAAAAGGTATTAAGAAAGCGCTTTGCAATATCTATTGCTCTTTCCTTCTATAATGAAATAGCTCAAAATAATTAAAGATTTAATATGATAGTCTAGTACAAATCTTTATAATCTAACTTCTTTTTTATTTACATTCTTTAGTTCGAAATTTAAAAGTATTACAATACATATATCTAAATTATACCTTTTAATACAATATTAATATCTATTAGCATTTCTCAAGCAATTACCCATCTTCATATAGAGAAACTTTAATTAAATAAATAAAGCAGCTTGCATTTTTATCACTTTTAATCTTATATTTCTCCATCATAGAATTAGCCTTAAATTTGTAGAATTTAGCGGAGCAATATTTCTATTTATTAGCCTTAATTGCTTAAGAACTAAGTCTATTCTTATTTGGATTGCTTTGCAATAAATAAATATCCATGAGCCATTTAATCAAGAAGCTGAGCTTTAGATTGAACTATTTTAAGATGCAGATGAAACAATTATGAGAAATAATACCTTTAAATCCTAACTTCGGCGAAGAAAATTAATTTTTTAGTCTGAATAATATCAAAAAATATTAGGCTTTTTCTCCAGAAACCATTTCACGTTAATTTTATAATAGTAATTTATTCATTCGCAAACATACCTTGCTTAGAAAAGATTGCTTGGCAAATGTTATTTTTTAAACTTTTAGGTGTGCAATGTTTCTCTTTCGTATTTTATCATTAAAAGATAAATTTACTTGGATAAAGCAAAATTGCAAGTAAAAGATATCTTACAAAGGGTTCTTAATTGTTCATGAAGTTTCTAATTATGTAAGATTTTTAGTTTGATTAAGATTTAAAAGAAACAGGAGACTTATTAAATTTTTCTCTTAATGATTTAGACATAATTTGCTATAATTCTAGAGCTTTTTAAGCGATTATCTTTCAGTTTCTATGTTAATAGTTTTTAGTTAAAACAGGCCTAATTACCCTTACTTTTTAAAATCTCATTAATTTTATTTTTGCTTGTATCTTATAATATTTTATCAAGAATAGGCTTCTAATAAAGCACTATGATCTTTTTAAA
The DNA here is from genome assembly GCA_946699065.1 of Loxodes magnus. Taxonomy (NCBI): domain Eukaryota; phylum Ciliophora; class Karyorelictea; order Loxodida; family Loxodidae; genus Loxodes; species Loxodes magnus. The sequence goes on along the minus strand of CAMPDV010000130.1, from coordinate 710,589 downwards.
TTAAGGAGGCTTTTCTCTTAATAGGGCTAATTAATTCTTCAAGGCAGCTATTTTTAATTTATAAGCGAGCTTCAAGCTTTACAAAGTATCCAATTCTATAAAGTATATTGATAAATTTTGTGCTTATATTAAGAACCTAAAATCTATTAAAAGTAGTAAGAGCTAAATAAACCTTACCTTTTTTCGATGATGTTAAAAATATCGCTTAGCATCTGAGCAGGCTGTTCTTTCTTGTTGTTTACTCTTTGAATAGTTTCTAAAAGATTTAATCTTTATTTATAAATATTCTAACTCTATTTATCTCTTATGAAAACTACTATCTATTAGAATTTATAATTAAGACATTAAGAAATATAGCTAGATTATTTTATTCTTAGTTTAATTTTAAATTAAACTATTGCTTCTTTAAATTTAAACTAGCAATAGGCTTATTTTAGCTATTTACTCTTTAATATTTGTAATTTATTCTATGTTAAAAGTATTTCTTCCTTTATATCCATAAATATTAGCTAATTAAGTTTCTAGTTTAGTTTCATTTGATAATCAAATTGGTTCAGTTCCTTTCTAAACTTCTTATTTATTTGCTTTTTTGTTTAATCAGCTAAATTATATTCAATTTATCTATTTTATCATCCTTTTCTTCTTAAATTTGATTGCTCTTTGAAGCTATTTTGTCTTGAAAAGCTTAATTCAAGAATTAGAAAATAAAATTTAGCAATCAAATAGGAAAGAAAATGACAAAGATAAATTTAGTTATAGGAAAAAGATCTTAACTGGCTTATAATTGTAAAAGCCTTTATCGTTTTTGAGTAAATATATATGGCTGAATATAAATAATTAAACATATATGTGTCTAGTTCTTTATAGAAGGATACTAGATTACGTTTAAGATTTATTGCAAATGGATATAGTTAATTAAAATATAGAAGTTTAAAAATAAGCAAATCTTAGTTAGTACAAGTTATAATTAAACTTTAAACTAACACTTTGTGCAAACCTTTTAGTTTCTTTTCTCTTATTTCTTAATATCTTACTTTAAATTAATAAGCATAAAGAGTAGTAAAAAGAATAATTAAGAGATTTTACTTAAGTATTTAATTTATAAAGAAAGCTAGAAGCTATTTAAAGTTTTAAAATAGTACTAACTAAATACTCTTATGGTTTTATAGAAGTTCTAATTAAGCACTTTCTGCATTTTTTTTCTTTCTAAGAGTATGCTTTCGAATGTTCAGCTTTTGCTTCTTAAACGGACATATTCCGTTTTAATAATGCTAATTGTATTTAACTCATTAAAAGATTTAGATTTGACTTTAATAAGTAAAGTTTAAATTATAGCCACAAGCTAATTATATTATCAGCCTTAGTCTTTTTAAAAATGTAAATACCATAAATATTAAATATGCTTCATGTTTTTTGATAGCAGTAGTATTGAAATAATAGTAATGAACTGAGCAAAGATAGTAATTTAATCATTATTTAATCTTTTAAAAAGGTAGATATTTGGTCTGTTATCAAGTTAGTTTGCAGTTGTATTCTCTATAAATATACTATTAGTTAATCTCTAAGGTACAATGTAAAACTCATAGCTAACTTAGCAGATAAATTTAACTTTATCTACAACTGTTCCACATAATTATAAAATAATTGGCAATGAAGAATTTACAAGATTTAGTAAATTAAATAGAATCTAAAAGATAGAATTCAAATAAATCTAAACAAATGTAAGGAAGTATCAATAACCATCGCGTAAATCAGTAGAAAAAAAAAAATTTGATATAAAAATGAACAACTTGAACTAATTGACAGCTTAGACATAACAAACACGATTTAGATTTTAATAGGTAATATTACTATTATTATCTTTTACTAATTACTTAAAATTTATTTAACTGCTTGTTAATTAATAACATCTAAATTTATACAAATTTGGTCATTCTCTCTTATTTAATCTAAATAACTATAAATAGTATAGGTTTCTTAGTAATATTTGATAAGCTCTTCTTCACAAATACTTATATTATGATTATATTATTTTTCTATTTTATGTTAAATAAAGAAATCCTTTTTGAGTCTAACTGTTTATTATTCTTTTTTAAGAAGTTTCGTATTTAAAAAATTTAAAAGATAGGAGTACTAATTTATTTTATTGACTTATTTTACTTTAAATTAAGAGATTAAAATTGAATCTGCTAATTAGGTTTCTTTCTTATGCTAATTAGTTAATATTAAGGTTACTTCTTCCCTTTTAATCTATAGCTTTAAAATACTATTTATTCTAATTTAGAGATTCTTAAGCTATTAAATTTCCTTAAAATAACTTGTAGTTAATGTGGGTCAAAAGATAATATTTAGCTTAATGTAAGTCTAAAATATTTTATAAAGCTAACTTGTTTAATAATTAAATTATTTTAGTACTATTACATTGTTAAGAATTAGTCCCCATAGAGGGAATATTTCGTATTTATATAAATTATTAATATTTTTGCTTCTTAAGCGTTTATATATAATTATCTTTCCCTAACCACTTAAATCTTCTACCTATTTAGATATTCAACTTAATTACCTTTTTCTTTTAATTAATGTATCCGACTCTACTATATAAGAGAAGAGATTCGATTTGCTTTATAATGATATCAATAGGGACTTTCTACTTTATTATATATATAATATCCATTTTATTATTTTCTCTCTTTGGTTGAATGATATCTATGTCATTTAGCTTGTTATGGAAAAAAACCTAAAGTTAGAGTATATACGAAAATACTAAAGATAATACTTAAAAAGCTAAAAAATATCAAAAACCTCAAAACTATTTCTATTATCAATCATACCACTAGTAAAGGCTATCTCCTCATTAACTTGCTAATCTTATTTATCTGAAGTTTATTATTACTTTTAATAATACGAGCATAAGAGCTTACTTGCCTTCTGACGAGATATCTAACTAGTTTAAATAAAAAATTAGTTAATTAGATAAATGTAAAATTTGAAACTGCTACAACTAAGAGAAAAGCATAGTTGCCTCTGCTATGGGGTATTATATTTGTTTCTAAGTTTCATACACTAGCAGTCTCTTTATCATTCTAGAATAAATATTTCAAGATAAAAAAGATTATATCAAATACTTTAAAATTCATACTATAGAGGTAACTAAGCTGATTAAAGGGTTAAGTTAAATCTCCAATCAAATAGATTAAATAAAGATAGTATTTTAAAGGAATTTAAATAAGGATAAAACCTAAAACCATTTTTAAAGATTTAATGCTAGGACATTTATAGAAAAATCTAAAATAGCTTTGCAATATGTTACTATAGAGCTAATTATAAAAATATCTATAATCTAATGGTTACAAGCAAATAAGAGGATTACAAAGTTCTACTATTATATATCATTTTAAAGTTATTTTTTAATTCAAATTAGGTTATAAGCCTATTAATACCACTACATTACAGGGTTACTGCTTTGCTAATTGTATTGCTTTTAATTTTTTAATAGAATATCTCTTACACATTTCTTCAAGAATGTAAGTCTTGCTTGAAAGATTTGAATTGATGTTGTTAATTAAATGCATAAAACCAGTTTTGCAATAAAAATTATAATTAGGAAGAAAATGTAAATAGTATATATCATTATTAAAAGGGATATTATTAAATTTAAATTGGAAGTCATACTTAATTTATCAATAAGACTTAACTCTAAAACTTAATTCTATAAGCTAGATATTTATACTTGAAAATAAGGATTTGGCTAAACTTAAAATAGTTATAATTAATAAATACAAATTATAGGTATTTAATTTATAATAGCTATATCTTATTATTAATTGCAAAGTTACTTTAATTAATGTAATCTTAATTAGATATTTCTTAATAACTAATTAGAGATAGAGTCTACGTGATTATATGCTAGATAATTGTTTAATAGATTATTCCAAGTTTATAAAGAGAATTTGAATATCAAAGGTTATGTTTTTATCTCTTTCTTACTCTTATTAAGATTAATAATTTTAAGCTAATGTATTCAATTGACTTGACCCTGCTATTTAATAGTTAAGAACTTTATAAGAATTAATTTGCATAGATAGTTCGAAAGCTTAAAGTTAAATGAATAGCATATTATTTGACTTGAATTATCTTGAAGCAATAGAGAGTATTATATAATGATAGATAAGGAAACTATTAATTAACTTAAATTATCATATCTAATTTACTAGCGTAATCTATAAGAAACTACCTACTTTTTTATTCCTTATTTAAAATATTAATTGCAATGTTTAAATTAGAGTTAAACTAAGACAGTATTTAAAATATATATCTTTAGTGTACAAACCACTATTCTACTTGTCTAGCATTGCTATTCTAATACTGAAAAATTAATATGGATACTCAGTTTAATAGTTATTACAAAAGGTATAATTAAAAGCTGAGCATAAAAAGCTGCATCAAAGTAAATAAATAAATATAGTGCTAAATTAAGAAATTAGCTTTTTGAAAGAAAAATGAAATAGCTAGTTTCCTCATAAAGCTAGGAAAATATTACCATCAAGAGCCTGAATATGAAGTAAGTAATAGATCAAGGTATTAGATAGCTTTTATTGAAAGATTAGCAATTATGTAGAAATAACATCAGATTTAAGAAAAATAATGAGAAGATGATGATGGTTCTTTAAAACAGATAAAATCTAAATTATTAAATTATTAAATAAGGAACACCACAAAGCTTATTCTGAAATTGATTGCTTATTCCAATTAAATAATACAAAGGAATAGCATTTAAACCTATAACAAAGTGTAGATAAAGAGTTACTCTTAATTTTTCTAAATAAAGTGGTAAGCTTAGTATTTTAATTAAATAAGGCTTGTAGTTAGGTAAGTAGATTTGTCAAATAATTATTAACTATAACAGTATTAACTTAATGGGCTAATCCTTTAATAATAATTAAAAAATATAAGGCTGCTTTGAGATTATAATTATTAAGCTTTAATGAAAATCTAATTGCATTTATATAACTAAAAATATTTGTTTAATAAGAGTCGCAGTTAACCGAATAACAATTTAGTAAAAATAAATAGATATTATTAATCATCCTCTATAAGCCTTTAGCAAATAAAGCTTAATTATTCTCTTCTACTAAATGGAAAAATATTTATTTAGAAACTATAAGATAACTTTAAAGTATCATATTTAGTGTTTTAAGTTAGATAAAAATCAACATCTAATTACTAAAGTTATTTTATATCTAAGACAAAAAATTAAGGACACATTGTCTTATAAAGAATGTTTAGCTTTTTAATGTGTCTTCTGAAAATAAGAATTGATATTATTATAAATCATAAGCATCTTATCTAAATGAAATGTATCATATTCTAATTAATTAAAGAACCTAAATAGGAAGTTATGCTTATTTTATAACATCTAAAGATTTCTTCAACAGCAATAATTAATGCTTCGACGTATCTTTACATTTCATGTAAAATTAGCAAAAAAGCCCACTTAGATTTAGTAGAGAGAGTTAATATTAGCTTAGATAAGCAAGTTAGATAATTTAAATTGCTTACTGTCAATTTTTAGTTGCTTTTTTTAATTTTATTACTAAAAGTTAGGAAAGATTTGCGATGATTTATTTGTTTTCTTATTTGCGCTATTAAATAAAATGCTAAGAACTGCTTAGTAAGGATAAAATTAAAATTTAGCTTAAATAAGAATTAATCAGCTTAAAAAAATATGAATAACTCGAATATTTAAAATTTAGAAAAATCAGGAAAAAAACGTTATAACTAAATTAAGTTACATCTAATATGAAATAAGCCTCTTTCTAATAATAAGAAGAAATACCATTAAACCAATTTACAAAGGGAAGCTATTTAGTATGAGTTTAATAAGTATTGTACTAATTTAGATAACATGCTTTTTATTATTTCTAGTCAATCTAGATTCACTATTTTTAAATTAATTTGTTGCTAACATTCTAATCTAAATAATTTCAAAAACTTTAATCAAAGAAAATAAGAGACAAAAGATCTACAAAGGAAATCACAAGGAAGTACTTGGATGAATAGATTAAAAACACATTGTTTTGATCATAATCTTAATGTCTTAATTTATATTTTTATATCCAAGCAAACAATGATTATCTATAAACCACTAAAAGAAATTTAACTTAGACACTAAATAAACTAATTTGAGCTTAGAAGATTTAACTTTTTAAGTTTAGGATTATATACAGTAGCAAACATGAATAAGCAGGGATTATTATTAAATTTGAATTATTTTATAATTATTCCTATAGCACAAAATAATACTTTCCTTCTTAAAAAATTTCCCACTTACAGTTTTTCTTAATGCCTTTGAACTGTATATTAATTCAAATGAATGTTGATAAATAAATAGCTAGCTAGTGTTTAATAATAGAACTTGATAGCCTTAATAAACATAATATAATTTAATTTATTTCAAACTAAAACTATTAAAGAGTATATTTATTTAAATCTAAAACCAGCTTCTCAAATTTAATTAATTTGAAATTCTCAAATCATAAGCATCATTTGTAGAATTTAATAAAAGGAAATTTTAGTTTTTCTTTTCTAAATTTTTTGATCGTAAGATATAATAAAATCTTAAAGCATATGAGAAGAAAGAAGAAGTTGATAGAAACTTTTGTATTGAATAGAATAAAAAGCTGCTTATAGATGCAAATCACTAAGATTATGTATATTTAGTTGTAGCTTATTAGTTAATTTCATTTAATTAAATGATTTTAATTCCTATTAAAAGTGTAAAGTAATCGTTAGTTTATAATAAAATGAAAAGAGCTTGCTCATTTTCGCTGTTTGAAGTTTATTACTTCATTTAATGTTTTTAGTGAGAACTAATGCTGATGAGGTTTATGTTAGTACTCTTGGAACTTTATAAGGCTCATATTTTGGTTCATCTACTGGAAAAATTGATTAGCCCTATATAAACTATTTAATAGGCAATTTATGAGACTCCTGATTCTTCCTAGCGAGATATTTACATTTCTCCAGATTATCATTAACTGTCATATTTAATATGTCAAAATTGCTCAGATCCATACGAAATAATGAGAGGAGGAAATTAGAATTTGGGTCAAAAAAAAATAGCAATAAAAACCTGAAATTGTGATGAAAAGTTTGAAATACAATGTGTTTCAAATTATAGTAATAGAGCAACTATAGCAATTGTAGAGCCATAAATCTGATTTAATTTATATTATGATTCCCTATCTTTTATAAATTTTAGCAATTTCAGGTTAATAAATGTTGGGAGGATTTTCTTGCAAGGATATAGATTGCTCTTAGTTTCAGTATAAAAAGTTAATTCAATCATAGAAGTCTTAAGTTGCCATTTCAATAAGTTACAATCTAGAATTTCACCCTTAAATTTAACTATTTGTTCTATTTTTTAGAAATGTAATGTAACTTTACTGAATTCAACTATATCGAATAATGTTGTGAATGATAACGGACAGATATTCAACATCAAAAAAGTTACGTTTTAATAATAATAGACAAATATTCAATAATAATTAAGGATCTATAATGCTAAGCCTAATAGTACTCTAAGCTTTAATATTTCCTAGATTCAATTTAACTCAGCTTATTCATCTATTTTGGCAGTAATAGCTAGCAATTTTACCTTTAACTTTGTTTAATATTACTTAGAATTATTTATAAAGTTTAGCTACGCTTTATGCTTTAGATTCTGTAATTGACTTATAACTTACCAATTTTTCAAATAATAAGGCATTTAAAAGAAGTGGCTGACTTATATTTAGAATAGTCCAAAATATCAATTTAAAATAGCCAATTTGAATATAATAAAGGAAATTGAAGTGGAGCTATTAGTCTATTTAATTCCTAAATAGATCGGATGTATAACTCAATATTCTAGGGAAATTATGGATACTCATCGGGAGGAGCAATTATCTTGAATCAATCTCAAATTTATAACACTTCACTAAATTATTTTTATAACAACAACGCAATGATATAATGGAGGAGCAATAAGTGATACAAACTCATTCATACAAATAATATCATAAAGTGAATTTAATGCAAACCAAGCAAATTAATAAAATGGAGGAGCCATATTTTTGTAAAACTCTAGCCTTAGTAATTTCCACAATAACTAAGTGAAACTAAATAAAGCTTAATTGAATGGAGGTGCATTATATCTCTCTAAATCAAATATTTAAAACCTTACAAGGACTAAATTTTCATAAAACATAGCTTAATTAGAAGGAGGGTGCTATTACTTGCATAGACTAATCAGTCATTTCTTATATAAATAATAATACTTTTTAAGATAATTCAGCTTATTACTAAGGAGGATCCTTAGCCTTTTTTTTTCAAGCATTTAATATATATAATTAAATATATTTGAAAAGAAACTCGGCAAAAAGCTATGGTGGTGCAATTAGTGCTAGCTTCGTTTAAATTCAGAATCTATAAGATAATATATTTAAGAAACAATATAGCTTATTTTGGTGGAGCTTTGTAGATTTTAAATTCAACTATAGTAAATATTTTAAATACCTATGCCTCAATCAAAAACTAAGCATAATGAGGAAAAGGTGGCTTCGCTCTTTTTAATAATACCCTTTTATGAAAACTTGATAAATGGATAATTTTATTACAATTCTGCAGGAGATTAAGGAGGCTGCTTTTATTTCTATAACGTGAGCTTAATTAATATAGCAAATATCAAATTTTAATAAAATTAAGCTACGAGTGATGGAGGAGTTTTATTAATTAAAGATTCAATAGTTAATTTTATTATAAATTGTACATTTCATGTGAACTAAGCCTAAAGGAAGCGGTGGATCTCTTTGTTATATATAATTCAAGTATATGACAAATTAACTAATTCTTTTGCATATTTAAATTAGGCAGTAGAGCATGGTGGAATTTATATGTATAATTAAATCAAGCATCTAAAATTTTTATATAATAACTAATTTTAAAGAAAACAAAATCAATCTGAAAAGGAGGAGTCATGTTTTTGCTTGAAGTTAAAGCAAGCGTTTTTTGATAACAATTTATTTAAAATTAAGCAAATGATTAAGGAGGATGTGTTTTACGTAGAGAGCTCTCAAATAGACATAATATAGAATAATTAATTTAAAGAAAATTAAGCTTCAAACTCTGGAGGAGCTTTATATGCTTTAAATAGTACTATTTTTTCTTTTCTAGTCAATTTATTTTAATAAAACATTGCCTATGTATATGAATGGAGGGTCTTTATTTATTTAAAACTCAAAATAGATTCAATAAGCAAATGCTAGTTTAATTATAGCAAAGCTTATTAAAAATGGAGGGTCTTTATATATAAATAAGTAAAGCATAATAAATAATAACTGATATAATTGCATAAAATAATGAAGCATATGAGAATGGAGGCTTTTTATTCACCTCTTAATCTAACATTACTTATTTTTCTTAATAATCAATCTTTAACTTAACTCAGCAAAATGAAATGGAGGTGCACTTGCTTTAATTGATAATACTTTAATCCAAAAAATATAAAAAAGCACATTTTAGTAAAACTCTGCAGTATATTATGGAGGAGGCTCTTTTTTACGAAATATTTACTATTTAATTTTTCTCAGATAATAATTTTAACCAAAATAAAGTTCAATTTTCTGGGAGGAGCTATAGCTGCTTTTAATATAAATATATCTTCAATATAATAATTGTATATTTAAAGAAAATTAAGCATAGTAATATTTAGTTGGAGCCTTGTATATCTTTAATTCTAATATAACCTTATTAATAAATTCTTTTGGGATTTCAAATTAGGCCAATTAAAACGGTGGATTCATTTACCCTTTATTAATCAAATATTGATTATTTTCATAGTAACCAGTTTTTATAAAAAACGGAGCAATTTTTAAATGGAGGTGTTCTTGCTTTTGATTAGAAATCTCACATACCTAACATCGAAAATTGCTCATTTTTTAGAGAACTGAGCAAATCAATATGGTGGAAGTATTAATTTGAAAATAATTCCTATTTAGACAGCTTAAAATAGTTGATTTTAATAAAATACAGCATAGTGATCTGTGGAGCAATAAGTATCTTCAGGACGAATATTACTTCAATATAAAATTGCACTTTTATAGGAAACTCTGCTAAAAAAAGCATCAAAAGGTGCTTTGTATATTTACGAATCAAATATAACTTATTTAGTAAATATAAAATGCCTCATAAAATTTAGCTAATGTAATGGTGGATTTGCTTATTTGGCCGTTTCAAATATAACTTATTTCTATACCAACTATTTCAGATCCAATAATGCAGGTGAAAAAGGTGGAGCTCTTGCCTTTTATGATTCTTCAACCATTAATGAAATATTAAACTGTTCCTTTGAAGAAAATAAAGCGAATTAAATGGGAGGAAGTATTCATCTGTAAAATATAACTATTTAATCTATCAAAAGCAATCGTTTTCTAGCCAACTCTGCTTATTTTTCTAATGGAGGAGCAATAAGTATCATAAGCTTAAGTATTCAATCAATAGAAAACTGTTCTTTCATAGGTAACTCAGCTGAAACAAAAATCAGGTGGAGCTATTTTCCTCGAAAGGGCAAATATAACTAAGTTAATAAATATAAATGCTTATATAATAAAGCTAACAAAGATGGAGGCTTCATGGTATCTTATTATTCATTTATTGATTATTACCACAGCAACTATTTCTTAGTAATAAAGCTAACTAAAACGGTGGAGCTCTTGCCTTTTATAAAAATTCGATCATTTTAAAATAAAAAACTCAACGATTAAAGAAAACTAAGCGAATTAAAGGGGAGGAGGTATGCATTTGGGAAGAAGCAAATATAAGTTAAATATCTGAAACTACTTTCTTAAAAATATTGCTATGTTCTCAGGAGGAGGTGCTATTAGTATCTAAAAAATGATCTTAACTTCGTTGGAGAATAATTATTTCTTCGAAAATTCTGCTGAATAATCATAAGGCGGAGCTTAATAATCGAGAATGCAAATGTAACTCAGATGAAAAATTTAATAGCAGATTCTAATTATGCCAATACAAATGGAGGTTTTGCTTTTATGCTATATACAGAAATTAAATAATTTGATAATATTACCTTCAATAATAATAAAGCTATTTATAATGGTGGTGCTATATTTCTTTAAAATTCCCTCATTAATTCACTTTAAAACGGCACTTTTTATTAAAATAGAGCTAACTAGAATGGAGGTTGCGTTTATTCTTCTAATTCTTGTTTCCATTTTAGAATTTTATTAGAATACAGCACATTTTTCAGGAGGTACATTCAACTTCATCGACACAATAATCCCTTTTATTTAGAATTGTTCATTTATAGAGAATTCAGGCAACGTCTTTATCTGGTGGAGCTATAATCGTTCAAGATTCAATCATAACGGAAATCAGGAATTTAACGGAACTTTAAACGAAGCTTTTAAAAATGGAGAGTTTTTATATGGAGAATTCAAAAACTGAAAAGATAAAATAAAGCCACTTTAAACATAATAAAGCTAACTATAATGGAGGTGCATTCGCCTTCTATTATTAACACAAGTATCGGCATAATTGAAAGTAGTAGCATCAATTTAAGCAAAGCTTAATAATTAGGAGGCAGCATTTATTTGGAAAATTCCACAATTCTTTCAATAATTGATAGCCAATTCATATAAAACTAAGCTTATTTTTCTGGAGGAGTTATGACACTTCAATTTTCTTTGGTTTCCTCAATAAAAAACTGCAACTTTAGTTAGAATATAACCTCACTATATTACGGAGGAAGTTTATATGTTTTCAATTCTAACATAAGTAATATTACTAACATAAGGGCTACTCAAAATCAAATCAATTAAGGAAGCGGTGGTTTTGCAAGCTTATCTCAGTCTTCGGTTGATTTTCTCTAAAATAGCTTTTTCCAAAATCATAGTTCGGGAAGAATGGAGGTGTCTTTACTCTATAAGAAAATTCTAGAATAAATACAATTATAAACAATATATTTGAAAATAATCAAGAATTAGAATAAGGAGGGGCATTTTACTTAGAGTATTCAAATATCCTATTAATCAACTTAAATTTATTCCAATAAAATAGTGTATAAAGATATGGTGGAACTATAAGCATATTTAATTCATATATTTGGATCTATATAAAATAGTACTTTTTTAAGATAATTATGTTCAAATTTACTCTGGAGGATCCCTGTTTTTACAAAACTCAACAGTCTTAAATATTAGTAACATAATGGCTTCTGGAAATTCTGCTTTAAATGAGAATGGTGGATTTATATGCTCCCAATAGTCAAACATCCTTTTAATATAAAATAGTATATTCACTGAAAACTAGGCAAACTAGAAGGGAGGTATTTTTTACTTTAATTCTAATTAAAAATAAGCTTAACTTCAATTAATCGATTGCTAGTTTTATATCTATTAGTGCAAGTAAGGCAGCATAGAATTTTTCTTTAGACAGAATATTAGCTTATCAAATATAGAATTTACTCAAACAACGCGATGAAAGAAGAGGCATATTTTGGAATAATAAACTCTGAAGATGTAAAATATCAAAGCTAAAATAACTCAGCAGCTAAAGGCTCAATTATTTATAGCATTACGTCTACTATTATTATGAAGAATATTCTAAGCTATAATAACTCAGCTGAAATAGATGGAGGATTTGTTTACTCTGAATAAAGTAATTTGCATATAGAATATCTGAATTGTATTTAGAACAAGGCTAAAAATGGAGGATGTATGTATCTAAGTGATACCTAAATCACAATTTTACAAAATAACTACTCATTAAATGAAGCAACTATAAATGGAGGTTCCTTTTATGTTTAATAAACACAACTTGTACTCTCTTAAGCTAAATTTGAGTAAAATAAAGCGAATAATGGAGCTTCTATGTATTTATCATAGTCATAGATATATTTATAAAGTTGTAGTCTAAATAAAAATGAAGCTTTTAAAAGATCAATTGTGTTCTTGATGGACTCAAATGCGAGCCTTATATACACAAAATTAGAAAATAATACTTCTAATAATGGAAATACTCTTGAATGTGTTCTAGCTGATAACATGCATTTGTAGTAATGCACTTTAAATTTTAACAAGGGAAACTAAATATTTTCAGCTAATCAAGTTAATATAGTAACTATTAATGAAACTTAGGTTGTACTAAACGAAGCGAAATATGGTGCTATTGAGACTAAAAATGTTAAACTTTAAGTATCAAATTCAATAATTTCTAACAATACAATTCTCAAGGGAACTTTAATGGAAGCATCTATTAAAAATTTTAGCTTGATTTAAAGTTAAATAACCTAAAATAAAGCTTCTAGTGGCTTCATAATCATTCTATAGTACGTAAATGCACAAATTTATAGTTCTTTATTTGAAGAGAACCAGGGCTTAAGAGGAGCTTCCATTCTGTCTTAACTTTCTAATTATTCAATATTTGACTGTCTTTTCTTAAGAAACAAAGCATAAAGCTCAGGAGGAGTTATTGAAGCAAGTTAAGACTTTATTAATATTAAAAATTGTACTTTTATCCAAAACACTGCTATGGATGGAGCTGTCTTTTCATTTTTTTAGGTAGAAATAAGTCTTTATTAAATAATAGGACTTAAAAATGTAGCAGTAGTAGGAGGCATAATAAAAGCAGATAAATCTACAATTAAAATTAATAATTCTTAATTTAGTTATAATTAAGCAGATGAAGGAGCTGTTTTCCATACTTAAATGACTATTTTAGAACTCTATCAAGTAGAATGCACTTAAAATAAAGCAACCAATAATGGGGGAGTAAGTCACATGCAATTTAATAGCTCTTTTAGATCAAAGAACTCAAAATTTTCTTAAAATAATGCAGAAGAAGGAGCCTTTTTATATGCATAAAACTCCTATTTTTGTGTAAATAATTCAATTATTTATGCGAATAAAGCCTCCTCAATGGGTTTTTTAAGCTTATGGACTTCATATAAATAAAATGCAAGTGAATTGGTTAATACTTAGATTTATAATAATACTGGAAGAACTTCTTCTATTTTTATTTATAAGAGTAAACTAAGCATTAAGAACGTTCTTTTTGAGCATAATTAAGTGAAGGGCTTAACTTCTGGTCTTATGTTATGAAGCTCTTAAGTTTTAATTGAAAATTCTATTTTTAATAGTTAGTATTCAGAAACAGGTGCATTCATCTTAAGTGATTTTCAAGCTACTATAGAAATTAAATTTTCCAATTTTTCAAATACATTTGCAAGCTAGAGAGGAGGAGTACTACATTTAACATCCTCTAATTTATTGATGCATTCAGTAGTATTTTAAAATACGACAGCGTAATAAGAGGGAGGTGTAATATATGCCCTTTAATCAAATTTAAGCATTCGCAATTCTAAATTTAGCAATTGCACCTCCAAAAGCAAAGGATCAGTTATTTACACTAAAAATTCATCAATCCTAATAGATAAAAGCACTTTAGAAGACTACATAAATAATGCTATTGCTATAGAAGAAAGCCTCTTAGAGTTAAATAATACTTAGTTTACTAATAGAAGCAGTTAACTTCCTTATGGTTCTGCTGTATATTCTCTAAATTCTTAAGTTAATATGACAAAATGTACATGTTCATTATAGAAAGCCTTATAGGGTTCTTGCTTATCTATAATAAATGATAAGCTTTATTATTCTTACTTAATCAAAGATAATACTTTTGAAAATTGCATAGCTACTTAGCATGGAGGTGTAGGTTATATCTAAAATGCAAATGTTACGTTTCATTCAAATTTGTTCTCAAATAATATAGTTGCAGGTGAAGGAACGCTGATATCAAAGGGAGGAGCTCTATGACTTGTATGTGACAATTAGCAAGTTTGTAATTATACCATTTATCGAAGCAAATTTATTAATAATAGAATAACTAATAAGATAAGCGAAGGAGGAGCCATTTCATTTTAGGGCACTTTACTACATTTAATACCTGATATATGAAGTTAAGAAATTTGCTCTTTATTCATTAATAATTTGGCATTTTATGGAAATAATTTCGCTTCATTTGCATAAAAGCTTAGCAACTAATCAGTTAATGATGTTTTGGAGTATTGCAATTTAAATAATACAGAAAGATAATTAATTAACATAGTACCTGGATTTTCTATTCCTGAAAGAATTTTATATATCACTGATATATTTGGACAAACTGTAAAAGCTGATAACTCTTCAACAGTCTCCATTTTCTCCGAAGAAGCTGAACTAGCAGGAAAAACTAGAATAGCAGCAGAGTTAGGAGTTTTCGAACTGAAAGACATTATAATAAAAGCAAAGCCTAGAAGTAAAGTAAATATATAAATGGAAACAAATGCAATAGACAAATATAACTTATTATTAAATGATTAATTTAGCAATCAAATTTAAGCTATAGTAGATATTGAAAATTGCATTTAAGGCTAAATTCTTATAGATTAAAAACAGCGCCAAAACTGCCTTTACGGATAGTATTCTTTGAATTTAACTGATAAATTATGTAAAGAAAGTATTGATGGAGGAAAATGTCCAGGGAGTGATTTGATTTATCCAATTAAAGGACACTGAAGAGATAGTTTTACATCTGAAATAATTCATGAATGCCCAAATAAAAACGCTTGCTTAGGAACAAAATTAAATTAAAGTTTTATAACAGAATACCTTAAGACTTCAGACTCAAATCATAGATAATAAATGTAAGATTAAATAAACTGAAAAGGAGATTGTAGAAAAGGTCACCGTGGAGTTATGTGCGATGTTTGTAAAGAAGGATGAAAAAAAGATGGACTGAATATGTGCTAAAAGTGTCTCAGCTAAAGTTTAACACTAATTTTAGCCTCAGTTATTATTTTTCTCTTCGCAGCTTTTATCATTTATGTTGTAAGATAAACTTTGAAATCAGCTAACGATTAAGAATCTTATTATGGAGTTTACTTCAAAATATTTACCAATTATATGCAATTCTCTATTTTAATTAAAAATTTCAAATTCAGCTGACCAAATATTTTCGGTGACTTTTTCCAAATTAATGTTTAGTATTTTGCAGCAACAGCATCAATGTTTACAGTAGACTGTATTGTTTAGGAAAGCAATAAGAAATATTATAGCAAAGTGATAGGTAACATGTCTGTACCTTTTATCATTTTATTTGTTACTTTTATAGTTCTCCTTATTTGATCTCTTAAAAATAAGAAGGCATTCAATAAGTCAGTCTTCATTACAGTAATGAGCGTAGCTTTTTTCTAAATCTATACTAATCTCATCTTAATTATTTTCAGTTCATTTAGTTGTTACAACTTCTCAGCTAACTCCCAAGTTCTTAATGCATATACAGATATAGAATGTTGGAAAGGAGAACATCGATAATTTGTGCTTATTTTTGGACTTGTTTTGTACGGAATTTTGGCTCCCTTTATAGTAGTCTTACATCTTTATAGGAATAGAGAAAAGATAAAGTCTATATTAATAAAATCGTAGTTTGGATTTCTGACAATAGGATATAAAGAGTAGTTATATTTCTGAGAGTTTGCTAAGATGTACGAAAAGTTTGCAATGACCTCTATCTTTATATTCTTATAAAAGACTACTATTGTTTTCTAGTTCTGGTGCTTAATTATGGTACTAATTGTTTGTATAGGTCTTTAAGTTAAATACAAGCCTTTTATAAAAGCTGAACTTAATAAATTAGAGCTTATCTATCTAGTACTATCAGCTTTTATACTATACTTAGGCATTTATTTTGATTCAGGTTAGCGCTATCTCATAGTAGACTTAATTGCCTTTATTTTGCTTGTTGCAATAAACGGATATTTCATCACAACCTGGTTACATTATTTAACCATTATATTTGGCTACAATGTAATTTTCGACTCTATGAAGTTCTACTTCCGATTATGCTGCTTCAAGAAATTCATAAAATTAAATGAATTAGTAATTAAATGAGAAAAGCAAGACTAAGATATTTAAGATAACTAAGAAAAGGAATCTAAACTTTTAAAGATAAAGAAGAAACTTTCTTCTATGTTCCGCAAAAGGAAAATAAGTCAAGAACCTATCTAAGAAAGTGACAAATATGACCTATAAATAGAAAATAAGCACAGCAAGAAACTATATGAAGTATTTAAGAAAAAGAAAATGGTTAATCTAGTAAAGCAGTTAGAATGACGACTACTATACGATGCTAGATTAATTGATCTTTATTATTGAAACACATAAAACTTATTCTTAACATAGTAAGAATATTGAAACAATAGAATTAAAACTTTTAATAGAAACTATAAATAAGCTAAAAGGAATGAAAAATATCAACTAAAATAAGAATTCAAACAAATATTCTCTAAAAGCATACGGAAAACATAGGTAAGTGATTATTAATTTACACTAAAAATGGAAGAAATTTAAAAACAAAATGATGTAACAATGTTTGTAGAAGATCTTACAAAAAAATAAAACACAGAAATAATTTTCTAAAATAGATTTAATTAATCTATGCATAACTCTGAGTCTTAAATAGTCAGTCACGAATAAATAGCAAGTCAACTTACTATTCTAAAAAATAAAATGAAATTGGACAGTAAAAATTATCAAACTTAATTTCCAAATGCCTAATGAGCATTTGAAGATCCTCAACAAGAAAATATCTTTGAATAAGAGAATTAAATTGAAGAATTTATTTTAAGTGATTCAGATAAATCAGGTGATTAGGAAGAAGTAAAAAAATAGAAGCGAGGAGAAAAAAGATAAATGAGAAGTAAAAAAAACAAGACAAAGAAAGAAGAAAAGGAAGATGAAAACTCAAAATAAAAGAAGAAAGAACGGAAGAAAATTAAGAAGAATGCGAAAAAGAATGAAAATAAGGAACTAGATAGCTGATTAAAACTTACTCTATCTTAAAAATTAAAATTTATATGTTCTTAACTAATTTCTCTTTCCTTTTGTTTCATTAAATTGAAACACTTTAAATTCTTTCATTCCAAATTTATTTTCATCCTAAATAAGAAGCTTTAGTTTTACATAAGCCAAAATGATATCTAAAAGATATGATAGAATGCTAAATCTTAAGTGTAAATGCTAAAAGTCTATTTAAGTATTTTTTAATTTGGAATGACTGTAATTATTAAATTTCATAGGCATATGATTAAGAAGCAATGTATCAAGTCAACTATACGAATTAATTTAATTTAGAATCTTTCTTGCCTTTTAGTGATGTAATAAACTTATCAAATATATGACTTTTATTAAAGAACTTTGCAAGATATCAATAATCTTATGAATTATAATTAAAATACATTAGATAGTAAAGTATTAAAACATGCAAACTGCTAATTATTTTGATTACCATATAGATAAAGATAGTACCTTTAGTATTAATAACTATAATAGCTATATAGTCTCATAGACTAGAAATAATAATGATGGACTATTACTTCTAATTATCTAAATTACTATTTTCATCCTTTAGAATTTATACATTTACAATTAATTATTTTGTAAGAGCTTCTTAAATATCAAACATATGGTTGAAAAAATATCTATTCAGTTATTTATTTAAAATACCTAGTAAGTCAACTTTTAGAATCTAGCAATCTAATAGCTAATTTTTAAGATATTTACAAAATAAAATAGAAATATACATTCTTTATAGAGCTTAGGTAGATTACTTATAATCCTTCACTTTTGGTTAATAAATAAATAATTAAATTAAGTTTTTAAGTGCTTTTTGTCATAAAAAAGTCATTCGAAATATTAAAAGCAGCATTTATTTTCTAAGACTGATTCAGTTCTTCTAAAGTTATTAGTTTTAAGCTGGATATAGTGTTAGGAATTTAAAGTTAGGTTATCTTTCTCTAACTCTAAATGAATTAGTAGATTGAAGATTGTTTGTATATATTTTGCAATTCTTCACTATCTATTAACGAACTTGGCTCTAGACGCATAATTATTTTCAGTTTTTCTAATACTTAGTCAATGTTTATTCTTTTTTTTGGGTCAGTCTTAAGGCAACCTTTTATGAGCTATAAAAGCTCACCTTTAATGGCTTGACATATCTAAGGTTTTTTATATTATACAAGAAATTTTATTACCTCAAATGGATCTTTTCCTTATCATGGTCTTTACAAACTGATTAATTCATTAATAATGCAACCAAAAGCTCAGATATCCACTCCAGTGTCAATTCCTTCACTTGAAAACACCTCTGGAGCCATATAATAGCAAGTTCCTGTAGTTTGACTTTTAAAAGATGTGTTCCTTTTTTTCTCATTGAGAAACCTACTAGTTCCAAAGTCAGTTAATTTAACGTTTAGTTTCTTATCAAGCAAAATATTTTCAGGCTTTAGATCTCTATGAATTATTTATCTCGAATGGGAATGTAAACACTAAATTCCCTTTGCTATTTAATAAACAATTTGCAGTCTCTAGTTCAACGTTATCGAAATTCCATACTCGCTTTAATGAATCAGTTTATCAAGCGAATAGTCCATAAATTCAGTAACAGTACAGAAAGGATGCTGAATTTCTAGACTTATTCCAAAGAGATTGCAAAACCTATTTGACTTAAGTTCAAGGATAATAATAAGCTCTTTTAGAAAATTCTAAAGCTGCTCTAAGTCTTATATTCCTATATTTGCTATTTTAATTGCCACTTTATTATTATTTATTCTTCCTTCATATACAGTTCCAAATCCTCCTTACCCTACTTTTCTTATCAGTGACTTCTATATTTTATCATAGGTTAAGATTTATACTTAGGAGTTCTTTAAATCTTCCAAAATTTGAAGATAAATCTCGCTAACCTCCTTAAGGTCTATAATTTTGTATAGTTTTAAGAGTTTATTTCTTTTAATCTACTTTCGTCTATATAAATACCATTGAAGTAAAATGAAACTTAAAGTTACGAAAACTATTATTATGGTTATAATGAACCACAGATTCTCTAATTTGGTATCTCTACTTTCTATAGTTTCTTAATACATTTCCATCTTTTTCTTAGCTTCCCAATATTCAGGAAAATAAACTTGCTAAGTGCAATTGTTACTGTTATAGAGTTAAGGCCAATTGTAAAATGTAATATTCAGATATTTTAGTTTTCAAATGTTGTATAAGTCTGTGTAATTAAAAGGCTTAATGAAATTCTACTCTCAGCATTGAGGATTTAATCGATTATTTGAATGACATATTCCTTAGTCTTTTTTGTAGACTCTTTTAAACTGCTAAATGAAAGCAAGAGCTGCTTCAGAACCACTGAATGCAGTACAATAAGCTTCATCTTTGATAGGAGACTTAGAGCATATACATTATAAAATCTTTATCTGCTTTTACATCATTTTTAGACAAACAATATAAATCACTTTTACACTACCTGTTCTACTATTCATAAGCACTTTCACAAAGAGCATAGCTTTGGTTTTAGCGAAAGCAAGTAAAGGATTTGCAAGCATAGTCGAGATTATCTTCTATGCAATGAGAGTCTATTTATGCTCCATTTTCTAGAGTAAAGTATTCAACACATTGGTGATTTCTGCAAACTTTGAAATTGACACACTAGAAATCATTATAGCACTAGCTGCTATCATTATCAATTTAATCCTTACATTTATATTTATTTTATTCATCTTTAATGCATGCCAATCCTATATCACATCTTTAATCATCGTTACCACTACAGCTCTAACCATACGAAAGACCCTAGCATATTCCATTTTCACAAGTCAAGTCAGCAATGCACTATAGCGAATCACTACATTTATAACCAGGAAAGAAAGAAATATCCTTATCTTTTCTTATTTAGCAAGTTGAATTAGATTCAAAAGTCTAAGGACAGTAAGTGCTTTATTAAGAAATTTCATTGCAGGGCAAGATTTCATATGTTTTATTGCTATTTCAGTAAGTTATACACTAATTAAGGAGAAAATCATCTTCATCTCCACATTCATAGGCTGAACACTGTGACTTATTCTGGGTAAGCAAGGCATAAATGTTAGCTGAGTAATAATAATCGTAGAATTTAGTTTGCAAAATACAGGAATCTTGGATTTATATCTAAATAAGGAAATTACCTCTGGATAATTAGCATATTCGTATTGGGCAATAAAGTAATTAAATATATCATCCAAATAAGCTGTCTCTTTAATATTAAAAAAGTAGCAAAAGGGCATAAGTCTTGTATAAGTATGACATATTTCTTAGCTAATGTTTATTATTTTCTTAGTAGCTTCAATATATTTAAGCGCTTGCTGAGAACCAGTATAATTCGCACAGAAAGCTTTTCCTTCTAAATTGCATAAGCATTAGCTTTGATATTCTATTCCTCATTGGTTCGTTACTTTACAGTCTTGGTCATAAGCACATATTCTATCATCATAGTAGTAAGGAGGAATGCATCTTGCAGTTTAGTTATCAAGTTACTGGCATGTAAAAGATTCACAAGCTAGGTTACAATTTGTAAATTTGCATAGAAGTTAGCTTATCTATTAAAAGCAAGTTCCTTTTCAAGTAAAACCATCGGAAAGAGAGAACATTTAAGTGCAAACACCACTAATACATACTGCTGAGTTTATACACTAATAATCGTTACTACATCCTTCTTCCCCATTTTTTAATTACTTAAGGCAGAAGTTGCTAATGCATGCTAGTCCTATATTGCATTCCGCAGAGTTTTAACATGATTCTCCAATTTTTTTACCAACACACTATGATTGATCACATTTCTAACTTAGGCAATCTGAATTATGTAAGCAGTAACTTCCTGGAATAAAGCAAATATTATTATTAAATGAATTTTAAAAGTAATGATTAGTATTATATTCTTATTATAAATTACACTAAGTAGATGTTGGACATTGCTAGTATACTCATAAGTCTTATTCTTCATAATATTAGGCACATTCATATTACGCTAATGATGTGTTTAAAGTCTCTGCACAGCTATAATAAGAGCAATTTAAATCAGGAAAATACTTCATTTAATACCCTTATTGAGCGTTTCAATAATCTTTAAAATATTATTCTTAGACACAATATTCAGCAAATCCAGGTTCTAGTGCAGGAAAATATTCCCATCTATATTTGTTTATATTAAAATCTGCTAAAATTTTTAAATGTTGATGCATATAGAATTCTCAGCACTTTACATCTCTTCTTGCAAAGCTATGACATTTGCCTTAATCCATTTATGATATAGTTTTTAAGCTTTTTATATAAGCTAATGTAACAGCATCTCCTGTTTGACCAGAGCAATATTTGAAGCCTTTGCTAAAATCACATCTAAGCTATGAAAATATCTGATAGTTCTAAGAGTTAAAATTTCTACAGAATCATTTATTATCTGTCTTAATGAAATTCTCTTTAGATCTAAAATTGTATGAACAGACTAGAGCAGAGTTAAGAAAATTATCGAGTTCACACGTGAAAGATTAAAATAGTTTAAAATTATATTTCTCTATACAAAAAGGATATAATTTATTATTTATTTGACTGTAATTTCTAGTTAGTGTTGTTTTATTCTACTAATTATTAGGAATGCTTATAAAGTATTTAATCTTCCCAAATTATTATTAATGAATATTTAAAGTTAACTATAGACCTTTTAAATTATTCCAATCTCTCTATGAATCACATTTATAACTCTTTATACTGATTAATTTAAATTAACTTTATTTTATTTCTTCTTAGACATCAAAATTACAAATGATAACTATTTTTAGTTAAAAAGTATCTTCCTTACTGATTATTAAGTAGCTTTGTGAGTACTAAATCCTTTATTTATTTACAAAATTAAAAGTTATTTTATATAGTTAAATTGTATCTACTTATTAATATTCTTTTAGTGCTTCAGTATTCCTGCTAAATAAACCTTCAGAGATTAACTTTAAATTTAATCTTTTCTTAGTTAATTAGATCTCTTTTAATTTGGCTATTTAGGCTACCATATTAAAGTTTTGTTTTCTTATGTTCCTTGCTAAGTCATTTATCATATTGGTAATTTGTGCTATTAAATTAAAGCTAGATAGGATTGCTTCTTAGGGGCTGATTTATTCTTGATTTTGATGCTTAGAAGTAAATTTAGGTTTTAAACTTGGTAATGTAGGTTTATATTATTGTTGGTTGATTCTTTGGTGATAATTGAAAATGACATGATTGTAGTTGGCTTGATATAAGTAGGATGTAAATAGGAAATTATAGTATCTAGTGTATATCTATGTAAAGGTAATGCTTACTAAATGCTAGATGATAATAGTTTAACTGTTCTACTTTGATTCTTATATTAGGTGACTCTGAGTGATGATGCTAATTTGATAAAATAGGATAGAATGGATTTAGTTAATTTAGGTAATGTTAGGTAGAATATAGTTAAATAGGTGGTAGTTAGTTATGATAGTTAAGAATGACTAGGAGTTATAAGTGGGTAATAATAGGGGTTGATAGTGTGGATGCAATGCTGTAGTGGTTTTTGTTAATGAAAGTTAATGATTAAGAAAGATAAAATATAATATAGTAGATAGTTTAAATTAACACTCTTCAGAAATAACTAAGGTATTTATTATAGTAGTAGATCTTCTAGCACTACTAAATAAACATTTTACTAACTACTAAGTCTTTTACTAATAAGTTAAATAGTCTATGCCAGTATAACCATTACTAAGAGATAAGATATAAGTATTATAGTATCATATACATTAAATACATCTAATCATGTCATTGTCTATTCAAAATAATTAACCTTATATATCAAGAAAAAGGATACTAATTAAGCTGCTGCATACCATATCATATTTTTAAATTATCTAATCCTTGCCATTTCAATAGCCTTTCTACTATACTATTGATTTAACCTACTTATAGGGATATTTAAGCGTTTAATATACACAGCAGACTTTCTAGAGATTTAAGAGATATTTCATATAATATATAATTATTAAGGTAGCGCTTTTCATTATCCATTGTATAAAGCTATTATAGTCAAAGATTCAAATAGAAGTAATAAATTAAGCTTATATTTAGAAGCTGTATATATTATAACTTTTCTTATATACTTCAGTTCCTTATTTCTAGCCCAAACTAAAACATATATCTAAATATCTTTCAGATAAAGTATTAATAAGGCTTAATATTGATTTGTTAGAAGTATGATTGATGAATAATTTACTTAATGAAGATTTAGATATCATTATATTAAGCAAAACACTCTTATTTAAGTTTCTGATAATAATGAAAAATATATTCTACTATAAGTGATAAAGCTAAATAACCAATAACTTGCTTTCTATGTTTGGTAAAATATTGTTTAACATATAAGCAAGCTGTTCTTTCTAAGTCATTTAATATATTAATAATTTTTAAAAGGTTTTTACTTCACTTAACTAATACTGACAATCAAGTAGCTGTTTATGTTTTAAATGTTTGTTATCTTTTAAATTTATAACAAAAAAGACTAAGATGCATATACTAAATAATTATATTTGAATGCAAATGCTTAAAAGATTTATTATGCAATGCAATATTTAAAGTACCCATCTATTGAATGGCTTGAAAATAATTGATTTTCTAAATTTTAAGTAATTTGCTCTAAAATATATAGTTAGTTTACAGATCTTAAGTCTGTTTTTATTTCCTAGGTCTAAATAAATTAATTTTAAGTTATTATATATTTACCTTTTTACACTCTGTTCAGAACATTTATTAACTTCGCAGTGCTATTAATTCAACTATTTCCTTATATTTTATTTGCTTTTTCCCAAATTAATCTAAGTAGATATTCAAATCTTAGCTTTTTTACTATTCTTTCTATAATTTAATTATTCATCTATAACTTTTAGAAAATTAACTAAAATCAAGCAGATTGTTTTAAATGGATCCATTAAACTACATTGTCTCAAATCCTTTACTTTATACTTTACCTAGAAAATCTAATAAGTTACTGCCTTAAATAGCTTATGAAAATAGCTATATCAATATCTAACTTTACTAACTAACTAAATATAAGACAAAAAATAACTTCACTATCTAAAGATTAGAAATAAAATATCAACTGAAATTAAATTAACTAGAGCTCTTTATCAGAGTTAATAAATTCATTAAATGAACTAAAGCAAGAGAAATTAATAAATAAAAAGTAAAAAATAAGAACAGAAATAAAAGATAATTAACTATTAACTTTATTAAAAGAGCAAATAATAGAAATAACAGATATAAGTAATTAAATAAAACAAATAAAGCATATGAACAAAGAATAGCAAGTAGAAATTAAGAGTTAATAAAGTATATATAATAAAAGTGAGAGTATTTATACATATGAAGATCATTTGAAATAGTTAGCTTAATTTGGAGATTACGAAGCGAATAGATAATTGGAAGAATATTAATCACTTATATAAAAATCTTAGATATAGGAAAATAATGCAGCACTGGAAGCACTAACTTTGATGTAACTTCTATTTAGTAGTCCATATGGATCATAAGAGGCAGAAGAAAATTAAAAAAAGTTATTAAATTATTTTAAATAGAATAATGAAAAATAAAAAAATTGCATAGTAATGTAAAGATGCAGTAACTAAAGGGAAACCTCATGAAAATCTAATGATTATCCTAATATAATAACTTTTAAAACTAATAAGAAATGCCTTTTCTTTGGCTTTGAAATTTTCAAACCCTAATCTTATGATTAATAATCAAGAATTACAATGCTAATGATTATTTAAGGTGATTAAGCGAAGGACAATGATATATCTAATATAAAGTTTTTATCTAAAGATAACTTAGTTATATCTTATAATTCTTTAGATAAAATACATAGAATCTGAATTATGTAATATATAGAAATTTAGCAAGAAACTCCATATACTCTTTTTATTGAGTTAAAGGGAGGTGAGCTATAACAAGCTAACTTGTAATCTTTCCGTTTTAGTATTGATAAAGAAGATTTCAACGTACAAATTTTGGAAACATAAAATGTTTGGGATAGGTAAGAACATAACTTATGGTACAAGCAAGGTCCTTTAGTAAATTTGCTGTTTAGAAATATCTAGCACTGATTTCATCCATAATAAACTTTAAAATATTTTGATATTTAAATTTTTTTTATTTCATAAACAATAAGGAAAAAGTTTTAAGCTATTTATCATTTTTATGAAAATAGGTATAAATTTAGTCTCTTTTTTGTATGAAACATTTTTAAAATATCTAATAATCAGATTTCTAATTTGTTTCAATGAAAAAATTACTAGCTATATATGCTCGAGTTTCTATATTTATTTTCTGAATTTATTTTTTTATTTAAGAAGCTATATTCATATTCTATTTTACTTTATATAGCCTTTTCTTTCAATAATCTTTATACTTTTAATAAATTGCTTGGTTATCTCTCTATATATCAAAGATAAAATTAACGGGCTTTAAAAATTATTTTTGGTTCAGATATTTATTTTTCTTTTAGACATCAGAAAAGATTAATATCTTTACAAAGATGCAGATACAAAAGTAAATGGTAGGTAAGAATTTTATATGAAAAGAAAGCTGAAGACAATCCTTTAAAATTTCTTCAAAAAACTAATTAGGCAACATATAATTAAAGTTAAACTAGTTTTCTATTAAATTTTTTTCAAGAGCTTTTGAACAGTCTATGATCTTAGATAACATTTATAGATGAAAAATTACTTAACTGTATTATTTAATATATTTATTTAATATTTTATTTAGTGAAAAGAAATAATCAAGTTAGATAGATTTTAATATGAAAATTAAATAATTTTAACCTTTCAAATAAGAAGTTAAAGTTTAAGTGAAATTGATATTTTTCTCTGTTTAAAACCATCGATCATACATTAAAAAATTAATAAAATTAAAATTAATTTATTTTGCTATAATTTAAGTTCTACCAATATTTTTGTCTCTGAAACTTCAAGCAATTTAGAATATTTAAAAATAAATATAAATATCAAATATGGTAGTCATAATATTGCAGGTATGATTTAACAATTATTTGCACATGGTGAATATAATTTAAGGGAGTAGAAACATATAAACTTTATTTTATGGTAAATTTTGTATTGTAAAAAATAATTAAACTAAATTTAGATTAAATAGAAATTTTGGGACGAAAAAAGTTTAAATTATAAAATGTTAATTAAACTAAAAGTTAAAGCTAAATATTAGTTTTATGTAAAGTAATTATATTAAGAAATAAAAATAACCTATTATAAACATATTAAATAGAATACTCTGCTAATCTATCAAAAAATTAAGGAAAAAAGCGGCTAAAGGGGTTGAGAAAAAGCAATAAAAACTAAAGGAATCAAGCTCTTCACCAGAAGGTAAGTTATGATAGGAACTGTAGAGATAGGATAACTTTTAAATGAAATTAACAAAAATTCTAAAATAAACAAGATTAAATGCAAAAATAAATAAAAAATGGGTTAATATTAAAATTAAGTAATAAATCTCTTTTAGTATATGGATTTAAATATAATAATAATAATAATGTAAAATGTTAGAAAAAGTTTCAGGAGGAAATCCTATCCCCTGTATTTTTTACATTCTTTCTACTTATAGATGGGTTTTTGAATTGGTTTTCCTTCCAACTTTAAAATTAAGGTCTGGCATTACTTTGAAAACTATCCCATATATTTATACTCTTAATTTTATACAACCTTTTATTGCTATTGCAAAAGATTCTCTGTATTATAGCTTTTTCATTTCTTCGAAATCTCTTAAAAATATGCTTATTTTTTGGCTTCTTATTTTTACCTATATTATCTTTGTTGCATTTGAAAAATTTTGCACTATCGATAAAGATGTTTTTGACTGCCGCATTTATAACATTTTTTTCTAAGTGGTAATAATTTTGCTGGCAGTTATGGAGGAACAATAGGGAGTTCCAGCTCCATTAGATCAGGGTTAATTATTCGTGATGGTTACGTTACAAAGGTTTACTGTTACCCAATAAGGACTTATATTTGTTATTATAGTCGTTACGTAATCTTTTGTTATTCTCGAATCAAATTCCACATTCCTTAGGCTTCTCTTTCATAGTTTAAGATGCGTTGCTCATTCAATAAGATATCTCTTTCAGTTGACATTTTCAGTTCCTTTATTTACTTATTGAGCTCGTTAACCAAGTCCTTAAGTTTTCTATTTTCTTCTTATCAGGGATTTTATCTTTAACCTGTTTTACGAGCTTTACCAATAATAGGTTCCTAAGTAATTTCAACTTCTTCATATGTTTACGGTATCACTTATTACAATTCATACTTACGTACTTCTGTTTTGGGCTTACAAGTTTTCTCCATTTGCATGGATTGCGTTAGCTACTTCTCCTCCTCTGTCTTTGCTGCTTCTTCTATTTTGGTGTTTTTAAAGAAGAAACCTTTCTATAAACCTGACATCTTTTTTTTTAATTTATGGATTTAAATATTAGAATGAAAAAATAAAATAAGAAAAATGTTATAAGGGAAATTTATATATAAGAGGATAAAAATATGTTAACTTCTTTATCAGAAAGGGATTTTATTTTAGCAAAGTAAAAATATTTAATAGTAAAATAAAGTTTTTTTATAAATAAAAACTATGAAAAAAAGATAAATTTGCCAGGATTTAAAAAAATAACTCAGTATGTTAAAAGAGAAAAAAAAGCTAATATAACTAATATAGCTCCATAATATTCTGATTTAGTTGAATTAATTTTTGAGGAAAATGAACAAATAAATAAATTGATTACAATAAAGCAATCAAATTTAAAAATAAAATATAAATATATATAAATAAAATATTTATTAATTAAAGTTTTTTACATCAAAATTAAACAATATTAATATAAGCTTAATAAACAATTTTTAATTCAGTTTAATAAAATAACTTAGATAATCAATAAGATTTAGAATATTTTACCTAATTTAATTAGGAAATTAAAGTGTTACAGTAAATTCCAATGGGACTTATAGTATAAATAAGATAAAACAATATCTAAAAAAGAGTTTAAAAATAAAATTTTCTATTTAATATAAGTAAAACTATTTCTAGGATTGTTTTATTTTCATATTTACATTTTAATTGGCCTTAAAAACATCTAATACTATTTAAATTAATAAATTTAATTTATAAATTTTTATATAATTAAAAATAAAAATAAAAATGATGGATAAAATAATTTAACTTTACAAGATTTAAGGTTAGTATATTTTATCTTTATTTTATATAAATTAATAAATATTTATCATTAAACAATTTTAAAATCTATAAAATGTTTTTAAATAAGTTTAAAATTTAAATTAAAAAAGAAAAATTATTTTAATTTAATTATTAAAATCAATTTTTATAATTATTTTAATTTTTTTATACTTTTTGGTTATTAAATAATCAAATAATTCTATCTTAATGCAAGAATGTAATACATATATAAAAAATTATAAACAATTTTAGATTTAAATAATGTAAATATATATAAAATTTATATTAGCATTATGAAAAATATTATTATAGGGTTAAACTAATCTAAGATTAAAATGTCTAATAAATAAATATTATTATAGAGTGCGTAGGATTTTGTTAGTGTGCAGCTCTTTCGATATTAATATTTAATATTTAAAAAAATGTTCTTTTTTTTCTTTATTTCATTATATATGTCCAATGAGTCAAGTCAGCTTCTCCAAACGGGGATTCTTCTTATAAAAAATTATTCTTAAATTTTGAAATAAATGCTCCAGTCTTTTTGAATAAGATCCAAATAAGAGATAATTATTAAGTCGGTAATTAGAAGGCCCGTCAGTCAAACTTTCATACTGCTAGAGAGAACCCTCGGGGTAAGTTAGGTATGTCTCAACGGAGCTTGTCTACTCTTCCCCGTGTGGCATCTAGTACGAGATTGGTCTCAATGTAGTATACATTGCACCAGATTATCTACTAGTTTGGCTGACGCGGCAGACATCCTTATTTTTTTATATAATAAAAAGATAACTTTATTACTCTTCATATTGTATTTTATTTTTATTTTCTTAATTTTTATGTATAACAAATTAATTAATTAATTAACGTGGGTCTCCCATTATATGCTATCCACAGATTAATGTTTTAATAAAATAGTCTTGATACTCTTTTCTTCTTGTTTTAATTCACAAATGTGAAATATTCTTCTCTCTATTCTTGTGATTCTGTCTAATGCCGGAGTTGAAATTTTTAAGGAATTCTCATTCTAGTACAAATGTCACTATTGAGTATCTTCTATAGTTAAAAATTTTAGTTTATTTTTGCCTCAGCTATGCCTTGCTTTCCACCAAGCTCCTATCAAAGTTGACGGCATATTGAATAGGAGAGCTTCTGAGGCGCGGACTACAGAATAAGTCGCTTTTTCTGATATTGAGCCTCAAACTAGAGACTAGCTTAAGACTCACAGTCCATATTTTAAATTATTTTATTTATAATTAATGAAACATGACAAAAGTAAGATTTTCCTTCTATACTAATAGAAGGATATAGGACATACTTTAGAAATGCTGATAAAGGAGAAGGTGTAAGCTTGGTTATTAGAGATGAAATCAATAGTACTGAATCTAGAGTAAATATAGAAACCTAAAATCAATTTGCTTCAGTCAAAATGGAAACTATATTAATCACATCTTGCTATGGCTAGACAATAATAAAAGTAGTCTTATTAAAGATTAAGCTTATTATTATATTAAAACATATATTGGATAACTTCCAAATAATCCTCATATATTGATAGGAGACTTCAATGCTCTATTATAAAATTACGGAAATAATACTTAAAACGATTATGACAACACATCTAGATTTTAATAATTCTTGCAATAAACGATCTTTAAATAGTTAATAATACGATTAGTAATACATGCATACACAAAGAAACGGGAAAATAGTACTGTAATGACTATATTTTAATTAGTAGTCATTTAAATAATAATTAATTTGTAAATTTTTAGGTTCACAATGACTGCTTAAAAACTGATCACATTCCAATTATTGTTAACTTTTTGTTTAATACAAAATATTATGATGATGATAAAATAACTTAGAGAAAATATAAAATTAATCGTTTGTAAGATCCAATTAATAGATAAAGATATTAACAATCATTTATACAAACTTGTAATGAATTCTTTCAAATAGATAGAAATTATTTAGAGTAATATACATGTACATTAGCAGAAACATTCAAGAAAACGCAGATTCAGTACTAGGATCATTTATTCCTGATCCTAAATAAAACAAACTTCCTCAAAATCTTGCAAGAAAGTATATAGATGAGAAAAGAGCTAACTAAGAGTATAAAGAAACTCAAATTTATTTTGGAAGAATTAATTAATAGTCCTTAATCTTTTGGGATCAGCTAATAAACTTTGAAATAAATACAAATGTCATCTATAAAAATGGTTAAAAGATAAAGCAAAGAAGAAATTTCTAAATCTTAATAAAGAACCAAAAATTATGTTTTCACAATCGAAAAAGATTCTTAACCCAAAAATAAGAGACCAACTGAACTTTAATTAAGGGCTTAAAAGCCAATTCATTGATTCATGAGAGAACTTTGTTTTTAACAAGCATTAAAATCTTACTTAGTAAATACCTTCCTATTTACAAGAATTTAAACTCTTTACGATTTAAGAAATTTAAGAAATTATTCAATAAATCCCTAATGGAAAAGTAGCTGGTCCAGATGGCATAAAGGAAGCATTATTAAAGTATGGAGGTTATTATCTTACTTTGATTCTCCGTTCTTTCTTGAACAATATGCTGAGGTTAGGTAGAATACCTGAAGAACTTAATACGTCAATCATTATTCCTATATTTAAAAAAGAAAGCAAAGATGACTGGAAAAAGGGAGATCTATTTCTTTGATGAACTCTATACTAAAAATATATGATAAAGCTTTAACTAAAAGGTTATATGATTAAATATATAAAAGAAACTTAATTCATGAAAGCTAGATAGGATTCATGAAAAGGAAACAAACTACTATTCAAATTTTGACAATATAGTAAATAATAGAATCCTATCGCAAATAAGCAAAACGGAAGACAAAACCTTGCCACACTAATAGATGTAGAGAAAATGTTTGATACTATAGAAAGAAGATTGCTTTTCGTTTAACTCAGGAGAGTCAAGCTACCTTTAGGACTTATAAATGCACTTGAATCTATCTATAAAAACATAAATTCCTCCTTTCTTATAGATGGAACTTTATCAAGAAAGATAAAATACAATAATGGAGTTATGTAAGGTAGCTCACATAGTTCAGTGCTTACTTTGCTGTACTATGATATTGTAATAAGATATTTAGAAAGTAAAAGTAACATAATAGGATTAAAATGTAATACTATTGGCAGAAGCTTCGCATGCAGAGGATGGACAGATGATTTAATTCTCCTATCAAAATCTGAAAAGTCCATGCAGATTTTAATAAATGAAACATAAAAAGTATTCGAATGAATTTAATTGAATATTAATAATTCAAAATGTGAAGTTATTTAATTCTTAAAAAAGAATCAAAAAGAAGTTAAGTTAAACTTAAAAATAAAAGGCAACCCAATTATTTAGAAGTAATAAGTAACATATTTAGAAGTAATTCTTCATCAAAAAAAGAACCTAATTAATCACTGCAAATCGGTTTTAATTAATTATCTGTCTGCTATGAAATGAGACACCTTGATATTTTAAGA
Organism: Loxodes magnus; assembly: GCA_946699065.1. Taxonomy (NCBI): domain Eukaryota; phylum Ciliophora; class Karyorelictea; order Loxodida; family Loxodidae; genus Loxodes; species Loxodes magnus. The sequence continues at coordinate 677,879 of CAMPDV010000130.1, read as the reverse complement.
CTTTGTGCCGAATGTTCACGCTTCCTAAAGCAGAATATGGAGGAGAATTAATACCTTGAGCAATCTAAAATGGAGTTACTGGCATAATAAATAAAATTGATAAAAATATGAGATTAATAGCAAGGAAAGCCTTCTAAGCATCTGAAAACGCTTTTAATGAGCCCTGTAATATAGATTTTAACTGAATACCATTTAAATATATTAAGGCTTTGAGTTTTTTTAGATTTTTTTATAAAATACGATAAGAAAGTATTAACCTTCCGTAATCAACATTAAGAACTCTCTTTATGAGAATTTGATAGGAAGGATATTAATATAGAGACTAATTTACAAGATTATCTGAATACTACGAAATTGACTTTACTAATTAGGAACATAATAGTAGCTTAACTACCTTTACGAAATATGTTAAGAACTAGATTCAAAAAAATTCCATAAAGTAACTTAGTAAAGACTTAAATGTATGCCAACTGCAAAGATTTTTATAGAATAATTTTGTAACTAACGATAATTCCCAGAAATTACCTATCCGAAACTAAATAAATAATATAGAAAAGAAATAATCAGCATATACAAACTCAGAACTTAAAGCTACAACTTTTGAAAGATCTTTAAGACAGACATCACCTTATCGAGAATCCTTATTGCATCTGTGGAGAATTGGACAAGCTCCAACATATTATGGATTGCAATTGTTGAATAGATATAAGAGAATGGTTAATAACACAGATTGAATAAGGCGATATAAGAAGATTAATAACTTATGATTAAAATTATATCAATTAATTCCCAAAAAACAAAATAGAATACATAGATTTACAAATAAAAATCTTCCAAGGATGCTGCTCAAAGGAGATTGAAATTATTCGAAATGGAAAAAGAAGAATGATTGGAAAGTACTGAATCTAATGAAGAGGAAGTAAAAAATCAAGAAAATAGTGAAGAGAACGAAGAAGAAAAGGAATAATAAGAAGAGCTAAAAGAGTAAGTGGAAGAATAGAAAGAATAAATTGATAACTAAGATAATCAAGCTGAAATATAAGATGAAGATGAAAGCGGAAGATGAAAAATCTATTAATAATTCTAAAGCATCTTTAATTGAAGGAAGTAATTCTAACAATGAAAGATGCAGCCAGACTATTTTAGTTTAAGTTAAAACATAGTACTACTAATTAGTCTATATTTATAAGATAGCTTATTGAAACAAAAGTATCTGATTAGCAATAAATCTACATGATATAGACTATACTCTATTTCTATCTATTTACTATCTATTTTCTGACTAACTATGTAATAGTAAAATGTATTGTAATATTTAGCATTATTGAAAAGCTTAATGTATAAAAATAGTAAATTTGAAAGAGTATAAATTTCCTATATGATGTATATTAAACTAAAATAAAATTTCTTATATAAATTATTTAATAATATTTTATATATATTAATTATAAGTTGAAAATTCTAGCAAAAAAGGAAGCAAGCAAATATATCATGTAACCATTTTAAGTAAAATAATTGTTTAAATTAGTAATAAAGTTATTATAAATGAATATGTATTCAGATATTTTAATATATAATAGCTATTTTAATATCTATCTATATTTAAAGATGCTTAATATTTAGCTCTTTAATTCTAAAAGGTTAGTATTATTATATAAGCTTGTATGGAATTATCATTTTAATCTACTTAAATAATTAAATAATTTTAGATAAATAAAATTATTTATTTACATTTGCTATAAAATTAGAGCCTATTATTTTATTTTTACTAGTAGATATCTTCGTAGCTAGTTTTTACCCTAAAGTTATAAATTATGTATAATAATTTTATTGAGATATAAATGTTAATAAGAGATTTTTCCATGAGAATCTTAAAGATAAATTAAACTTAACTTCTAAATATAGCTATTAATAATAAGAATTCTAATTTTATCAAATTATAAGACAGATAATAATTCAAATTATTTACTTAAATAGTTCAATATTTATAAAAATTATCAAGTAACCATAAATACATTTATACTATTTCACTACTAAATATCAACTAACTAGATCAAACTCTTCAAACATTACATATATATATTATACATTATTCATTTATTTAACTATCAATAACTAAATTTATTATTTTAATATTTAATACTTATATATAAATAATATTATAATTAAAAAAATTATATTACTCAGTCAATTCTTTTTAATGCTATATAGCTCAAATTTACTAAGTCGATCTTTAATACTGAAGCTCTATCTTATTCATAAGCAAAAACATATCCAAACTTCTCTCTTACTTTCATCTCTGTTTAAGTACCAACATCTTTAAAAATTTATCTTTATTCTCATTATTCTTTGTTTCTTTTATATATTCTTCTTGAATATTCTTATGTTTAAATATTTTTAATACCTCCAATTATCACTAAAGGTTCTAAGCACACTATAGGTAAAATAACAGCTTCGGGAAGATTCAAATCACACTTACTCCATCTATCATTCTATATTTTATACTTTCATATGTCTTTCAAAGTTTATTCTTTTTAATTTAATCCTCCAAAAGAATAAATATTTTATTCATCTTTATCTACTACTAATGTCTAATAAATTATTTAAAAAGGAAATTAAGAACAGTTCTATCATTTATTTTCATTTCCTATTTTTAATTTTTAATTTTTCTACTGATTATAATATATGTCTTTTTCTAATACCACCTCCAACTACAAAAATGTGATCTTAAGCTGCTGCTATTCCAAATGCACCTCTTCCTTCCTTTAGATTACTAAGTCTTTTACTATTACCTTCATAATCAGTTTATCAAGTTTCTTTTATTCCTTAATCCTATTTTCAAGACTTTCCTCCAATTAAATATAACTTATTCCAATATTCTATATTTCTACTTCCGAAGGGAATTATATTTTAAATTTTTACTTGCTGTAGCTATTCTTTTTCGATATTAAATAATCATAAATTTTTAGTTTCTTACTAAAAAAAGTGAATATACATAGAATCTTTTAACTTTTATTATGTTTAATTTATATTTAACTAAAACATCTTTTATTCTTATAGATTTATATTTTCTTATAGTTTCTTTCTTATTAGTGAGATGTAATTTTAATTTATTAAATTTCTAAGTAAAAGTATAAAATTTTATTTTTAAGTTTATAAGATTTTAATGTTTTAATTTTATTACTTTTATATCATTTATTTTTAGTCTAAATTTTATATTTCAAAAATACTTTTTAAATTTAATTTAGAAATTATATTTCTATCTCTTATTCAATTCTATAAGATATTTATTTTCTAATCTAAATAAAAAACACTTTAAGATTATATTTCTTTATTCCTAAGATTACTTTATACTATTAAGTTAATAAGTAACTTACTAATATTTTATTATTTCTTTGTAATAGTAAAAGCTTTTTCTATTATTTACCTCTATATATCTTTTAACTTCTATTTAGTATTCTAACCTTTTTAGATTTATTATTCTTTCTCTTATATCTTTATTATTATATCTGTATAGGTAAATCTTCAAACTTAAAATGATATACCTTCTAGCAAATAGGACAAGACATTAATCCTTATAATCAATACTGAGTATTCAAACATAAACCACAGTAAATATGTCCACAAGGTAAGACAGTTGGAAGAGCGTTAGTTAAGTTGTAATCATCCAAGCAGATTAAGCATTTTGGTAAGGCTTACATTTTATTATAATTTAGATAAAAAGTGAGTTTAAATAGTAAATTTATAACAGTTAGTATCAAAAATAAAGTATGATAAATATAAAATTTATATAGATTATATTTAAATATAATTTGCTTAAAATAACTGGTCTTATATAAGAGTCTAAAATAATAATAAATAGTTGATAGTAAAAAATATAATATAAATAGATAATAATAATATATATAATATTTTAAATATAATTAAAGATTAAATCTATTTTACTATAAAAGTTATAGATTTTTTAATCTTAAAGATAGTCTAAATATTATATTCGTTTATGCTATAATATTTTTTATAAATTTGTATAAAATTAGATAACTAAAGATTTTTGACTAAAGGTAATTTTTTATTAAGTTAAGGATTTTAATAGAATTTTCGATAATTTGTTTTTGTTCAAAGAAATTAAAAAAATTAAAATTAAAACTAAGTGATAAATCTCTCTTAGTATTTGGATTTAAATATCATACTTTAAATATTAAAATAAAAAATAATAAAATTAAAATATTATAAGGGAAATTTATATTAAGGATAAAATATATTAATTTCTATTTAAAAGCAAGGATCTTTATTTTAGTAAAACATTAATATTTAATATTAATATTTAATATTAATATACAGCTTTTTAAAAATATCAATTATGAATAGAAAAGATAAACTTAATAGGGTATTAAAAATAAATAATTATATCAAACGATAAAAAGGAATTATAATTAATTTTTACTAAATAGATATTTTAATTTAGTATCATTAATTTTTAATAAAATAAAAATAAAAAATTATTATTTGTATAAAATATAACATTTGGAAATAATTTACTATAATAAAATTAATTGAAAAGCTAAATTAATTAATTTAAATTATATAATTTTAAATTAAAAATTAAACTATAAATTTATATAAAATAAAGGCTATTATAAATACTATTTTTTATATAAGTATTTTAATTACATAAAGAATAAAAAAAATATAAACTTAATAAAAAATTATAAATTAAGCTAAAACTAATCAATTAGATAATCTATAAAATCTAATATATTTTACCTATTTAATACAGTAAATTTAATTTTTACAGTAATTTCCGGTATGAGGTTTAATTAAAATGAGATAAAATGATATCTAATAAAGAGTTTCTAATTAAAATAATTAGTTTATTTAATATAATTAGTAACCTTTTATACTAGTTTTGCTAGATTTAAACTATATATCTTAAATTGAAAAACATAAAAATGTTATCAAATTATTATACTTAAATAATTTTTTTTGATTGATACTAAAGATTAAATTAAAAAATAAATATGAATAGAATTAATTTAAATTTGAGATTTTTATTAAGGGCTATATAAAATTATATTATCTCTAAATTATATAAATTTCTAAATATATTACATCAGATTACTTTAAATCAAATAAGAAAAATTATTTTAATTAATAACTAAAAAATTTTAATTAGTTTAAAAAATAAATTATTTTATAATGATAATAAATTTATAAAGTAAAGAGTAAATTAACAAATCACATAATTTTATTTTAAAGGAAATAATATTAAAAATGTGTTAAAAAATAATTAAAACATTTTTGAATTAAATAATGTAAAATATATAAAATCTTTTAAACATCAATCTAATTTTATAAGCTAAAACTTTATATAAACACTATATAAGTACTACTAAAATATTAATAAAATTTAAATTAAAATGAGTAATAAGAAAAATATATATATTAGATTCATCATATTTATTTTATATATTATTTTACTTTATTATTATTTATCTACAAAATTTTCTTTACTTTAATCTTGACTGAGTAAGAAATTTCTCCTTTTATGAGAGAAATGTTATTTAAAATATTTTCTGATGCTGTCGATCTGACTAAGATTATTGATTGGATTCCTAGTAGTTTCCAAATAAAGACTAAAAAAATATTAGCTATTCAGTATTTGGTATTAATTATAATTAAGAAGTAAAACAATAAAATTAAAATCTTCGAAAGTTCCTTTTAGAGATACAAAGTTATAATAGCATTTTTTTGTAAAAGAATGTATTTAAATATAGTATAGTACTTACTAATATTTGTAGTAAAATAAATATAAAATCTCAATTAAATTAATTAATATTTAAGATAAAATTTTGCTTTAATTGAAAATCAATAAATATACCATTAATTAAGAAATAAAATTAAAAATAAAAGAAAGATTAAAAACCTCTGATTATCAACTTTTTATAGATATCTGAATTTGAAAATGATTCTTTTAATAATTTTTACTCAATGTTATTTAATATGCGAAGTTTAGTTTTAAGCCTTCTTTTTCAATATTAATTATTAATATTGAATCCTTTTAAAATTCTTTAAGTTTCTAATCTTTTTACTTCTTCCAACTTAAATTTCTTACATATCTTTAATTAATTGCTATGAGAAATCTTAATAATATCATTTCTTTCTTGGAATTATTTAGTAATATAATCAAATTAATTTATTGGTCTTTTAAATATAGATCCTCAGTATTATTTAATTACTATTTAGTGCTCCTTCTATATTTATTTCAATTAAAATTTACTAAATAGTTAATTTAATTGAGATTTAGACTAATTATAATAATTCTTTCAAGAGAAAGTGAGAAGTTGACACAATTTAGTCTCTTAAGCCAAAAGAATTAGCAACTATAAGAATAAAAATGAATGCAACTGTTTAATATTTTTTAGATATAGAGAGCTTCTTTATTTTCTTTAAGTATTTTTCCTGTAAAGTAAAATTTCTTGATAGCATTAAATCCTAAATTAATTTTCCATTAAATTTTCTATTATTCCTTTTTTGCTTAAGATGATAACAACTTCTTGCTTAATGTCCAGGCATCTTAAAGTTCTAGCATGACTTTGATCTTCTGTAGGAAATGTATTTTTTTATTAATTTTTGTTCTATTTCTATTTGGTTGTAGAATATTTAGGATTTTTCTGTCTTACAGTTTCAATTATTTTAGATTTCCAATATGATCTATTCTGTCTATAAAAATTCCACCTTCAATTTGCTACAAGATAAGGCTTAGAACTAATTTCCATCTTAAAATTGAGTTTAACAAATCTTAAACTCTCTATTAAAGATCATAGCAGTCTTTGTCAATTTTTGATTCTCCATATAAAGAAAGACACATCCTACTATGTATTATTGGGTTTATGGAATAGATTTGCTTCTTTGGAATGATGTTTTTATAATAATTTGATGTTATTGGATTATTTTCATTAAAAAATTAAAGAACAAAACAAAATTAAGTTTCCATTTCTGAAGCTAAAGAACTAAAACTATGCTGATTAGAGATATATGCCTAATAAAGCCAATAATAAATAAATTATAATATACATTTATTTTACTAAAATACTTAAAGTAATCAAAAAAAATAGCATAATGCATAGATATCTTAAGATTAATTTAAGACATAGAAATTAAAAATTAGAAAGCAAAAAAGGAAACTAAATTCCTTTAGTTTTATTGAGTTATAAGGGAACTATGATTTATATATAAATATCGTAAGTATATGTCCCTTTTTTACATAATAAGTAGTATACTCAATTTTAAATCAAATATCAATATATAGAAGTTTCTTTAAGAACTCAAATCAAATAAGACAAGAAATCGAAGATTTTAGTGGTTCTGGAAGTGTTGAAACTTATGTATTTTTTGATGATATAAGGAATTCATTGAAAATTAATAAAAATATTATGCAATTATAGCAAAATTATTTGAAGATTATTTCGAATCTGTTTTAAGTAAATGATAAATGAATTTATTCCGTTAAATAATTTAAGATTCAACTAATACTTTTAACAAATGCCTTAGTTTCACCTAAACTTCTAATATAGGAATTTAAAATATATACCTATTTTTAATTCTTAAAATTAGCATGCTGTGATTTTCAAATATAAATAAGATACAACTTTAAGTACTAACTCGGGTGGAACTTTCGGTTATGAGTAAAATTCTCAATTATATTGACAAACATCAACAAAAAAACATAAACTGATGCATTACAGCTAAAATACTGCCAATAGAAGAATCTAGTTCTTGATAAAAGATATTTTATTCATTTTCTGACACTAAAAAGACTGGAGTCGTATAAATTGTATTAGGAGACTGAAATCTTGATAATAACTTAGCAAATAATGTTTTCTTTGATAGCTAAAAAAATAGTTTAGGATCAAATTGCAAATATTTATAAAAAAGTAGTGTTATATGTGGTTCAAGAAACTATTTTAATAAGCATCTTAATAATTTAAAGCATGCACAATAAGCGAATGTGAAAAATGCGATTAAACAACATCTTAAAAATGAATAGATGGATAGAAGTGTACTCAAAATACATTTGCTGTTACCTTCAGTCCAATTAATAAGATAAGGATAACAATGATATATGCTAAATTTGTCATGAAGTAATTCCAGGATGTACTCGGTGCACATAAGAAGGAAGTATATGTTCTTAATGTACTAGTGGTTACTAACTTAAAAGTGATAGTTACTAACCTTGTGAAAATTTAGTAACTGGATGTATTTTATGTAGTTAAAATATTTACTAGTTATGCTTATAAGGTAAAAAAGACACACGGGGTTTGCTAAAATTCCTGCTTCTAAGATTAATAAGGTTATGACTACGACTTTGTTTGCTTAGATTGCTCTTTATTTTTTAATTGATACTTGATTTATAGTAAATAGATCCAAGCTTTTTTAGAATACTCTTTAGGTTAATTTTTCGATTTTAAAAACTAAAGTTGCTATAGATGCTCTCAAGAACTAGAAGACTGCATTTCTAGCTCTCTTGATGGAGATTCTTGCTTCTAATATTAAAATCTTAAGATAAAATGATATAATCTATTATTTAAAATGAGACTAAAATAAAAAACTTAATTTTTATTATTTGATTTATCATTTTTTATTGCTATTACATATAGTCAGATTAAAGTCAGTATTATTATTTATAATAAATTAACTTCTAATTATTTTTTTATTTCTATTTACATTTTTAATTATTTATGAATTAAGGTTTTCAAATAAAATATTATAAAGAATTTAAGTTAAGCTTATTATAACCTCCTTTTAAAAAATGTCTAAATTAATTAAAAATAAAAATTATCTTTTGCTAACTAACTAGAAATTATTACAATGCTTAAGAACTAACTAAAATAAGATATGAGATTAAGCTTTATTTAGATATAAGTAAAATCAAAGTTATTACATTTGTTTTATATTACTGAATATTATGATATAATCAGAGTAAAAATTGAAAATTTCTTGCAATAAGTCTCTTCTTAAAAGGATTCGTCTTAGTCAAAATATGATTAATAAAAAGTACTTTAAGAACTTCAAGTTATGCAATTAGAAAATTTTAAACTCCTAAGAACAGTATAAGAAATAGAAAGAAAAATAGAATATCCGATGACTAACTCACAAGAGAAAAAAATTGAAAATAAACAGTCAGAAAATATAAGAATAGAAAAATTAGAAGAAAAATTCAACCAATTCGCAGAGTTAACTGAAAGCATAGTCTTATAAAAAATATAAGTGAATGTTTGATGGATGTTGAGCAGCAGCCTATAACAACTTTCATTCCATATCGAAAAATAATGAGATGCTGATACTGCAAGCGACCAGGGCACAAAGTAAGAAGCTGCTTCCAATTTTAATAAAAATAAAAGAAAATAATAGAAAACTAATGGGAAAATATTTTCAGAATCTATTGCAACTAAGAAGGTAAATTGTATAGAAAAAAATACTACAACTAAAGAGTGAAACTCCTTATATCTAATAGGCGGTTAACGAATTCAATAAAAAGTGACTGGGATTCGACCTATCGGAAAAGATTAGAAATAACAATCTAAAAATCACCAAGACCTATGATAGACAAAATCCAACCAGATTTGAAGTTGATACTTATATCTAACTTTAAACTTAAAAGTGGTTAGCCTAAAAATGGCAGACCCACTATAATCTATTATTTATTTATTTATGTTCTTTTTTTGTTAAAATTATATAGATATGTGATATCTTTAGATTTGATGGTGTTATATAGATGCTTTATAAATCATTTTTAAGACATCTTGTTATTGTTAGGCTTTCTAAATTTTATTTATTTGATTTAATTTAATTTTTATAAATATAGAAATGTTTACTTAAAAATCAAACTTTCTAGTAAATGTTAGCTTTTTTCATTTTTATTAATATTAGAGATAATTTTCTTAGTATTTATTAACTTTTTATTTAGTTAAAAAATTATTAATTTCGCTTAATTTTTGTTCTTTTAGATTTTAAACTTTACGTATGCTTTTAATTGAGAAATAGCCTCTAATTTCCCTATTTTCTGGATAGATGCTATTTAAAAAAATTTGAACATATATTTCATTTAGCTGAATTTAAATTTTTGTGATTCATAACCCCCTTGCTCTAAGTAAATACCGTTTTGTATATACAAAAGTTCATTTAAAATGATTAAAAGTATTCTATTTATCAATTGTCGTTTTTAAAAAATTCTTTATGAATAATTCTAATTAAATTTTGAAGAATAATAATTATTCTCTTAATTAGGTTTCATTTCATATAATTTTCAATGCAAATTTATAAATATTAAAGTGAGAAAATAGTTAATTCTTAATTTTTGCATTGTTATTTAACAAAAATCATTTTAATAATTGAATATAATAATATTTGCTTTTTTTCAAAGCTATTGTTCATAAAATTTATCATTTTCGAACTTTCCTTCTTTCTTAGTTCCATTTTTTAACCTTAGAATGCCCTGTCCTTGCTTTAGACCATTTATTCAATTTCCTTCGAAAATTTCTCCATTTGCATAGTAATAAATACCTTTGCCCTGTCTTTTGTCATTTTGAAATTCCCCAACATATTTGTCTCCTTTTTATGGACCTTATCCCCAAATAAATTTTCCTTAGCCTTGTTTTTTACCCTTTACGTAATATCCTTCAAACAGATCTCCATTTTAATATTTTAGAATACCTTTTCCATGCTATTTCCCATCAATCCAATCACCTTCATAGAGATCACCATATGCATAATAGTATATTCCTTTGCCATGTCTCTTGTTAGCATTAAAATCGCCAACGTATTTATCTCCTGCATATTAGCCTTATTCTCAAGTAAAAGTACCTTATCCTTGTCTTTAATATTTTACAAATTATCCTTCATACTTATTTCCGTTCTTTCATATGAAAACTCCATTTCCAAGCTTATAGTCATTTTCCCAACTTCCCTCGTAGATGTTTCCACTGGAATAATAATAAGTTCCTTTACCGCATTTTTTATCATTATAGTATTCTCCAATATATTTATCTCCTTTTCCTTAATCCCAAGTAAAAGTTCCTTTTCCTTATTTTTTATTGCTTACAAAATGTCCTTAGTATCTTTCTCCGTTAACTCACTTAAAGGTGCCATTTCCGTTATACAGGTTGTGAAAGAATTCTCCCTCATAGACATTTCCATTTGAATAGAAATAAACTCCTTGCCCATGTCTTTTTCCTTAAAGCCATGCTCCCATATAAACATCTCCTTTCCAAGGTGGAACATTATAAAAGTAAACTCCTTTTCCTTCTTTTTTATCTTAATACCACTCTCCTTCATATTTATCGCCACTTTGATACAAATAAGTTCCATGACCATGATTAATATGACTGTTTTTTATGATGTATCCAGTATAGGTATCTTACCCGTAAGCTTTATCTACAACGTATTCAACTTCTTGCTCTCGATAGATTTTATAATTTTAAGGTTCGTACTTGAAAAGTTTGTAAAAGTCTTAAAATTTCTTCTATAACTGAACTTTATTTTCTTCAGTCTCTTGTACCTAAGCAGTTTGGATAAGCATTGCTTATTAATTTTTTTAGGAATATTCCTGATAGTCTTCATCTTCATCTTTATCTAAATCAAATTCAGTATCTTTGAAATGAATCGGTGCAAGTAAATCCTAGTCATTATCAACATCTTAGCACTCTTTATAAGTACTACTCCTTAAATTTGCGAGAGTATTATTTTTTTAATATTTTCTCCCTCCAAATTCACCCATCACTCCTTATAACTGGAGACTTTTACTTTATTTTTTATGCTTTTACTTTATTTAAGTATTTGCTTAAGTGTTACCCATTTATTAATAAACTTAATCTCAAAAAAGTTTTAAAATAATAGCTTTAATTATTTTATAGGTCCAAGTAACTTATTTAAATTCATTCCAAATCTAAAATTAATTTAAGTTTCCCATAAAGTATACCATTGCTGAATCAATATCCTTTACTTTATTAAGTTTACTCTGTATAAAGCATTAATTCTAATTTTATTTTATTAAAGAGCTAATTAAAAAGACATTAGCTTTATTTAAAAGACTGATTTATTTAGGCTTAAGCATTTTTATTTTCTTTATCTTTAATCTAGAATTATATGAATGTTGGATAATCTCTCTAATACATTCTCTTAAAAATTTAATTAATTCTACATCTTTATTATTTACTCAGTCCTGCTTATAATATATCTTTATTCTTACAATACTTAGTAATAAAAAGCTTTACTAACACTTTTTGTAATTTTAGTAGTTTTTTCTATTTTGCTTAGCTTTTTATATATTCCAAAGCTTTGTCTATTTTATTTAAGTTAAAGAAAGATAACGAAATCACACTTATTGTTTTTTAAAAATATTTCGATTATAGAAATAACTCTTAAGCTTGTAGAATAACCCTTATAATGAATGATTTTTATAAAAATAAATAAAAATTATAAATGAAACTATCTACACTATCTAAGATTTATTATTGCTATTTTTATATATCCTAATTTTAGCTTAAATATACAATTTAATAAAAAGCTATAAAAAAGAAGCAACTATATCCTTTTTAATTACATATAGCTGCTGAGAATAAAATTTTTTAATTAATTGTTTCATGTTTTAATTAAAAATTATCTAAGGTAGTGCTTGTATAAAATAATATATATATGCTTTTAGATTAAGAGTTCTTTGATAAAGATATGTGTGTAAAGAATATCTATAAAAAAGTTGTATTAATTGTGTTTATGTAGAAGCTTATTTAGAAGAATATGATTAAATGTAACTTCTTTAATTAATTAAAAAGATTATCTTTACTTTTATCATTTATGTATAAAAATTTAGAATGTATAATAATGCTTAATCAATTAAGTAATTTTTATTTCACTTTCAACTAAAACTCAATTTTATATAATTTAACCAGATTTTTAAAGAACTTAGTTTAAAGGAATTTTTGTTTCCTTATTCGATCTATGCTTAGCTTATTAAGGTAAATTATTTCCATTAGGGAAATTTTCCCTAAAATGTTCAGTTTTTTATAAATTGTTTCTAAAAAAGAAAAGGAAGGCTATTTATTTCTCTCTTTTGCTTTGCCAGATTCATACTTTGAACTGTAATTTCAATTAACAAAGAATTTAATTTCATATTCATTTCCGAATTATTATATTTAACTTAGCTTTAATAACTTTTTGGCTCAAATACTTAGGAAGTTAAATAAGTAGGTTATTAATTGCGAATATAAATTTGCAGGCTGAGAACTAAAAAAGGATAGAATAACGGGGAATAAAGAACTTTATGATTGAATGATATAAATTATAAAAAATTAATACTACACTGAATATACACTTCTTGATTAAAAATATAGGGAATTATTATAAAATCAAGCAAATAATTTAAGTTAAATTTTATGTTAAAATCAATCTAGATTTAACCAATTAAATTTGAGAAAAAGCAAAAAATAAAGAATTTTATTGCTGGTATAGCAATGATTTGTATAAGAATAATCATATCTAAATTAAAAGGTAGCTTATCATTATTAATTCATACTAAACACTTGTAATGACTTAATTTTTAAATATATAAACTAAATTATATAAAACTTACTATATCAATTATGATGAAAAGAGTAGACTTATAAAAATGCAATGCTACTAAATTATTATAAATGGTTTCATCATCTTCGTTTATCAAGGCTTTACTAGCTAAGAAGTATTCTTAATAATTATCACTTTTACAAAGAGCATAAATATTATATCGTTAAGATGCTTCTAAAGGAGGAATTACGTAATTTTTAATTATTTAGAAAACCTTAAACTCAACAATATGAAGGACAAAACCACCTTACAAAATCTTGATTTTATAGAAATAGTTTTAGATAGCTTCAGATTCGAAATCTTAATGCGATCTTAACAGAAAAGGATAAGAGAGGAAATTGATAAATATGTTAAAGATTTTATAAGCAATATAGTGGCAAAAGAAAACAGGATATATGTAAAAAATACTTCCATACTAAGAGTTAATTAGAAAAGATTACAGAATGGAATCAAGTGAACATACCTGAATTATAAAAATTAACAAGAGGTAAAATCCAAAAAATAGATTAGTCATTATTGGATCAATTCTAAAAAGATATTGAGTAAAGACTGAGGTCTATCCAAAATATATTAGCTGATTCATTGACTTATGAAAGTATGATGTAAATTTAAAAGAAGATATAAATTGAAGAAGATTGTATTTAATATAAAAAGATTAATAAAAAAAATAGATTCAGATATCAAGAGAAGATCGAATGAAACTTATGGAAGAATAAGTTGATACAGTAGAAGAATCGGAAGAAAACGTAGCAAGAATGATATCTTTCCAATATTTTCTGTGAAATTATTAAAACTTTTTGAATCATGGCGAACAAAATAAAGGGTGGCATCATATTAATATATTATGTTATGTATTATAACTTCTAAGTTTTTTTCAAAGCTGAATTTTATTTGTTTTCTCAATCTTAAATGTAATGAAAATACATAAAAACTCCTATGATGCTTGAAAAGTTTTTTTTAATTGATTATAAGTTAGGTTACAACTCTGGATTTACTAATTAGATATGCAAGATTAAAATAAGAATTTTATCTAGTTCCTTTTATAAATTATGTAAAGTTCATAAATTTAAATGTAGCGTAATACTCAACCTCTAAAGCACTTAAGTATTTAAAGCCAGATTCATTGAAATTAGCATCGAAGTTTATGTATATTTCATGAATTTTTTATGATTAACAAGAATTATACTGTTAAATGAAGAAAGTACCTTAAGAAATGACTTTTGATAAGTATTCTATTAAATGATATAAAAAATCATTTTTTATTTTTGAAAAGCATAATTTAGTACTTGGATAACTTGATGACTCTTTAGTTATACATTTTAAAATTGTTCTTGAAAATTCTTACATGATAGTTTTATATTAGCCATTTTAATTAAAATCCAAATAAATGAGCTAATTAGATCTTTAAAATTAAACCTTAATTTAACCTTAATCTAATAGATCTTCATTATTTACTTTTAAGTCTTCTGCTTATATACTTATTTTTGTTGCAAGATTAACTCTAATAAATATTTTCCTTTTTTAATTAAAAATAAATTTAACATCATTAAAAAGTAGTAATCAGTGAATAAGTTGAACTGCAAGCTTTTGCAACAAAAATTGCTTAAAAATTTAAATTAATATTGATTTTAGATAGTTTATTAATATAAATAGTTAGTAACTTAAAATAGAAAAGCATTTATGTAGTGGAACTTATAACAATGAAAAATATTCCTCTAATGTTTATACTAATTAATTTATAAAAGTTTCTTCAGTCAAACTATAATAATTTATAAAATATAAATTAATTAATAAATAAAGTAAAGAATTAACTTACAGCTAAGATAAATTTAAGGCAGCTATATTTATGCATTAAGGCATGTAAAATAGCTTAAGGAAATAGATAAATAAATAAATTTGATTATAGAGCGTGTAGCACTCTCATTGGTGCGCAGCTCTGTAAAAAAAATGTTTCATACTGACAAGAATGTTTGTTACTGATAAAATTATCAGATACTGGTAGACCTTGTTCAATACTGATATAATTTAAGAATACTCGTAATCTTTAATACTTTTTGGAGGTCCAAGGACATGGTAGGATTGTGTCTCATTGCATCGACAAAGCAGAGGACGACATGTGTCAATTATGAGTACTTAACTTCCCCAACCTCTGATGAAGATGACCTTATTGCTCACCTTCGAACAACTATTTAATAATATATATATAATAAATAAATAAATAAATAAATTTGACTTATAATAATTTATAGAAATGTTTATAAGATATTTAAATCTTCTTTCTTAAACAATTTGATTTACTTTGCTTCTTCTTGATCTTTATCTGTATATTATTCTTATTATGCTTTTCAATTTTTTAAATCATATCTATTTTTCATACACTCATGTGTTTAAAAATCCTTAAAAATAGCACATAAATTGTTGATATTCAAAATATTCAGAATATTTTACTTAAAATTTAAGTAAATTTAAGCCAAAGTTATAATTCTTACAAAAAAAGATATGATTGGATATTTAAAATGGAAAATTAGTTTTGATTTAAATTTAAATCTTTAAACTAAGAAAAATAAAATAAAGCAGGCTGAAGTTATTTCATTTTGTTCATAATTAATTTGTACATCAAATTTATCATATAAAAGGCTACTAAATAAAAATCATTTTTGACATAGGATTTATAAGATTTTATCCCTCTTATAGTTGCAGATCTTAAATTGACATACACTCTCAGATTGATGATAGATAACTTCAACAAGTGGTATTATTTCTCAGAAGCCATTTTATTCATATATAATAAAATAATTTATTAGTACTATTAAAGAATATAAAAATTACTTCTAAGAAATAATAGAATTTATAGCAATAAACTAAAACAGGAAACCCTTCTAAAAAATAAAAATGCGTAGGCTATATAAAGAAAGAAAGTTAGATGCAAGACTGATACGATGAACATTAATCACCTGGAAACCAGAAATTGGAAAAACTACATGTAGAAACATAAATAGAAATGGTATCCAAGTCATTAAAATATTTTATATTAAAAATAGAAAACTCATGGAAGGTAGAAGAATTATAAAAAATAATAAAGAATCTACTTGAGAAGCATTATTAATTAGTCTTAGATATGTAAAACAAATTAGAATAAAAATTAACTTCAATTTTACAATATATCCAGGTAATATCATTTTCTTTTTAACAGAACAAATCAGATCCTATGAAAATAATTCTATAACTCAAATTTTGATCTTTGTATAAAGAATAATTAAGATCGCTACAAGCAAGAGAGTAACTATTCAGACTATTAAAGGATGGTGCGCTAATGAAATGTTACATCTACTAACTAGCCTAGTAGGAATTTTAATAAAGCAAATAAAGATAAACTGATAGAATATATCAGACGGCTTATTATTAAAACTTGATAAAGTCCTTTATTTTCTTTTTATTATTAAAAAGATACTAATACAAGCTGCTATGAGATAAAATGTTATTTAATTTTTTTATTTTTCTTCTTTTGGTCTTAAACGTTTTACAATTTTTTACTAAATGATAGGTTGAATAGTAGAGATAGCATTTCTTTATTAAATAATTTTATTATTAAATATTTTCTTTACTTTTGTTATCCTTCTATTTCAAAGATTCATTTTACTACTATTTTTAAGATCCTTCAATATCCAATTTAATTATAGTTTCCTATTTTATTCTTGTATTAAAAATTACTTTTAGTAATCAATCTGTTAGTCTCAATTACTTAGATTTATTCTTTTAAAGTTAAAGTTAAAAAACTTTGTTAAAGCCTTAGTAGTCAGCCATCTGAACTATTCTATCAGCTTGTCTCCATTAGTTTGTCATGAATTCCTACTAGACTTAGTTAGGCGGTATAGCCCTTCATTAGTGCACCATCCTTTAATATTCTGAATAATTATAGTCTTGCATGTAGCGTTCCTAATTATTTCTCCAAGGATTAAGATTTGAATTAAAGAATTTTTTTCTATAAATTTTTCCGCTTTATGTTGGATATATCCTAAATAGTTTTTAAAAAATATCTTATTTATTTTTTCTTTAAATTTCGCTTAGTTAGTAGCAGTATTTTCATTGGTGTTATTTATTGCACACGTAGCATTTTATTCTTCTTTTAAACTATTATTCCTGTAACACTTATTTAATTTAACTTTACTACTTATCTTAAATAAACGTTTACTGTTTATTTTAATTTGAGGCTTCATTTTCTATTTCTATAAGATCTGATTAATTCTGTTAAAACGAAAATAGCGTTACCTGAATTTATTACTAAATTTAAAGAATTCTTTGCTCCAGTTTGTTTTTTATTTCTTATGATTATTAATATTGTTTCTCAAGCAAAGACGTTATTAGTTTTTCTAATTTTTCTACTTAAGCAGTGAGGTATATATATTTGAACATAAACTATTTTAATGACTTAGATAATATTTCTATTTTAGTTTGTGTTCGAAGTTTTTTTAATTCTGGATTTCCAAGTTATATAATTTTTGTTAAATAAAAAAATGGAAGGATTCAAAAGAAGTTTCTATACCACCTCCAAAAAGTTGGAGAGGAAACTTGAATCCAATCTTGGATAGTCTTCTTACCCTTAACCCTAATTTTTTCTTAATTCTAACAACCGGAAGAGGAACAGAAACAAGCTAAGAAGACAACACATGAGATAATTCCAACCTCAGAAGAGAAGCCCAGAAAGCAGATGAAGTCTGCTCTGCACCAGGAGGTCTCAAAGTTCAATCCTTCTGGCCAGATGAGCATGGAACAGCTCATCAAAGTGGTACTAAACATCCAGGAAGAGGTTAGGAAACTGATGTAAAAACTCAACTTAGCGGAAGGAATAGAATCCAGACTTATATCCTAAGAAAGAGAACTAAGCGCTTTCTGAAACATATCTTAAGAACAGAGTAGCTAATCCTAAAATTAGCTTCAGAAACAATCTGATCTGAGTATTAGACTGGAAATACTAGAAAAGAAATTAGATGAACAAAGGGGAGATACAATGATGATTGAAGAGAACAATAGGAAGACTAAGGTTAAACTCCAAAAAGTAGTGAAGAAATGTTACTACTGCAATTCGACAGAACACTTATGAAGACGCTACAAGGAATTCCAAAAATTTCAAGACGTAGTACTGGAATAAATAAAGAACCATACAAGCACAGTAGAGGAAGAAAAAACAAATGTAGTAGAGACAAATAAGAGAAAGATTATACTTAAATGAATAAGGATACATTTACAAGAGAAAATTTAATTAGAAATAAGGCTAGATCCGGAAATGACAAGAGTAATGGGAGGAAAGAGTAGTAGAGACATCTAAAACTTGATTTTTAACACTGGAGCAATCTGGTGTCCAGCATGAAGAGATGAAAATCCTCAAAATTGCTAAACTTAATTTATCCTATTATTATAATTTTTGCTAAAATCTTCAAACTCAACATTACTTTACGAACCATTAATATTATTTGCAAATTTTAATTAAATAATTAATCACTTTCTCTTTCAAGCCACTAGAAATTCCTTCCCAGCTCCACGAATCAAGGCCCTCCTTAATTCATATGGCATGGATATTTTATTCCTTAATCCAATAAACTCATGTCAGGGAGTTTTACGAATAGATATCAAAACTTCAAGCAGCTAGCAAGAGCAAATAACCAAAATATTTTATTTCCTTACAGGAATTGAATTTAAACAAGGACATTCTCAGTGACAGGATAGAAACTCGACCTTATCCATTAAACTAGAAGATTATATCGGATGATTAGCCTAAACTCCAGTTTAACTTAATATATGCTAATTTAAAATATTTGAACACATGTAAAGTTCTTAGCTATTTTTAAATAAGGGACTGGCTAATATAAACTTACTATATAAGAAGCTCTATATTGCATGATAAGATACTATTATTTTTTAAATGCTCAATTAAAGTATCTAGATTTATAGATCTAAATATTCCATAGAATGATAGCATCCAAAAAGTTTGAACTGTTGAAAATAAAAAAAAGTGAAAAATAAGAGTAGAATTTTAAAGTAAAAATAATAATTAAAAAATAAATTAAATAAAATAGGTAAATAAGATATACTACTTAAAAATATTATCTATCTTATTTAAGAAGCTTTAGCTAATTTAGTTTATTAAGTTTAATATTAATAGTTTAATATGAGTCAATTGATCATTTTGCTAACTTAATATTTGTATTAAAATTTATAATAAAGAAATCAACTTTCATATATATTTACATTTTATTATTTTTATAATAAATATTTTATATTGAAATGATTAATAAAAATAAGATAATTTTAAATATATTTTAATAATATAAATAAATAATTTAAATATTATATTATTAATTAAATTATATATATCATACTGTTATTTTTATTTTTATACTATCTGATTTTATTAACTTATTATTTATTTTATTTACTTAAATTATAAGCAAAATGTAAGCTACTATGTTAAATTTGCTTATATTATAACAATTAAACTAACATTTTTCCAATTGTTTTACCTTACTCATATATTTATTGTAGTTTTGTGTTGGATTACTCAATACTATTTGTAAGGTTTGATGTTATGTCCTATTTATTGAAAAGTATTTTATTTAAATTTTAAAGATTTTCTAAAGCTAAAGATTATATATATTAAAAATATGCTAATATTATAAAAGCAAATAATTCTTAGAAAATAAAGTTAAAAGTTTAAATGAAAGTAAATATTGAATGAGTAAAAGTAAAAATGTATTAATAAGATAAAAATAACATTATTAATAAAAATTTAGATAAAATGTGTAAAGGACTTAAATTATTAAATTTAACAATAATAAAGTTTAATTAATAATATATCAATAAAAGGAGAATAACATTATATATTCATAAATTAAACTGATAATTTGCTCAATTATCAAAGATTATCAATATATAATTGATTTGATAGTAAAAAATAGTAAGAACTAAGTATTAACTTTAAACTTAAAAAATGAGACATAGAAAATAAAATATAATAATATTTTGATTGATTTAACTTCATAATTGCTTAAGACTATTTTTAAATACTTTTAATTTATTAAATAATCTCTTAGTTATGTTTAGTTTAATATTTTATTTAATAGATATTAAAATAATTTTAATTACTATATTGTTTCCAATATAAAGTCAATTATTATCTTTATAAAATTTAAAAAACGGTAAATAAAAATAAATTTTATTTTTAAAAGAAAGTAAAATTTCTTATTTGTTATTAAAATTAGAAAAATTATTAAAGTAACTTTCTTTTTTCATTCCATAAAAAAATCTACTCCTTAAGAATATTTTTTTCTAAATTTTTGATTTTCTGTAATCAATCAAATCTTAAATAGGTATTTAAAATTATTTTTATTTTTATTAAACTATTTAAAGTAAAAGCCTAACTTCATTATTTATATACAAAAAATAATGTTCTACATTATAAAAATCCTTAATTAAAGGATAATTATAAAGTGAGATAGCGTTTCTATTATAAACTAATTAATTAATTTACTAAAAAAATTTAAACTAGAATAAAAATAAAATACTTACTATAAATATTTTAAACTTAAAAATATTCTTAGCCTGTAGAATATTTAATTATATAATTAATAATTTTACTAAATTATTATAATTTAATCAACTATTAATTTATGCTTTATAATTTTATTTACAATTTTTTTTAAATAATTTACAAATAATTACATTATAAACAAGTAATCAGAAATTAACGCGATATGAAATAAATTATTTGCAAATATTTATCATTAAAAGAATAAAAATGTTGCCAACTACATTACTTTATTAAAAATAAACAAAAAATTTAGTTTAAAAGTTAGATAATTTTATTAATTAAATTATATAATTAGATTTTCCTCCAGAAAGAGGTTAATGAAAAATTATAGTAAAAAGAAATATATATATCTTTTAGACTATATCAAGATAGTTTTAAAATATTATTTAGAAAACTAGATTAACTATTAATAATTAAAATAATTATTTGTCCTTCCATTCGATTGAAGTTTTAAAAGTATGAACTCTACGTTCCTGTATGTTCTATTATTATATTTTATTTTCCTTAACTTCCTCTCCTATTTATTTTCAGAGTAAAACATTTTTTTCTTTCAATTTTCCCATTTTTTGATGGTAAGAATTCCTTCGCTCTTTACTTCAGTTTCTATCAGCTTATATTTCTCCAGATATTCATTCTTATTTATTTATTTATAATATGTGAGTGTTTCCAACGCAAATGCTAAGTGCTATTGTAAATATAGCATCACTTTCTTGCTCTAGGAAATGTTTTTTCTTATTTTTCTATTTCTATGGGAGTTCCTTATAAAGGCTTCTGGAAATTTTCTTCTAATAATTTTAGTTTTGAATTCAATTATACTCAATTTTTTTTCTTGCTCTCTCGTTAATAAAATGTCTCTCTCTAACTTTGTCATTCGATCATAAAATCCTATTTTAGCTCTTCGGTCTATCATATAGACTTCATAATCATTTGAATGTTTAGAGGTTCTGACTTATTTCAAATATTTTTTCCTTCTATGGGTTTAAATCCTCTTCAAATTATTTTATTTTTTTAAGATATTAACTGTATCAACTATTATGAATCCATTCGCATAATTTCAATACTGTCTAAATAAAAGTACAGGGCTTATAATGAATTATCGTACTTTGCTTTCTTCGTTCATTTTATATATTACTTTCGGAGATTCAGTTTAATGGTCTCTTTTTTTCGTTTTTATTGGAGGCGTTGAGAGTGTGTTAACTCTTCTGTTCGGAATTTTTTCTTCAACGTCTATTTATCAGTTGATGGAAGAAAGCTGCTTTTTATTTTTTATTATTAAAGATGTTATTTCCTAATTTTTAAGTTTCTTTTCTGCTGGACAATTGTTGGTCTTAAGAAAAATGGACTAGTTGAAGTTGAAACGTGATAAGAGAAGATACTTCTGGTTTTCTCTCCTAATCCGAGGAAGTAGTAAAAACTTTTCTGATTATAGCAATTTTAGTTTATAGACTAAATTAATCTTAATATTTAATTAAGCTAAACATGCTATAACAATTCATAAAAAGGACTTATTAATCTAATTACAGAGTAAATATTTTAATATTTGTTCATAAAAGTAAAAGAACTATATTTATAGAAAATGTTTATGAAAGCGTATAAAGATAAAGTAGATGAAATAAATAATAAATAGTTTAGAATTATATAAATTAAGATATATAAACTAACTTAGTAAAATAGGATTAATTTGTAAATGAAATTAGAAGTATTATCTACTATTGATAAAGAGTATTATTATTATTATTAATGATTAAAACAAAAAATAAAAAAGGAGAAATAGCTTAGTCAATGGGATCTTAGCATATGCTAATTTGGTAAATAATAATTGAAAAAGTGAATAAAAAATGATAATAATAATAATATTTTTAATAAATATAAAATTGAAAATATCTATTTAGTGTTTTATATAATTAAGTATTACTTAAAAATTCTATAATAATAAAAAATATGAAGTTGACTTATTTTTAATGATAGTTAATAAATTAAATATGAATAATTAGATTTTTTGAATTAAAAAATGTTGTAAATAATTTATAAATCTGATGATAACTATTTGATTATTATATTTGTCTAGTCTGATAAAATATTAAAATAAATGAATAACAATTAAATATTTTAATCGAATGTACATAAAATAATTTTGCTCTATCTATTTTATGACTAACTATGTAATAGTAAAATGTATTGTAATATTTAGCATTATTGAAAAGCTTAATGTATAAAAATAGTAAATTTGAAAGAGTATAAATTTCCTATATGATGTATATTAAACTAAAATAAAATTTCTTATATAAATTATTTAATAATATTTTATATATATTAATTATAAGTTGAAAATTCTAGCAAAAAAGGAAGCAAGCAAATATATCATGTAACCATTTTAAGTAAAATAATTGTTTAAATTAGTAATAAAGTTATTATAAATGAATATGTATTCAGATATTTTAATATATAATAGCTATTTTAATATCTATCTATATTTAAAGATGCTTAATATTTAGCTCTTTAATTCTAAAAGGTTAGTATTATTATATAAGCTTGTATGGAATTATCATTTTAATCTACTTAAATAATTAAATAATTTTAGATAAATAAAATTATTTATTTACATTTGCTATAAAATTAGAGCCTATTATTTTATTTTTACTAGTAGATATCTTCGTAGCTAGTTTTTACCCTAAAGTTATAAATTATGTATAATAATTTTATTGAGATATAAATGTTAATAAGAGATTTTTCCATGAGAATCTTAAAGATAAATTAAACTTAACTTCTAAATATAGCTATTAATAATAAGAATTCTAATTTTATCAAATTATAAGACAGATAATAATTCAAATTATTTACTTAAATAGTTCAATATTTATAAAAATTATCAAGTAACCATAAATACATTTATACTATTTCACTACTAAATATCAACTAACTAGATCAAACTCTTCAAACATTACATATATATATTATACATTATTCATTTATTTAACTATCAATTAAATTTATTATTTTAATATTTAATACTTATATATAAATAATATTATCATTTTAAATTATATTAGTCAGTCAATTCTTTTTAATGCTATATAGCTCAAATTTACTAAGTCGATCTTTAATACTGAATCTCTATCTTATTCATAAGCAAAAACATATCCAAACTTATTTCTTACTTTCATCTCTGTCTAAGTAGCAACATTTTAAAAGATTTATATTTATTCTCATTATTCTTTGTTTCTTTTATATATTCTTCTTAATTATTATAATGTTTATAAATTTTTAATACCTCCAATTATAACTAAAGGTTCTAAGCACACTATAGGTCAAGCGACAGATTCAGGAAGTTTCAAATCACACTTACTCCATCTATCATTTTATATATTATATTTTCATATGTCTTTTAAAGTTTATCCTTTCTAATTTGCTCCTCCAAAAGAATAAATATTTTGTTCATCTTTATCTACTATTAATGCTTAATAAGTTATTTAAAAAGGAAATTAAGAACAGTTCTATCATTTATTTTCATTTCCTATTTTTAACTTTTCTACTGATTATAATATCTGTCTCTTTCTAATACTACCTCCAACTACATAAATATGTTCTTTAGCTACTGCTATTCCAAATCCAAATCTTTCTTCATTTAGATTACTAAGTCTTTTACTATTACCTTCATAATCAATTTATCAAGTTTCTTTTATTCCTTAAAGTTAATTTTAAGATAATCCTCCAATTAAATATAACTTATTTTAATATGCTATACTTCTACTTCCTAAGGGGATCATATTTTAAATTTTTACTTGCTGTAGTTATTCTTTTTCAATATCAAATAATCATAAATTTTTAGTTTCAAACTAAAAAAAGTGAATATGCATAGAATCTTTTAACTTTTATTATGTTTATTTCATTTAGTTTATATTTATCTAAACCATTTTTTATTCTTCTAAATTTATATTTTCTTATAGTTTCTACCTTATTAGTGAGATGTAATTTTTATTTAGGTTTTATATTTTATTTATTAAATTTCTAAGTAAAAGTATAAAATTTTATTTTTAAGTTTATAAGATTTTAATGTTTTAATTTTATTACTTTTATATCATTTATTTTTAGTCTAAATTTTATATTTCAAAAATACTTTTTAAATTTAATTTAGAAATTATATTTCTATCTCTTATTCAATTCTATAAGATATTTATTTTCTAATCTAAATAAAAAACACTTTAAGATTATATTTCTTTATTCCTAAGATTACTTTATACTATTAAGTTAATAAGTAACTTACTAATATTTTATTATTTCTTTGTAATAGTAAAAGCTTTTTCTATTATTTACCTCTATATATCTTTTAACTTCTATTTAGTATTCTAACCTTTTTAGATTTATTATTCTTTCTATTATATCTTTATTATTATATCTGTATCTTTAGGTAAATCTTCAAACTTAAAATGATATGCTTTCTAGCAAATAGGACAAGACATTAATCCTTATAATCAGTACTGAGTATTCAAACATAAACCACAGTAAATATGTCCACAAGGTAAGGCAGTTGGAAGAGCGTTAGTTAAGTTGTAATCTTCCAAGCAGATTAAGCATTTTGGTAAGGCTTACATTTTATTATAATTTAGATAAAAAATGAGGTTAAATAGTAAATTTATAACAGTTAGTATCATAAAGTATGATAATAAAAATATATATTATATGAATATAATTAGGTAGATCTAAATAAGAGTGTAAGAGTATAATAGATATTTAGTAATAATATGATATAAATATATATTATTAAAGCTAATACTTATACCTTGTTCTTCAATTACTTGGTGAGTTTAATTAGAGGGTATTTTAGTTTAATTTAGAGTGAGTTTAAAAGGATCTTTGAATAATAATTTGGATTTGAAGTGGTTATAGGATATAAATAATAATTATAAATATAATTATGAAATCTATTTTAAGGTTTCTTATTTTGTTAAGATAATCTAAATAATACTTTGATTAATGCTATATATTTTTATATATTTATGCTATTTTTATTAAAAGGCTTTGAATAAGGATAAATTTGTTTTAATTATATTAAGTTATTTTAAAATCATTTTTAATTGTTTCTCGCTCCAAGAAAATAAAGAAAAATTAATTAATTATAAACTAAATGTAAGAAAAGAATTTAGCATTATCTGGGATCTCAACCAGGTACTTGTTGCCATTTTCTAAAACAGGATGGAAACCACAACCTTCTTGATTAAGTGGTAGGTAACTACTACTGATTCTCAGTCTATCCAACAAATATTTTTCTCTTATAAATTCCATTTGATGCAATTCAAAGTTTGCTAATTTAATTTCATGTTCTGTTTTGTTCTTTTTCGTTCAGTTTTTTTCAAGTTATGCGTTTCCTTAATAAATGAAATCTTGATTTGCAGCATCAACATTGTTTAAGTTCTTATCTTGATTAATTTTTTATAAATATCTTGTTTTCTATCTTTTCTAATCTTTTTATTATATTCTGATCTTAAATTTCTAATTATGAGATTTCTTCTTTTTTATTTAAGTTGGAGTTTTTTCTAATTCCATTATTTGATTATTGGGTAAGTTTGATTAAAATTATCTTCATAATTATTCTTCTGTAAAAAAAATAATCAAAATGGATGGACAAAAGTTCTGGTGGATTTTCAGAATGGGGTTGAATTCTGAATTTCACCTGCGTGAGGCTTATATTTTCCCAGCAGCCACTAGAATTGATCAGTTTAGACGAATCCAATTGATTCCGGACTCGGACGTATTTTTTAATACTCAGTTTCTGGAAAAATAAATTCCAGAAACTTGCAAAGGTTTCCGTAAAGGACTCTACTACGCTGGGCAGATCATTCCAGCAAATTCCGGAGCTTTTATGTGAATTCTAGACTCGATCGTCCAATGTTTAAGTAATCATTTTATGGAAAATTGGCGCCTTTCTGTAGTCGAAAATAAATTCTTACTTAGTCACTTTTTTGCAGTCTGGAACTTTTGTTCTGTTAAACTTTTAGTTGGACTATTGCAAAGAAGGTGCTGGGAAGAATTTTTTGGAGACATACAAGTTTTTTGCGGCTTATAACATGATAGTTGTAAGATTGTCATGCAATATCTTAAGATATTGGCAGTAAAGTTACGCAAGGGATTTTAGTGTTTATATTTCGTGAAGACTTGTAGAAATGATTATTAACTATAAATTAGGAGCATGCTTTGCAGCAATGGAGCCTTATTGGTAAGTGAAGTTGTTGTAGACATGTGCTTGCATTAACTAAGGTAATGTAATGAATCGCAATTGGGAATTGGTGGATTCGGGCCTTATCAAGTTTATGGATTTACTTGGTTTGGCTACAAGATAAATCTTTAGTAAAGCAGATATTGATGCTTTAGACTATCAATTTAATAATATTTATAATTATTCTTCTGTTATTAATTGATTTTATAATAGTTATTTTCTTAAGATTGTTAATTCATTATCCTGAAAATCAATATTACTCAAAATTCTCTTATTTATATGCTTTGGCTATATATGGTTTCTTCCTATCGGGAAATTTATGTTTTCATTGCTCGACTTAATTTTAGAGTTTTTAATATGGGTCATTTTTTTATTCTTCTACTTATTACATTCAACCATCACTTTACCTTTGTAAGAAGAACTAGATTCTAATGTAGTCATCTACTTTTATTTTCTTCACCCTCCTTTCTTTTATCTTTTCTATTTTAGTTTCCAGAAAGGCGAATCGACTATTCCATTTACCACGCAATTTTCCATTTTTATAAAATAAAGAAAAATACATTAATATTATGGACAAATAGTGAATCTCTCTTAATATATTTATTTAAATAACCCATTTTAAATATCAATTTGAAGAATTAAAATAAGGCTATGTAAGATTATTTTTAATATAAGGAATCAAAAATACTTTAATTTATTCACTAAGGGATTTTACTAAAGCACTAATATTTAATAGTAATATACTCCTACAAATTAAAACTATTAAAACTAAATATATAATTTCACACCTTTTTAATTATTACTATATTAAAAGACTAAAAATCATTACAACATAGTTTACATTTAGTTTAATTAAGAGTAAAATTACAGTCTAAGCTAGTTATATCTAATAATTAAATATATAAAATATTATTATTATTATCATTTAAGAATATTTTAAATAGTGGAGGAGCAAGGCTCCAACTAAGATTAACTTAAACTCAAGTACCCGGAAATACTTAAGTAGTGACGAACTGGACAAGAATCTTGGCAGAAGCAAGCAGGAAAGAGACATTGAGTAACTGCTGATGAAAGACGATTATATCTCTTGGGGCATGACTCCAAACATTCCGAAGTAAAATACAGAATTTCATAAGGAATGAAGCACTGGAGTAAACTTCCAATAAGAGATTTGTATTTATTTTAAATAAAGTTTTAAAAAGCTGCGTATTATCGAGAGTGCTACGTGTTCTAAAATCCAATTTATTTATAAATAATTATTATTTTATAAATTTTTTTAATATAATAACATATAAACTTAATAAATATTATTTTTAATTCATTTATTTACACTAAAACAGTTTTAGGAAACTCCTTTCCGATTGCTGACGCTCTCTTTTTAAGGAATAACGGGGATATCCTGTTGTACAGCTTTTAGGGAGCTCCATCGCTATGAGCAGCCTGGCTTCAAGCCCCTACCAGAGCGGATAACCTTAAAGAATGTGCAGGGACTTTCTCAGCGACAGGAAAGAAACTTGTTCCTAGCCATAAAACCAGAAAGTGTAGTGAAGGGTAATATCAGCTCCCACCATCTTTTTTATTATTTAAAAATTTGATATACTTAAAATTGTTTGTATAAGGATTAATTAATTAGAAAAAATATGGAAGGTCTTAAGAAAGGCTTCTACACCACCTCCTCCAAAATCTAAAAGGAGGAGAGGAAGCAGGAAGTTCTAAAGACTAAAACCCAAACCTAGACCCTCTAATAATAACATTCTCCCCAGAAGATCTAAAAATAACTCTAAACAACTCCTCCCAGACAGCCTCAGAAACATAGCCATGCTACTACCTCAACGGAAAATCTTCCAAAGAAGCAGAAGATAAGCGACTTTCAGATACAAATTCGAAACTTCTCACCATATATGGACCTCGTTGAGATAAACAAGGAACAAATACTCGGAATGGCTAAAGAGGAAATGGCTAAATTAATAATAGCATTAATTAGCCATAACCAAGACCTAGAGAAATAGGTTATGAAGCTTGCCCAAGAACAACAACGACACCTGGACGACGAGGAGATGCATGCTCCTAGAAACAAAAACTAAGCTGCCATGAATATTCGAATTGACGAATTCGACAGGCAGTTGGAATAGCTATATGATTATTATAAATATTACTATTATAGAAAGTTATAACATCTTATACAAATTTAATAAATATTTTACCAAATCATTGATTAATTTAGAACATTTTACCTATTTAATTTAGGAAATGTAAGCCTTTAGAGAAAGATGTGACTTATAAATGAGATAAAGCAAAGTCTAAAAAAGTTTTAGATAAAATAAAATTTTATATTTTAATTAAAAACTATTTATAAGATTTTTGCTTGTTTCATATATATTTTAATTAAACTTAATTTACCATCTAAATTATTAAATTTATAATTTTTTTAATTATATATTTGGAAATAATTTACGGGAAAAATAAAGATTTTTATTAAGATAAAAATAAAATTTCTTTTATCTTCATTTTATCATACTGTTCAGATACGTAACTACTTTTTATACTCCTTTTGTAATCCTTATAGTGGTTTGCCTTAAAATGATGAGGATGATTCTGGTGATTTTAATTTTTCTCTTCTAGTCTGGCTTATCTCCTTTCTTTGCTAATTTTTTGATTCTTGTTATTCTCCATTTCCCTGATATAATAATGAAAATAATATATAATATTCTCTTATTTCTTTGATTTATTAACTAATGAATATAATAGTAGAATAGTAAGTAATTATATAATATAAAATATTAGAAATGCTAATGTATAAACATGAGCCTTAATAAAGTATTACTGATTTGGAGATAAATAAATAAATTTGATTATAGAGTGCATAGCATCTCGTTGATGCGCAGCTCTTTACATATCTCAATATATGTCCATTTCTTCAAGTAAGCCTTTAGGTAATAGAAATTCTTATCCTATTAGTTACATATCTTCCTCATTTTCCTCTATATTATCTCTTTTTCTTCTGTCTTCTATCTATCTACGCTTTATTAAATCTTTATTGCAAGCTTAATTTATTTTTTCTTACATATCTTACTAGTTTTCATTTCTAATTATTTTCTAATTCTTTTCTTTTTGATCAAGCTTTTATACACTCATAAAAATTATCCTTTTCCTGCTCTATAGTATTTTCCTATTTCTTTTTTCATTCAATTTTCTTTTCTATATATCCTCTTTTCCTTTTTCTAATATATCTTTGATATAATCCTTTATTATCAAGTCAGCTTTAGCTCTTTTTTACTCTTCTTAGGTTCTAATGAATTTCTCGATCTTGGCCGTTCCTCACATTATATCAAATATTTTCATTCCTTATCTCTCTAATCCTATTGTTCTAAGATTTCAGATACATTATTATCTTCCTTCTTTGTATTCTGAACAGTTTTCTATGGTATACCTTTCATTTTCTCTTGTATTGTTACATATATGCATTGACTTGTTATAACTAGGTGTCTTTCTTTTAGCAATTCTAACTCCCATTACATCTCATTCTTATTCTAAATAGGTAACATATTTCTTCTTTTCTATTTTTATTATATCTCAGGTAGTTGGGTGGTCCTACTACATTTTCATCAAATCATATTTTTCAATATTATAATGTTGTTATCATTTACTCCATCCTTTCTCTATCTTATACGTACAGTCTATATTCTCATATTGCACGATTAATGTTTTTCTTTCCTTTTTAATTGTTATTACCATCATCTATAAATATTTATTTGTCTTAAATTTTTAATTCTAATTTTATTGCTGTGCAATACTATTCAAATATAAAATTCACTTCTTTACTTAGGTTGAACAATAATCCGTCTACTTTTTTTCCTTTGTTTCCTATTAATTTGCCTCTTAATCTCAACGTTTTTTGTCATAGGTAATGTTTAAATTTCATAAACTGCAATTTGTGTTCTAACATCTCATTTTGCACTTAAAAAGGGCATCTATGATTGTTCGTAAAGATCTTCTCTATATTATTTCTATTTGCTCAATCATTTTTTTTCCTACAAATTATTCGCAATATGGGATCAATTCTGTCCCATAACTGAAAACTGGGCTTACGAAGGTTTTTATCATTATTCCTTCATTATATGGTGTTAATCCCTTATTCATTGTTATTTTTCCCTAATTTTATGTTTGTCTTTTTTATGCTGCTTCTAGTCTATTCTCAATTCGTTTTTCAAAACTGATGTTCTCTTCTTATATGGCATAGGTACTAAAAGGTGTTACTCTTTCGATCCTTAAATTTCTAATCTCGATAGTATATCCAATATTTATAATAAATAAAATTTGACTTATAAATAAATAAGATTAGAGAGCGCGTAGCATCTCAATGGTGCGCAACTCTTTAATAAATATTTTTAAAGGTAAAAAATATTTTCTGAAGTCTTCCACAGTGCTAGCATCCTTTGTGAGTCTCATCTTCTATAAGATGTGATTGGAATGCTCTCTAAGAGACCTTAGTATCTGGGATTTTTCATCAATAACGCTACTTAATTCCTCTTTAGTCTTTGTCTTCTCTCTTGGCCCCTACCAAGATTCTTGTTCGATTCTTCGCCCATGAGTACTTCCTTGTACCAGATCTTAAGTGAATGTCAGCTGGAAGATTACTCCTCCCTATTTATATAATAATTTTTAGAAATGCTTATAATATATTTAAATATTCTTTCTTTAAAGTTTGATTTATTTTATTCCTTCTTTATCTTAATCTGCATTCTATTCTTATATTTTTTTCAATTTACATTTTTTTTCATACACTATGTGCTAAAAATATTTACAAAGATAGCACATCAATTGCCAATATTCCAAAATATTTTATTTAAATTTTGATTAAATTTAAGATTAAGGTTGCAATTCTTACAAAAAAAGGTTAATTGAATATTTTAAAAGGAAAAACTAGTTTTGCTTTAAATTTAAATCTTTAAGCTTAAGAAAAATAAAAAATACAGGTTGAAGTTATTTCATTTTGCTCATAATTGTTTTGTACATAAACCTATCATAAAGAATGCTAATAAGCAAAAATTATATGTGACTTAGGATTTCATAAGATTTTCACATTCTTATAGTTTCAAATCTTAAATTGACATACACTTTAAAATTGAAGATAATTAAATTTAGCAAGTGCAAAACAGAAGTGAATTAAGACAACTTAATATGTAAAATATCATAGTATATAAATATACTTCTTACTATTTCATTTAAAGGATATAAAAATCAAAAATCATCATATAAATTTTGAAATATATTCTTGTAATTATTAAAATTACTTAAAAATATGAGGATGAATAAAATTCGTTATTAAAACATCCTGCAAGATATATAATTAAGAAGTCAAGATAATATGGTCCAAAAAAATCATGAGATACAAAATGGTCACAAAACAATAATTTAGTACAAATAAATTTTAAAGCTTCTTAATTTTCTGATGTATAACAGACAGAAAAGCAAAAATAGAAATCCTGAAACTATAAATAAATTTAATTTTTATTTGCTTATAAAATAGATTTTATTTATTCGTTACCAGAATATAAATGATTTAATTAAATATTAGTCCTACTTTAGGAATATTTAAGAAAATTAAATCTGTATTTATTATTTTATTTGCCAATAAAATTTAATGCTCAATCCTATCTTAATTAGAAAAAATTGATTAAAAAGTTAAAATTATTATTTGGTTTCTGAATCTTAATTTTAATGACAATACTTTGAAAAATTCTATGAATGCTTGAACAATTAAAATTAGATTTGATATAAGTTAGGTAAAAACTCTACAATTTACTTATTAGATCTAATAATCTTATCTAGTCTCATTTATATACTATGTAAATTTCATAAACTTGAATGTAATGCTCAATTCTAAAACACCTAAGCCTTTAACGCTTTATTAATTGAAATTAACCTCGAAGTTTATGTATATTTCATGAAATTTTTTATGATTAACGAGAATTATACTCTTAAATAAAGAAAAAATCTTAATAATTTGTTTATGATAAATATAAAAATGGAAAAAACTCGGTATTCTAAATCTTAAATTCGAACCTAATAAATCAATCTTACGTCTCAGTTAACTAACAAGAATTAAAAATTTAAAAAAGATAAATCTACTCCTGTTAAGGATTGGGAATTACTGAATTTTCTAACAAACTTAAAAAGTTGGAAAAACCCATGAGCAAGATATTATTTAGCTTTATTCCTTAATTGAGAAAATGAAATGAATACGGAATTTAAACCCTGAAGGTGGAAAATTAGAATCTTAAGCTTTTTTAGCTAGAAAAAAAAGGAAGATAAAGGCTAGGTAAGCTAAATTTTGTTTTAAATTGAAGCCTTAACTTCTAAATTTGTATTTATAGAAAAAAACAACAGCAAATCCATAGAAAATTAAAGAAGAAGTCCAATTTCAAATTAAAAAGCACTAACCTCAAACGGATAAGATGGAAATAGAACGAAAAATTTTAACACAAAAAAAACTTTACTTCAAACCCTCAATAAAACATTGCTATTGTTTTTAAAAGACTGGACATTAATGGAGATAATTTATAAAGTGAAGAAGGATGCTTGAGCATGGAAAATAATTTGGAGCATCAAGGAGACTATATTGAAACTGCTTTGAAGGTATTATTAGAAAGAAGCTGGTATTAGAAGATGGAAAAACAATTTTATTAGCTTATAGAAGAGAAAGAAGAATTTTCTCAGTTTTAAATTGATTCAGATAAAGACATGTACAGTTTAGCGATGTATATAAAAACTTTTATTGTCTTTAATTTTAGGATGTTTTTCCTCTAATTAAAGATGACCCTAACCCTTTTAGTTAAAATTAATTAATTAATCAAATAGTTTAAATAAAATAAAATAATTTAATTTTATCAAATATAATGTCAGTATAAAATATATCTTATCTTTAAGATATATAAATTTATATTTTTCATCAAACAAGTTCAAAATAGGTAAAATTTTTTCTAATTATTTTAAATCTTGAATTAAAAAATAAAATATTCCATTTAAGTTAACTTTTAAAAGCAATTATTTTATAACGATAATAACTTTTTTAATTTTTAAACTTTTAAATAATCAAATGGTTTTAACTTAAAATTTTTTTTATACTTATAAAAGAATCAGAAGCAACTTTGAATTTAAATAATGAAAAAATATAAATACAGTTCATTAAACATCAATCTATTTTTTATAAAAATAAAATTTAAATTAGCATTATGATAAATATTATCAATACTTTATACTAATCTTAGATTAAAGCATCTGATAAATAAATAAAATATGATAATAGAGCGCTTAGCACCTCGTTGGCGTGTAGCTCTTTCAATATTAATATTAAAAAAGTGTTCTCATACTTCTTGTTATCATTTAGTCGTTCAATAAATCATTTCAGTTTCTCCAAATAAGAATTATTAATTAAGATATTAGTATGCCGTCAGTCAAATTTTCATATGCTAGCGAGAACCCTCGAGCAAGTTAGGCTTGTCTCTTCCGAACTTATTCCTCCTTCCCCGTGGTGCATCTAGTGTGAGATTAATCGCAAAGCAGTATACACTTCACCAGATTACCTACTAATTCTCCTGACCATAGCATATATCCATATTTTATTTATGTGATAAAAAGATGACTTCAAGACTTTTCATATTTATTTTATTTTTATTTTCTTAACTTTTATTTATAAAATTAATCTTTATTTATTTTGATTGAGTAAGAAACTTCTCTTTGTGTGAATGAAATGCTATCTAATATATATTTTTTATAATATCGTCAGATTAATAATTTTTGATTAAATATCTAACATTCCAAAAAAAACTCAAGAGAATATAGTTGGTTTATGATAAAATTGTATTTAACGTCTAAGTTATCCTAGTCCATTATCAAAAAATGAATTTATTACTTTCATGCATCGATGATCATATAACTTGTTAATCTTATATTTGTAATTGTATTTTAAGTTAGTTTCATAGAGAAAGGGGTAAGTAAATGATTATTATAATAAAAATAATTTAAATAGGGTGAAAAACCCTTTTCTTCGGATGCTGCTTGGAGACTCAGCAAGGCAACTAAAAAATGAGCGCGGACGGAGGATAAATTGGAGGAAGAGAAAGAAGAGAAACCAATTACAAGAGAATGAAGATGTGATAAAGATGTGAAAAGCTGGAGAACTCTGAATGCCTGAGGAAACTTTCTTCATCATAGGTCGGGGAAATGTACCCGTAATCGCATATTACATTCTATGCTTTTGAAAGAAAAATTACAGGGACGTACTACAGGAAGAGGAAACAAGGATAGAGAGACATAAAGTTTTTTTTCGACATTAAATAAAATTAATTTAAAGAGCTGCGCACCAACTAGAGTCCTACGCGCTCTATAATCCAATTAATTAATTTATATAATAGTGGCCTAGAAGTTTATTATAACTAATATTAGCTTTAAGTTTGCTAGAATACAATCATTACAGTAATATTATCGATTAGCTCTATATATGAATATATTAGCTAAAGGATTGTAGAAGGATTTTTTCATTCTAATCTGTAACTTTATTTAATAAAGTATGATGTTAGATGTAATTTTAATTATATTTTTCCAATTTATAGTTTTATGGGAATATAAAATTCAGTAAAAGAATACTACGCCAGATTTTATAGTAGATATTCTAAGAAAAGTATTAGAAATTTAGTTTGCTATACTTTGAATTATAGAATAACAAAAAAGCAAAAATTTAAGTTTATAACATGCTATTATAATATTTTCAGAATAAAGTAACTTATAATATAGAACTTATGTTAAATATATTGCAAATAAATGTTTATATTTGAAGTATTAATAGAAATTTATGTTAATTTGGTTATAAAAAATTGGTAAGATTTTCCATAAGATTAAAATTTTCAAAAATAACTTAGAAGGACAGAATAACAATTTTGAAAATTTTTTATTTTAGCATAAATTTTGTTTAAAATACTTTAAATTTTATAATTTTTAAATATTCTAATGATGTTTTAGTAATATTTTAATATTTTTTCACATTTTTTCTTGCAATTTTTGTAAATATTATTTTATTTTTTCTTTTAAAAACTTTTTTTCTTTCTTATTTTTAAAGAAATTATATAATTCAACAGCATAGAATTTTGCATTTAAATGTTTTATATTATTAAATTCTCTAAATTACCTTAAAAGTTTTTTCATTAAATTTTTTAACTTTTTCTTAACTTTTAAATTTATATATCATTTGAAATTTTAGAAAACATTAGTTTTCTAATTTTTTATTTCTTTTTGTAGAATATAATAATTTATTTAAATTTTATGAAAGAAAGTAGATAAATAATCTTATATTTGAATTTCTAATTATTTGTTAAATTTTGGATTATTAAAAAATAAATTGTTTAGAAATCTTTAGATTTCCTTTTTTTCTTTTTTATTGTTTTTATGTTTTTTTATATCATTATGATTAATTGAGATATTACTAAATTTTTTATATTATAGCTTTCTAATTTTTAATCATTTTACTAGATTTCCTTTGTGTTGAATTAATCATGTAATTTTAAGGTTATTCTTCATACACATAAGATTTATGAAAAATTGATTACTTTAACTTTATATTTAAAACCAATAATTAATGTATTATAAATTTAAATCTGATTTTGGATAATTTTATATATAGTCACTTATAAAAGTTAGACATTTTGCTTCATTGGAAACTCTATTACGTCAGTATATACAATGGACGGCTTTTTTTTTTGGTTTTTCCTTCATTCCCATTAAAATTGATATTATGTAAGCTGCTGAAATATCATTCCTGAAACTGTATTCGTCCCATGTCTTGTTCTAAAAATTTTATTTTCTATCTCCTTATTCAATTCCAAGCTCTTTCCGTAAATCCTCACAGAAGATGCGTTAACTTCAATAGAATTTCTAGTTTTGCTCTTTCCTTTTCTACCTTTCGTAAAATACCTTCTCAATCTCTAATTATCATCAGTAATCTTTTTATTTAGAAATGAATCCCTTGTAATTTCCGTAGGGATGTCATCCACTATCACAGTATAAGCATTGTTTTACAGATGGCTTTATTAATTCTCGGGAGGTTATTTAGCTACTGGGAGAACACTCTTATTCCAACTTCATAGATGTTCGAGACTAGAGTAGGCAAGAGAATACAATTGAAGGTTTTTTTGTGCCGTAAATGGATTCCTTGCTTCAGATTGCTAATCTAAGATTATATAGTTTTTTTGGCCTGGATGAACACCCTCAGTGATCTCTAGACTTCCGTCCTCAGATTAATTTTGACAAATAGAAGTTCAGAATTTAATTTAATCTCCAAGCTTGGGGGTTTTCAGATCTGAATATCTAGAACTCTTGTTTTAGTATAATTAGCCCAAGAATAAACCTTTCTTCAAATCTAAAACTGGACAAAGAGAACTCTCTAATAACAGGAGCATTGACGTGTTGTTTCTTGAATGACTGGTTTTATTCCTAAGGAGTTCTAGGAGACAGATTCGCATTCTATTTGAACTGGAGAACGGGAATTTTATCTTTTTCATTTTCTACGAATTTTTTACTTCTTCTCTCTTCTTTACTTATTTGATAGTTGAAAAAAAATTTTAGATCCGACATTTTTTTAATTATTATTTTAAATTAATAATAATATTTGAAAATTAAATAATATATATGTTTTTAATTTTTAAATCAAATTTTTAATTAAGAGTTTATTTTTTAATCGTTATCTATATATTTTCCGTTTAGAAATTTTCCTTTTAAAATCTCTCCATTTATTTAAAAAAAAATTCCATTTCCATGCTTTTTTTCATCTTGTCATTCACCTTCATATATATCTCCATTTGCGTAGTAGTAAATTCCTTTTCCATGTATCTTATCATTATAAAAATCTCCTATATACTTATTTCCTTTGCTTTCTCCATGCTATCATATAAAAGTTCCTTTTCCTTATTTCTAATTGTTAATATATTATCCTTCATATTTGTCTCCATTGTTTTATGTAAAAATTCCAAATCCATCCTTTTTATTTTTTTTCCAATCACCTTCATATTTATTTTTGCTATGAAAGTTCATTACTCCATAACCATCACGTTCTCCCTATCTTCAATCACCTTCATAAATGCTTCCATCTTTAAAGTAATAAATTCCTTTACCGTGTCGCTTATCTTCATAAAAATTTCCAACATATTCCTCACCTTCATTTGTATTTCCAAAAATAAAGGTTCTATATCCTTGTTTTTTATCATTTATAAAATATCCCTTATATATCCTTCCATTTTTATATGTTTAAACTCCATAGCCATTTCTTTTTCCTTCTAATCACTCGCCTTCATAAATACTTTCCTTAGAATAAAATTCCCCTTTACCTTACAATCGCCCATTGAAAAATTCTCCAACATACTTATCTCCTTTCCAAGGATCTTATTCTCAAATGAGAACCCCCTGTCCTTATTTTTCGTTATTCACAAATTATCCTATGTATTTATTTCCATTCCATCATGTAATTGTTCCGTTTCCCTATCTATTTCCGTTTACTCAATCACCATCATAAATTTATTAATGTTCATAAAATTAAACTCCAAAATCATCTCCTTCTCCATTACTAAACAAACCTTTATAGGTTTAATTTTTCTGTGATGAAGAATTTTATATGTAAACACCTTTTCCATCCATTTAATTTAAATGTCATTGTCCATAATATTCATTACCGGATTTCCATATATAATGCCCATGTCCATGTCTAATATGTTTCCCTTTTATGACATATCCTGTATATATATCTTTTTAATATATTTTATTTTATACATATTCAACTTTTTATTACTTATATTAGTCGTAGAAATTATTTTCTTACTTAAAACTTTTTTTAATTTCCTCAAGTTTTTGAATGAAATCATCGCTT
Organism: Loxodes magnus; assembly: GCA_946699065.1. Taxonomy (NCBI): domain Eukaryota; phylum Ciliophora; class Karyorelictea; order Loxodida; family Loxodidae; genus Loxodes; species Loxodes magnus. The sequence continues at coordinate 638,549 of CAMPDV010000130.1, read as the reverse complement.
TTTTATTGATTTTATTTTTTTAGATTTATTTTATTTTATAAATCCTTAGTATTTTTTAAACCTTATATTTACTATGAGTTTTCATTTTATATAAAAGCTATATTTTCATTAGAAAACAATGGAAGAGGTAAATCATCATAACTATCAATATGTTTTTACATTTAATAAGTATTCTTTTAATACTCTTCTTCACTTTATATTTTTTCGATATTTTGCTTATTTAAGGACTAGCTAACAACTGCTTAGAATTATCCATCAACACTCTAATTTTAGTTTCTTTTTTTGTTTGATTGACAACAACCCATTTATAATACTTTTATATATCCTTAATTTTTTAAATTAATTCTATTGATAATCTTAAGGTTTAAAGATGGAGAAATAAGATAAAACTTAGTTTGTAATATAAAAATAATCTATAATTAAATAACTCCTTAATAATACATTCTTAGCAAAACTAGTCTTAAAGATTTATTCTTTTTAAGCTATTTAAATATTATAAATATAATAAAAATGGCACCTTAAAATAACAATCTCCAAACTAGACTAATTAAATATAATAAGAAATATAAATCGTTATGTAGTGTCGACAAACGAAAACCTTAAACTCTAATAGGTAGTCTAAGAACTTTAAAAAAAGTATGTGTTCTAATTTAGCAAATTGATTAGCTGAAACAGGATAAAAATGGATTAAAATAAAATATCGTAATAACCTTCTGAACGGAAAATCCAGTAGATTGAGGAAAAATTACAAAGAATCAATTATGAAAAGAATCAAGAAATGCAAAATAAGATAAACTTGATTCCATGGATGTAGAAACAGAGAGAAAAGAAATAAGTTAAGCATTAATTTATACATAAAGAAGACCGATAATAAGATACTGATACTGCAAGAAGTGAGTCACAAGGTAAAAAACTGTTGGAAATTTTAGGAAAAAAGAAAAGCAAAAGAATGAAAGACATGAAATAAAATGTTTAGAATATGCTGCACAAAAGAAGCAAAATTATATAGAAGAAAAGAATATCAAATCATTCAAGCAATACCTCGAATACTAATGGAAGCAAGATAATTAAAAATAAAGCAATACGGATTTGATGTAGGGAAATTTATGAAGGCCAATCTTAGTGAAAACAAGGAAAAGCGAGAAATAATACAAGTCTACTCCGAAGAAGAAGATTTCTTGTAAGAAAAAACTTGTGCGAACTCTGATTTTGTGATTAAACAAATAAAGGTCAAGTCACTTTAATAAATTATGTTATAATTAAAAAAAAATTAAAAACATTTGAGGAATTTGATTTAATTGTTGATAAATTTCGTTTAATTTCTGTCCTATTTAAGAGTAATCAATTGACATTTTCTCTTTATAATTTAAAATTAAAGGTTTAAAATTTCGCTTATTTTATCTAATACTTATCCAAATTTTTCAATCTTTAATTTATTTTGCTTTAATTCTTATTATAGATTTGATATTCTTTAACACATTAATATGTGCAAATGATTTAAAAAAATTATGTTATACTTATCATTAAGGTTTTGTTCAATCTGAATATTTTATTATTCTTATTTTTAAGATATTCATTAAAAAACTTTACTGCTTCTTAAATACCATTTATATATAATTTTTATATAGTATATAAAAAAAGAAATAAAAAAAGGAAATTTTAAATTTATAAAATATGCTGATTGTAATGATAATTTATCTCCTTCACTCACTTTATTTAAAAAGAATAAATAAAGTATATGAAAATAACGGGATTTTATCATTATTAGATTAACTACAATTTTATTTATTCAATTCTGTTAAGTAGGATATATCTTGAAAAATTTAATCATGGCTGGTTGAATCACTTAGGAATACCAAGATGGGGCTCGCATATCATCCCAAATTAGATTCCAAGACAAATAATCGACAAAATTAAAGTTCATTCCGTTCAATGCTCCAATAATCAGCCAAAGTAGAGAAAAACATAATCGATTATAGATATTTAACTTCCCTAACCTATAATGAAGCTATCCTTTTCTCCCCCTCGATTAATGTCTTAAGTTCCTGCGAAGGTCCCATCTGCTAAAGCTTGGAAACCTTAATCTTAATATTTTATATATAATAATGATAATAATGAATTATAGTGATTCCATCTATCAATATGGTTTGTCACTTTTTTAAAGTTTAAAGCTGTGTTAAATATTATTCAATTTTCGGTTTTCTTCTTTGAATACATATCTTCCAGTACTTCGCTAACCCTTTTTAATAAAAGATCTTGCTTCAATCGAGTTCGATTCTAAGCGAATTCAAAATTCTTTTTTAAGCAAATGTTATATCCTTCAAAATTTCGTTCCCTATACACATCTTTTTTCTGTATAGTAAACCTTCTGGAGTGCAATATAGATTACTAATGAATCTCCATAGCTTTAAGCTTTCAAATTTTTATTTTCATTAGAATTTCCAGCAATATCTTAAAAAGTGACCTTATTTTCTGCAATACCAGCATTACTTTCTAATTGTTACTATCCGAATTTTTGCAAGTTGAAGATTCGGTTCTGCATTCACGGAGCCATTTGTTTTTGATTTTTTTAAAATAAGTTTTCAATAAATTCCGCTATCTGATTGAATTTGGATTCTATTTGTTCAACTCTCAGATTAACTGATTGGGAATTTTCCTTCCAGTTCTTATACGTTTCTTAAAAGTTTTAAATTCTCTATTGCGTTACTTTGAATTCTTAGAGTATACTTTGCTAATTATATTTTATTTGGTTGGATCCTTTTTAGAAGAAACTTTCCGCTAAAAATTATCCATTTTTTATCATAGTATTTGAAAATTAATAGTAAAAATAAGATTAAAAAATTAATTAAAAGATAGTAAAAATTGGTGAAAAAGAAGTAAATAAGTAAAATTAAAACTATTTTAATTAAAATAAGAAGTACTTTAAAAACCTTTAAGCAAGAAATAAATTCTACGATAACTATAAGTAGTAAGAAGTTGAATTTTTACAATTTAAGAAATAATTAAATAATATAAATAAAAGATTTATCACAATGAGAAGCAAATAAGAAATAAACTCAAAATGAGAGGAGGATATGAATTTGACAGTTAATGATATTAACTAAATGAATGGAAAACGTATTTTATTTAAAAATTAAAATTAAAAAAACTAAATATATAGAAGTTAATTCCGTAATCGAGAAAAGTAAAATTTTCGAGTTTAATTGTATGCAAACTAAAATTTTAGGAAGGATATTGAATAAACGGAAAGAGATTAATGAAAAATTTAAAGATGTAGATGAAGTAAATACATAAAGATTTTTTTAATTGATAAAAGATATGAAAAGAGAGTTTTTATTGTGTAAAATATTATTGGAGAGCTTAGCGAATATAAAGAAAATAAATATATAGGATATTATTAAAAAAGAAACAAAAAATTAATTTTATATAAATTAAGATTACAGAAGATGAATATCATGATAAAAAAGAAAATAAATTGAAATTATTAAAGAAATTAAAGGATAAATATTAAAAAATTTTCAAATGGAAAATATAATAGAGAGAGATAAAAACTCTTACAAAAACACAAAATTTACACTTTAATTAAGAGAAAAAATTTAAAAGTTAAAATATTATAAGACATAATCTGTCTAACTTTAAAGGAGATAAAATTAGCGACATATCTACTAGTTTTTCAATAATTAGTTAGGATTTAAAATGTAATTGAAAATAATAAGTATTTTAATAGAAATTTAAATTTTTTAAATTATGTTATGTATTCAGATTAGATGAAAATTATTTATCAAGTTTATATATTTTTTACTATTTTTAATATATCACATTTTCAAAATATTTAGTAATTTACTATTCTCAAATTAAAATTTAAAGTAAATTAAAAAATTAGAAAATTCTATTTTGTTTAATTTAAATAATAATTTTAAAAAATTACCTTAACTAAAATAGCTCATATAGTAATTATAGTTTCCATTCTAAATTCTCTCAATATTAACAAATTTAAAAGTTATGAATGTTCTTTTTTATTTTCTCTATATATTAGATTTATAAAATTATCTTTATTGAAATTTCTCTAAATTTTATTTCTTCTAGATAGTTTAACTCTTATTTATTAAAAATTAAAACAGAAATCGAAACCAAACTATACTTCTCCAATCTAGACAAAATTGTTAAGTAATCTTAAGTGAATTTTGTAGAATGCAATTTTAGAATTAAAAAGTATAAATCTATGTAAAAGGTTTTTAAAAGTAAAATCAAAACCTTAACAACAAAACCTCTAGCTTAATTCCTAGTAATGATAACTAAAAAGGGTTTTGAATAGCCTTCTTAATCTACAATTAGCAGTGAAAAAAGTCTTGAGAGATTCTGGTACTGCAAGAAATAAAATTCTAAGTATGAAACTGCAGATTTTAAAGAGAAAATAAAAACTAGAAAAAAAAGAAAATATTATCTTTTTGTAAAATTTTTATTGGGAGCAATGGCAAATTATTTTGAAGAAAGATATTTTAAAGCCTGGATGTATTATATTTAGTTATAAACGCAAATTGAAATTGTGAACAGCAAATAATTTTTGATAAAATGGGTAGGAGGAAGTTAATTTATGAAAAAAAATTAAGAAATTAAGAAGCTTATAAGTACCTATTGAAAGAATGTATAATCTTAAGAAAAGAAAAAAGATAAAAAATACTAGACATAAACTTTAAAGCGGATAATTTATTGAAGTTTGTGAAATCACTAAAATCAATTATCATTATATAATTTTCTCAGCATATTTATAAAAATCATTATTTATCTAAGTTTATAATAATACTGTAAATATGATTTAATAGTAAAGCATAATAACTATTTAATATTAAAACAAATTATTATAATTTTTTATTTTTACTTCTATAAAGATTAATTAAGATGTAGTTCATTTTTATTTAGTTTAATTTTTTGCTCAGAATCAATTTTTATTATTTAAATTACAATCGAAAATTTTTCAGTTTTACTTTATTTAAACAAAAAATATCAAAAAATGTTTACTAACATAAATTATTATTTTTTTTAATAATAGTCTTTAATTAATTATTTTTTACTTTTTTAATGGAATTAAATAATCTAATAACTATAACTATTTTTACAACATCAAACAAAAATAAAAATTAAATAATTTATACTTATAATCTAAATTTCTTATAAATTTAATATTTAATCCTTTATCTGCTTCTTAAGTTTAAGTATATTTTTTGCTTAGATATTTTAATGCTGATTTAACTTAGTTCTATCTTTTTAATCAAATATTTATAAAAAGCTATTATAACTATGTATAAGAAGCTTTTGGCTAAAAAAGTTAATTTAATTCTTATAAAAAAGAGATAATTTTGAACTTAGAATAATAATAAGTTGCATATATTAGCTAATTATATATAGGAATATCTTTTATTGCTTTTTAATATATATTAATGGCTTTATTTCCTTCTCTTTAAGATTAAAAATAAAAGAAATTAAACTAAATAAATAATATCTTAATTAGAAAATAAATAACATAATTAATTATCTATTAAAATAAAATTATATATAAAAAATGGCAGAAGGTCTCAGGAAGGGTTTTTTTCCAGCTCCATAGAAAAAGGAAAAAAAACCAGAGACTTCTAATTCTTCTCCTACCACGTCTTCTTTAATAATATAATAATTTTCTTAGGCTCTTTAACCCCCAAATTTAGAAAAATAAAGATAATCTTAAATTGAATAAGAAATTAAATCAACAGAAACTGACTAAAGCAAGCGAGACTTTTTACTCCCATAGCCACGATCAAGCAACTACATGAAAAGTGGTAACTAAAAAATAATGTAGAAATAGAAAAATGATGAATAGCTAATAATAGAATAACTTATGAAATCTATCCGTAACCTATAAGAAGAAGTTTAAATATTAAAGAAAGAAAACCAAAAATTACTATAGAAAAGTTAAAACAATGAAGAAAGATTAATGAAACAGGAAATCGAAGTGAAACTTTTGGGAGAAAAAAGAATTTAACCTTAAACTTTAGCTGAAAATAAAATGGAACTAGAATACACAAAACCCTTAGAGATAACTCCTCCCAGAAGGATCGTCAAGCTGTGCTACCTGTGCAAATCAAAATTCCACACATACAAGAGATGCAAGATATATTTGGATAAACAGAGAAGAAACAGTGAAGAGATTTGGAGAGAACTTTCAAGAATTTATGTAGACAAGGATGGAAGAATATTTAGAAGGAGGCTTTTTCAAGGGAGTGCCAGAACTCCAAAAAAACTGGGAGTCCCGAACTTTTATTTTAAACCTCAAGGAACGAACTCTGGAGGTATGTATTGAAGGGGTTTAAAATCCCCGGAGATACTAACACTTTAATTTAGTATATTAAATAAATAAATAAAATAAAATTATCACGCTTGAACATGATAAGCTAATGATTAAGATTACTTAAATTAAATTATAATTAAAAGAGCTTCTTTGACGTCTTAAATTAAGAAATTTGCTTCCTTCAACTATAGACTTTAGAAAAAATTTTAAAGGCCTTTTTAATCTTGTTTTGACCCATCAATTTTCTTCAATTACTGTTTTATTTTCTACTCATCTTTAACTTCTTCTTTTTTTGGTTTCTCCATTTCTAGAATCTCAAATCTTCAGGTCATTAGTTTCTTGTAAAATATTTGATCTATAAATCTAAATACTCTAATTTAAAATTTGAAAATGAGCTTATATTTTCTTGATCATACAGTATAAGATATCTTAAATTATAATTCCTGATCTTTTCCAAGAGTCAATCCCTTATACTAGAATAGTATATGCATTTAAAGATATGTTTAAATATCACATACTCTCCGCATATACAATAGGGAATATTAATAGACCAATGATGATCTTAGAGATCTTTTCGAAAATTATAGGATTAGGTTCTAAGTTTATTTATATTGGTAATTTTTCAACTTAATTATTTGATCAACTTCATATAAGTATTTGTGGAAATCGTTAAAAAATTACTAAATTACTCAGTATATTATTTTAGCTTTCTTCATGCATATAAATTTTTAGTAACTGCATTATGGAAATAACGCTGTATTTTGTTCTCTTGTTTATTTAGTAAAAGTTTTAAAACTGCTATTATTCTAGTAATTCTGAAGATTGATATTGTAAAGATCTACTAATTGCTACATTTAATTTTAGTATTAAAACCTTTTTTTTCCAGTTATTAATAAAAAGAGAGCCTATTGCTAATTTTGGAAAATCAATATTTTCTTATTTCATTTTATAGTAGAATCTGAAAAATTTCAGAGTCATAATGTGCTTAAAGGTAATTAATTCAAGTTTATATAGATGATTAAGATTAATTAAAATAAAATAAAAGCTATATAAATTGATAGAGCTTTCCTTTTTAAAATCTGATTACTAATAAAAATTCTAAAATAATAGAATGAATCAGAATTAAAATTTAATTATTTTTATTAAAAAAAGGCAAAATTCTTTGTTAAAGCCTTAGTAATCAGCCACCTGACCTATTCTATCAGCTTGTCTACAATAGTTTATCGATAATTCTTACTAGGCTTAGTTAGGCAGTGTAAACTTCACTAGTATGCACTCCTTTAATAATCTGAATATTATCTCGCATGTAGCGAACATAATTATTCTTTCTCCAAGGATTAAAATTTGAATTATAAAATTTAAATCTATATATTTTCCCGCTTTACGTTGGATATCCTAAATAATTTTTTTTAATATCATTTTATTTTTTCTTAAAATTTCACTTAGTTAGTAACAGTATTTTCAATAGTTTTATTTATTGCACACGTTATTTTGATTTTTCTTTAGAATATTAAACTTATAATACTAATTTAATTTAATTTTACTTGTTACTTCGAGTTAATTCCCACTTTTTATTTTAATTTGAGGCTTCATTTTCTATTTCCGTAGGATTTGATAAATCTGTTTAAAAGAAAATGGCTTTACCTGAATTTATTATTAAAATTAAGAGATTTCTTTGTTCTAGTCTTTTTTCTATGTCTTATGTTGATTAATATTGTTTCTCAAGTATAGATACTATTAAATTTTCTAATCTTTCTATTTCTTTCTTAGTGAGGTATCTATTTTTTAACTTAAAATATTTTAGTGATTTGGATAATAATTCTATTTAAGTTTTTATTAGAAGTTTTTTAATTCTAGATTTCCAAGTAATTAATGTTCGTCGTATCAATCTCGTATGTGCTTTCATCCATTGTAAAATTAGTGCTTTTAATTTTTAGAACACTTTCCTATTTAAATTTTGTTAAAAGTTCTGTAATTTCTTATCACCCATTTTATATATCAATATAATAAATCTAAGTATAATTTGAATAAAAAGTATTTAAATAAGTAAGAGAAATATTTAAATAATTATAAAATAAATTTAATATTTAAGCATAAATAAATCATAAGTTAAAAAAGAATATGCAAAGAGCTATTTTATAGACTTTTATAAAATAATATAAAAAGATGGAAAAAAGCCAAATGATGAATCTTGTGATAATTTCGGTATTAGTATGCTTTTTAATCTTGTTTTTCACTTTATATATAATAGCAAACTGAAATTAATAAAGCTATATTATCTAAATTGGATAAAATAGAAAATAAAAAGAAGAGATTTAAGATTAAAAAATAAAAGAAGATTAATTTAGTTAAGGAGTTTAGCTGTAAAATGGAGATAAGTATTAAGGAGATATTGTTGAGGGATAAAAATAAGGTCGAGGAACTTTATGATTTGCAAATGGAGATATTTATATAGGAGATTTTTCTAAAAATTAAAAACATGGATACGGCTCTTATACTTATAAAAATGGAGATAAATTCGAAGGCTATTATGTTCAAGATTTAAAAGAAGGAAATGGAAACTTTTCTTATGCTAATGGAGATAAATATTTTGGAGAATATGTAAAAGATAAAAAGTAAGGAAAAGGAATTTATATTTATAAAAACGGAGATAAATATGAGGGAGAGTTTTTGCTTGATAAATTTCATGGATATGGAATTTACATATATATAGATGGAAGTATATATGAAGGAAGATGAATTTAAGGATTAAAGTTTGGTAAAGGAAAATTTTATTTTTCAAATGGAGATAAATATGAAGGTAATTTTTTACAAGATAAAATGCATGGAAATGGAAAAATGAAATATAAAAACGGAGATTATTATGATGGATAATGAGAAGAAGATTAAAGGCATGGAAAAGGAAAATTAAAAACTTGAGAGTGAGATAGATATGAAGGATCATTTTATTAAAATAAAAAGCACGGATAAGGTAATTTAAAATATAAAAATGGAGATAGATATGAAGGGTGTTTTGTTCAAGATTTGAAATAAGGTGAAGGAGTCTATTTTAAAAATGATATGATGATATATGAAGGAGAGTATTGAAGTAACTCAAGATTTGGAAAAGGGATCTAATTTATTAAATATGTTGGAAACTATGAAGGAATTTGAGTTGGTACAAACTTTACTGGCAAGGTTAAGTTTACTGATATTTATGGAAAGGTAGAAATTTTAAACTTTGATTAAGTCTTTCAAGGATAATAAAAACAACAATCAAAACATAATTAAAATGAATTTAAAATCAAAATATTTTTAAACTTAAATTTAAAATTTTTATAGTAATAATATAGTATAATAAAAATATACTTAATTCAAAGCTTTAAAAAAAATTTTATTTTAATAATGAATAGAAATAAAAATAAATACATTAAAAGAATTAATCTTGAAACATTATTTTCTTCATTTTCTTAAACATAATAATATATATAAATTTTAGAAGTTATAAGAAAAATTAAATTAAAAATGAAAAAAATACTAAAAGTATTAAAATAAAAATATATAAATTAAAAATTTTAAAAGTTTTTATTTAGTTTTGATAAAAAAGATTTAATAATATAAATTTAAGTTTAGCTATATTTGAATAATATATAGAAAAAATTGTTAGTTAAACTAGTCGGTAATCTGTAGCCGTGTATAACTCCATAAGAATAATCTCATACTAGAATCCGCTAAGGATAAGGGTGGACGGATCACTAAAGATAAGCCTAACTTATTCGAGGGTTCTCTCTAGCAATATGAAAGTCTGACTTATGATTTATTTTCTGAGCTTGATTAATCAGGTTTTGAAGTCCGAGTCTCATAGATCTTTGCTTTCACATGGAGGGATTGGAAAAGAAAAGACTGATGATAATTTTTATTTTTTAATATAATTTTAGAAGAATTTAGAACTATTTGAAATTTTTTTCATAAGAATGAGAATTCCTCTATGATCTTCACTCTCCAGTCTTATGAATGGAAATCAAGAATAAGCAATCAAGTAAAAGATAATCGATTTTCATTCTAAAATATGAGAAAAACAGAAGAAAATTTTTAATTCGAAATAAATCAAGCAAAGGCGACATCACGTTAATAATTTATTATTATTATTATATTAATTTTAGTGAAGGCGAAATTATTAGGAAAACAAAAACAATAGATACCTTGAATAAAAAATAAAAATGAATATAAAATGAATAAGCTGATATAAATTTATTATATCTTTATTTAATCTTATAATTTAAATAGGGTGAAAAGCCCTTTCCTTCGAATCCTTCTTGGAAGCCCAGCAAGGCAACAAAAAATTAGCGCGGACGGAGGATAAATCGGAAGAAGAGAAACTAATAACAAGAGAAGGAAGATGTGACAAGCTGGAAAGCTCTGAATGTCAGGAGGAAACTTTCTTCATCATAGGTCGGGGAAATGTACCCGTAATCGCATATTGCATCATATGCTTTAGAAGAAAAAATTATTGGGACGTACCGCAGGAGAGAAAACAAGGTAAGAGAGAAAAGAGAAACCTATAAAAAAAAATTTCAACATTAAATTAAAGAGCTGCGCACCAACGAGAGTGCTACGCACTCTATAATCGAATTTATTTATTTATTTATTATAAGCAATATCTTTCTTGAATAAAAAAATTATAAAATTACTTAGAAAAAACTTTTTTCTAATTAAATAAAAAACCAGATTTAAATTTATTTGATAATTTAAAGTCAAAGATTTAAAAAAATATTTTAAAGACACTTTTCTAATATATTTAATAAACTAATTTTAAAATTATATTAAACTATAATATTTTATAACCTTAAATTATAATTTAGTTAAAGAATGTATTTATATTTCAATTAAATAATATAGATAAAAATTGGAAATTAAATGCTTTTATTTAATTGAATTATTAGAATCTATATTTTTTCCTTTGATAGTTGCATAAAAAATAAAGAATCTATATTTTTATTTCATAACTATACTAAAATTATTAAATACTTTATTTCATAAAATTTAAGTAAAATTATCTAAAATATCGTATGCATCAATTTTATTATTTAAGTTGTTGAAATTAATTTATAAAATGTATTAATGCTATGTATAATTAAATTTATTTTTTTTATTTTTATTCTATTATAAAGGATTTTTTCTTACTCAATATAAAATGTTAGTTATAAAAAGTATTTAAAATATTTTAAGGAATATATATGTTAATAGCATCTATTATTCTTAAGTATTTATTTAAATTACTTGTTCTATCATTGTGATTTTAGGAGAATTTCCGTATACTATCCTCCGTTTCTAGTCCCATAGATACTTGGTCTCCTTTATTAATCTTTTCATTCATATTAAAGTATTAAAGATTTAGAAAATGACCGCATACTCCTATGTCAATAGCACATAAACTATCTTTCCACAAATTTCCAGGAGAAAGCACTATCTTGTAATTTTAACTCCAAACACCAATAAAATTTATATATCCTTTTCAACCAAATTCGCTAAATTAGACACAAGCATCGTCACATCACTCAACTTTACTCTCTATTAAATAAAGATTTAATTATGAAATTTTGTTCATTTCTCTATGAATATAAGTGTTCACGTGTAAATCTCTCCATTTATTAGAGGACTGATTTTCTAAATAATATAATACTTATTCTAATGAATTTTGTAATAAAGTTACATAATATCCTTAACATCACTTCTTAGTATTATAAAATCCTTTTTTTATAATATTTCTTCGACTGTCTTGTTCCAGAGATGTTAGACAAATATTTTGTACTATAATGATCTTGAAACTCTTTTATAAAAATCATGATAATCTTTAGATCTATTAACATAAAGTTATAGTTTTTTTATACGACCAGTGAACAAAGAAACTTCTATGCTATCGTAAGATATTTGATAATTTCAGTTTTACAGAAGACTAATAACTTTATTGTATTTTCTTTAAGAGTTACGATTTTTAGAACTCCTAACATAGTTTTGGGTTGCAATGAGCTAGCAAGTTATAATTGTCCATTTATAGTTCAATTATATCCTTTACTGTTACTTTTATACTTTAAAGTAATTTTTCTATCACTTTTTTTATTCTTTCCAATATATTTGAAAGTTTACTAAAGACATTAATTCTTTTCAAAGTTGATTATCAGCTAATTCATTAAGATTAATCAAATTGTTAGCGCTGACTAAATAACCTCTTTTAGGATTTATAATCTGGGGCATTCTTTCAATTTCTATAAATCTCTTTTAGTCAGAGTCTATTTTAGTACCATCTTGCACTCTTCTTTATTAATTAATTTACTTTATATTTTGGAATCTTCCCTATCGCTTAATATCCTATATCATTTTCGTCTGAAAAAAAGGAAAATTTAAGACAGTGCCTATAATTAGAGATACTATATTATTCTTATTTTATATTTTTTGCTTTAAGTAGCTCTCACTATGCCTCTATTTACTTATCTTTAGGTACTTCAAATCTTACTCATCTCAAGCTAATTGCTTTATCTTATTTGTCGGGAAAATATCTTTTAGTTTTTTAAATAATCTTCGAAAATTCATTTATTAGAGTTTATAAGTAGTATTCTTAACTACATAAACTTAATCTTATTTGAAGCGAATTTTTATCTTTTCTTCTGTAACTTTTAAAGAAATCCAAGAATTATTATGCCAATATTAATCAGGATTTTCAGGATGCAATTTATGAAAATAAACATCGGTATCACCCCAAGCTATTGTGAAACTACATCCTACGTGAAAACTGTGTCCCATAAAAGAAAGTGTTCTTCCTGAGAAATTAGTTACTTGAGAATAGAGTGAAGGCATATTCAACCATTTGAATATCTTTAAGAAGGTTTCATGTTAGGTTAATGAAGATCTAATCCAATTAGAATCTATCCAGAATATATGTACTTGCTTAATATTAATTAGTTATTAAAACCATCTATTTGTCTTTATTCAAAATGTAGAATTAATCTATTTATTTTATGATTCTCCTTAATTTTCTTTTTACTTTTCTTCTGAATAATTTGGAAAATTAGAAGTTTTAAGAATATTTTTTAGTAGTGGAACTATTTCTTACAATGCCTTAGACAAAATTTAGTCAGTTAGTTTTTCTCTAAATGCTTCAGATAAGTAGACCTTAACAACTTGATACTAAAAGAGTAGCTTATTGAAAAATCAAGCAACATATTAATCCACAAGAATCTATAGGAGATAAATCTTCCTAACTTACGAAGAAAATATCGAATTTAGAGGTAAAGAATTATTCTTTGAATAATAGTTAATTTCATCACTAAATACTGCAAAATATTACTTATTTCTTCAGATAACTCATCTTCACATTTTCTTGCCAGTCTTACTATTATGACGCTTCTTAAATATTTATCACCTTCTACTGTCGAAGAGCTAAAATTTTCACTCGAAGTATCTCTATAAGTTTTTCTTAATGATTCTTACCATAATCTATCAGACTCATGCACTTATCCAATAGCGAAAAGTACATCTTTCGCAGAATCAGCTTAAATATGAAGAATTCTGTACTAATCCCTTAAAACTTTAGTGTTATAATCTTAAGAATTTAAATAAAATTCACTATAACTAGGAATAGAAAAAATGGATTGTAAATAAATAGAAATCAGAAGAATTAATAAAAACTTTATAATAGCTAATTTAGTCATTTTATACAACCATAATCAGAAGTATATTCAATTAAAATAAACTTATTTAGCTTTTATATTTAAATGAACTATATTCCTTTAGTTAAATTTTTATGTTTTTAATACGAAAATATATGAAATTATCCTACAATCGAGAATCAATCAGTTCATTTTTCAAATATATATCTTATTTATTTTTTATGTAAGTATAAATAATTTATAGGATAAAACTCTCTAGACTTTATGAATATCTTAAAATAACTAGCTTAGATACTTTTTGATTATATAAAGTTAAAGTATTTTAAGTTAATAACATTTTTTATTATATATGAATTAATAGGGAGGAGAAATCCTCCAATTGAGATTGACTTAAGATCTGGTACAAGGAAGAATCCTTGGGACGAAGAATCGAATAAGAATCTTGGTAGGGCCAAGAGAGAAGATAAAGACTGAAGAGACATCAAGTAACGTTATAGATGAAAGATGCTTGAAACTAAGGTCTCTTAAGGAACTTCCGATAGCAACCCTATAGAAGACAAGAATTACAAAGAAATGGTAGCATTGTGGAAGAATTCAGAAAAAAAATTGAACTTTAAAAACCTTTATTAAAGAACTGCACGCCATCGAGGTGCTACGTGCTCTCTAATCTTATTTATTTTTACATTTATATTTATTATCTGAAAAAGTTACTTAATAATCAAAAAATATTAGATTGAAAAATAAATAAATAATTAATAATAACTAAGAAAATTTTAAGCTTTATAAACTTTTTCTACTAATTTAATTATCACAAAATTTATAGTAAAATTTATTAATGTGACATTGCCTTTATTTGGCTTTTCACGTTTTAGTTAATAAAATATCGCAAGAATCATTGTAAAATTCATTAAAATCTTTCATATTCTTAAAAGCATATATATGGCTGCTAATCTATCCTTTCTTTATCATTGATATTTTATTTCAATCTCAATCTTTTCAAAGTATTTACTTGGTTCTTTTTTTTTGAGCGTTTAGTATTTACCAGAGTAATCAATCTCCACTAATCATTTTTCTTGTATAGATTATCTTCTAATGAACATTAAATATTGGCTTAATTTATCAGAATTTTTACTTCGCTCTTTTATAGTATTTTTATCTCCAACAGGATTATTTTATGTATTTGGCCTTTAAAAAACCAGCACATAATTGATCTTCTTATTATTATTTGATTGATTTCCAACCCTATACATTTAATTAATATTTTAATATTATTTTTTAATCTCCATTGAATGATATATAACTTTAAGTATAAACTGCTAATGGATTACTTACCTAGAATTTCGAATTTCTTATATTTTATCTTCTGTTCTTTCAATTTTTTAATTAAATACATGTGTAGAAGCTTCTAGCTCAAATCTGTATTCAAGATTTGATTTTAATTTTAAGGTTAGTTAATTTTTAAATCTAAGGAGTATATTATCTTTTTTTCCTTAGGAATTTTAAAACTTTTACAATTAAATAAATAAATTACCTATCAAATCTTTATTTGCTAATTTTTTAAATAATTTCAATTTATATCATAAAATAGGTTTTAAAAACAAAATGTTCTAAAAAAGTAATTTCTTTTGTAATAATAAAATTAAAATAAAATTAGTTACTTTTTAAATGAAAAGCTTTCAGAAAAGTTTTAAATAATAGCAAAGATCAAATAAATTTAATGCTAGCTATTTTGATATATTTTTTAAGTAATTACTATTAGTTAAATTATATTCCAGAGAATTTACTAGTAGTGTCCACTCTCATTTTAAGACTTAAGTGTACATTTTTAAAATGTTTGTATATAATATTTTCTATAAAAAGAGGTAAATTTAATTAAACTAGATTTATCTAGTCTATTATATAATATTATCTCCTAATACTATTTTAAATATTTACTAACTTAATTTAATCTTATTAGCATAAAAATTATAATATTTACTTAAAAGTAATTAATAACTGTTAGAAATAATAAAAAAGGTTTAGTTTTATTTATATTTATTATAAAATTAGTTTTAATAAGAGAAAGTATTAATATAGTGATATCTAATTATTTGTATAAGCTATAATTAGAAGATAATATTATACCATTTTTATACCTAACTGATACAAATATTTAGTTTATATTAAATTTAAATGTTTACATAGCTTATTTAAATTATTAATTAACTAGTTTTAAATAAAGTGATAGTATCTTATAGAGTAAGGAAGTTAATTTATAACTTAATTTATATTCTAAAATAAAAAGTAATTTAAATTATCTTTTTGTTTAAAATAAAAAAATGGTGGAAGGCTTTAGATCTGGTTTTTAAACCACCTCCTAGAAATAGGAGAGAAAACCGAAAGCCAATTAACTTTCTCTCGCTTAACCTTAATATCCTGGAACCTAGTCCAACCTAGAAGAATAGCAACATTTTAAGAAAGCCTAACATATGGAAACCCCTACCTCAGAAGAGAAACCGAGAAAGCAGATGAAAATCTGCTCTCCACCAGGAGGTGTCAGAGTTTAATCCTTCTGGCCAGATGAGTATGGAACAGTTTATCAAAGTGGTGCTGAATCTCCAGGAAGAGGTTAGGAAGCTTCGTAAACAGAATGACAAACTATCACAATAGATCCAGCACGGACGGCAAGACACATTAGACCTCAGAATGCCTAATTAGGAAAGAGAGATCGATGCTCTATTGAAGTACTAACAAGAACAGTTCAGTCAGACAAATTCCCAAGTTCAGTAGATCAAAGCCCAGAGCTAGCAGTTTGAAAACATTTTGAAAGTCAAAAAAGTCTTCAAAGGTAGCAGATTCTATCAGAATAGAATTTCAGTTCCGATAAGATGGAAATAGAAAAGAATTCCAAACCGCATCAATAAAAATGACCTAAGATATGGAAACTATGATACTACTGCAAAAGTAAATATCATCTGTGGATAATTCGGAAAAGTAAATGAAAATTCATGGAAAAAGCAAGTTATACAGTAGATAAAAAAAGGAAAAACCAAATCTGATGTAGAGAGAATAGAAAATGTTATAGATTGAAAAGTGACCTTGAAATGGAAATATTGGGAAAAACGACAAACGAATGAAATGACAAAAGATGGAAGACAAGAAATACAAGACTCGCGAGTTCCAGAGCTCGTTAAAAACTAGGCTCAAACTAAAAACTTCTTTTAGGCAGCGACTGTCTGGATCCGCTAAACAATTTATTTAATAATTTATTAATAATTATTTTGTATTCTTAAAGAAATTTAATTTATAAAATTATGCTTATAATTTAAAATTATTTATAATTATAGCAATTTTAAGTTAAAAAAATAATTATAATTAAGTTCAAATGAATTGAAAGAATCTTCAATTAACTTGTTTTTTACATTTTTATCTTATTTGATAAAATATTTTAATTTCAATTTATACTAATCACTTATAAAATATTTAATATTTTAAAGATTTTATGTCAATATCAAAATTATTAATCTAAAAATATTACCAAAATAAAGAAGTATTTTAACAAAAATAATGATAAAAAAGGGAAAAATAAATAAACTTAATACTTTTAAATAAAATAAAAGAGTTATTTATATATTAATTAAACTATAGAAATATTTAGATTAAACTAAATTAATATATAAATAATATATATTTTTATTTTAATATTACCAATTATAATTAATAAAAATTAATTAGTTAGTTATAAATCTTATAGGAACATAAATTATAGATTTAATATTTAAATATAAAAATTAATAATTATTATCTTCCTATAATTGGAAGAAAAATTTTAAAAGATAAAAAATAGCTATCAACTTAATATAATACTTTTAAAAAATTAGTTTGTTATTATTTAAGAAATAATTTTGATAAATTAAAGTTGCAGCTGTAAATAATAACATAGTAATGAGATTTGGCTCCAGATTATATAAAAACTCAAATATTTTATTCACTTAAATAAATAAAAATTATTAAAGAGCGCGAAGCACCTCATTGGCACGCAGCTCTTTCAATATTAATATTTAATATTAAGAAAAATATTATCATGTTTCTTGTTCAAATTCTAGAGGTACGATGAGTCATGTCAGCTTCTCCAAATGGAGAACCTTCTTATTAAAAATTATTCTTAAATCTTGAGTTAAAAGCTTTAGTCTTCTTGAATAAGGTCTAATAAGAATTAGTTATTAAGTCATTAATTAGAAGGTCCATCAGTCAAACTTTCATACTGCTAGAGAGAACCCTCGAGGTAAGTTAAGCATGTCTCAACGGAGCTTATCCACCCTTCCCTGTGAAGGCATCTAAGCGAGATTACTCGCAATGTAGTATAAACTGCACCAGATTCCTACTAGTTTTTCTGACGCTGCCAATATTCATTTTATATATATTTAATAATAATTAAACAAGTGGCATCGCCATTAATAGGATCATCACGATTAAAGAGTTATGTGTTTAAAGATAGTAGTCATTAAAAATTGTTTGAACCAACATTCGAATAAATCTTGATAAATTAAAGATTATGCTTCTTTATTTATTTCAATAGGTTAAATCTTAATATATATTTTTAAATTCATAAATTGCTTGTTAGAAATAGGGGCTTTTTTGTTTAATTGGAATATTTTTTTCTGTATTATAAACTTTCTTAATTGAATTAATCCTATTAATTTTCCCATTAATTTACTATTATTCTTTTTTCTTTTCATCATACCTGGTGGCAACTTAGCACTTTATGTTTTGGCTGCTGGCAGGATCAACTTATCGTTACTCTTCAGATTGAATTCCTTTTGATAAAATTATTGCTCTATTTCAGTTGGATCATTGACTTTTAAGGATGTTTTATCTTTCAGTTTCTAAAATTTGAATTTTTCTTTCAATCTTTTCTGTTTTTAAAATTGACACTTAGATTTACTACAATATTTAATTTAGAGCTATCTTTTTTGCAGGTATCATTTTTATATAAATAAATAAAAATATTTGAGCATATAAAGAATATAGCTACTTAGATATAATAAAGGTATATTAATTAATTAAAATAAGTAAGAAATGCTTTAATTTATTATTTATAATTAGAGTATAAAATGTCATCTCATTTATGCTTATTATGTGAGGAACTATTTGATACTGATACTAAACTACCTAGAAGACTTGATTGTAGCTGTGTTTACTGTGAGTAATGTTTAAAGGTATTCACTAAATTAAATAAGTTTTATAAATGCTAAATTCATAAGTAGAAAAGTAATAAACTGATTGAGGATCTAGATATAGCTGTAGAATACCTAACAGAAGAAATAGATTCAGAAATTAAGTAAACTTAGATCTGTTAAAACCACTAAGAGATATATAAGTTTTACTGTTAAAACGATAACGAAGTAGTATGTGGTGTTTGCACTGTTACTAACCATGATGGACATAAATTTATAGCTCTAGAATAAAAATTTCAAGAAGCTAAAAGTAAAATGGAAATGGAAATGAAAACTCTTGAAGATTACATGAATCTAGAACAGAAAATAGAAAATTACAAAACTACTCAATAAGCTCTTGGAAGAAAATCAGCATAACTAAGAGAACAAGCTATATATTGATAAAACTATTTCTATAACTAATTAAGATAAATATGCACATTAGAACTGAAAAATTAATTAGAACATTTCTATAAATTATAATAAGACACTACTAAAAAGCTAACTTAAAGTAAAGGCTTATGAAAGAATTTAATTTCATTGAAATAGAAGAAAAATACCACTCTTGAAGATTTTTAATTAATAACTTAAGAAATATAGCGTTTATAGGATGAGTATGAACAAAACAATTTAAATGTTGATGGTGTAAATGATTTAAAAAATGACTAAGATAGCCTTTTCAGTGCTTTTAAAATTAAAATATTTAAACAATTTATGTAATAGAACTAAGTAGAAGAAATATAGGTTGAACATCAAGAAAAATCTATAGATTAAGAATAAGAGCAGCATATTAACTAGCTTTATTAATAGTTAGAAAATGCTAGAGTTTAGAATATAAAGTTAAACAATTAGATTTAAAACGCTAATAAAATAACTGAATAGCTTTTTACTACTTTAAGATAATTAGAAAAAACAAAGGCAGATCTAACATAATAGATAAAGCTGTTAACTGAAAAGATAGAAAAATATTAACTTAACTAAGATTAAAATTTAGTTGAGAAGAACTCTGATTAAGAAATCGAATAAGAACATTAGATTTAGTAGCAAAATGATTAAGAATTGAAATACTAATATAGTTAACTCCCTTATAATGCATAGTCCATCAAGAGCAGGAATTTAAATGCTAAAAAAGAATGAACTCATTATATAATATGCTAATATCATAGCAGCAATAAGCTTATTTATAAAATAAGTTCAAAATAGATGTAATTATATAGCATTCATATAGAAAAAATTTGACGTAATTATTCTTTTTCAACTTAAATAAGTAATGATCTTTTAGCTCTTGCAGGAGGTGATGGAATGAGAAGATATTAATCAAATATATTACTAATACATATATCTGAAGTAAAGAAATTCAACTTGATTTATCCTAAATTATGAACTTCATTAGTATACGATAATTGGAGTTAAGTATACGTCATAAATGGATTTGTATCTTCTAATGGTTATTCTAATAAATGCGAGACATTTAGCATATAAAATCATAAGTAGAATGAAATATAAAGACATCCTTATTAGATGGGAAGGTCAGGAAATATATATGCATATGATTTTCTTGTAACTTTTGGAGGATATGGAAATAATAGTTATGACAAAGTTTGCTTTTATGATGTAATTGATAACTAATGATTCCAATTTTCTAATGAAATTCCTGCCAGAGCAGATTATTGTTCAGCTATTTTTGCTCCTGATATCGAATCTGCTTTTCTTTTTGATAATTTCGATAGACTTCAGTAGACTTTTAGTTTTGATTTCTAGCAGTTTTATATCCATGGTGGTAAATTTCCTTGATTCTAGCAATCCTAATACTATTCTTTCTGCTTCAATGGAATTTATTAAAGCAAGAACTTATACATGTTCCAGACAAATGGATAAGAATTATTCTCTTATAATGTGCAAGTAGGGGCCTGGAGAAAGGTAAACATTTGAAAATTCTTATTCTTACTAATAAGATTTTAAGTAATCTATTAATAAACTATTATTTACTACTTCCATTATTATTCTCTTACCTTGGAAAAATTAAGTCTCTTATCTTTATTTTTAAAAGCTATTTTTTCAGACTTACTTTTTAAATATTTTCCTCTATAAATTTATTTTATTAGTTATAAATATGAAAATAGTTTTCTAAAAACTGATTTATTTTCCTAGAAATAAAATTTAAAATAAAAGGAAATATTTAATTGTATTTTTATAATTATTAAAGAGGTGAGTTTTTATATTAATTTTTCTTTTTTATTTTCTCTTTTTTAATGTTTAAATTTTATCATTCATTCAATTAGCATTCTAATTTAGTTGCTTAGTTTACAGAATTTTAAGAAGAGAAACTATAAAATTATTTTAGATTTGGGAATAGCAAAGTTCCAAGTAACTTTCATATTTTATTATTTTATTCAATAATTTAAATAGGCTGTACCTTACCTTTTAAGGTCGCGAGAAGAATTCCCCAGAGATGAACTGATTGTGAAGCAAACTTTTCTAAATGTTGTATCTGGCTAATCTCTTCATCATGGGTTGGAAATCTACCTGTAATCGCTTGTTGGCGTCCTGTGCTTTGGAGATTTTGAACCACAACCTTGACCGTAAATAGAAGAGAGAATGCTTTGGGAACATGGGAGATTTAAGAGGCTTATAAATTGACTTTTTTTAAAGAGATACACCCTATTGAATGGTTACACACCCTATAATAATAGTTTTTCATATAACGTTTATATAGACCTGGAGATATAGGAAAATACTATAAAAGCAAATAATTTTAAATAAATTTCCAGTTAAATAGTTATCTTATAAGTAATCCTAAGAAATAACTACTAAAAGCTAGAATTTCTATAATAGAACTGTTCATATTTAATTTATTATGTCCCTCTACTAATGCAAATTATTAACTTTATTTATTTATTTAATGTAAACTAAATGTTAAGAGTTTTGGAGTTCTTCGGATTCCAACCGATTTCGCACAGCCTTTTTTTTAACGTGGATGTATACCACGGCCTTTTTTTGAATGTGGGCGGCTACCACAATGAATTTTCCATGTTACCACTAAATAATTTCTATTTATAAATTCCGGAGTCGGTTATTCAAAGTTTGTTTAACATCCTTCATGTTTTTATTTCTTCTCTTTTTTTCAATTTTTATCATTTTTAACAATTTTTTAATAAGTGATATTTCGACCTACAACATCAACAATTTTGTGTCTATTTTTTTTATTCAGCTAAGGCAAAACTAATTTTTCTATTTGTTCTATTCTTTTAATTAAACTTTTATCAACATTTTATTCTATATTTATTTCTTAATCTTTTGCTTAAGAAGGGAGGACTTCAATACTCATGCTTACCCCTTGTTTGAAATTATTTTAAGACTGAGTATAGAGCTATTGTTCTGTCACAATATTGTTTTATATAAGCTATTTCCTAAGAATTAATAGTTCGTTATTTTGTTCCTCAATGTTATTCATAAGCTCTCTAATTCTTTCTCCTTGATTATATGTTTCTTCTTCATATTTAGAAATTAATTTTTTTATCTTTTCCATTTCAATTGAAAGCGAAGTGCTCTCATTAACTTGTCCAACCATTACTTTGCCTTCTGAAGAGGAGCTTTATAAGTGTTCCATTGATTTCTACTTCTTCTCTAGTTCTTTGTTAGCTCTTCTTCTTGCGTTCCTTGCCTAATTTTTAGATAGTCGAATATTCTATTCCATTTCCATTTTTATGTCTGCAAATTATTAACTTTTACATTGCAAGAGACTTGAAATAATATTTATCATTTAAATGCTAAAAATCTATTAATTGAGATAATTTATCTCTAAACACTTTTACTAATAATTCATAAATTTAAATAACTAGCCAGAATTAATTATTAGTAAAAGCAAAATATTTTAATACTGTAAATCCTAAAAAAATTTAAAAATTTAATACAAGAAGATAAATAGAAAATGAAGAATTAATTAATTTAGTAAATAAAAAGTAACTATAAGGTTATATTTATTTATATAAAGTTTTAGTTGAAAATTGATAAAGGTAAAAGAATTTTATACTTCAAAAGTTGAGCTTTGCATCCAGTACACTTATGAACATCTTCTCTAGAACTAGATGGCGTCTTAGGTCTTCATTAATCCGCCATCCTTATCTATAAGTTGGACTTTACAGTTAAGCCTTCTTCATCTAAAAATTATTTTAAGGATTGCTAAATTTACTATTGCAAAATATCTATATATATTATACCTGATTAAGTAGGTCATATTTAAAATAGGTCTTTCATTATGTTTCTAATATTATTTTCATAGATTTGGTTTCTTCACCAGCATTTTATAATGATGCTGCTTTTAACACATATAGCAGCTCATTTTACTTCTAATGATTTATTATTATGATGTAAGATACTAAGATCTCTTAGTGTAGCATTCCGATCACATCCTATAGAAGACAAAATCACAAGGGAATGTTAGCACTGTGGAAGACTTCAGCAAGAAATTTTTTTAATTTTAAAAATCTTTATTATGATCAGCACACCATTGAGGTCAACGCGCTCTGTAATCTCATTTATTTATTTATTCATTTATTTCTATGTCCATTGGAATACTTCTCCGTTATCCATTTATTCTCTATAAAATTTCTTATTGGTTATTGAAGTTCTTTTATTTTATGTTGGAATTAAGAAAATTAAAATTGAAATATATGAGAATTTAGTTGAATTGAAATATTTGAGGGATTTAGTGAATTATTTGTCAATCTCATCCAGTTTATATCCCATTTACGATTATATGTTATTTATTGAGTCTTCTATAGATGGAAATTAAAGGTTTATCTCATTTTCTTTCTAGCATCTATTCTAATTTTTAAATTTTAATCTATGTTGTTTTAATTCATATTGCTTATTTGTTATCCTCTACTGAACAGATTATGCAAAAGATTTCTGATAATATTGTTTTAATCATACTAAGGTGACTATTGAATATATTAGATTGTTATTCTTCTTTAAGATATTCGTTAAGAGGTTTCTACTTTTGCTAGGAATAACTTTATACTATTATAATAGAAATATTTCAGATAGTTATTTGATTCTATTAAATTAATAACTTTAGTTTTAAATAATAAAGCATCTATTACCTTTTATAACTTTTCCATTCATTTTAACTTAAATAGTTTACTATATTATTATGCATAACTTTCTAAAATAATTTAGTTAACTAGAATTCTAAATCTTTAGTTTGATTATTTGTATCCAAATTAAACTGATTCCATTAATAACTAATTTAAGCTAGAATAATACCTTAATAAAAAGTAATTAATTGAAAACTAAAAGTATTAAATATGGTATTTAAACAATTTCTTAATGTTATCTTAGTTCGTATATAACTAAGCTTCTAATTTACTAAGGAAAAGTAGCATTTTAGTTGTATTAATGTAATATTTTAGGTTTATTTAATTATTTAAAGTTAGCTTTAAATTTTATTTTTAAATATAGCTAATTATGATCTAGTTAATTTTAACTGCTTCAAATTATTTAGCTTTATTGATTAATAAATTATCTTATAATTGCTTTTATATTTAGTAATCTTTAAATTTTATAATATGGGGTGTTGCTATCAACGTTATAAAATTGAGCCTGATCATTATAAAACTATAGCTTTCGTTGGACCTTAAAAGTCAGGTAAAACTAGTCTCATTTATTATTTGAAAAATAGATAGATTAAAAAATAATACGAAGAGACTAAACATATCCAATAAGATGAATTTTAGTTTCAAGAAAAACTATATGAGCTAAAAGATCTTCCAGCTTATAATGATTAAGTTAAAGTTGATGCATGGGTGTATGTTATTGACAATAATAACTTGTACCAAGTTTAAGAATTAAATGATTTCTTAAAATAGTAAGATGGAGAAAAGCCTGTTCTTCTCTTAAAAAATAAATGTGATTTATCTACTTAGTAGCAATAAATAGATGATAGCTAAATATTACGAGGAAACATTAAAAAATTTTAAGTTCTTAAGACTAGCAATAATGGAGAAAGAGTAGAGATGGGATTTGAATGGCTACACCAAGAATTAAACAACAAATGATTAAAGAAATTTTATTTTAATTATATCTGCTTAATTGAAATAAATGCGAAGCTAATTATAACCGTAAATTTAAATCTTTTAGTATAGTTGGCTTCTAATAAATTTATTTAAAATTTAAATTTTTATAAAATAACACTTGAATGTAATAAAATAATTTTTAATCCTATAAGCTTATTAATTTATGAACTTTTAAGTTAAAATCTTATATCTGATTATTATATTATTCTCTTTGTTTATTAAAAATAAGTTCAAAACTATTATTAAGTTTTAATTATAAAAATATTTTATACCATTCTTTTTTATTTAGATTTTTATATTCTTATTATTTTAAAGCTGAATTTGATAGCTTTAACTAAATTTTTGATATATTTAACAATTAATTCAATTATAAATGCAACAAAATTAGAAGGAACGTAAAAATTATTTTATTTTCAAAAAACCTGAAAAATTAAAATCTTCGAATATAAAGACAGAAGAAAGTATAAAATTTTTATAACAAATCATCTTGCAATGCTATCCAAGTTAGAAAAAAAATTTACACAGATCAATTCAAAAATAATTAATTTAAAAAAAAAAGTGACTTATAAAAAATAATAGTTATAAAGTCAAAAAAGATAAAAAATTGAAAAAATTGAAAAAATTGTTAAAATGAATTAATATTATAATAAATGCATTATAATTTTAATAAAATTATAATGTAAAAAATGTAAAAAATGTTCTAAAATATTATAAATAAAATATTATAAATAAAATAGTATAAAATTAAAATAAAAAAACGCTAAATCTTAATAAAAAATAATGAGAAAAAATTTAGAATCTAAAGGTAGATTAAAAATTAATTAATTAATAAAAAATTTTTAAATAAATCCTAAATAAAAATTTTAAAATTAAATTTTAAACAGTAAAAAAATTGCGAATTATATAATTTTGTCTCTACTCTCATCTTTAGATAAAATTTTAAAAAATTTAACAAAACATATAAATAAAAATTTATAAATAAAAAAAACTTTATTTTCAAAATACTATTTTTATCATAAAAAAAGCCTCCACGCGGGCTCGAACCACGGACCTTTCGCTTACTAAGCGAATGCTCTGCCAACTGAGCCATAGAGGCTTGTTAATAAGTATTATATAATCATTATTTAAATCCAAAAATATCATACGACTTTTAAAAAGATTTCGTTCTTAACATCCAGAACATAAATATGCTTTATGAAAAAAACTTTTCTAGTTATTATTATAGTTTAGTGAAGTCAATATTTAAAAGCTCTTATGGTGTAATGGCGAGCACCTTGGACTCTAAATCCAATTATCTGAGTTCGAATCTCAGTAAGAGCATTTTATTTAGAATAATATACTTAAAATCTTTATAATTTTGATATTCTATTCTATTATATTTATTTACTTATTTATATACTTTTTTTCTATCTTATAAGATTAAAAATTATAAAACTAAGAATTTGATTTAATTCACTTTTTTTATTATTATTTTAGTTTAATTTTAAAATAAATCAAGAAAAATGAAATGAAGTAATAAAATAGAAGAAAATAATATATACTGATAACCAGCAAAAAAAGTATTTCAAAATATAAATTTTCTAAATAATAATTTTAGAAATTTATATATCATTGAATAGAAATAATATTTTTCTTCTAGATTACTTATAAAAAAAAAGTTTTAAAGGAAAATAAAAATATTTTAAAATAGTTATTTAAAATAAATTGATATTAAAAAGATAAATTTTCAGAATATTCTTTATATAAATAGCAAATTTATATTGGTTAAAGATCAAGTAAGAAATTAATTTTAATCGAAAACATAAAAAGGTCAAGAAATTGTAAATGATGAAATATGAAAAAAATTATAGGTCTATTTAAGCAGAAGATATTGAGTTACTTCTAGAAAGTGTAGATATATTTTAAAATAGCATTAGACAACAAAATTTTTAATAATTTATAAAAAAAAGGAAAATATATTTTAAAGTTTTCATCACTCATTACTACCTCATTAGCCTTATATTAAACTTAAAAGTCCAGGTGTAAAAAATAAAGATAGATGAGATAGAGAACTAGGAAAAATAAAAATTCATTTTATAACTTTAAAACACAAAAATAATATTTATATTTTAATCTATGGGTTTTCTTTTGAAAAAATTAAATTAAGAAATTCAAAAAGGTTTAAAATATTTTTTCTAGCTTTAAAAATTCCAATGTAGATAAAAACAAAATAAATAATTGCTTAAAAAAATAAATATTTTAAAGAAATGGCAAATATTTTTTAAAGAGAAACAATTATAAAAATTTAATATTTTAATTATCTTCCAACATTTAAACAATTTTCCCTTTTAATTTATTTTTCTTCTATTACTTCTTTGAAAAAATACTGAGGATAGAGTATTTAAATTTATTTCTCCAAAAATATTTATGATTATGTAAATACAAACAGCTATTTTTGACTTTATTTTTCAAGTAGTTTTATCTTCCATTAATTAAATTTATTACTTTAATATTTGTTTTCATATAATTAATATGATTTACCCTAAGTATAAAACACAGCAATGAAGCATTTAAATATTTTGATATAATATAAGAATTATCTAAAATCCTAAATATTTGATATCTAAAGCTATGCATTTATTAATTTATTAGGAACTAAATTTAATAAATAAGTTCAATAGCATTACTTATATCCATTTTTATATTTTCATACTAAATTAAATACTAAATTTGATGCCAAACCATTTCATTATTTTTTAATTCTTTATTTATTTTCAATATTAGACCCTTATATATTTTAAAATTTCACTATATAGAATTAATAGATAAAGATTCTATAAGTAAAAATATTAATTTAAGCAATTAAAATTTTTATTAGCTTGCTATAAAAATGAAGTATTAGAAACTATAAAAAGGAGAATAAATAAATAAATTAGCGGGATACCGCCATTATTTGGTTCACCACGAAAAAGAAAGAAACTAAGTTTAATTGTAAAGAATAAAAATTTTAAGATAAATAAAATAAGGATAGTTTAATATAACTAAGTATAATTAAATAGATTTAAATTATACCTTTTTAATATTATAATAGAGCTAGCTATATTTTAAATTATTATTTGCATGCTATATAACTAAAAATCAACATTTATTCATTTATTAAAAGCTATTTAAAATACCACCATTTATTCTTACTTTAGTTAGGCCTTTTTATTGTTTAATTTAATTCTTTATTTTTATAGTTTTTGGTATTAGATTTTTTAATTTTAGCTCGTTTTTAGTTTATTTTTATTATAATGGGAGAGTACTGTAGTAGAGAGGAAAATATTTAAAGTAAGTATTTTTTATATAAAGCTATTACTTTCATTGGACCTAAAAATTCTGGTAAATCAAGTCTTATTTATTTTTTGAAAAACAAGGAAATACAAAAATAATGCTAAGAAACTAAGAAAATCTAGAATTACTAAATTTAATTCAATTAAATAACTTATCAAATCAAAGACTTTCCATCTTATTAGGATTAAATCAAAACTGATGCATGAATTTATGTTATTGATAATAATCAACCTTAATAGATCTAGGAATTTAATGAGTTCTTAAAATAGTAAGATGGAGAAAAGCCAGTTCTTCTTTTAAAAAACAAAAGCGATTTATCTAGACAGTCTTAATAAATAGATGACAGTAAAATATAATGGGAAAAAGTAAAAAGGCATTAAATTATTTTTACTAGCAATAAGGGAGTAAGAGTAGAAATGGCTTTTGCTTGGTTAACTGAACAGTTGAACAAAAAATGAATAAAGAATAGTGATTAATACATTTAAATAAATAAAAATTTCTTAAAGTTAGACTTTTAATAACTAAGTTTTAACTTTTGCCACATTTTTTAATAACATCGATACATCTCTTGCTAGTAGAATAAAAATTAAAAGAGATTTCATTTTAAAATCTTTTTATCATAAAACAGGAGTTTTAAAAATTGATCTAAGTATTTAAATCAGTATATGCAATTAAATTTTAATCTTCCTAATTACTTAAAAATATATATGCTATTGTAAGATTTAAAGAAAAAAGAAAGATATTCTATCTTTATATAATAGATTTTTAATTGCTTAAAATTTCTATTTTATACAAGGACTTTTTATAAAAGGTTCAAGCTTTATATCTTTAAACTTAAAAAAGAGGAAAAAACTATACAATTAAAATTTTTAATCGAATGTATCTTGCTGAAAAACTGTAAATTAGAGGTTTAATCTTTCTTAAGATATGTTTCTTAATCAAATTTTGGATAATGGATTTTAGATTACATAAACTTTAATGAATATTTTAAAAGAAAATATATAAAATCAAGAAAAATAAAAGAGAAAGGAGATTACCAGAAGAAAAAATAAAGCTATTAATATTTTCTCTTCAGTTTTAATTAAGCAAATAGTAGAATACTAATAATCTTATAATTTTAGGATTTGCTATTTAAAAAAATGATAAAAATACCTTAAAATTTTTTTATATTATTTAAAAGAAATAAAAGAATATATAGAATGATTTTAATTCTTAATAATAATTTAATAAGATTAATAAAATAAATATCACAAGAAAGAGAATTAAATATTTTTGAATTTATCAAAGATTAAAATATTTAAAATTGCAATTTATTTAATAAATTAATAAATTGATAGGATAAGCAATTGAAGAAGATTTCAAGATAAAATAAATTTTAAAACTGCTTAAATATATTTTGGAATAAATTATATAATAGTGAATATAAATAAATTAATATTTGATTATTTTTTAAATAAAAAAATGCTGTTTAAACGTCTAAAGAAAACATATCCATAAAAATGGAAGAAATTTTCATGCACTATTTTACAGAGAAAATTATTTACAATTTTTAAAATAATTAAATAAAAAATTTAAAATAAAATTTTCAATTTAGAAGGAAACAAATAATTACCAAAACTAAACTGTTCTGAAGTATATAAATTTTAAGTAAAAATTAAAAGAGAAATCATTTAAACATTTTTTAAACTTTAGGAAAATATGAAAATGTAAAAGTGTTTGAGATAAAACATAAATCAAAAATATTTTATCAAAATAAATAATTTAACATCCATATCAAATAAAATAATGAATTTTAGTAAAAATTCAATTAATTCTAGAATTTTTATTAAAATATAAATATATTATTTCTAAAAAATATAATCTTTAAGTCTTAAGAATAAGTAAAATAATTTGACTTGCATAAGAGCTCAGAATTTTGGATATCCAGAAGTTATTAAGTATAATACATAATGTCCTTATGAAAAACTATGCTTAAAAATTAATCTCTTTGCTAATTTGTATGCAATGATAAATTATCATAGAATGTCTTTTAAATGATACAAAAAAATTACATATTCCTATATAAAAGTCACTGAACCATTTCTAACATGAAAAAATTACCTTTTAAATTTATTTTTAGATATTTCAAAAATTTCTCATAATTGTTAATTCATATTTGCAATTCTTTACATAATATACATCCTTTTAACTTTTCCTTTCTATTTAAAAAATTTTATTTAGTAACATTTTTTTACTATCTCTAAGAATTAAATTTTGATATGATAAATAAAACTATAGATCTGTTAATTTCTAACAGTACTAAAAAAGCTAAAAATAAATTTATAAGAAAAATAATGAAATTGATACATTTTAGTAAAGACATTCTTTTAGTAAATAAAATTCTTTTTACTCTCAATATCCAAAAGAATATATTTTCTTCTTATTTTCTTTTATAATAAATTTTATTTGCTAAGTTCTAAAATTATTTTAAATTGTAATAATTTAAAATTTTGTAGTTTAAAGAAATAAAATTAATTTTAATTTAAATAGAATAAAAATATTTTAGCTTCATTATTTGCTTCTGATAAATTTAAAAATCATAGTTTAAAGCAAGTATTATTTATAAATTTTTTATTGTTCCTTTTGCTTCTAAAATTTATTAAGTAATAATAACTTTCTTAAATTACCTCTATTGGATAAAGATCAAAAAAATTTCATAATATATTAATTTTTTTTCTGAAATAATAATTGAAATCCTTATATAAAGATATCAAATGATAGGAGCGTTTTTTATGAATAAATGAGATATTGAAAATAATTTTAAAAACGCTATTTAAAATATTTCTTAATGAATTCTTATTCCTATGCAATCATTATTTTTTATATTTTATTAAATTGTTACTGAAAATAATTATTTCTTTACTTTTGTAATAAATTCGTCTCATTTAGAAAAAGGATATTTTATTTTATTTATTTAAATATAAAATGGCACCTAAGAAAAGATTCGCCTAAAGCTTATCTTCTAATTAACAATAAGATATATTGATTGAGATTTATTCGCTTTAATTAGAAAACAAAAATTTTTGGATGTAGTTCAACAATTAAATTTGAAAATAAGCAACCTATATTTAAAAATTAAATAAATTTAAAATTACAATAATAAGTAAGATTATAGAGCGCGTAACACCTCAATGGCGTTATCGAAACGCTTCTTAAGAGACTTAGTATCTTGTATCTTTCATAATAAACATTACTTATTGCCTCTTCAATCTTGTCTTTTCTTGGCTCCTACCAAGATTTTTTATCGATTCTTCGTCCATGGGTACTTCCTGGTAACAGATCTTAAGTCAATTTCAGCTGGAGGATTGCTCCTTTCTATTTATTTTTATATATAGATAAAATTGGTAATTATAAGTTGATGATTATAATTCCCTTTAAGTATATATTAACAAAGTTAAAAAAGCAAAATATTATAAATATTTTAATTATATTTTAGGATATAGAATATAATTTCATAGCTTCGCAATTATAAAAATTAGAATACAGTTCTCGTATTTCGTAAATAATTGTAAGTGAAAAAGTAAGCAGAGAATTAGGTTGATTTATATTCTTTTTACTTATTAAACCATTCTATTTATTATTTCTCAACTAGAGGTATTTATTTTTACGATAAGAAGAAAAATAGAAAAAGAGTTAGATTATACTGATAAATTTTCTACTTAATTTTCATTTCTACATTACTTAAGTTAGTCATTTAGTATTTTTCTATTACTTATTTCACTACTATTCAATATTATGCTCCTATTTTTAGTCTTCTATTTATTTAAAATGATAAATTAAACTTAAAAAACTTAAATTATTGATTTTTATTAATTTATCAGTTCAAGTAATTTATTTCGAAAAATTAAAAGGTTAAATAATTTGTCTGATGCTATTGCTAAAAAATTAATTGTTATTAATATTTTTTTATAGCATAATTTATTATTTTGATGTCACTTTATTTGGCTTGTAAACTTATTAGTTTATAAAAAATCTCAAGAATTATCGTAAAGCTCATTAAAAACGTTAATTTCTTACTTAATTTTCAATTTCTTAAAATTTATAAATATAAACTTTCTTTTTCCATCATCAGCTATCTTTTAGACTTTTATTAATTTTATTTATATCCTAATAGTTATTTAACTTAACATCCATAATAATTTAAATTAATTATAATAAAAATGATTATTAAATTATTTATTTACTAAAGAAATTTTTTTTAAATAATGTTAAAATCTCTTTTTTTTCTATTTTAGAAATATGAAATAATTAGTAGATTCTCTTTTTATGATTTCTTAAATGTAAATAAATATAAATTTTAACTAAATAAAAATTGATATCACTTCACATATATCTATTTTTATTTTTTTAAGTTAATTGAAAATTCAATTTTCTTTCTTATTTTTAAGATTTCCCCTGTTTTCTTGTATTTTCTATTTTTTGTTAATTATAATATATATAATAAAATAGATGTCGGCTGGGGAAAAGAGAAATAGTAGGTAATCCGGTACAGTGTATACTGCATTACAAGTAATCTCGCTTAGATGCCACCACAGGGAAGGGTAGATAAGCTCAGTAGAGACATGCCTAACTT
Source organism: Loxodes magnus (assembly GCA_946699065.1). Lineage (NCBI taxonomy): Eukaryota > Ciliophora > Karyorelictea > Loxodida > Loxodidae > Loxodes > Loxodes magnus. Next base: position 605,388 of record CAMPDV010000130.1, on the reverse strand, counting down.
ATCCCGAAGGGTTCTCTCTAGCAGTATGAAAGTTTGACTGGCAGACCTTCTAATTAATGACTTAATAACTAATTTTTATTTGGACCTTATTAAAGAAGTCTGGAACATTTGATTCAGATTCAAGAATAATTTTTGATGTGTAGATTTCCCGATTGGAGAAGTTGATGTGACTCATTGGACTTCTAGAGTTTTAACAAGAAACATGAGAACATTTTTCTTAATATTAAATATTAATATTGAAAGAGCTGCGTGCTAATAAGGTGCTACGCACTCCATAATCATATTTATTAATATTCCTTTTCTTAGTTAATTTCAGTTTATCTTTTCTTTCGTCTTCTAAATAATTTCCATATTATCTTTATATTTATCCATTATTTTTGTTCGTTTTACAGTAAAAAATATTTAAAAACTTTTTGACATTTTAAATTATTTCAACTAATGACAATAACAATTTTATTTTTATCTCATTATTTTAAATCTGAATATCTTCTAGTTACATTCAAACCTTTCATAAATTTTTAAGTTAATATAATGTTCTTTCTACTTAAATATAATCTATATTTATTTATTACTATCTTGCCTATTTTCTGAGATTGTGATTTATAATGTTTTTTTTTGTTTTTAGAGCAAACTTCGAAGAAATTAAAAATATCTTTCTTAAAACATAATTATTTAGTCAGTTTCTTCCTATTTATTAAAGTTTTTATACAATTTTTAAACGCTCTTTTCAAACGATTGATCTCTTCTTGCGAATTTATAACTACTTTAACAAGCTGATATATTAATTGCTCAGTCATAATATTTCAGTAACTTCCTAAATAAAAAATAAATTTGGCTATTTCACGAGATTTTTCTTCAGAAGTAAAAACGATTTCGCATGAACGTTTTTTTGATGGTCTTTTTAACCTCCATTTCTCTTGTTTCTTAGATATTTAGAAAAATCTTTTTCGCTTCTTTAAGACATCTTTATTTAATAGTTAGCTTTATTAAAGAAAATTAAAAGTTTCAATTTTAGTAATTTCTTACCTTTAATCATACTATTTTTAATTTTTGATGCTTTCTTATATAAAAAAGCTCTTTAATTCCTTTTTATCAAAATTATAATAAAAATGAAAATGATCCAAAAGTGTGAAATCTGTTTAGAAGATTATAATTTAAGTTATGCTGCTCCAACTGTCTTACCTTGTTCACATACTTACTGTGGTTTGTGTTTGAATACTTAGTACTAATTATAAAATCAAATGTCATGTCCTGCTTGCTAAAAAGTGTTTCATTTTAGGTTTCAAGATTTGTCTTAAGATATGAATTTAATGAGAATGATTCAAGAAGAAGAATGGTACAACTAAAAAGTGTAAAATTCTTAATAAAAACTAAGATAAATAAAAAAGTAAATAGTTCTAAGATCTGAAGCTATCAAAAGGTTATAATCAAATATAAGCTAGTTTCTAATAAATTTATTAGTATAAAGCAATATTAAGAATCAAGAGATTCTAGTTTAAAGTGCTTTTTACATTGATCGGAAAATAAAAAATTTAATAGCTTTGGCAGGAAATAAAAAATTAATTTCTAAATTATTCTATGAAGATATTAGGGAAATCTTAGAATTGGAATAGACAGAAATTATGCTAGAACAATAAGAATAAAACATAAGCAATTAATAAGCTTAAAAATCAATTTTTTTAGTTCTGCTTAGTTTTTGTATGAAAACTGCAAAAGCATTAAGTTTAAGAGTAGTTTCACAAATAAGGTAAAAGTTACAAAGAAATACAGTATTAGAAGAATATAAACTGGTATAGTTTAATATAAAATAAATAAAGTTAACATAATAAAAGCTAAAAGGTTCTAACTACATTCACTTCTTTTAATGAAACTCTTAAAATTTATGATTATTTGATATTGAAACTTAATAATTTCGACAAATTACAACTTAAATTATAATTCCCGAATGAAGTAAAAGCATAGATTGATAAGATAATTTATATCTAATTGGTGGATTATACCAAAATTATGTGATAAAAGAAACTTGATAAATTGATTTTGAAGGTAAATGTAATAAGGTTAAAAATCTAAATGAGGGAAGATGCGAATTTGGAGTAACTGCAACTCAAGAAAGCATTTATGTAGTTGGAGGAGGGATAAATAAGTGATAGCTATTATAATCAGTAGAAAAGTTAAATAGAGGGGAAAAAAGTAAATGGTAAAACTGTTCTTAATTTCCTTTTAAAATAACTTGCTAATCATTAGTAGTAGATAAAGCCGAATAAAATATTTACTCCTTTGGAGGATTTAATTATAAATTCTAAACTTTAAATGACATCTGAAAGTATAATATACAGAATGATAGATGGAACAAGTAAGATTTAAAACTTTTTGAAGCTGTTGCTTATCCTATATTGCAATTAGAACCTTTTATCTTACTTGGAGGTATGAAAAATTTACTTAATAACGAATTTTCAAGAAAAATATATAAAAAAAGCAAAGAAAAATGGTTATAAAATTAAATTTCAAAAGACGTTTCAGCTTTAACAGATATGAAAGTAAGATATTAATTTGGATATGTCTTTGCTGTGGAATAAGAAAGGTTTTCAGTATTGAAGATCGACTTAGTAAATTTGTGCTTAATGGATATTAAATAACTTGTTTAATTAACTCAATTTAGTAATAATTAAAAAATTGTAATTTTACCTTTTTCTCTCGTATCTTTAATTTAGTTTTTTTTGCAACTATTCAACTTTATAATTAAAGTATATATATCTTATACTTTTTATATTATACAAAATTATTTAAATTATGATTAATGTTTAGAACTATTGCTAATTTACTAAATTACTATCTTATTAAGAAATCAGTCATTTAGCAACTAGCAACTATGTCTTACATATTATAGGGAAAATATTCCAATATACAAATTAAATATTTTAGGATAATAACTATAGAAGAATAAATAATAGTAAGTAGCAAATGAATAAAAACTTTAAGATAATTAGCAAGATTAAGCTTTCATGTTTAGTGCTAAGAAGATAGTTAAATTTCGAGAAATTAATTATTTAAATCTAGCTTAATCAAACTACAAATAGTGGTAAAACTAAAAAGGATAATAAATTTCATTAATTCTAAATGATGTTAATTTATTTAATTTTCAAATAAAAGAGATTGATGACACTTTCAGATGTGATAATTGCTTTTTTCAAATATAGTAAATATTTTTGGATTGCTTTTTTACTTATCTCGATCTCATCATTTTAACTATATCTTGTTTCCTTCTCCTCTTTTTTGTTGTACGTCTAAATTTGTTTTATTCCTATAAATTATGTCTTTTTGAAATTAACATCCTTTGAAACAATTTTATTTATAAATATAAATACTCAAATTAGGACTTGGAAATGAGTTATAAAGCCTTAATCATATAGTATAAAAAACTTAAGTCATAATTCTCATTCTTATATGATAATCGTTGAATTATATTGGAATAATATATATTTTAACGCGTATTCAAATAAAACATACTCTTCCTGTAAACAACTTGTATACTAAGATACTGACAATTCTGAGTTTATTTATACTGATAATTTCTTCTCTATATTATTTATTCAAATGAGTAGAATTAAATAATCAAATTGATAATAATAGAAAAGAAAGGAAAAATAAAAAGAAATAAATATAAATTTAAAATATCAAAAGAATTGACTTAAAAAACTTAACTATTATAAAATTTTGCTAATTTTAAGATATTTAATTTATATTATGTTTCTATATTAACTTTTTATATTCAATTATATCTTTATAAAAAAAATAACAAGTGTATTGTCTTTTGTTCCATTCTCTTGCTTTTATTAGTGATTGAGGTATTATTTATAGGATATATTGTTCTTTCTTCCATTTAGTTTTGCTTCTCTTGTGCAGCATATTCTAAATATTTTAATTCAAGTTTTTCGTTCTTCTGTTTACCTTTTTTCCTAAAATTTCCAACAAAAATTTACCTTATGACATTGTGTCTGCAATATCAGCACTTTATTATCAATTTTCATTATATATAGATTAATGTTTAATTTGTTTTCTTTTTTCTCTGCCTCTACAGGATCAAAGCTCATCTTACTTTGTATTTCCTTTTACTTTTAGAGTTAAATCTTTATAGTCTTTATTCAGTCTGCTGAATTATTGAGTACACTTGCCGATCCGAAGGCCTACTTACGCTGTCTTATTTTAATCTGTCATTTTCTTATTTTAGTTAAACAATTAGCTAGACTAGAACGCAATTTTTATTTGAAAGCTTTGGAATGCATGTTAGAGTTTAAGATTTTCATTTTGTAGATGTTAAAGATAGATTTAAATTTCTTATTATATTTAGTTGGTCTAGTTTGGAGATTGTTATTTTTAGGTGCCATTTTATTATATATATAATAATTTGATTTATTTTAGCTTCATCATAGATAAAGAAATGTTAAGCAATTTAATTTTCTAGATAAATTCTTACTTATTTTAGTTTTATTCTATAAGTTATTTTCATACATTTCTAAAGCAATATTTTAATCTTTCTGATTATCTCATCTAATCATCTATAGTCTCTTATTATATTACAAACTGTAAAAAAATGATAAATAAGAATGCAATTTATGTACATTTATAGAAGGCAAAGTTTTTTACTTATTCTTCAATTTAAACTAGGAAAATGATAAAAATAAAGAGTTAAATATAATTTAAGTTAGTTAAAACCATAAAAAGAAATATAAGCACTAATATTAAAAATAAGGGATAGATATTTAAAGCTTTTTTACTTAATTATATTAAGTAGAAATACTTCAGTCAAATATTTAGCAAATTTAATTATAAGTTAAATTTAAAAGCAGCTAAAAATTAAAATTATTGAACGATTTTGAAGATAAATTAATTAAGCAAAATTTAATTAAATTAATGGTTTTCTAATTTTTATTAATCTTATAAATAAACTTTCTTATTTGCTTATAAAAGTAAATTTTTTATTCCTAAGATACATAATCTAGCAAAAATAAAATTTAATAGTGATTTGAAATAACTTTTTGTTAATTGATTATTATTTTATTAAATAAAATGGATGTCGGCTGCGGAAAAGAGAAATAGTAGGTAATCCGGTACAGTGTATACTGCATTACAAGTAATCTCGCTTAGATGCCACCACGGGAAGGGTGGATAAGCTTCGTTGAGACATGCTTAACTTACCCCGAAGGGTTCTCTCTAGCAGTATGAAAGTTTGACTGATGGGCTTCTAATTAACGACTTAATAACTAATTTTTATTTGGACCTTATTCAAGAAGACTGAAACATTTGACTCAAGATTTAAGAATAATTTTTAATAAGAAGATTCTCCATTTGGAGAAGCTGACATGACTCATCGGACCTCTAGAATTTTAACAAGGAATATGAGAACATTTTCTTAATATTAAATATTAATATTGAAAGAGCTGCGTGTCAATGAGGTGCTACGCGCTCTATAATAATTTTTATTTATTTATTTAATTTAAAATTAAGTTATATCTCTTTATAAATAAATCAAGAGACTGTAAAACTTTCCTCGCCACTAGAATCATATTTTTGTTTATCTTCTTTCATACTATTTGTTCTCATAAATAAATTTCATTATGAATATATAAAAACATATCTTAACTTATTCCTTATTAAGTGTTTTTCTTATATTTGAATCTAATATTAAATAATCAAAACTATTAACTTAGCTTTATATTTTAAATTTTTAGCTTGTAAAACCATTTTTCAATAATAAAAATATAAAGTAACTTAAGAATCAATCTAGCTTTTTAATTTTCTAGATTCTGATTTCTATCTTATTTTATCAAGTCCATAAAAAATCATTTTGGATTATATGAAATCAAGCATCTTTTTATTTTCGATAAGATAATTAAGAATTTAGATGTAATAGCAAAAAAATTATGCTTAAAAACGATTATCTTGGAAATAGAGAATGACAGTTAGTAATAAAATCAAAACTATTAACTTTTTGAGTTAATCTAGAAAGTGGTTGAGCTAAATGTTAAAAGTAGCTACTTTTATTTAAACAGACCTTAATTCAACGCTTAAAAGAATTTATTAAATTTACATATATTTATAGAGAATTTACTCTTATTGTAATTTCTCTAAAGGAAAAAAGAAAAAATATCAAATAATTTAGTACAATTTTTTTATTGTTAATGAAAAATAAAAGAGGATTTATTATCTTTAAAATTAAAAAAATCTAAAAAAAGGCATTCTTTTACTAAAAATTCTCTTAAATAAAAACTTAAACTCACTGCTGTTTAAATAAGAGTAACTTCTATTTTAAAATATATCTACTTCTTTAAAAGTAAATATTTTTAACAATTTTTTAGAAATTAAAAATTATTTAAATATTAATTACAATTGTAATTAATATTTAAGAGATAAAGAAAATATTAATCTTATAAAATTTTATATGCTTCGATCTGATACTTCTTGACCTTTTTTTATCTCTTATTATATCTTAACATCGAAAACTATTAAAATTAAAAAACAAAATAAAATTAAATAAATAATAATAAAAAAATAAATAATATAAATTGAATAAATCGAAGATAAAAAATTATCATTAGCAAATATGATAAAAAGAGACATTTAGTAATTATTTTCCAAATCCTTGTAGATAAATAACTTTTATAAATTAAAAAAAAGAAGAACATTTAGAAAAAATAGACATGAATAATTAAGATAAAAAATTAAATTAAAAAAATTAAATTATAAAGAATGCCAAAAAAATTTTTAAAAAATTAAGAATAATTGAAAAGATGGTTGGAGCTGAGAATGACCTTCGTGACAACGCTTTCTGGTTTTATGGCTAGGAACAAGTTCCTTTCCTGTTGCTGAGAAACTCCCTGGTCACAGTCATTTTCTGAAGGGAACACTGTCTTTGAGATTATCCGCTTTTGGTAGGGCTTGAAGCCTGGCTGCTCATAGCGATGGAGTTCCCTAGCAGCTGTGCCTGGAGCACAACAGGATATCCCCGTTATTCCATAAAAAGAGAGAGTCGGGTCGTGCAATCGGAAAGAAGTTTCCGGTCCAAAAACTTTTTTAGTTGAAATTAATTATTTAATTTAAAAAAAAATTAAGATTAATAGCTTAAATCTTTAATAAAAAATTAAATAATATTATCTTTTAAAATCTGAAAAAACACAGCTAAAATATTATTGCAATTTGTAAATTTTATGTAAATTTATTATCAAATTATTAAAAAAATAGTTAAATAAGTTAAACATTGTATAAAGAATTAAATCTTTTTAAAAGTCTATGCCGTATGATATTTTTGGATTTAAATAATGATTATATAATACTTATTAACAAGCCTCTATGGCTCAGTTGGCAGAGCATTCGCTTAGTAAGCGAAAGGTCCGTGGCTCGAGCCCACGTGGAGGCTTTTTTATGATAAAAATAGTATTTCGATAATAAAGTTTTTTTTTATTTATTAATTTTTATTAATATGTTTTGTTAAATTTTTTAAAATTTTATCTAAAGATGAAAGTAGAGACAAAATTATATAATTCGCAATTTTTTTACTGTTTAAAATTTAATTTTAAAATTTTTATTTTTATTTTATTTTAAAATGTTTTATTAATTAATTAATTTTTAATCTACCTCTAGATTATAAATTTTTTCTCATTATTTTTTATTAAGATTTAGCGTTTTTTTATTTTAATTTTATACTATTTTATTTATAATATTTTATTTATAATATTTTAGAACATTTTTTACATTTTAATTTTATTAAAATTATAATGCATTTATTATAATATTAATTCATTTTTAACAATTTTTTCAATTTTTTCAATTTTTTCAATTTTTTCAATTTTTTCAATTTTTTCAATTTTTTCAATTTTTTCAATTTTTTCAATTTTTCAATTTTTTCAAGTTTTTATCTTTTTTGACTTTATAACTATTATTTTTCATAAGTCACTTTTTTTCTTTTATTAATTTATTTTGTGAATTGATTTGAGTATATTTTTTTCTAACTTTGATAGCATTGCGAGATGATTTGTTATAAAAATTTTATACTTTCTTCTGTCTTTATATTCGAAGATTTTAATTTTTTCAGTTTTTTGAAAATAAAATAATTTTTACGTTCCTTCTAATTTTGTTGCATTTATAATTGAATTAATTGTTAAATATATCAAACATTTAGTTAAAGTTATCAAATTCAGCTTTAAAATAATAAGAATATAAAAATCTAAATAAAAAAGAATTATATAAAATATTTTTATAATTAAAACTTAATAATAGTTTTGAACTTATTTTTAATAAACAAAGAGAATAATATAATAATCAGATATAAGATTTTAACTTAAAAGTTCATAAATTAATGCTTATAGGATTAAAAATTATTTTATTACATTCAAGTGTTATTTTATAAAAATTTAAATTGTAAATAAATTTATTAGAAGCCAACTATACTAAAAGATTTAAATTTACGGTTATAATTAGCTTCGCATTTATTTCAATTAAGCAGATATAATTAAAATAAAATTTCTTTAATCATTTGTTGTTTAATTCTTGGTGTAGCCATTCAAATCCCATCTCTACTCTTTCTCCATTATTGCTAGTCTTAAGAACTTAAAATTTTTTAATGTTTCCTCGTAATATTTAGCTATCATCTATTTATTGCTACTAAGTAGATAAATCACATTTATTTTTTAAGAGAAGAACAGGCTTTTCTCCATCTTACTATTTTAAGAAATCATTTAATTCTTAAACTTGGTAAAAGTTATTATTGTCAATAACATACACCCATGCATCAACTTTAACTTAATCATTATAAGCTGGAAGATCTTTTAGCTCATATAGTTTTTCTTGAAACTAAAATTCATCTTATTGGATATGTTTAGTCTCTTCGTATTATTTTTTAATCTATCTATTTTTCAAATAATAAATGAGACTAGTTTTACCTGACTTTTAAGGTCCAACGAAAGCTATAGTTTTATAATGATCAGGCTCAATTTTATAACGTTGATAGCAACACCCCATATTATAAAATTTAAAGATTACTAAATATAAAAGCAATTATAAGATAATTTATTAATCAATAAAGCTAAATAATTTGAAGCAGTTAAAATTAACTAGATCATAATTAGCTATATTTAAAAATAAAATTTAAAGCTAACTTTAAATAATTAAATAAACCTAAAATATTACATTAATACAACTAAAATGCTACTTTTCCTTAGTAAATTAGAAGCTTAGTTATATACGAACTAAGATAACATTAAGAAATTGTTTAAATACCATATTTAATACTTTTAGTTTTCAATTAATTACTTTTTATTAAGGTATTATTCTAGCTTAAATTAGTTATTAATGGAATCAGTTTAATTTGGATACAAATAATCAAACTAAAGATTTAGAATTCTAGTTAACTAAATTATTTTAGAAAGTTATGCATAATAATATAGTAAACTATTTAAGTTAAAATGAATGGAAAAGTTATAAAAGGTAATAGATGCTTTATTATTTAAAACTAAAGTTATTAATTTAATAGAATCAAATAACTATCTGAAATATTTCTATTATAATAGTATAAAGTTATTCCTAACAAAAGTAGAAACATCTTAACGAATATCTTAAAGAAGAATAGCAATCTAATATATTCAATAGTCACCTTAGTATGATTAAAACAATATTATCAGAAATCTTTTGCATAATCTGTTCAGTAGAGGATAACAAATAAACAGTAGGAATTAAAACAACATAGATTAAAATTTAAAAATTAGAATAGATGCTAGAAAGAAAATGAGATAAACCTTTAATTCCCATCTATAGAAGACTCAATAAATAACATATAATCGTAAATGGGATATAAACTGGATGAGATTGACAAATAATTCACTAAATCCCTCAAATATTTCAATTCAACTAAATTCCCATATATTTCAATTTTAATTTTCTTAATTCCAACATAAAATAAAAGAACTTCAATAACCAATAAGAAATTTTATAGAGAATAAATGGATAACAGAGAAGTATTCCCATGGACATAGAAATAAATGAATAAATAAATAAATAAATGAGATTACAGAGCGCGTTGACCTCAATGGTGTGCTGATCATAATAAAGATTTTTAAAATTAAAAAAATTTCTTGCTGAAGTCTTCCACATTGCTAACATTCCCTTGTGATTTTGTCTTCTATAGAATGTGATCGGAATGCTACACTAAGAGATCTTAGTATCTTACATCATAATAATAAATCATTAGAAGTAAAATGAGCTGCTATATGTGTTAAAAGCAGCATTATTATAAAATGCTGGTGAAGAAACCAAATCTATGAAAATAATATTAGAAACATAATGAAAAACCTATTTTAAATATGACCTACTTAATCAGGTATAATATATATAGATATTTTGCAATAGTAAATTTAGCAATCCTTAAAATAATTTTTAGATGAAGAAGGCTTAACTGTAAAGTCCAACTTATAGATAAGGATGGCGGATTAATGAAGACCTAAGACGCCATCTAGTTCTAGAGAAGATGTTCATAAGTGTACTGGATGCAAAGCTCAACTTTTGAAGTATAAAATTCTTTTACCTTTATCAATTTTCAACTACAACTTTATATAAATAAATATAACCTTATAGTTACTTTTTATTTACTAAATTAATTAATTCTTCATTTTCTATTTATCTTCTTGTATTAAATTAAATTTTTTTAGGATTTACAGTATTAAAATCTTTTGTTTTTACTAATAATTAATTCTGGCTAGTTATTTAAACTTATGAATTATTAGTAAAAGTGTTTAGAGGTAAATTATCTCAATTAATAGATTTTCAGCATTTAAATGATAAATATTATTTCAAGTCTCTTGCAATGTAAAAGTTAATAATTTGCAGACATAAAAATGGAAATGGAATAGAATATTCGACTATCTAAAAATTAGGCAAGGAACGCAAGAAGAAGAGCTAACAAAGAACTAGAGAAGAAGTAGAAATCAATGGAACACTTATAAAGCTCCTCTTCAGAAGGCAAAGTAATGGTTGGACAAGTTAATGAGAGCACTTCGCTTTCAATTGAAATGGAAAAGATAAAAAAATTAATTTCTAAATATGAAGAAGAAACATATAATCAAGGAGAAAGAATTAGAGAGCTTATGAATAACATTGAGGAACAAAATAACGAACTATTAATTCTTAGGAAATAGCTTATATAAAACAATATTGTGACAGAACAATAGCTCTATACTCAGTCTTAAAATAATTTCAAACAAGGGGTAAACATGAGTATTGAATTCCTCCCTTCTTAAGCAAAAGATTAAGAAATAAATATAGAATAAAATGTTGATAAAAGTTTAATTAAAAGAATAGAACAAATAGAAAAATTAGTTTTGCCTTAGCTGAATAAAAAAAATAGACACAAAATTGTTGATGTTGTAGGTCGAAATATCACTTATTAAAAAATTGTTAAAAATGATAAAAATTGAAAAAAAGAGAAGAAATAAAAATATGAAGGATGTTAAACAAACTTTGAATAACCGACTCCGGAATTTATAAATAGAAATTATTTAGTGGTAACATGGAAAATTCATTGTGGTAGCCGCCCACATTCAAAAAAAGGCCGTGGTATACATCCACGTTAAAAAAAAGGCTGTGCGAAATCGGTTGGAATCCGAAGAACTCCAAAACTCTTAACATTTAGTTTACATTAAGTAAATAAATAAAGTTAATAATTTGCATTAGTAGAGGGACATAATAAATTAAATATGAACAGTTCTATTATAGAAATTCTAGCTTTTAGTAGTTATTTCTTAGGATTACTTATAAGATAACTATTTAACTGGAAATTTATTTAAAATTATTTGCTTTTATAGTATTTTCCTATATCTCCAGGTCTATATAAACGTTATATGAAAAACTATTATTATAGGGTGTGTAACCATTCAATAGGGTGTATCTCTTTAAAAAAAGTCAATTTATAAGCCTCTTAAATCTCCCATGTTCCCAAAGCATTCTCTCTTCTATTTACGGTCAAGGTTGTGGTTCAAAATCTCCAAAGCACAGGACGCCAACAAGCGATTACAGGTAGATTTCCAGCCCATGATGAAGAGATTAGTCAGATACAACATTTAGAAAAGTTTGCTTCACAATCAGTTCATCTCTGGGGAATTCTTCTCGCGACCTTAAAAGGTAAGGTACAGCCTATTTAAATTATTGAATAAAATAATAAAATATGAAAGTTACTTGGAACTTTGCTATTTCTAAATCTAAAATAATTTTATAGTTTCTCTTCTTAAAATTCTGTAAACTAAGCAACTAAATTAGAATGCTAATTGAATGAATGATAAAATTTAAACATTAAAAAAGATAAAATAAAAAAGAAAAATTAATATAAAAACTCACCTCTTTAATAATTATAAAAATACAATTAAATATTTCCTTTTATTTTAAATTTTATTTCTAGGAAAATAAATCAGTTTTTAGAAATTTATTTTCATATTTATAACTAATAAAATAAATTTGTAGAGGAAAATATTTAAAAAGTAAGTCTGAAAAAATAGCTTTTAAAAATAAAGATAAGAGACTTAATTTTTCCAAGCTAAGAGAATAATAATGGAAGTAGTAAATAATAGTTTATTAATAGATTAATTAAAATCTTATTAGTAAGAATAAGAATTTTCAAATGTTTACCTTTCTCCAGGCCCCTACTTGCACATTATAAGAGAATAATTCTTATCCGTTTGTCTGGAACATGTATAAGTTCTTGCTTTAATAAATTCCATTGAAGCAGAAAGAATAGTATTAGGATTGCTAGAATCAAGGAAATTTACCACCATGGATATAAAACTGCTAGAAATCAAAACTAAAAGTCTACTGAAGTCTATCGAAATTATCAAAAAGAAAAGCAGATTCGATATCAGGAGCAAAAATAGCTGAACAATAATCTGCTCTGGCAGGAATTTCATTAGAAAATTGGAATCATTAGTTATCAATTACATCATAAAAGCAAACTTTGTCGTAACTATTATTTCCATATCCTCCAAAAGTTACAAGAAAATCATATGCATATATATTTCCTGACCTTCCCATCTAATAAGGATGTCTTTATATTTCATTCTACTTATGATTTTATATGCTAAATGTCTCGCATTTATTAGAATAACCATTAGAAGATACAAATCCATTTATGACGTATACTTAACTCCAATTATCGTATACTAATGAAGTTCATAATTTAGGATAAATCAAGTTGAATTTCTTTACTTCAGATATATGTATTAGCAATATATTTGATTAATATCTTCTCATTCCATCACCTCCTGCAAGAGCTAAAAGATCATTACTTATTTAAGTTGAAAAAGAATAATTACGTCAAATGTTTTCTATATGAATGCTATATAATTACATCTATTTTGAACTTATTTTATAAATAAGCTTATTGCTGCTATGATATTAGCATATTATATAATGAGTTCATTCTTTTTTAGCATTTAAATTCCTGCTCTTGATGGACTATGCATTATAAGGGAGTTAACTATATTAGTATTTCAATTCTTAATCATTTTGCTACTAAATCTAATGTTCTTATTCGATTTCTTAATCAGAGTTCTTCTCAACTAAATTTTAATCTTAGTTAAGTTAATATTTTTCTATCTTTTCAGTTAACAGCTTTATCTATTATGTTAGGTCTGCCTTTGTTTTTTCTAATTCTCTTAAAGTAGTAAAAAGCTATTCAGTTATTTTATTAGCGTTTTAAATCTAATTGTTTAACTTTATATTCTAAACTCTAGCATTTTCTAACTATTAATAAAGCTAGTTAATATGCTGCTCTTATTCTTAATCTATAGATTTTTCTTGATGTTCAACCTATATTTCTTCTACTTAGTTCTATTACATAAATTGTTTAAATATTTTAATTTTTAAAGCACTGAAAATGTTATCTTAGTCATTTTTTAAATCATTTACACCATCAACATTTAAATTGTTTTGTTCATACTCATCCTATAAACGCTATATTTCTTAAGTTATTAATTAAAAATCTTCAAGAGTGGTATTTTTCTTCTATTTCAATGAAATTAAATTCTTTCATAAGCCTTTACTTTAAGTTAGCTTTTTAGTAGTGTCTTATTATAATTTATAGAAATGTTCTAATTAATTTTTCAGTTCTAATGTGCATATTTATCTTAATTATTTATAGAAATAGTTTTATCAATATATAGCTTGTTCTCTTAGTTATGCTGATTTTCTTCCAAGAGCTTATTGAGTAGTTTTTTAAGTTTCTATTTTCTGTTCTAGATTCATGTAATCTTCAAGAGTTTTCATTTCCATTTCCATTTTACTTTTAGCTTCTTGAAATTTTTATTCTAGAGCTATAAATTTATGTCCATCATGGCTAGTAACAGTGCAAACACCACATACTACTTCGTTATCGTTTTAACAGTAAAACTTATATATCTCTTAGTGGTTTTAACAGATCTAAGTTTACTTAATTTCTGAATCTATTTCTTCTGTTAGGTATTCTACAGCTATATCTAGATCCTCAATCAGTTTATTACTTTTCTACTTATGAATTTAGCATTTATAAAACTTATTTAATTTAGTGAATACCTTTAAACATTACTCACAGTAAACACAGCTACAATCAAGTCTTCTAGGTAGTTTAGTATCAGTATCAAATAGTTCCTCACATAATAAGCATAAATGAGATGACATTTTATACTCTAATTATAAATAATAAATTAAAGCATTTCTTACTTATTTTAATTAATTAATATACCTTTATTATATCTAAGTAGCTATATTCTTTATATGCTCAAATATTTTTATTTATTTATATAAAAATGATACCTGCAAAAAAGATAGCTCTAAATTAATTATTGTAGTAAATCTAAGTGTCAATTTTAAAAACAGAAAAGATTGAAAGAAAAATTCAAATTTTAGAAACTGAAAGATAAAACATCCTTAAAAGTCAATGATCCAACTGAAATAGAGCAATAATTTTATCAAAAGGAATTCAATCTGAAGAGTAACGATACGTTGATCCTGCCAGCAGCCAAAACATAAAGTGCTAAGTTGCCACCAGGTATGATGAAAAGAAAAAAGAATAATAGTAAATTAATGGGAAAATTAATAGGATTAATTCAATTAAGAAAGTTTATGATACAGAAAAAAATATTCCAATTAAACAAAAAAGCCCCTATTTCTAACAAGCAATTTATGAATTTAAAAATATATATTAAGATTTAACCTATTGAAATAAATAAAGAAGCATAATCTTTAATTTATCAAGATTTATTCGAATGTTGGTTCAAACAATTTTTAATGACTACTATCTTTAAATACATAACTCTTTAATCGTGATGATCCTATTAATGGCGATGCCACTTGTTTAATTATTATTAAATATATATAAAATGAATATTGGCAGCGTCAGAAAAAATAGTAGGAATCT
Organism: Loxodes magnus; assembly: GCA_946699065.1. NCBI lineage: Eukaryota > Ciliophora > Karyorelictea > Loxodida > Loxodidae > Loxodes > Loxodes magnus. The sequence goes on along the minus strand of CAMPDV010000130.1, from coordinate 589,961 downwards.
GATGCAGTTTATACTGCATTGAGAGTAATCTCGCTTAGATGCCTTCACAGGGAAGGGTGGATAAGCTCCGTTGAGACATGCTTAACTTACCTCGAGGGTTCTCTCTAGCAGTATGAAAGTTTGACTGATGGATCTTCTAATTAATGACTTAATAACTAATTCTTATTTGGACCTTATTCAAGAAGACTGAAGCTTTTAACTCAAGATTTAAGAATAATTTTTAATAAGAAGATTCTCCATTTGGAGAAGCTGACATGACTCATCGGACCTCTAGAATTTGAACAAGAAGCATGATAATATTTTTCTTAATATTAAATATTAATATTGAAAGAGCTGCGTGGCAATGAGGTGCTACGCGCTCTATAATAATTTTTATTTATTTAAGTGAATAAAATATTTGAGTTTTTATATAATCTTGAGCCAAATCCTATTACTATGTTATTATTTACAGCTGCAACTTTAATTTATCAAAATTATTTCTTAAATAATAACAAACTAATCTTTTAAAAGTATTATATTAAGTTGTTAGCTATTTTTATCTTTTAAAATTTTTCTTCCAATTATAGGAAGATAATGATTATTAATTTTTATATTTAAATATTAAATCTATAATTTATGTTCCTATAAGATTTATAACTAACTAATTAATTTTTATTAATTATAATTGGTAATATTAAAATAAAAATATATATTATTTATATATTAATTTAGTTTAATCTAAATATTTCTATAGTTTAATTAATATATAAATAACTCTTTTATTTTATTTAAAAGTATTAAGTTTATTTATTTTTCCCTTTTTTATCATTATTTTTGTTAAAATACTCCTTTATTTTGGTAATATTTTTAGATTAATAATTTTGATATTGACATAAAATCTTAAAAATATTAAATATTTTATAAGTGATTAGTAGAAATTAACAAAAAAGTAGAAATTGAAATTAAAATATTTTACCAAATAAGATAAAAATGTAAAAAACAAGTTAATTGAAGATTCTTTCAATTCATTTGAACTTAATTATAATTTTTTTTTTAACTTAAAATTGCTATGATTATAAATAATTTTAAATTATAAGCATAATTTTATAAATTAAATTTCTTTAAGAATACAAAATAATTATTAATAAATTATTAAATAAATTGTTTAGCGGATCCAGACAGTCGCTGCTTAAAAGAAGTTTTTAGTTTGAGCCTAGTTTTTAACGAGCTCTGGAACTCGCGAGTCTTGTATTTCTTGTCTTCCATCTTTTGTCATTTCATTCGTTTGTCGTTTTTCCCAATATTTCCATTTCAAGGTCACTTTTCAATCTATAAAATTTTCTATTCTCTCTACATCAAATCTGGTTTTTCCTTTTTTTATCTACTGTATAACTTGCTTTTTCCATGAATTTTCCTTTACTTTCCGAATTATCCACAGATGATATTTACTTTTGCAGTAGTAGCATAGTTTCCATATCTTAGGTCATTTTTATTGATGCGGCTTGGAATTCTTTTCTATTTCCATCTTATCGGAACTGAAATTCTATTCTGATAGAATCTGCTAGCTTTGAAGCCTTTTTTGACTTTGCAAAATGTTTTCGAACTGCTAGCTCTGGGCTTGGATCTACTGAAATTGGGAATTTGTCTGACTGAGCTGTTCATGTTAGTACTTCAATAGAGCATCGATCTCTCTTTCCTAGTTAGACATTCTGAGGTCTAATGTGTCTTGCCCTCCGTGCTAAATCTATTGTCATTCTGTTTACGAAGCTTCCTAACCTCTTCCTGGAGGTTCAGCACCACTTCGATGAGCTGTTCCATGCTCATCTGGCCAGAAGGATTAAACTCTGACACCTCCTGGTGGAGAGCAGATTTTCATCTGCTTTCTCGGTTTCTCTTCTGAGGTAGGGGTTTCCATATGTTAGGCTTTCTTAAAATGTTGCTATTCTTCTAGGTTGGACTAGGTTCCAGGATATTAAGGTTAAGCGAGAGAAAGTTAATTGGCTTTCGGTTTTCTCTCCTATTTCTAGGAGGTGGTGTAAAAACCAGATCTAAAGCCTTCCACCATTTTTTTATTTTAAACAAAAAGATAATTTAATTTACTTTTTATTTTAGAATATAAATTAAGTTATAAATTAACTTCCTTACTCTATAAGATACTATCACTTTATTTAAAACTAGTTAATTAATAATTTAAATAAGCTATGTAAACATTTAAATTTAATATAAACTAAATATTTGTATCAGTTAGGTATAAAAATGGTATAATATTATCTTCTAACTATAGCTTATACAAATAATTAGATATCACTATATTAATACTTTCTCTTATTAAAACTAATTTTATAATAAATATAAATAAAACTAAACCTTTTTTATTATTTCTAACAGTTATTAATTACTTTTAAGTAAATATTATAATTTTTATGCTAATAAGATTAAATTAAGTTAGTAAATATTTAAAATAGTATTAGGAGATAATATTATATAATAGACTAGATAAATCTAGTTTAATTAAATTTACCTCTTTTTATAGAAAATATTATATACAAACATTTTAAAAATGTACACTTAAGTCTTAAAATGAGAGTGGACACTACTAGTAAATTCTCTGGAATATAATTTAACTAATAGTAATTACTTAAAAAATATATCAAAATAGCTAGCATTAAATTTATTTTATCTTTGCTATTATTTAAAACTTTTCTGAAAGCTTTTTATTTAAAAAGTAACTAATTTTATTTTAATTTTATTATTACAAAAGAAATTACTTTTTTAGAACATTTTGTTTTTAAAACCTATTTTATGATATAAATTGAAATTATTTAAAAAATTAGCAAATAAAGATTTTATAGATGATTTATTTATTTAATTGTAAAAGTTTTAAAATTCCTAAGGAAAAAAAGATAATATACTCCTTAGATTTAAAAATTAACTAACCTTAAAATTAAAATCAAATCTTGAATAAAGATTTGGGCTAGAAGCTTCTACACATATATTTAATTAAAAAATTGAAAGAACAGAAGATAAAATATAAGAAATTCGAAATTCTAGGTAAGAAATCCATTAGCAGTTTATACTTAAAGTTATATATCATTCAATGACATTAAAATAATATTAAAATATTAATTAAATGTATAGGGTTGGAAATCAATCAAATAATAATAAGAAGATCAATTATGTGCTGGTTTTTTAAAGGCCAAATACATAAAATAATCCTGTTGGAGATAAAAATACTATAAAAGAGCGAAGTAAAAATTCTGATAAATTAAGCCAATATTTAATGTTCATTAGAAGATAATCTATACAAGAAAAATGATTAGTGGAGATTGATTACTCTGGTAAATACTAAACGCTCAAAAAAAAAAGAACCAAGTAAATACTTTGAAAAAATTGAGATTGAAATAAAATATCAATGATAAAGAAAGGCTATATTAGTAGTCATATATATGCTTTCAAGAATATGAAAGATTTTAATGAATTTTACAATGATTCTTGCGATATTTTATTAACTAAAACGTGAAAAGCCAAATAAAGGCAATGTCACATTAATAAATTTTACTATAAATTTTGTGATAATTAAATTAGTAGAAAAAGTTTATAAAGCTTAAAATTTTCTTAGTTATTATTAATTATTTATTTATTTTTCAATCTAATATTTTTTGATTATTAAGTAACTTTTTCAGATAATAAATAATAAATAAAAAAATAAATAAGATTAGAGAACACGTAGCACCTCGATGGTGTGCAGTTCTTTAATAAAGGTTTTTAAAGTTCAATTTTTTTTCTGAATTCTTCCACAGTGCTAGCATTTCTTTGTGATTCTTGTCTTCTATAGGGTTGCTATCGGAAGTTCCCTAAGAGACCTAAGTTTCCAGCATCTTTCATCTATAACGTTACTTGATGTCTCTTCAGTCTTTATCTTCTCTTTTGGCCTCTACCAAGATTCTTATTCGCCCCAAGGATTCTTCCTTGTACCAGATCTTAAGTCAATCTCAGTTGGAGGATTTCTCCTCCCTATTAATTCATATATAATAAAAAATGTTATTAACTTAAAATACTTTAACTTTATATAATCAAAAAGTATCTAAGCTAGTTATTTTAAGATACTCATAAAGCCTAGAGAGTTTTATCCTATAAATTATTTATACTTACATAAAAAATAAATAAGATATATATATATGAAAAATGAACTGATTGATATTCGATTGTAGGATAATTTCATATATTTTCGTATTAAAAACATAAAAATTTAATTAAAGGAATATAGATCATTTAAATATAAAAGCTAAATAAGTTTATTTTAATTTAATATACTTCTGATTATGGTTGTATAAAATGACTAAATTAGCTATTATAAAGTTTTTATTAATTCTTCTGATTTCTATTTATTTACAATCCATTTTTTCTATTCCTAGTTATAGTGAATTTTATTTAAATTCTTAAGATTATAACACTAAAGTTTTAAGGGATTAGTACAGAATTCTTCATATTTAAGCTGATTCTGTGAAAGATGTACTTTTTGCAATTGGATATGTGATGGGTCAGATAAATTATGGTAACTAGAATTATTTAAGAAAAATTATAGAGGTACTTTGAGGGAAATTTTTAGCTCTTCGACAGTAGAAGGTGATAAATATTTAAGAAGCGTCATAATAGTAAGGTTGTCAAGAAAATGTGAAGATGGGTTATCTGAAGAAATAAGTAATATTTTGCAGTATTTAGTGATGAAATTAACTATTATTCGAAGAATAATTCTTTACCTCTAAATTCGATATTTTCTTCGTAAGTTAGGAAGATTTATCTCCTATAGATTCTTGTGGATTAATATGTTGCTTGATTTTTCAATAAGCTACTCTTTTAGTATCAAGTTGTTAAGGTCTACTTATCTGAAGCATTTAGAGAAAAACTAACTGACTAAATTTTGTCTAAGGCATTGTAAGAAATAGTTCCACTACTAAAAAATATTCTTAAAACTTCTAATTTTCCAAATTATTCAGAAGAAAAGTAAAAAGAAAATTAAGGAGAATCATAAAATAAATAGATTAATTCTACATTTTGAATAAAGACAAATAGATGGTTTTAATAACTGATAATATCAAACAAGTACATATATTCTGGATAGATTCTAATTGGATTAGATCTTCATTAACCTAACATGAAACCTTCTTAAAGATATTCAAATGGTTGAATATGACTTCACTCCATTCTCAAGTAACTAATTTCTCAGGAAGAACACTTTCTTTTATGGGACACAGTTTTCACGTAGGATGTAGTTTCACAATAGCTTGGGGTGATACCGATGTATATTTTCATAAATTGCATCCTGAAAATCCTGATTAATATTGGCATAATAATTCTTGGACTTCTTTAAAAGTTACAGAAGAAAAGATAAAAATGCGCTTCGGATAAGATTAAGTTTATGTAGTTAAGAATACTGCTTATAACCTCTAATAAATTAATTTTCGAAGACTATTTAAATAACTAAAAGATATTTTCCCGACAAATAAGATAAAGCAATTAGCTTGAGATAAGTAAGATTTGAAATACCTAAAGATAAGTAAATGGATGCATAGTGAGAGCTACTTAAAGCAAAAAATATAAAATAAGCATAATATAGCATCTCTAATTATTGGCACTGTCTTAAATTTCCTTTTTTTCAGACGAAAATGATATAGGATATTAAACGATAGGGAAGATTCCAAAATATAAAGTAAATTAATTAATAAAGAAGAGTTCAAGATGGTACTAAAATAGACTCTGACTAAAAGAGATTTATAGAAGTTGAAAGAATGCCCCAGATTATAAATCCTAAAAGAGGTTATTTAGTCAGCGCTAACAATTTGATTAATCTTAATGAATTAGCTGATAATCAACTTTGAAAAGAATTAATGTCTTTAGTAAACTTTCAAATATATTGGAAAAAATAAAACAAGTGATAGAAAAATGACTTTAAAGTATAAAAGTAACAGTAAAGGATATAATTGAACTAAAATGGACAATTATAACTTGCTAGCTCATTGCAACCCAAAACTATGTTAGGAGTTCTAAAAATCGTAACTCTTAAAGAAAATACAATAAAGTTATTAGTCTTCTGTAAAACTGAAATTATCAAATATCTTACGATAGCATAGAAGTTTCTTTGTTCACTGGTTGTATAAAAATACTATAACTTTATGTTAATAGATCTAAAGATTATCATGATTTTTATAAAAGAGTTTCAAGATCATTATAGTACAAAATATTTGTCTAACATCTCTGGAACAAGACAGTCGAAGAAATATTATAAAAAAAGGATTTTATAATACTAAGAAGTGATGTTAAGGATATTATGTAACTTTATTACAAAATTCATTAGAATAAGTATTATATTATTTAGAAAATCAGTCCTCTAATAAATGGAGAGATTTACACGTGAACACTTATATTCATAGAGAAATGAACAAAATTTCATAATTAAATCTTTATTTAATAGAGAGTAAAGTTGAGTGATGTGACGATGCTTGTGTCTAATTTAGCGAATTTGGTTGAAAAGGATATATAAATTTTATTGGTGTTTGGAGTTAAAATTACAAGATAGTGCTTTCTCCTGGAAATTTGTGGAAAGATAGTTTATGTGCTATTGACATAGGAGTATGCGGTCATTTTCTAAATCTTTAATACTTTAATATGAATGAAAAGATTAATAAAGGAGACCAAGTATCTATGGGACTAGAAACGGAGGATAGTATACGGAAATTCTCCTAAAATCACAATGATAGAACAAGTAATTTAAATAAATACTTAAGAATAATAGATGCTATTAACATATATATTCCTTAAAATATTTTAAATACTTTTTATAACTAACATTTTATATTAAGTAAGAAAAAATCCTTTATAATAGAATAAAAATAAAATAATAAAATTTAATTATACATAGCATTAATACATTTTATAAATTAATTTCAACAACTTAAATAATAAAATTGATGCATACGATATTTTAGATAATTTTACTTAAATTTTATGAAATAAAGTATTTAATAATTTTAGTATAGTTATGAAATAAAAATATAGATTCTTTATTTTCTTATGCAACTATCAAAAGAAAAAAATATGGATTCTAATAATTCAATTAAATAAAAGCATTTAATTTCCAATTTTTATTTATATTATTTAATTGAAATATAAATACATTCTTTAACTAAATTATAATTTGAGGTTATAAAATATTATAGTTTAATATAATTTAAAAATTAGTTTATTAAATATATTAGAAAAATGTCTTTAAAATATTTTTTTTAATCTTTGATTTTAAATTATCGAATAAATTTAAATCTGGTTTTTTATTTCATTAGAAAAAAGTTTTTTCTAAGTAATTTTATAATTTTTTTATTCAAGAAAGATATTGCTTATAATAAATAAATAAATAAATTCGATTGTAGATCGCGTAGCACTCTCGTTGGTGCGCAGCTCTTTAATTTAATTTAATTTAATTTAATTTAATTTAATTTTTTAATTTTTTTTATAGGTCTCTCTTTTCTCTCTTGCCTTGTTTCCTCTTCCTACAGTACGTCCCTGTAATTTTTCCTTCCAAAGCATAGGATGCAATATGCGATTACGGGTACATTTCCCAGACCTATGATGAAGAAAGTTTCCTCCTGACATACGGAGTTCTCCAGCTTGTCACATCTTCCTTCTCTTGTTATTAATTTCTCTTCTTCCGATTTATCCTCCGTCCGCGCTAATTTTTTGTTGCCTTGCTGGGCTTCCAAGCAGGATTCGAAGGAAAGGGCTTTTCACCCTATTTAAATTATAAGATTAAATAAAGATGTAATAAATTTATATCAGCTTATTCATTTTATATTCATTTTTATTTTTTATTCAAGGTATCTATTGCTTTTGTTTTCCTAATAATTTCGCCTTCACTAAAATTAATATAATAATAATAATAAATTATTAACGTGATGTCGCCTTTGCTTGATTTATTTCGAATTAAAAATTTTCTTCTGTTTTTCTCATATTTTAGAATGAAAATCGATTATCTTTTACTTGATTGCTTATTCTTGATTTCCATTCATAAGGCTGGAGAGTGAAGATCATAGAGGAATTCTCATTCTTATGAAAAAAATTTCAAATAGTTCTAAATTCTTCTAAAATTATATTAAAAAATTAAAATTATCATCAGTCTTTTCTTTTCCAATCCCTCCATGTGAAAGCAAAGATCTATGAGACTCGGACTTCAAAACCTGATTAATCAAGCTCAGAAAATAAATCATAAGTCAGACTTTCATATTGCTAGAGAGAACCCTCGAATAAGTTAGGCTTATCTTTAGGGATCCGTCCACCCTTATCCTTAGCGGATTCTAGTATGAGATTATTCTTATGGAGTTATACACGGCTACAGATTACCGACTAATTTAACTAACAATTTTTTCTATATATTATTCAAATATAGCTAAACTTAAATTTATATTATTAAATCTTTTTTATCAAAATTAAATAAAAACTTTTAAAATTTTTAATTTATATATTTTTCTTTTAATACTTTTAGTATTTTTTTAATTTTTAATTTAATTTTTCTTATAACTTCTAAAATTTATATATATTATTATGTTTAAGAAAATTGAGAAAATAATTTTTCAAGATTAATTCTTTTAATGTATTTATTTTTATTTCTATTCATTATTAAAATAAAATTTTTTAAAGCTTTGAATTAAGTATATTTTTATTATACTATATTATTACTATAAAAATTTTAAATTTAAGTTTAAAAATATTTTGATTTTAAATTCATTTTAATTATGTTTTGATTGTTGTTTTTATTATCCTTGAAAGACTTAATCAAAGTTTAAAATTTCTACCTTTCCATAAATATCAGTAAACTTAACCTTGCCAGTAAAGTTTGTACCAACTCAAATTCCTTCATAGTTTCCAACATATTTAATAAATTAGATCCCTTTTCCAAATCTTGAGTTACTTCAATACTCTCCTTCATATATCATCATATCATTTTTAAAATAGACGCCTTCACCTTATTTCAAATCTTGAACAAAACACCCTTCATATCTATCTCCATTTTTATATTTTAAATTACCTTATCCGTGCTTTTTATTTTAATAAAATGATCCTTCATATCTATCTCACTCTCAAGTTTTTAATTTTCCTTTTCCATGCCTTTAATCTTCTTCTCATTATCCATCATAATAATCTCCGTTTTTATATTTCATTTTTCCATTTCCATGCATTTTATCTTGTAAAAAATTACCTTCATATTTATCTCCATTTGAAAAATAAAATTTTCCTTTACCAAACTTTAATCCTTAAATTCATCTTCCTTCATATATACTTCCATCTATATATATGTAAATTCCATATCCATGAAATTTATCAAGCAAAAACTCTCCCTCATATTTATCTCCGTTTTTATAAATATAAATTCCTTTTCCTTACTTTTTATCTTTTACATATTCTCCAAAATATTTATCTCCATTAGCATAAGAAAAGCTTCCATTTCCTTCTTTTAAATCATGAACATAATAGCCTTCGAATTTATCTCCATTTTTATAAGTATAAGAGCCGTATCCATGTTTTTTATTTTTAGAAAAATCTCCTATATAAATATCTCCATTTGCAAATCATAAAGTTCCTCGACCTTATTTTTATCCCTCAACAATATCTCCTTAATACTTATCTCCATTTTACAGCTAAACTCCTTAACTAAATTAATCTTCTTTTATTTTTTAATCTTAAATCTCTTCTTTTTATTTTCTATTTTATCCAATTTAGATAATATAGCTTTATTAATTTCAGTTTGCTATTATATATAAAGTGAAAAACAAGATTAAAAAGCATACTAATACCGAAATTATCACAAGATTCATCATTTGGCTTTTTTCCATCTTTTTATATTATTTTATAAAAGTCTATAAAATAGCTCTTTGCATATTCTTTTTTAACTTATGATTTATTTATGCTTAAATATTAAATTTATTTTATAATTATTTAAATATTTCTCTTACTTATTTAAATACTTTTTATTCAAATTATACTTAGATTTATTATATTGATATATAAAATGGGTGATAAGAAATTACAGAACTTTTAACAAAATTTAAATAGGAAAGTGTTCTAAAAATTAAAAGCACTAATTTTATAATGGATGAAAGCACATACAAGGTTGATACGACGAACATTAATTACTTGGAAATCCAGAATTAAAAAACTTCTAATAAAAACTTAAATAGAATTATTATCCAAATCACTAAAAGATTTTAAGTAAAAAATAGATATCACTGAGAAAGAAAGCAGAAAAATTAGAAAATTTAATAGTATCTTTACTTGAGAAACAATATTAATCAACATAAGATATAGAAAAAACAGACTAGAACAAAGAAATCTCTTAATTTTAATAATAAATTCAGGTAAAGCCATTTTCTTTTAAACAGATTTATCAAATCCTACGGAAATAGAAAATGAAGCCTCAAATTAAAATAAAAAGTGGGAATAAACTCAAAATAACAAGTAAAATTAAATTAAATTAGTATTATAAGTTTAATATTCTAAAGAAAAATCAAAATAACGTGTGCAATAAATAACACTATTGAAAATACTGTTACTAACTAAGTGAAATTTTAAGAAAAATAAAGTGATATTAAAAAAATTATTTAGGATATCCAACGTAAAGCGGGGAAATATATAGATTTAAATTTTATAATTCAAATTTTAATCCTTGGAGAAAGAATAATTATGTTCGCTACATGCGAGATAATATTCAGATTATTAAAGGAGTGCATACTAGTGAAGTTTACACTGCCTAACTAAGCCTAGTAAGAATTATCGATAAAATATTGTAGACAAGCTGATAGAATAGGTCAGGTGGCTGATTACTAAGGCTTTAACAAAGAATTTTGCCTTTTTTTAATAAAAATAATTAAATTTTAATTCTGATTCATTCTATTATTTTAGAATTTTTATTAGTAATCAGATTTTAAAAAAGAAAAGGTCTATCAATTAATATAGCTTTTATTTTATTTTAATTAATCTTAATCATCTATATAAACTTGAATTAATTATCTTTAAGCACATTATGACTCTGAAAATTTTTAGATTCTACTACAAAATGAAATAAGAAAATATTGATTTTCAAAAATTAGCAATAGGCTCTCTTTTTATTAATAACTGGAAAAAAAAGGTTTTAATACTAAAATTAAATGTAGCAATTAGTAGATCTTTACAATATCAATCTTCGGAATTACTAGAATAATAGCAGTTTTAAAACTTTTACTAAACAAACAAGAGAACAAAATACAGCGTTATTTCCATAATGCAGTTACTAAAAATTTATATGCATGAAGAAAGCTAAAATAATATACTGAGTAATTTAGTAATTTTTTAACGATTTTCACAAATACTTATATGAAGTTGATCAAATAATTAAGTTGAAAAATTACCAATATAAATAAACTTAGAACCTAATCCTATAATTTTCGAAAAGATCTCTAAGATCATCATTGGTATATTAATATTCCCTATTGTATATGCGGAGAGTATGTGATATTTAAACATATCTTTAAATGCATATACTATTCTAGTATAAGGGATTGACTCTTGGAAAAGATCAGGAATTATAATTTAAGATATCTTATACTGTATTATTAAGAATATATAAGCTCATTTTCAAATTTTAAATTAGAGTATTTAGATTTATAGATCTAATATTTTACAAGAAACTAATGACCTGAAGATTTGAGATTCTAGAAATGGAGAAACCAAAAAAAGAAGAAGTTAAAGATGAGTAGAAAATAAAACAGTAATTGAAGAAAATTGATGGGTCAAAACAAGATTAAAAAGGCCTTTAAAATTTTTTCTAAAGTCTATAGTTGAAGGAAGCAAATTTCTTAATTTAAGACGTCAAAGAAGCTCTTTTAATTATAATTTAATTTAAGTAATCTTAATCATTAGCTTATCATGTTCAAGCGTGATAATTTTATTTTAATAGATAATTAATTATGTTATTTATTTTCTAATTAAGATATTATTTATTTAGTTTAATTTCTTTTATTTTTAATCTTAAAGAGAAGGAAATAAAGCCATTAATATATATTAAAAAGCAATAAAAGATATTCCTATATATAATTAGCTAATATATGCAACTTATTATAATTTTAAGTTCAAAATCATCTCTTTTTTATAAGAATTAAATTAACTTTTTTAGCCAAAAGCTTCCTATAGAATAGTAATAAAAGTTTTTTATAATTATTTGATTTGAACAAGATCGATCTAAATTAAATCAGCATTAAAATATCTAAGTAAAAAACTATACTTAAGATTAAGAAGCAGGTAAAGGATTAAATAATCAATTTATAAGAAATTTAGATTATAAATATAAATTATTTAATTTTAATTTTTGTTTGATGTTGTAAAAATAGTTATAGTTATTAGATTATTTAATTCCATTAAAAAAGTAAAAAATAATTAAAGACTATTATAAAAAATGTATTAATTTTAATAAAACTAAATAATATTTTATGTTAGTAAACATTTTTTGATATTTTTTGTTTAAATAAAGAAAACTGAAAAATTTTCGATTGCAATTGAAATAATAAAAATTGATTCTGAGCAAAAAAATTAACTAAATAAAAAGGAACACATCTTAATTAATCTTTATAGAAGTAAAAATAAAAAATTATAATAATTTGTTATAAATTAAATAGTTATTATGTTTTACTATTAAATCATATTTACAGTATTATTATAAGCTTAGATAAATAATGATTTTTATAAATATGCTGAGAAAATTATATAATGATAATTGATTTTAGTGATTTCACAAACTTCAATAAGTTATCTGCTTTAAAGTTTATATCTAATATTTTTTTATCTTATAAATTTAAATTTGAAGGCTTTAGGAATAGTGTTTCATCTACACCTGATCCAGGTCATTTATACGAATGCAGCAACCTGATTAAAGTCAAATTAAGATATCCAATTTACCTTCGGTAGGGGCTTGACGATAGGTGGTCCATAGCGATGGAGTTTCCTGACTGCAGATATCCAAATATTAACTGCCTATCCCCGCACATACCATCAGTAATTGTTAGTACTTAAAGACTGTATATTAGGAGTTATGATTGAGCAAGGCCCTGAGCTTCTGATCAGAATAGATCAAGTAATTTTAGTTTAATAAATAAATAAATTTCATCTTTTTTTTTCTTAATATTATACATTCTTGCAATAGGTACTTGAAAGCTTCTTAAGCTCTTGATTTTATTTGTTTTCATACATTAACTTCCTCCTACTCAGTTTATCTAAAGATATTAATTGCTCATAATTTCATTTCGAGCTTGATAATATATATAATACATCCATGCTTTAAAATATCTTTCTTTAATATAATTTACCATTGATCGTAATTTAATTTTGCATAAAAATTAATTTTTTTTTCTAATTTTTATTTTCTCTTTAAAACCTGCAGTTTCTTAATAAATATCTTTTTTCTTGCAGTATTAGCATCTCTCAATTCTTCTTTTACTGCTTATTGCAAGATAAGGTAAAGGCTACTAAAAGCTTTTTTAAGGTTATCATTACTAGGAATCAGTCAAGAGATTTTGTTGCTAAGGTTTCGAATTTATTTTAATAGACTTTGAATTAAGATCTATTTTTTTAATTCTCAGGTTTCATTCTGCAAATTCACTTAAGATTACTTATCATTTTTTTCTAAGATCAGAGAAGTACAATCCTGTCTTTAATTTTAATTTTTAATAAATAAGAGTTAAACTATTCAGAAGAAATTAAATTTAGAGAAATTTCAGCAAAGTCAATTTTATAATTTAATATAATTGAAACAATAAAAAAGAACATTCTTAACTTTTAAATTTGCTAATATATAGAGAGCTTAGAAAGAAAATCACAATTACTAAATATTATATTTTATACTTTAATTCATTTTAATCAAATAAAATAGGATTTTTAATTTTTTAATCTCTTTCCGTTTATTCAATTCCTTCAACATTTTTTAATTTGCATAAAATTAAACTCCAAAGTTTTTCTTTTTTCTATTACGAAAATTACTTATAAAGATTTATATTTTCTTAGATTTTTATTTTTAGATATATATACCTTTTACATTCACTTTGTTAATATCATAGACTTTATATTCATATTAGATTCAATTATTAAATTTCTGAATCCATATAATATAAATTTTCCTTTGTGAAAAATTTTTAATTTTAATTTTAAATATCTACCTTCATACTTCTTATAGCTATCGTAGAATATATTTCTTGTTTAAAAGTTTTTAAATTGTCATTAGATTTTCATTAATTATGATTAGAATTTTAACTTTGCTGATATTCTTGTACTTCATCTATTTTTTCCATATCTTTAAAAGAATTAATTTTATATTTGCTATTAATTTTCTATTAGTATATTAATTCCTTTTAAGGAAAGCAAAGTGGAGGAGATTAATATATATAATTGATTTTAAATAAGGAGGAAAAATCCTTCCACTTTGGTTGATAGAAACTCTGTTACCAGTAAATACCCCGTGTGAAGACCTGAACAAGGATTTTGGCAGGAGCCAAGGATGTCAAGACCGAGGCCTCAAGTAACAATATGTTGAACGATGCCTGAATTTAAAGTCTCTTTAGGGAAGCACTCCGACACTTGCCCTATAGGAGACAAGAATTTTCAAGAGATGTAGGACAGGGAAAAATGTAATGTAATGTAATACATTTTTAAACTTTAAAGAACTTTAATTAAGAACTTCGCGCTATCGTAGTGCTACACGCTCAATAATCTAAGTTTTTTTATCAACATTTTTTTAGAAATAAAAACTCTTTTTTTCTTCTTCTTTTATATATTATATAAAAGATAATAGATAAAAAGGCTTTGAAGAAGAAATAGAATTTTCTTAATAAATATCTTAAAAAACAAGAATAAAAATAAATTTGATTATAGAGCGCTTAGCATCTACTTGACATGTAGCTTTTTCGATATTAATATTTAATATTAAAAAAGTTTTCTCATATTTCTTATTATTCATTCTATTTGTCCAATGAGTCACGTCAGTTTCTTCAAATGGTGAATCTGCTTAATAAAAATTTTTCATGAGGCTTGAACCGAATACTCCAATCTTCTTGAAAAGATCCAAATAAAGATTAATTAATTCATTAGTAGGCCCATCATTCAAACTTTCAAATATAGAGATAAAAAAGCTTTAATTCCAAAGGAAAAAATTTATAATCTTCTTTATAATCCATACTTTTAATTATATTAATTAATTTTTTAATTTTATTTACCTTTTAAAATTTTTAAAAGCAAGACTAAAATTTTTTCATGAAAAGTGAAATAATTTTATATATTTAACTATATCTCTGTTAATTTACTAAAGATATAATTTATCTAAAATATTTCTTCTATAATTTTTCCTTAAAGCTTCAGATATAATGGCATCTACTGAATTCTAATTTTTAATTAATTTTTTTCTAATTTATAAAATTATTAAAATAGAAATAAATAAAACTCTTTTTTACTCATTAATGAAATTCTATAAATGTGTATATGAGTTAAGTAAATTAATTTGATAGAATTAAAATCTAAAAAGTATCTTGAATAATTTTTCTTAAACTCAAAAGATATATTTTAGCTAAAGATTAATAATAGAATAGATAATTAAAAAATTTATCTAAAATAGAGGAAATAGATTTCGTGTTGTTTATTTTACTTTGTGAATTTTAAGAGTTAGAGCAGAATTAATGAATCATTTTCAAGTAAAAATCTCAGAAGTTTGAATTATATTCAAGCTCTTAGTTTAATAAAATTAATTCTGTCTAGTTACTGACTTTTTTTAATATTCTCTGTATTAAAGAACCGAATTTTAGTCTTCATCAACTAAAATTTATAAAATATTTCAATTTTTTTGCCTAAGATTTTTAATTTACTGAAAATGTATCAAAAGAGCTATTTATCTTTACAAGAAACAAATATAAAATGATCATTAACCGATTTTAACTTATAATCTTTACTCTAAATAAAAAATTGAGATTTTATTCAGATTATTTATTTCTCTAACTCAATACTTCCCCAGCCTGATTAATTTATTTTTTAAGAATGAGAGTAAAATTTAGAAATAGTGTATACTTTTAATACCCTAAATAAATAGATCTTTCCATTTAGATATTATTTATGAGAAAAATATAATTATTATTATCTTTTAATAACAATAATTACATCAAAAAAATAGTGAAATTATTTTAAATTTTTGCCAAGAAGATAAAAATTTGGAATATATTTATATATTATAAAAGAAATTATCAGAGAAAAAAAATAAAAAATATTATAAAGAAAAATTAAGAAATATTTATGCTTTTAAATTTAGATATACGTTAATTATTAATAGGATAGTTTAAATAAAACATATTCAATTTAAAAAATCTAAGGAATATTTTCAAATAAAAAATGCTTTATTTTTGTTAAAGTAATTAAAATGTTTGATTTTAATTTTTTTCATCTGAAAAACATACTAACAATAGTTTAATTTAAAAAAATGAAAATCAGATTAAAGAAGATAATTTTGTCATTATCATAAGCTTATCATATAAATTTGATTTTTTCAGGTATAAAAAGTTTTTCCTTCTTTTTTTCAGAAATCCAATTTTACATTTTTACACTCTCACTCTTCCTTTTTCTCCAACGTATTTTGCACTTTTAAAATTTCTCTTTTTCTCTCTAAAATCACTTTCTTCTTTTCACACTTTCCTTCTTTTATTCAGAAATCCAACTTTACATTTTTACACTCTCACTCTTCCTTTTTCTTATATTTTTCTAAACTGAAAAATTAGCAACAAATAGGATTTTTATTAACTTGAAAGATAATTAATAAAGGAAAATTTTTCTAAGATAAGAAGTAAAATAAGAATCATTATTTGAAATCTTTAAAAACTGAAAAATACATAAATATTCTTTAATATTAGTGCTATTAAAATTTTCATAAGAGTATTTTATATAATATTTAAAAATCAAGGCGTAAATACTTGAAAAAAATTTAAGAAAAATAAATAAAATATTTTTTATAATTAATAGCATAATTATATTTTAGTTAATTTTTAAGATAAACTATGCTTAATTTATAAGAATTTTCAGCTTTAAGATAAAGTTTAAAAAATATTAGTTGTAGTAAACTTCCAAAATTTATTTTATATTAAAATAATTAAATTCGAAATATAATAATTTTAAGTATTTTTTAAGAAATATAATTTTTCTCAATTTTTTCTTGAGAAAATAATATTATTTTAATTGAATTATATAACTATAATTTAAATAAATTATCTTTTCTCATTTTTTGCTTAATTCTTGGTGTATCCATTCAAATCCCATCTCTACTCTTTCTCCATTATTGTTTGTCTTTAATATTTTATAATTTTATACTTTTCCCCATTATATTTTGGTGTCATCAACTTATTATGCTTATCCAGATAAGTCATTTTTGTTCTTTAAAAGAATAACTGGAGTCTTTCCATCTTACTTATTTAAGAATTCATTCAATTCCTAAACTTGCTAAGGATTGTTGTTATCCATAACGTATACCCAAGCATCAGCTTTAACTTAATCATTATAAGACGGAATATCCTTTAAATCATAATTTTTCCCTTAAAACTCAAATGAGAATCATTAAATTTATTTAGTTTCTTCATAAAATCTCTTTATCTATTTGTTTTTCAAATAGTAAATGATACTAGTTTTACCCGACTTTTTAGGTCCAGCGAAAACAATATTTTAATGAATTTGAAGAAATTAATATTCGTTTTTCATTTAGCAACAACTTGTCCCCATATTTTATTTTATATTTATTATTTATTTTAATTCATGAATTTATAAGATAAAATAGGATAATATAAATCAGAAAAGATGAAAAAAAACTTAATATTTAAGATTATTATTATATAACTAAACTAAATGAGAATTGCTTACTATTTTTCAGTGTATTTCAACCCATTTTTGAGCAGTCGATTTCCTCTTTGGTCGGAAACGCTCTCTCCGTTTAACTCTTCTTTGTTTTTCCGATTCTTATTTATTTCTTCGTTTATCTTATTCAACTTTCCCTATAATTTACAGTATATTTTTCTAAATTATTAAATCTTCTTTCTTTCTTTCTCATCATTATCTCTTTTTTAATATTTTTCTTATCTTTCCGAAATAGTTAACAATACAGATATAAATGCTTTTCACTCCTTCAACATTAGCATTTCTTAACAGTTATTTAAATAATATCTCCAAATGTATAAAGGTAGTAACATTTTCTAGTTAAATTTAACCTCCGATTTCATTTTCTTCTCATTTTGCATTTTAGAGTTTCAATTAAAGTTTAAGCTGATTTTTTTAATATTTTTTTAAGTCTGCTTTTACTATATGTCTAATTTTAACTGTTTTAGTCTTGAAGTATGTTCCAAAATGGATTCAGGTCTCTTTCTAAGGCCAAGAGTTCTTATTCTTTGCTCTCTGCTAATTCAAAGTTTTTCCACATTTGCTTTATTATCTTTCTTTACGCTCAACAGCATTTTAGTCAGCTAATCATAGCTTATTTGCTGCTTAGTAGTGAAATACTAGATTTCCGAGCCTAAGATATTTTTGGTCAATTTCTAGTCCTCTCTTAATAGATAGAAATCTCAGTTGGATAGGTAGCTTTCTTCCAGTTTTTTATTTTTCCTAGAGATTCTAGGATATCACTTACTCTTATGTTTGAGAGTAAGAAAATTTTTTTGTAATTCTTCAATTATTCTTCTTTTTACTAGCATTTAAGATTAAAATAAATTTTATACTATTCATTTAATACAACCAAATTAAAAAATTAAATTTGAATATTTTTTAAATAAAGAAATTAAATAAAAATACAAGAATATTTAAATTATTTTTCACAGGTTAGTATAAAAAAAGTTATATTTTTGAAAAAAGGTAAAAGTTATTTTTCATTGAAATTAATTTAAAAGTGTATTTAAAGGTTATTTATTTTTAGAAATAAATATATAAAATCCTATTTATTAACAAAATTTTGTCACTTTTAATTAAAAAAAATTTAATTTTTTAAGAGTTGGATAATATCTTAAAATATGAGGAATTTTATATAAAAAATGCATTAAATTTTATTGTAGAATAGAAAGCATAAATTTATTTAATAAGTTGAAAATTGTCAATAAAAAAATAATGATTAAATGTTAAGATTTTTGGATAATTTAAAATAAAAAAGAATATAAATGATACTTAATGATTTAAATTTTTAGCAAAAGTCTTAAATTTTCATTTTTTGTTTAAGTTTCCATGTTATTTTAATATTTTAAAGATAAATAAATTACCAATTTCAATATAAAATATATAAAAAACTTTTAGCTCTTTGTTACAAAATAAATTTTTTATTTTAATTTTATAATATTTTTAACTAATTTGATTATAGCAATTCTTATTTTAATAAAATAAGGTGAAAATATTTTCTAGTGTAATAAATTTTTTAGAAAAAAAGATATTAAAATAAATTAAAAAAAGGATAAATATTTTTGACGAGGGAGGAGTAATTCTATAAACTTGATAGTGAAATTTTTAGGAAACAGGAAAATATATATTTTAATTAATTTTGCAAAAAAATTGTTTTTTCTATATATTTTAATAACAAAAAATTATAAAAATGATCAATTGCTGTTCTGATTTATACTTTAAATTGTTTAAATTAATTAATTACACTTTTCTTTTATTGCAATTTTTTTCTCTGAATCCTTTATCAAAATATCTGGATTTCCTTTTGATTTTTTAGGTTTTTCCGATAAACAAAGAAATGCTATAACCATATCGGAATTTTTCCATTCTAGTTTAAATAGCTTATTTAAATTATTACATATTTTTGTTGTTATTACTATACTAAACTCCAGAAGGTCTATAATACAGAAAAAAATATTTTAAGGGAGAGCTTGATGGACTTTACATTTGCACAATAAAGAAGAAATAAAAAAAGATTGAAATTGAACTCCTCTGAATCAAGATATCTGTAATTAAAAGTACTAAAAAGGCGAATATGTATTTCAAGAAAACGATCCAGATGAAGATTGGAAATATAATCTTTCATATGACAAATAAACTTTAAAGCAGTGATAAAATTAATAAAGACGAAATCATTAAAATTAATTATTATTATTTGAATTATTATTGATATTTCTATATTTAAAAATAAATAAAATAATAAAAATAAAGAAAAATTAGAGTCTTTTAAGAAAATTATTAATTTTTACGAAATAAAATAATTTTAGATTAAATTTAATAAATGTATTAAGGATCAGTTTTATTTAAGAAATAATTAAAGTACAAATTCTTCAAATTATAAGGGATTTAGATTAATAAAATAAAATTATATGAAAATTCCTTTATTTAAACAGTAAAAAAAATTTAAATAAATAAATTAAATAAAAATGATTATAGAGCGCGTAGCACCTCATTTGTGCGCAGCTGTTTCAATATTAATATTTAATATTAAGAAAAACGTTCTTATGTTTATTGTTAAAATTTTAGAAATCCGATGTAACATGTTAACTTCTCCAAATGAGGAATCTTCTTATTTAAAATTATTCTAAAATCTTGAGTAAAATGTTTCAGTCTTCTTGAATAAGGTCCGAATAAGAATTAGTTATTAAGTCATTAATTAGAAGACACGTCAGTCAAACTTTCATACTGCTAGAGAGAACCATTGGGGTAAGTTAAGCATGTCTCAGCAAAGCTTATCCACCCTTTCCCGTGGTGGCATCTAAGCGAGATTACTCGGAATGCAGTTCGCACTGCATCAGATTACCTACTAATTTTTCTGACGCTGCCGACATCCATTTTTATAATAAAATTATCAATATTCCTGTATTTTTATAAATAAATTATTTTTTCTGATAAATTATTATTTATACTAGAAAACCTATTTATTATTAGTTTGCTTTATAAACATTAATTAATAATGAAAACTTAAAAATGCTTATTTAGACATCTGAGTAAAATATTTCATATAGAACATTTAATCATTCTTATTTTATCTAGAAAATTTTAAAATCTAGCATATAAATATATACTTCTGTTTAAATTAGCTTTCCTATAAAATTTATAATTTATATTTTCTTATTTAAATAAAAAAAGAATACGCTATATTTAAAGATATAATTCATTTATACAAAACTAATATTTATCAAAAATGAAATTAAAATATTGATATTTTTATTATTTTTATTTAATTATTAAAATAAGCAAAAAAATAATTCACATGTTATTTTGAATTTTATTTCAACTAAGAAAAATAAAATTTAGATTGATTAAAATCAATTTAAGGGCAATCTTTACTTAGAATCAGTAAGCAAATTTTAAAATAAATCATTAAAAGGAATATACTAAAATTAGAAATTTCTAAAATTTTTCTTTTTATATTCACTTTGAAAATACTTAACAAATAACTTTTTTAATGCATTTATTTTTTTAATATTTTTGAATTTATAATCAAAAAGTTTTATATTAATTATTTTAAAGCAAATTCATTTAATAAAAATTTAAATTACATTTTAAGTGAAAAAAAAGCTAACAATATACTTAATATAATTTTGTGTAATAAAAAAATTAAAAAAATTTATTTAATATGAGAAAGATTTCAGACGAAAGATAGTAAGAAAATTAAAAATAGTTTAAAAACCTAAAATAATAAAGTAAACTTTATTTCAAAAATTAATTAAATTCTTCCAAAATATTAAATTATGATGATAAATATAAATAACACATATAAACTTATAGAAAATTTTAAAAATTGATCTGTTTAATCTTAAGGCGAAAAGGAAGTAAGCATTCCTCTCTTAAAAAAACTTACAGAGTTATATAATATAAACCTTTTATAATGCATAAATATGGAAGTTAAATTATTTAAAAAAATATAAATATAAAAATTCTTATATAGATATAAGTTTTCTTTCTAGGAAGGTATATTTAAAAATAAAAAATTTGTAATCAAAAAAGATAATATAAAATAAATAAATTATAATTAAAAATTTCATATTATAAGCTAAATATATTTTTATATAAAAATTTAGGAGTTTATAATAAAAGATATTTAGCAAAACTATTTTAAGATCTTTAGATAGTTATTTATATTTTTTTGAAATTAAATAAAAGTAATGTTTTTAACAACTAATTAAAAAGTAATATAATTTATTATAACAACTTTCTTTTATGAAATAAATTACAATATACTAAATTTAAATAAATTGAATTTTTAACAAAAATATTGAGATCTCAATAGACACAAATGATTAAATTATAAAAAAAGGACTCTTTAATGCATAAAAAAAATTTTATTAAAAAAAAATTAAGTTAATTAGAATTAATCGTCATTTTTGTGTTAAATTTTTGGGCCAAAATAGTTTATTTACTAAAAAAGAATTAATCTTAAATGCATTGAAAATATTTAAGATTTAAAATTTAAAATTGAAGTATGGATAAATGAAGTAAATCAGTAAAACGGCATGAAAGGCAAATAAAAACTTCTTTGATCTCAATTTTCCAATTCATGAAATATGTAAAATTTTCTTAAATTAAATATAGTTGATATTACAAAAGAATCAAATTACAAATAAAGTCAAGTTAAAAAGATAATCATAAATTAATTCATAATAGGACTAAGCTCCTGTCTTATTTACAATAAACTATAAGCACGAAAAAAATAAAATAAAATAAAGAAAACTAAAAATAAAAAATTGACCTGGAATTCTTAAAAATTAAAAATTAATTAAAATATTTAAAACAAGACGACAAAAAAAATTACGTAAATTAAAATAATCTTTTAATGAAAATATATATATATTAAGATATATCAATAAAAAAATGAACTATAAAAGTTTAAAAAGATTTATGAAGTGTAAACAAAATTTTAGAGAAGAAAATCCTATAGGCCACTCTTTGAATCATGATAATTAAAGCCTTAATTAAAATCGATTATCAGAAATAAAAATAAATTTTGGAAAAGAAAAGAAAAAAAATGTACTAAAGAAAATTAATTAATAAAAATGAGATTTTAATCATAATTGAAAAAATGGTGGGAACTAAAAAGGACCTTAGTAATGACACTTTCTGGTTTAATGGTTAGAAACAAAGTTTATTTAGTATCACAGAGAAAATTCATGGACAGAATAATTTTCAGAGACGAAAATTGTCTTTAAATTAATCAGCTCTAGGTAAGAGAATCAAGTCTGGCCATTCATGCGATAGATCTCTCTGAAAGCTGATACTTGAAAACACAAAGTTTAAAAAAGTAAAATTCATAGTTTTCTAAAAGGTTTATTACCAAAAAAAATGTTATAAAAAATAATATTTAATGTTAAATAAATTTTCGACTTTTAAATTTTAAACATTATTAAGAAAAAAAAGTAGTGTGATCATAAGGTTAGAACAATATAGAAATATTTCTAAAAATGCTCTTACTGAGATTCGAACTCAGATCATTGGATTTAGAGTCCAAGGTGCTCGCCATTACACCATAAGAGCTATTAAATATTGACTTCACTAAACTATAATAATAACTAGAAAAGTTTTTTTCATAAAGCATATTTATGTTCTGGATGTTAAGAACGAAATCTTTTTAAAAGTCGTATGATATTTTTGGATTTAAATAATGATTATATAATACTTATTAACAAGCCTCTATGGCTCAGTTGGCAGAGCATTCGCTTAGTAAGCGAAAGGTCCGTGGTTCGAGCCCGCGTGGAGGCTTTTTTATGATAAAAATAGTATTTTTGTTATGTTTTAAAATCAATAAAAAATGTTATAAAAGGTGAATATTTTTATAATACATATATTAAAATATTTAGCTATCTTAGCGAAAAAAACTCAGTTTAAAAAAGTAAAATTCATAGTTTTCTAAAAGGTTTATTACCAAAAAAAATGTTATAAAAAATAATATTTAATGTTAAATAAATTTTCGACTTTTAAATTTTAAACATTATTAAGAAAAAAAAGTAGTGTGATCATAAGGTTAGAACAATATAGAAATATTTCTAAAAATGCTCTTACTGAGATTCGAACTCAGATCATTGGATTTAGAGTCCAAGGTGCTCGCCATTACACCATAAGAGCTATTAAATATTGACTTCACTAAACTATAATAATAACTAGAAAAGTTTTTTTCATAAAGCATATTTATGTTCTGGATGTTAAGAACGAAATCTTTTTAAAAGTCGTATGATATTTTTGGATTTAAATAATGATTATATAATACTTATTAACAAGCCTCTATGGCTCAGTTGGCAGAGCATTCGCTTAGTAAGCGAAAGGTCCGTGGTTCGAGCCCGCGTGGAGGCTTTTTTATGATAAAAATAGTATTTTTGTTATGTTTTAAAATCAATAAAAAATGTTATAAAAGGTGAATATTTTTATAATACATATATTAAAATATTTAGCTATCTTAGCGAAAAAAACTCAGTTTAAAAAAGTAAAATTCATAGTTTTCTAAAAGGTTTATTACCAAAAAAAATGTTATAAAAAATAATATTTAATGTTAAATAAATTTTCGACTTTTAAATTTTAAACATTATTAAGAAAAAAAAGTAGTGTGATCATAAGGTTAGAACAATATAGAAATATTTCTAAAAATGCTCTTACTGAGATTCGAACTCAGATCATTGGATTTAGAGTCCAAGGTGCTCGCCATTACACCATAAGAGCTATTAAATATTGACTTCACTAAACTATAATAATAACTAGAAAAGTTTTTTTCATAAAGCATATTTATGTTCTGGATGTTAAGAACGAAATCTTTTTAAAAGTCGTATGATATTTTTGGATTTAAATAATGATTATATAATACTTATTAACAAGCCTCTATGGCTCAGTTGGCAGAGCATTCGCTTAGTAAGCGAAAGGTCCGTGGTTCGAGCCCGCGTGGAGGCTTTTTTATGATAAAAATAGTATTTTTGTTATGTTTTAAAATCAATAAAAAATGTTATAAAAGGTGAATATTTTTATAATACATATATTAAAATATTTAGCTATCTTAGCGAAAAAAACTCAGTTTAAAAAAGTAAAATTCATAGTTTTCTAAAAGGTTTATTACCAAAAAAAATGTTATAAAAAATAATATTTAATGTTAAATAAATTTTCGACTTTTAAATTTTAAACATTATTAAGAAAAAAAAGTAGTGTGATCATAAGGTTAGAACAATATAGAAATATTTCTAAAAATGCTCTTACTGAGATTCGAACTCAGATCATTGGATTTAGAGTCCAAGGTGCTCGCCATTACACCATAAGAGCTATTAAATATTGACTTCACTAAACTATAATAATAACTAGAAAAGTTTTTTTCATAAAGCATATTTATGTTCTGGATGTTAAGAACGAAATCTTTTTAAAAGTCGTATGATATTTTTGGATTTAAATAATGATTATATAATACTTATTAACAAGCCTCTATGGCTCAGTTGGCAGAGCATTCGCTTAGTAAGCGAAAGGTCCGTGGTTCGAGCCCGCGTGGAGGCTTTTTTATGATAAAAATAGTATTTTTGTTATGTTTTAAAATCAATAAAAAATGTTATAAAAGGTGAATATTTTTATAATACATATATTAAAATATTTAGCTATCTTAGCGAAAAAAACTCAGTTTAAAAAAGTAAAATTCATAGTTTTCTAAAAGGTTTATTACCAAAAAAAATGTTATAAAAAATAATATTTAATGTTAAATAAATTTTCGACTTTTAAATTTTAAACATTATTAAGAAAAAAAAGTAGTGTGATCATAAGGTTAGAACAATATAGAAATATTTCTAAAAATGCTCTTACTGAGATTCGAACTCAGATCATTGGATTTAGAGTCCAAGGTGCTCGCCATTACACCATAAGAGCTATTAAATATTGACTTCACTAAACTATAATAATAACTAGAAAAGTTTTTTTCATAAAGCATATTTATGTTCTGGATGTTAAGAACGAAATCTTTTTAAAAGTCGTATGATATTTTTGGATTTAAATAATGATTATATAATACTTATTAACAAGCCTCTATGGCTCAGTTGGCAGAGCATTCGCTTAGTAAGCGAAAGGTCCGTGGTTCGAGCCCGCGTGGAGGCTTTTTTATGATAAAAATAGTATTTTTGTTATGTTTTAAAATCAATAAAAAATGTTATAAAAGGTGAATATTTTTATAATACATATATTAAAATATTTAGCTATCTTAGCGAAAAAAACTCAGTTTAAAAAAGTAAAATTCATAGTTTTCTAAAAGGTTTATTACCAAAAAAAATGTTATAAAAAATAATATTTAATGTTAAATAAATTTTCGACTTTTAAATTTTAAACATTATTAAGAAAAAAAAGTAGTGTGATCATAAGGTTAGAACAATATAGAAATATTTCTAAAAATGCTCTTACTGAGATTCGAACTCAGATCATTGGATTTAGAGTCCAAGGTGCTCGCCATTACACCATAAGAGCTATTAAATATTGACTTCACTAAACTATAATAATAACTAGAAAAGTTTTTTTCATAAAGCATATTTATGTTCTGGATGTTAAGAACGAAATCTTTTTAAAAGTCGTATGATATTTTTGGATTTAAATAATGATTATATAATACTTATTAACAAGCCTCTATGGCTCAGTTGGCAGAGCATTCGCTTAGTAAGCGAAAGGTCCGTGGTTCGAGCCCGCGTGGAGGCTTTTTTATGATAAAAATAGTATTTTTGTTATGTTTTAAAATCAATAAAAAATGTTATAAAAGGTGAATATTTTTATAATACATATATTAAAATATTTAGCTATCTTAGCGAAAAAAACTCAGTTTAAAAAAGTAAAATTCATAGTTTTCTAAAAGGTTTATTACCAAAAAAAATGTTATAAAAAATAATATTTAATGTTAAATAAATTTTCGACTTTTAAATTTTAAACATTATTAAGAAAAAAAAGTAGTGTGATCATAAGGTTAGAACAATATAGAAATATTTCTAAAAATGCTCTTACTGAGATTCGAACTCAGATCATTGGATTTAGAGTCCAAGGTGCTCGCCATTACACCATAAGAGCTATTAAATATTGACTTCACTAAACTATAATAATAACTAGAAAAGTTTTTTTCATAAAGCATATTTATGTTCTGGATGTTAAGAACGAAATCTTTTTAAAAGTCGTATGATATTTTTGGATTTAAATAATGATTATATAATACTTATTAACAAGCCTCTATGGCTCAGTTGGCAGAGCATTCGCTTAGTAAGCGAAAGGTCCGTGGTTCGAGCCCGCGTGGAGGCTTTTTTATGATAAAAATAGTATTTTTGTTATGTTTTAAAATCAATAAAAAATGTTATAAAAGGTGAATATTTTTATAATACATATATTAAAATATTTAGCTATCTTAGCGAAAAAAACTCAGTTTAAAAAAGTAAAATTCATAGTTTTCTAAAAGGTTTATTACCAAAAAAAATGTTATAAAAAATAATATTTAATGTTAAATAAATTTTCGACTTTTAAATTTTAAACATTATTAAGAAAAAAAAGTAGTGTGATCATAAGGTTAGAACAATATAGAAATATTTCTAAAAATGCTCTTACTGAGATTCGAACTCAGATCATTGGATTTAGAGTCCAAGGTGCTCGCCATTACACCATAAGAGCTATTAAATATTGACTTCACTAAACTATAATAATAACTAGAAAAGTTTTTTTCATAAAGCATATTTATGTTCTGGATGTTAAGAACGAAATCTTTTTAAAAGTCGTATGATATTTTTGGATTTAAATAATGATTATATAATACTTATTAACAAGCCTCTATGGCTCAGTTGGCAGAGCATTCGCTTAGTAAGCGAAAGGTCCGTGGTTCGAGCCCGCGTGGAGGCTTTTTTATGATAAAAATAGTATTTTTGTTATGTTTTAAAATCAATAAAAAATGTTATAAAAGGTGAATATTTTTATAATACATATATTAAAATATTTAGCTATCTTAGCGAAAAAAACTCAGTTTAAAAAAGTAAAATTCATAGTTTTCTAAAAGGTTTATTACCAAAAAAAATGTTATAAAAAATAATATTTAATGTTAAATAAATTTTCGACTTTTAAATTTTAAACATTATTAAGAAAAAAAAGTAGTGTGATCATAAGGTTAGAACAATATAGAAATATTTCTAAAAATGCTCTTACTGAGATTCGAACTCAGATCATTGGATTTAGAGTCCAAGGTGCTCGCCATTACACCATAAGAGCTATTAAATATTGACTTCACTAAACTATAATAATAACTAGAAAAGTTTTTTTCATAAAGCATATTTATGTTCTGGATGTTAAGAACGAAATCTTTTTAAAAGTCGTATGATATTTTTGGATTTAAATAATGATTATATAATACTTATTAACAAGCCTCTATGGCTCAGTTGGCAGAGCATTCGCTTAGTAAGCGAAAGGTCCGTGGTTCGAGCCCGCGTGGAGGCTTTTTTATGATAAAAATAGTATTTTTGTTATGTTTTAAAATCAATAAAAAATGTTATAAAAGGTGAATATTTTTATAATACATATATTAAAATATTTAGCTATCTTAGCGAAAAAAACTCAGTTTAAAAAAGTAAAATTCATAGTTTTCTAAAAGGTTTATTACCAAAAAAAATGTTATAAAAAATAATATTTAATGTTAAATAAATTTTCGACTTTTAAATTTTAAACATTATTAAGAAAAAAAAGTAGTGTGATCATAAGGTTAGAACAATATAGAAATATTTCTAAAAATGCTCTTACTGAGATTCGAACTCAGATCATTGGATTTAGAGTCCAAGGTGCTCGCCATTACACCATAAGAGCTATTAAATATTGACTTCACTAAACTATAATAATAACTAGAAAAGTTTTTTTCATAAAGCATATTTATGTTCTGGATGTTAAGAACGAAATCTTTTTAAAAGTCGTATGATATTTTTGGATTTAAATAATGATTATATAATACTTATTAACAAGCCTCTATGGCTCAGTTGGCAGAGCATTCGCTTAGTAAGCGAAAGGTCCGTGGTTCGAGCCCGCGTGGAGGCTTTTTTATGATAAAAATAGTATTTTTGTTATGTTTTAAAATCAATAAAAAATGTTATAAAAGGTGAATATTTTTATAATACATATATTAAAATATTTAGCTATCTTAGCGAAAAAAACTCAGTTTAAAAAAGTAAAATTCATAGTTTTCTAAAAGGTTTATTACCAAAAAAAATGTTATAAAAAATAATATTTAATGTTAAATAAATTTTCGACTTTTAAATTTTAAACATTATTAAGAAAAAAAAGTAGTGTGATCATAAGGTTAGAACAATATAGAAATATTTCTAAAAATGCTCTTACTGAGATTCGAACTCAGATCATTGGATTTAGAGTCCAAGGTGCTCGCCATTACACCATAAGAGCTATTAAATATTGACTTCACTAAACTATAATAATAACTAGAAAAGTTTTTTTCATAAAGCATATTTATGTTCTGGATGTTAAGAACGAAATCTTTTTAAAAGTCGTATGATATTTTTGGATTTAAATAATGATTATATAATACTTATTAACAAGCCTCTATGGCTCAGTTGGCAGAGCATTCGCTTAGTAAGCGAAAGGTCCGTGGTTCGAGCCCGCGTGGAGGCTTTTTTATGATAAAAATAGTATTTTTGTTATGTTTTAAAATCAATAAAAAATGTTATAAAAGGTGAATATTTTTATAATACATATATTAAAATATTTAGCTATCTTAGCGAAAAAAACTCAGTTTAAAAAAGTAAAATTCATAGTTTTCTAAAAGGTTTATTACCAAAAAAAATGTTATAAAAAATAATATTTAATGTTAAATAAATTTTCGACTTTTAAATTTTAAACATTATTAAGAAAAAAAAGTAGTGTGATCATAAGGTTAGAACAATATAGAAATATTTCTAAAAATGCTCTTACTGAGATTCGAACTCAGATCATTGGATTTAGAGTCCAAGGTGCTCGCCATTACACCATAAGAGCTATTAAATATTGACTTCACTAAACTATAATAATAACTAGAAAAGTTTTTTTCATAAAGCATATTTATGTTCTGGATGTTAAGAACGAAATCTTTTTAAAAGTCGTATGATATTTTTGGATTTAAATAATGATTATATAATACTTATTAACAAGCCTCTATGGCTCAGTTGGCAGAGCATTCGCTTAGTAAGCGAAAGGTCCGTGGTTCGAGCCCGCGTGGAGGCTTTTTTATGATAAAAATAGTATTTTTGTTATGTTTTAAAATCAATAAAAAATGTTATAAAAGGTGAATATTTTTATAATACATATATTAAAATATTTAGCTATCTTAGCGAAAAAAACTCAGTTTAAAAAAGTAAAATTCATAGTTTTCTAAAAGGTTTATTACCAAAAAAAATGTTATAAAAAATAATATTTAATGTTAAATAAATTTTCGACTTTTAAATTTTAAACATTATTAAGAAAAAAAAGTAGTGTGATCATAAGGTTAGAACAATATAGAAATATTTCTAAAAATGCTCTTACTGAGATTCGAACTCAGATCATTGGATTTAGAGTCCAAGGTGCTCGCCATTACACCATAAGAGCTATTAAATATTGACTTCACTAAACTATAATAATAACTAGAAAAGTTTTTTTCATAAAGCATATTTATGTTCTGGATGTTAAGAACGAAATCTTTTTAAAAGTCGTATGATATTTTTGGATTTAAATAATGATTATATAATACTTATTAACAAGCCTCTATGGCTCAGTTGGCAGAGCATTCGCTTAGTAAGCGAAAGGTCCGTGGTTCGAGCCCGCGTGGAGGCTTTTTTATGATAAAAATAGTATTTTTGTTATGTTTTAAAATCAATAAAAAATGTTATAAAAGGTGAATATTTTTATAATACATATATTAAAATATTTAGCTATCTTAGCGAAAAAAACTCAGTTTAAAAAAGTAAAATTCATAGTTTTCTAAAAGGTTTATTACCAAAAAAAATGTTATAAAAAATAATATTTAATGTTAAATAAATTTTCGACTTTTAAATTTTAAACATTATTAAGAAAAAAAAGTAGTGTGATCATAAGGTTAGAACAATATAGAAATATTTCTAAAAATGCTCTTACTGAGATTCGAACTCAGATCATTGGATTTAGAGTCCAAGGTGCTCGCCATTACACCATAAGAGCTATTAAATATTGACTTCACTAAACTATAATAATAACTAGAAAAGTTTTTTTCATAAAGCATATTTATGTTCTGGATGTTAAGAACGAAATCTTTTTAAAAGTCGTATGATATTTTTGGATTTAAATAATGATTATATAATACTTATTAACAAGCCTCTATGGCTCAGTTGGCAGAGCATTCGCTTAGTAAGCGAAAGGTCCGTGGTTCGAGCCCGCGTGGAGGCTTTTTTATGATAAAAATAGTATTTTTGTTATGTTTTAAAATCAATAAAAAATGTTATAAAAGGTGAATATTTTTATAATACATATATTAAAATATTTAGCTATCTTAGCGAAAAAAACTCAGTTTAAAAAAGTAAAATTCATAGTTTTCTAAAAGGTTTATTACCAAAAAAAATGTTATAAAAAATAATATTTAATGTTAAATAAATTTTCGACTTTTAAATTTTAAACATTATTAAGAAAAAAAAGTAGTGTGATCATAAGGTTAGAACAATATAGAAATATTTCTAAAAATGCTCTTACTGAGATTCGAACTCAGATCATTGGATTTAGAGTCCAAGGTGCTCGCCATTACACCATAAGAGCTATTAAATATTGACTTCACTAAACTATAATAATAACTAGAAAAGTTTTTTTCATAAAGCATATTTATGTTCTGGATGTTAAGAACGAAATCTTTTTAAAAGTCGTATGATATTTTTGGATTTAAATAATGATTATATAATACTTATTAACAAGCCTCTATGGCTCAGTTGGCAGAGCATTCGCTTAGTAAGCGAAAGGTCCGTGGTTCGAGCCCGCGTGGAGGCTTTTTTATGATAAAAATAGTATTTTTGTTATGTTTTAAAATCAATAAAAAATGTTATAAAAGGTGAATATTTTTATAATACATATATTAAAATATTTAGCTATCTTAGCGAAAAAAACTCAGTTTAAAAAAGTAAAATTCATAGTTTTCTAAAAGGTTTATTACCAAAAAAAATGTTATAAAAAATAATATTTAATGTTAAATAAATTTTCGACTTTTAAATTTTAAACATTATTAAGAAAAAAAAGTAGTGTGATCATAAGGTTAGAACAATATAGAAATATTTCTAAAAATGCTCTTACTGAGATTCGAACTCAGATCATTGGATTTAGAGTCCAAGGTGCTCGCCATTACACCATAAGAGCTATTAAATATTGACTTCACTAAACTATAATAATAACTAGAAAAGTTTTTTTCATAAAGCATATTTATGTTCTGGATGTTAAGAACGAAATCTTTTTAAAAGTCGTATGATATTTTTGGATTTAAATAATGATTATATAATACTTATTAACAAGCCTCTATGGCTCAGTTGGCAGAGCATTCGCTTAGTAAGCGAAAGGTCCGTGGTTCGAGCCCGCGTGGAGGCTTTTTTATGATAAAAATAGTATTTTGTAAGATATGAATTTCTTTTTTTTTCGTTTTTTAGAGGTTTACTATTTTTTTTTCGATTAATATTTTTTAACTCATTATTTTTTTTAATTTTTTTTTTAGTTTTTTTTTTAATTCAATTTTCGACATTTCTTTCGTTTAGAGATTTTTTAGAATTTTTTTAATTTTAATTTTTTATTTTTTTGATAATCCGTGATTTTGTTTTTTATTTATTTTTTTTAATGATTAGATATTTTAGTCATTTTTATCTTTATATTTTTCATTTATTGTTAATTTTAAGATGCCTATTTTCTTTTTTTCTTAGAATAATTATGATTTTTTTAATTTTTTTAATTTTTTTAATTCTTTTTAATTTTTTTTTTCATAGATTTTATCATTTATACAGATTGTTTTTTATTTCTATGTTTTTATATTTTGTTTTTATTGTATTAAAGATGTGTATTTATTAAAAAGCTATTTTCTCAAAATTAATTTTTTAAAAGACATCATTTAAAAACTTCTTGCAAGTTGATAGATTTATCTGAATTCACTCTTTTATAGACTTGGAATAATCATTGTATTTCGAAATTTTTTTCGATTTTATTTAATTTAAATCGATTAGTTTTTTACTTCATTTAGTTATTTTTATTTTTTGTGAGCAGTTTTTTTACAGTGTAATATTTATGCGTAATCCATATATTTTTTTTCAACGAAAGTTGATGTATTTCGCGTAAATATATTTTCTATTTTTATTTAAGACAATACTCGAAGCTCATAATTCGAAAGTTAAAGAACGCAAAAAATTTATACAATAAAATATTTTTTTAGCCTCTTGTGATTTTAAACTATTATGATTTTTCTGGATATATTTCAAATTTTAAAATAAAAATTTTAGATTAAATTTAAATTGAATAATTTTAAAAAGAGTAAGAATAATTTTTAGTTTTATAGTGTTTAGATATTTAGAATTTTTAAAAATCAATCTTATAAATTATAAAAATTTTAGAGATTCAATTTCTTTGGGACTTAAAAATTAATTTAATAATTTTGTTAAATTTTTTGTTTTAATAAACTATTTATTCATAAAAAAGATTTTTCATAACTCATACTCTTTTTTTAAGAAATTTACTATAATTTTGACTGAAAAAATACCTGAACTTAAAATAATTAAATTTATTTTTATTAAAAATAATTTTAGAAAGTAATTATAAAAAATAAATAAATATATTTTTAGAGCGCGTAGTACCTTGTTGGCGCTTAACTCTTTCAGTATTATTATTTAGAATTAAAAAAATTTTCTCAAAAATTTGATTATGATCTATTCGTCCTAAGAGTCACTTCATCTTTTCCAAATCTTCTTATTAAAAATTATTCTTAAATCTTGAATTAAATGCTTCAGTCTTCTTGAATAATGTCCATATAAGAATTAATCATTAATCGTTAGCAGGCTCGTCAGTCAAACTTTCATACTGCTAGATAAAACCCTCGGTCAAGTTAGGCTTGTCTTAACTGAGTTTATCCACCCTTCCTAGTGGTGGCATCTTTTTCGAGATTACTCGCAATGTAGTATAAAATGCGCCAAATTTCTTACTAGTTTTTTTTGACGCGATCGATATCCTTTTATATAGAATAAAAAATAAGTAATTTTAAATTAAATTTAAATGAAAAAAATAAATTTTTTTTATTCTTTAAATGCAAAATTTTTAATATAATAGAATCAAATAACGATATGAAAATATTTTTTCTATTAAAATTTAATTTAAAATTTTAATCTTTATTTTATATGACTTGCAAAAAATGTTATTTTTATAAAAAATTTGTGAAAAATAGAAAAAATGCTTAATATTAAATTTAGACAATAAAATTAGATTTATTTGATAAAAAATAACTACAAATTAAAATTAAAATATTTATTTTTTTATTTATAATTTATTCTTATTTTATTTTTACTGTTAGGAATAAAAAATTCAAATATATACTATATTTTTTAAAACTTACATTTATATAAGAATTAACAAATTTTTTTTTTTTATAAGATGAAAAGTTAATGTTTATGTTTAGACATATATTTACAAATTTAATTATAAAGAGAAGAAATTTATGTAACTTTATTTATAAAATGATTCTTTTACATTGAAAATATGTAGAACTATAGTTTAAAGTCTTTTTATATAAGAATATGCTTTCATTAATTTTGATTTTAGTATGACCAAAGTTAAAAAAATAAGGTTAAACTATTTGAATTATATCATAGAAATTTCAAGAAAAAAAAAAACTAAAATAAAATAAAACTAAATTTCATTTAATTTCAATAAATAAAATATATTTAAATAAAATTAATAATTATAAAAATATAATGTTGAAAATTAAATAAGATGAATATCATTTTGATCTTAAGCAATGTAAAAAATTTAATGTTATACTTATATTAAATATTTAACTGGATAATATAACTGTTACTTTTAATAATCTTGATTTCTTATAAAATCAAAATATTTAAATGTGAGTAAGATAACTTCTTTTCATATATTTTTTTCAAAAAATTAAAAATAATTATTTTAAAGTCCTTTTGATCAATCAATTCTTTTTCTTTTAAAATTATAAAAAATCATTTACTGAAAATTTATTATTTTATTATAAAAAATTACAAAACAATATAAATATTTAATATAAATTCATTAAAAATAAACAAACTATAAAAAGATTCTAATATTTTGTTATTAAATATAGATTAAAGGAAACTTAAAATATTTTTAATTTAACTTAAAATATAAATTTATCTTTTAGAAAAAAAATTTTAATTTTTTAAAATTCTAAAATTAAATGAGTCTTAAGTTTTTTTAATTCATTTATTAAAATGAAATATGGACATAAATTATTTATTTTGATAAAATATTTTTGATTTTTATTATATCTTAAACACTATTTAACCTCGCTTTTAAACTTGCTTCAAAGAATTTTATTTTTATCTTTAAAACTAAATAGACTAAATAAGATATAATCTAAGCATTTTCTATTTTCATTTATTCTTAAATTTAAAAGGAATGCTTAAAAACTTTCTTTTTATTTTTATTTAACCTTTATCTTCTTTGGACATATTAATTTCTTTAATTATTTATTTATTTCTTTCTTAATTTATAATTTTCTCTATATATTTTTTTATAGTATCTTTTTTCTAAAAATTTCATAGCTTCTTTTATTAAAATGGTTTATACTTTTTTTTTCATTTTTATAGAGATTTTTCCTTTATTAATTATAACATTATTTTTTCTTTTGGAACATTACGATGAAATCTTAATTTATTTAGTAATCATAATTACATAGTCAATTCCAATTTTTATTTAAGCAAGTTAAAATTCGTATTAACCTAAAATAATTTATCAATTACTCTTCTTAGTCATGTATTTTATTTTTTTTGATTAATTGTAAATATAATAGTTAATCTTTAATAGATAAAAAAAATTAAATTTTCTTACTTGTGATATAATAACAATTAAATTAAAATGTTCAACAGTGCCAATCTGGACACTGTTTAAAATAAGTTGTTTTATCAGCAACACTTCTCATCATTCTTGACTTTCTAATGAAATTATCTTCACTAAGGGCTTCTCAGTTTCATTTATTTCTTGTTCTTATTATTTCAAAAGGTACTTCACATCATTTTCTTCTGTAAATATCTCCATGCTCATTACAATAGAGTCTCTAGTATTTTTCTTATTCTTTACGCCAAAATTTTTTCTTGAAATTCTAAAATTTTTAGCAATTCTTTTACAAATGTCACTTACTATTACAGTAGTAGCATTCTTCCTTACTTATCAGATTTGTTTTCGATTTATAACCTCTTTTTATTCTATCTCCATCTAATTTGTCTAATTAGTTATGTTTGTGCTAATATTCTTTTGCTTAATAAACTCCAACTCTTGTTTTTATACGATATTTCCAAGCCTTACTGTTTCTTATCTATGTTCAGTTTAAATGTTCCAATATGCTTGGAGTTCCCTTTCTTAATTAATAATTCTAATCTCTAAGTTATCTTATCCAAGCGATAATAAGCTTCTTAGTTCTTAATTTTCCTACTTAAGCACTTTAACTCTTCCTAGAGATTGGATAATTCAAATACTAACTGTTAAATATTGATTTCCTTTTTAATTATCTTTAATGGAAGTTCTTTTCCTGTTATTATATTAGATTCCTTTCTTTTTATTACTTTAGGAGGTGTTTATTCTAGTTATTAGGTTCTTTATTAATTTTGTAAGTGAGGAGAAGAAGACTCTTGATACTTTTTTTATGCCTGCTTTTTCTCCAGAGTTTTTTTCTCTTCTTTGCTCAGGAAAAAGCCGGGAACAAGATTTTAAGACTCTATTTTTATATCTCTTACTTGTGATATTAAATATTATTTTATTTCATCTTATTTACTAAATTATTCTACAGATCTAAAACTATTTTGGTAATTCTTTTTATCTCATTTTAAACAAAATAAGAAAATTTTAAAGAATCTTTTCTAAATTATTTTTCCATAAATTAATAATTCCTGAAACAAAGAAATAAATTAAACGCTAGTAAGATAAATCAAAGTAAAAGTAAAAATAAAAAGGAAATGCTTCAAATAAAGAAGAACTAACAAATAAATGTTTTATTGTTTATATAAAGCTTTTAAAAAATTTTAAATGAATCCAGCTGAAATATTATGTTATAATAGTACTTCTAAATACTTAATTTAAATCTGTTTAATTATGCATAAGTTATATAAATTTTCCTTATTTAATTTACCTAAACGTTTTATAATAACAAGGTTCACCTTTTTTTAAGTTTCTAATACTTCAATTTTATTAAAGCAAATTTAGTTAATTAAAATTAATATTTTATTTTAATAATTTTATCTATACATTTATTTAAAAATTTTAGACATTGAGTTTAATACTGAAAATAAATATAGCTATAAAAGAGTTGGATTTTATATATAAATATTAAATTTAGTATAAAAAAATAAGAATAAGTATGGTTAATGCCAATAAAAAGAATTAGTAATATAGCTAATAATTAAATTTTTAAATATATAAATTAAGATAATAAATATTTATATTTTTCAGATAATTCTTATAATTTATTATGCTATGAATTAAGCTTAGAAATTAAATATCTTTTTAATATAGTTTAATTTAAATAATATCAGGAATAAAAATGGTAGAAGGTTCAAGAAAGGCTTTTATACCGCCTCCTAAAAAGGGGAGAGAAAGTAAGAATTCTCATCTTTAACTCTCGCATCTTCTTCCTAGAAATAATTTTCTTCTCAAAATCTTCAAGAATAATAGACTCAAAAAGGAACTTCCAGACCAACCTAAAAGATGGGACAAAAGCGCCAAAAGGCTACTCTGATGACACCAACTGAAGAGGAAGGACCTAGAAAGGTGCTGGAGATGCAAGAAGCAGTAGCCGTGCGAGAGTTTGCGATGCCATAGTTCCAGGAAGAACAGGCATAAATTTTAGTCGCATTCGGTGACCTGAAGGAGGAAGTAAAGAGGCTACGATTAGAGAGTAGGGCTCTAAAAAATCAAGTTACTGAGCTCAAGGAATGGAAAGAAAGCTTCTGGGAAGTCTACGATCGAGATCAAAACATTTTCTTCAGGGAAATGGGATTGCTGCAGCAGAGAACAACTGTGCTTGAAGAGAACAGCAAGTAGCAACAGTAGTAGGAATTAAAAGTTAGGATAATTCAAGATCCAATGGACTTAGAAGGAGCTATTAATTTACCGAGGAGTCGAGACAAGAAATGAATTAGAAATAAATCAAGATGCTTTGTATGCTAACAAACTGGACATAAATATAAACAATGTTAGAAATTGAAATTAATTAAATAATAGTACTGGAATAGAAAATAATAAGAAAAATAATAGTACTAATATTAGGATAAGATTAGACGTGAATTCTGTAACTAATTTTATCCGTCAGGAGGTCAAATCTACAAACCGAAGTGGTACACAATCCAAGGCGACTGAAGAAAGAGTTCTGAAGGAAGCTGGTTCCAGCCAGGTTATCAAACTGGTTCCTGTGAACACGAGGTTGAAAATCCTCCAAGTTCAATAAACTCCAATTTAAACTTTTTAATTTAATTTAGTAAATATAATTTAATTTATTATAAATAAAAAGCTACTGCAATACTTTCTAAATATGGATTAGTATCCCCTCTCAGCTTCGAAACTCTTTTTAGAACTTTTATTTTGCATAAAGTTGAATATGGAGGTGATATTACTCCGTGAGTTACTATTTCTGGAATTAAAGGAATAAAAAACAAGATAAAAAAATCGTAAAGACTTATCTCAAGATAGGCGTTTAGATCTTAAGAATCCACATTCAATGAGTCATGCTTTATTGACCTAAATTGGCTTCCTTTTACACATATAGCAACTAAAAATTTAATGCCCTTTTATTAAAAATTAATGTAATATAGCAAAGAAAATCCTAACTCAGATACTGCTTTCCTATTAGAAAAATGCACTAAATTTAATTTACCATACTAGAAACATATAAAGAAATGTATCGATTTGCATAATTTTGACATGTCACATGTTTAGAGTAAGATGGATTTTTATAAGCTCACAGAATAAAAAATAAAACATAAATTCTAAATGGAATGTCTCTCAAGGAATACACTTATGCCAACAGCAAAAAGAATTATAGACTAAATAGAAAATAATTAAAGTTTATTTCCTGAAATTACTTATACCAAATATAATAAACACTATATTAGAGAGACTATTTCTATTTATAAACTGAGGACTTTTTCTTATAATTTTCAATAAGAACTTAGTAATCGCCACATTAACGTTAGATATAGCATTATTTGCTTATGTGGATAAGACTTTGATGAAACTGATCATATTTTTTATTGCTAATACTATGCAGACATTATTGAGTAACTTGAAAGTTATAAAGCTTTTAAAGAAAAAGACAAGAAAAAACTAATTCTTTATGACTAAAACTATATAAACAAACATTTTTCAAAAAATCAAATTCCTAAAATAGACAAATTAATCAAAAATTTTCATTCTAAATTACTAAAAAAGCGTATTGAAATGTTTTAATTACAAGATGAGCTTTTAGAAGAGTTTCAAGAAGGAAAAAAAGACAAATTTATTCAAGACAATAAATAAAAATATACAATAGAGAAAGAACAAGAAGAAGCTTGATTGACATTACAAATTTTTATCTTTCAACATATTTGTAATATTATAGTCTAAGCTATATTTATTGCAACTATGTCTCAATATTCTTAAATATTGAAACTATTATATTTTAATTAATTAATTATAAATAAATAAAATAACTAAAAAAATTATTGCTAAAAATACCATTTATATTATATAAATATAAGTAATTTTAAGAAAATAAAATAAAATTTTATATCCTTAGTAATTTCCTTTCAAAAAGACAAAAATAATAGAAAAAAATGATTATAAGAGAAAATTAATAAAATGTTTGAAATAAATAATATCTTAGAATAGTAAATTTAAAATTATAAAAAACTATATAAATTTT
The DNA here is from genome assembly GCA_946699065.1 of Loxodes magnus. Taxonomy (NCBI): domain Eukaryota; phylum Ciliophora; class Karyorelictea; order Loxodida; family Loxodidae; genus Loxodes; species Loxodes magnus. The sequence continues at coordinate 549,877 of CAMPDV010000130.1, read as the reverse complement.
TTAATTTTCACTCTTTAAAATTTATTTGCTCTTGCTTTAGAATATTTATTAAATAAATATTAATAATAATAATAATAATAATAATATATAATGTTAATTGGCTTTTTTATTAGATAGATAAAAAAATTGAAAAAAATTTCTAAATTTTTCCTTTCAAAGAGGAGACTATGAAATCAAAATAAATTTTTATATTATATATCTATCCAAGAAATTTTAATTTTCTAAGTTCTCTAACTCATTTATCTTTAATTTAATGTTTTCCCCTTTTTATAAATTTTTTAATGCAAAGATGTTTAATAATATTTTAAAAATATTTCCAACATTTTTTGAATAAATTTAATTTTATTTGCTTCAGTAAACCAATAGCTTTTATTTATTTAACCAATTTCAATTTTTTGGCTTTCATTGTTCTTTTTTATAATTTTTTTAAGAATCTTTAGCTAGCGTCAAGTTTGATATTTATATAAATACATTCTGGAAAATTTTATTTTTATTTACAACCAATTTTAACGTTTTAACAATATTTGATTTTCTTTTTAAAGCTTTTAGCTCATTAAATTTATTTTAGAATTTGTTAATGCTTATATACATCTCTAAGATTAACACTTATGAAAATTTGATTGTAATAATATTTTTGTTCTTAAGCAAATGTGTATTTGTTTTCTTCACTTTTACTTGCTTCATTTTTTTCTGATTTTTTTTTAGTTTAATCTTATGATAATATTAGAATAATCCAATTTTAATCTTGTATTAAGTGCTAAAAGGCTTTACTTCTTTAGCTTTAGCTGTCAATCTCACTGTAAATTAATTTTTAAGCTTAGCATATATATTTCATATAAGAGCTTTAATATATATTTAGTTGATTATTTAGCATTAATTCAAACTTTTTATTTTTAATATTATGCTTTTAACCCCTTTTTATTTATACCTTTTAATTAATTCTCTATAATCTAATACATCCTATTTATCAAAAGGGGAAAAATTTTAATTTCTTTTTAATTTTCTTTTATTGAAGCAGGTTAATAAAAGTAGATTCTAGTTCCAATTCATATTTACGAAAAGTGATTATGGTAATATTCATATATATATATATATAGTAAACTAAAAGTAATTAAAGTTTAGCGTTCCCTGGATTTTCAACCAGGTTTTTGCTACCATTTTTTTAGCGTGGATGGATACCACGCCATTTTTTTTTGTGGATGGAACCACTGAGAATCTTCTGTCTTTTATACGAATATCTTCTTCTTGTAAATTCCCGTTTCGGTGATTCAGAGTCTGCTAAGCATTCTTAACGTTCTTTGTTGTTCTTTCATCTAAATTTATCTTCACTGATCGCAATTTTGTAATAAGTGTCACTTTGATTTGCAATAATAGCAATTTTTGATTGGTCTTTTCTTGAATCTCTTCAGAAATACTTTTTTTTCAAGTTAATCGATTCTTTGGAGTAATTCTATATTATTCTTTTCGTCATTCTATTTTTCTTGGATGTTTGTTTATGTAGAAACTTTTTCAATAATCATATTTTGTTCTTGCTTAAAATTCGATTGAGATTATTCATATAGTTACTATTCCGTGACTAAATTATTTTAAATTAATTGTCGTCTTATTATTAGTAGCTCGTTGTTTTAATCTTCGATAGTATTCATTAGTTCTCTTATTTTTTCCCCTTGATTGTAAATTGTTTCCTAATAATTTTGTATTATTGTTTTCATTTAGTCAATTTATATTTAGATTTCTGATTATTTTTGTACTTTTACTGGATTCGTCTCTATTGTTCCAATTATAACTTTTCCTTCAGATGAGGAACTTGATTTATCTTCTTCTTGTTATTGTTTCTGCATTAGTTTCGCAGCTTTCCTTTTTGCGTTCTTAATTTGGTTTTTGGAAAGGCGAATAGATTATTCCATTTTTTTTTTTATTTATGGTAATATTCATATGAAGTATTTAAGCTTTCAAATAAAATATAAAAAAGGAAAAAGTTAAATTAATAGTAATGAAGGAATAAAAAGTAGTGAATAAAGAAGATAGAACAAAAGATATTAAAAGGTATAAAATTAATATAGGATATCTAAGTTTATTAAGGTATTAATATATTCTCATATATAAACTGCTTATAATATGTTTTTTAATTTAATTAACTCTTTATATACTTTAAGAACTTTAATGTTTAATATAAATGTTAAGATTCTCTAGAGAATGCTGTCTCAAAGCTTTTTAATAAGTCATAAAGAATAATAGCCGAAGTGATTACGCAAATGTAAGCAAATTGTAATTTGGAAGTAGCAGAATTTTATTTCTCTATTTATACTTACATGTTAAGCTATATTTGATCACTTTTGATTTGTTCTTTATGTCACTTTTCTACTAAATATAAATTTTAATTCTAATTTGCAAAGAGTAGTTATTAGCCGAGACAGTTTATTTAAAATTCTAATTATTGCTAATATTTTTATAAGTCAGATATTTAATTTTTTTATTTTTAAATTAAAGCTTATTCATTATTTGTATTATTTTATTTTTTTAAGTTTCCATATTAGTTAACTAATTATGATTATGATTACTCTATTTTCTTTTGCATTTCATTTATATTTTTTTTAAGCTTATAAATGTCATTTTCTTTCTCTGCTAATTTAGTCTCTTTCTCTGAGTGCATTTTTTCTAGCTACATTATTCTATTAGTCATAAAAATTTACTGAGATTAGTCATACTCAACTTTTCTTTAAAGGCTCAAAGTTTAAACGTTAAGCTATTCTTTTTCATTTTGTAAATCACTTACTAGCTTTTTTTGATTCTAGATTATCTTTTCGTTTTATTTTAATAAATTAGCTTTTAATTCATTTTGATTTAAAAGATCATTGTTTGCAATACTTAGTTCAGAGTTTTTTTACAAGCAAACTTGAAATTCCTTTTTAATTCTTTAAACTTAGAGATTAAGATTTTGCTACTATTCTGTTAGTTCTTTTATATTCTTATTTTTGGCTTAAATTTAGTTTTCTTTTTCTATAAGATTATTTCCTATATTTGTTTTACTATTTTTCATAGTTTTAATTTAATCATTTAGTTGTTATATCGTTTATTTAGCGCTTTTTAGCTCTTCGTTTTATTTAGTATTTTATCTTTTACTTTCTTCTATTTATTTATTTTTCTCTTAAACTTAAAGATATTATTATAGAATTATTTTTTCTTTTTCTATTTTATAATCTTAAAATTCTTTTTTAGTTCTTTCTAGTTATTCATCATTAGCATGTTATGCATTTATTTATTTTTTATAATTTTCTATAATTTTATTTAGATTAATAATTTGAGCTTTGCTTTCTTCTAGTTTTTTTATATAGTCATTTATTTAAAATTTTTATTCCTAATTTAATTTTTCTTTCTTTTCAAGTTAAATATCTTTATAATAAATAGAGTCTTCGTTTTTTTATAAATTTTTACTTAAATTTTCTATTTATTGCTATTGATACGCTAAATCATTCTATAAATTAGTAACCTCATTTTTCAAGTCTTTCTATTGAGCTTAAAAATCATTGATTTATCTCCTTTGATTCTAAATTTTTAGCTCTTTTTAATTCAAAATTTATTCCATTTAGTAGCTTTGATCTATATATTGTTAAATCTCGTTACTATAATGCTCAGCATTATTTTGTGACTCCTCAAGTTCCTTTTCCAACCTATTGATCATGTCTAAGTTTTAGTCTTATTAATACTACTAATTGTTTATCTTTTTTATTTAATCATTTTATTATTGAATTACTTTCTTATTGTTTTCTAATTCTTCGTTATATTTTTTATTTTATTTTTTACTTTCTTCTAATTGTTTTTATGTATCTAAATTTTCTTATGCCTTTTTACTTAAATCAATTACTTATTATTTATGAAACGCTGAATCTTTTTATAAATTGTCAACTTCATTTTTAAAGTTTTTCTATTAAGTTTAAAAATCATTGATTTATCTCCTTTGATTCTAAATTTTTATCTCCTTTTGATTTAAAAATTATTCCATTTCGTAGTTTTGATCTACTCATCCTTATATCTCATTACTATAATACTCAACATTATTTTATGACTCCTTTAGTTCCTTTTGTAACCTATTGATTATGTCTTATTTTTAATCTTATTATTGCTACAAATCCTTAATTCTATCAGTTAATTACTATATCTATGCAGCTTTTTATCTTTTAAATTCTTCTTCTTATCTTTATAAAGCAGCTATTTATTAATTTAATTAGTTTATTGGGTTTTCATTCTAATTTTATATTGATAAGTTACCTTGAATTTAGTTATTACTTTCTGAGTTTTTTTTAATTAGTCTTGCTTCTACTTTATTCTTATATATCTTCAATATTTTTTGTTTTCCATAATTTTATTACTCCTTAGCTTATCAATTTCTCTACCCAATTTTCTCTTTCAAATTAATAACAGCTTGTAGACCTTACTTGCACTCCTCAATATCAGATAACTTTTATTTTTCTATTTCAAGAAACTATTTTTAAATATCTTTAGTATCAATCATGTTTACTATTATTTCTTGTTGATCATTTAGAAACTATTAAAATAAACTTTCCAGTTCTTCTTAGCATATTTAGTTTACTTTTTGTATGAAGAAATTTAAAATCTTACTGCTTGAATTTCTTAAGTAAGACTCCTCAAAACAAACTTAGTTTTATATATTTTCTAGTTCCTTTATCCTTTATTCAACCTACATTAGTTACTTTATTTCACCAAGTTCTTATTGCATTTAGTTTTACATTTGTTTCAGCTTCTACTCAATAGGTTAGAATGAATGTCCTTAATGTGTAGTTATAGTGCATGCTCCACATACTTACATTCCATCATTAATACAGACAAACTTAAATATATCCTAATGCTGCTAGCATCTTTATTTGAGCTAATTTAGCTTAATAACTTAGTCTTCTGATAAAAGTGAACTAGGTATTTCTAACTCTTCTATCTTAGTCTAACTCTTAAACTTATGAACCTAGCATTTGAAATATTATTTTACTTTGCTATAGATTTTCAAGCATTTTTCACAATACACACAACTACACAAAAGTCTTCTAGGAATATGTTGATTAAGATCGTACAATTGTTCGCATAATGCACAGAAGTGAGAAGACATATTTAAAGTAGAATAGAAATACTTTACATTTCTAAATAATAAAATAGCATCTATATGCAACTAACCATATTCCTATTTAAGCTATAATACATCACTATGTATTGCCTTTCAAATCTTTCTTAATTTTATTTTTAATTTCTTTTAAATTTAACATAAGGAGTTTTTCATTTCTTGCTCTCTATTTTTCTTCAGTTTTGAGAATATTATAAACCTCCTTACTTTCTTCTACTAGTTTGGTTCATATATTTTAGTAAGATAAAATGAAATAATTGATTAAGTATGAAATATGAAATATAATATACATCTTCTTCTAAATAATATAAAACATTTCTAGAGATCTAATTATGTAATAAGATAAGGAATAAAAGTATATCTAATTGCCATATTATTATTAAATATCTTCTTACTATTTAAGAGATACTCTTTTTAAACTTATCTTAACTATATCCTTATTAAATATCTTATCTACATGATGATTTGTATTTTATTCTCATTATATCTATATCTAAATTTATTTATCTAAAATAGCCTATTTATTATTTTTAATGTATATTACCTTTCATATTATTTTTAAATAAATTCTCAACTGAAACCTATATAACTAAATACAATCTTAAAGTTATTTTTATTTATTATATTAATTTGATCTTCATTTCTATTTATTTTAACTATATTTAAATTAGTAAGGATTTTAAGATTCTTATTTAGGATTTATAGCTGAAAAATTAATTTCCTTTTAAGCTTCACTTCTTATATTACTATTTTAAATTATTTTAGGATCTACAGTATTAAAATCCTAGACTTTTACTAATAATTATTTTTATTTATTAAGCATAATTAATTCTAGCTAAATTCTTAATCTTATGAACTACTAGTAGAGTACTTTCAGATAAAATATCTCTATTAATAGCTTTGCTAGCATTTGCATGATAATTATTATTTAACATTTCTTTTAATGTAAAGGTTATTAATTTGCATTAGCAGTTAGAATTAATAGATTGATATGAAAAGCTCTATTAAAGAAATTATTACTTATAATAGTTATTTCTTAGGATTACTTATGAGATAACTACTTGACTGGAAATTTATTTACAATTATTTTCTTTTATAGCATTTTTCTAAATTTGCTGCTTTTTATAAAAGTTGTATGAATAAAGTATTAAACTATGAAAGTTACTCAGAACTTTGCTATTTCTTAATTTCTAAATAATTTTATAGTTTCTCTTCTTAAAATGATCAAAGCTAAAATATTAAAAGCTAAGCGACTAAATTAGAATTAGAATGTTTATTGAATGAAAGATAAAATTTAAGCATTAAAAAAGAGAAAATAAAAAAAGCAAAATGAATACAAAAATAGCCTCATTAATAGTTATAAAAAGACAATAAAAGATTTCCTTTCATTTTAGTTTTAATTTCTAGGAAAATAGATCAGTTCTTAAAAAATAATTTTCTTATTCATAACTAATAAAAAAAATGTAAAGGAAAATATTTAATATGTAGGACTAAAGAAAAATAGCTAGAAAAATAAAAATAAAAGACTTTGATGTTTTACAAGTAAAGAGAATAATAATGGAGGTAGTAAAATAATAGTTCAATAATAAAATTATTTAAATTATTAATAAGTAAGAATAAGAATTTTCAAATGTTTACCTTTCTCCAGGTCCCTAGTTGCACATTATAAGAGAATAATTCCTATCCATTTGTCTGGAACATATATAAGTTCTAGCTTTAATAAATTCCATTGAAACAGAAAGAATAGTATTAGGTTTGCAAGAATTAGGGAAATTTATCACCATGGATATAAAACTGCTAGAGATCAAAAATAAAAGTTTACTATAGTCTATCGAAATTATCAAAAAGAAAAGCTGATTCGATATCAGGAGTAAAAATAGCGGAACAATAATCTGCTCTGGCAGGAATTTAATTTTGAAATTGGAATCATTTGTTATCAATTACATCATAAAAGCAAACTTTGTCTTGACTATTATTTCCATATCCTCCAAAGGTTACAAGAAAATCATATGCATATATATTTCCTGATCTTCCCATTTAATAAGGATGCTCTTATATTTCCTTCTACTTATAATTTTAGATGCTGAATGTCTCACATTTATTTAAATAACCGGTTGAAGGTAAAAATCCATTTATGACGTATACTTAACTCCAATTATCGTAAACTAATGAAGTTCATAATTTAGGATAAATCAAGTTGAATTTCTTAACTGCAGACATATGTATTAACAAAATATTTGATTAGTATCTTCTGATTCCATCACCTCCTGCAAGAGCTAAAAGATCATTACTTATCTAAGTAGAAAAAGAATAATTACGTCAAATTTTTTCTATATGAATGCTATATAATTACATCTATTTTGAACTTATTTTATAAATAAGCTTATTGCTGCTATGATATTAGCATATTATATAATGAGTTCATTCTTTTTTAGCATTTAAATTTCTGCTCTTGATGGACTATGCATTATAAGGGAGTTAACTATATTAATATTTCAATTCTTTATCGTTTTGTTATTAAATCTAACGTTCTTATTCGATTTCTTAATCAGAATTCCTTTCAGCTGCATTTTATTCTTAGTTAAACTAATATTTTTCTATCTTTTCAGTTAACAGCTTTATCTATTATGTTAGATCTCCCTTTGTTTTTTCTAATTCTCTTAAAGAAATAAAAAGCTATTCAGTTATTTTATTAGCGTTTTAAATCTAATCGTTTAACTTTATATTCTAAACTCTAGCATTTTCTAACTATTAATAAAGCTAGTTGGCATGCTGCTCTTATTCTTAATCCATAGACTTTTCTTGATATTCAGCTTATATTTCTTCTACTTAGTTCTATTACATAAATTATTTAAATATTTTATTTTTAAAAGCACTGAAAATGTTATCTTAGTCATTTTTTTAATTATTTTCGCCCTCATTGTTTAAGATATTTTGTTCATACTCATTCTATAAACTCTACATTTCTTAAGTTATTTATTAAAAATCTTCAAGAGTGGTATTATTCTTCTAATTAAATGAAATTAGCTTCTTTTATATGCTTTTACTTTACGTTAGCTTTTTAGTATTGTCTTACTATAATTTATAGAAATTTTCTAGTTAATTTTCCAGTTCTAATTAGCATATTTATCTTAATTATTTATAGAAATAGTTTTAGAATTGTATAACTTATTCTCTTAGTTATGCTGATTTTCTTCCTAGAGTTTATTGAGTAGTTTTGTAAGTTTCTATTTTTTGTTCTAGATTCATATAATCTTCAAGGATTTTCATTTCCATTTCCATTTTACTTTTAGCTTCTTGAAATTTTTATTCTAAAGATATGAATTTATGTCCATCATGGCTAGTAACAGTGCAAGCACCACATACTACTTCGTTATCGTTTTAGCAGTAAAACTTATATATCTCTTAGTGATTTTAACAGATCTAAGTTTACTTAATTTCTGAATCTATTTCTTCTGTTAGGTATTCAACAGCTATATCTAGATCCTCAATCAATTTATTACTTCTCTACTTATGAATTTAGCATTTATAAAACTTATTTAATTTAGTGAATACCTTTAAACATTACTCACAGTAAACACAGTTACAATCAAGTCTTCTAGGTAATTTAGTATCAGTATCAAACAGCTCTTCACATAAAAAGCATAAATGAGATGACATTTTATACTCTAATTATAAAATAATAAATTAAAGGGTTTCATCTTTATTATATTTACGCAGTTTTTTTTCATATATTCTTATATTTTTATTTATATAAAAAATGCAACCTCAGAAATAACAAACTTCTCCAACAAAACTGAACAAATCGTAGTAGGATAAGGAAACTATTTTTTCTTTTTCAAATGGAGAAATAAAAATTAAAAAAGGCTATTAGGATAGTTATTTACGGACTTAAGGCTTAATAAATTTATGGAAATTTTAAAATCTGAAAACTTAATTTTAAGATAGTAATTAGTTCTAAACCCATCATTGTAGAAAATCTAAGGGCCAATTTATAGACAGATAGATCATAAGAAAAATTTAAAATACGTGAAACTATAAGATAGTACAAACCTTAAATAGGCAAAGATCTAATTGAAATAGAACAATAACTCTTATCAAAGAAATCCCCTCAGAAGAGTAACAATATGCTGATGTTTCAAGGGCCAGAACATAAAGTGCTAAATAGCTACAAATTTAAAAGAAAAGAAAAGTGAATAATAATAGATTAATGGAAAATTTATTAGGATTATTACAATTAAGAAGATATACTTTACAGGAAAAAAATAATCCAAGTAAAAAAGGCCCCAATATCTAAGAAAAATAATGAACTCAACAGAAATATATTGAGATTTGACCTATATGAATAAATCAAGAAAAATAATCTTAAATTAATCAAGACTTATGAAAGTGTTGATTCAAATAATATTGAAATGACTACTATCTTTAAGCACTAAACTCTTTAATCGTGATGATTCTATTAATGGTGTCATCACATCATTTAATTATTATTATTAGGTGAATAAAACATTATGATTTTTATATTTTACTAAATATTTTTTTCAATTAAAAAATTTAACTTGGATATGCTATTTATAACTTGGAATCAAATTCTATTACTATGCTATTATCGATAATTGCAATTTTAATTTATCAAAAATATTTCTTAAATTAATAATTGACTAATTTTTTAACTACTATATTAAGCTGATAATTCTTATTCTTTTTTATAGTTAAATATTAAATCTATAATTTATCTTCCTAATATATTTATAATTAATTAATTAATTTTTATTTATTATTAATTATTTTACTTGGCTATATTAAAATTAAAATATTCATTATTTTATTTTATAATTAATTAAATTTAATCTATTCTTTACTTATACAATTTAAATAAATGTATATATATGTGTAAACTAAAAATAAAAAAAGTTCTGCCTCCCCTGGGATCTCAACCAGGTACGTGCTGCCATTTGGTTTCGTGGATGGATATTATGACAATTTTTTCCTTGTGGATGGTGTCCACGTTTCGTGCTCTGGTTTTGTAAAGATTCTTCTTGTAAAACTCCTTATTAGTTTATGTAAAGTCAGTTGATTTCCTTTCATCTTTTATTTTTTTCATTTTTATAAGTATTCTTCATTCTCTGCAATATTTTAGTAAATGCCGCTTCGATTTGCAATAAAAGCAACTTTTGACTTTAGTTCACTCTTTACTTTTTGGAAGAATTTTATTCTCTAGGATTCCAATTCGTTTTAATATTTCTTAATTTGGTCCTTCTTCATTGTTCATGCGATTTTGTTAAACATTAGGTTATTAATCTTCGATTATCCTTCTATTTTATGTCTTAAAGCTTTGCTAAGATTATAAATACAATTCTTGTTCACTTACAACTTATTTTCTATAAGTTAATTTTTTAATATTATTATTTCGTTGTTTAAATCTACAATTTCATTCATAAAATTGCGAATTCTCGCTCCTCAATTGAATATGATTTCGTCAAAGTCAGATATTCTTTTATTTAGTTGCTAATATTGTTCCATTGCTATTAATACTGTTATAGTTTAGTACTCTTCCTTCTCAGAATATCCACCATAATCTTACCTTGGGAGGAAGAGTTCGATTCGTTCAACTTTTCTTTTTGTCTAATAGTCTTAACTGTTTTCTTTCTAATTTTTCTGGCTTAGTTCTTAGACATTCTTATTGACTACTCCATTTTTTTTTAAATGTATTAATAAATCTTTTATTTTAGTTTAAAAAAAAGATATTAAATTTAATTTATTTTTGCCTTTTTATAATTATTTTAGTCAAAATGCTCCTTAAATTTATTAATTTTTATTTTAGTATATTTTCATATTAACTTAGATATTTAAAAAAGCTTAAAATTTTTAAAAGTGATTATCAAAATACATTTTTTTAATGAAATAAGATAAACATCTTAAATGATTTTGATAAGGATTTTTGCAATTCTCTGAACTTAAAAAATTACATTCACTTTTAAACTTCGGACTGCAATAAATATAAAGCATTTCAAAGAAAAAGCATAATTTTTACAAATAGAAGTTCTTTAAAAATACAAGAAAATGATTTTAATTTTTTCTATTATTTTAGAATAAAAATTAGAGTTATAAGTTAGTCTCTTTATACTTTTATAAACTATTTAGAATTTTATTTTAAAACTAGTTTAATTTAATAATTTTTAAAAAAGCTACGCAAAATATTTAAATTTAATATGAACTAAATATTTTTATCAGCTAGCTATAAAAAGGATATCTTTTAATATTATCATTTAGTTAAATGTTTATACAGGTAATATGGTATCATTATGTTAATACTTTCTCTTATTAAAATTAATTTTATGATGAAATATAAATCAGAAAAGTTATAATATTACCCCAAAAAATTATTATAATTAGATAAAATTTTATGATAATTAAGATAAATCTAACTTATTAAAGTTTGATACCTTTTATAGAAAATATTATATGTATTAAAAAAAAAGTAAACTTAAGCCTTAAAATAAGAATGGAAACTAATAGTATTCTCTCTGAAAGATAATTGTTTTCAATAATAAAATTTGTTAACTTAAAATTTATCAAAATAATTAACATTTAATTAATTTGAAATTTGCTAATATTAAAAACTTTTTTAAAGCTTTTATTTTAAAAAGTAATAAACTTTTTTTTATTTATTATGACCAAAAAATTATTTTTTAAAAAATTTTGATTTTAAACTTATTTTATGATATAAATTGAAATTATTAAAAAAATTAACAAATAAAATATTAGCAGATAATTAACTTATTTAATTAAATTAAATATTAAAAATCCCTTAGGAAAAAAAGATAAAAAGCAGCTTAAATTTAAAAATTAATTGACCTTAAAATAAAAATCAAATCAAATCTAATCTTGAATGAAGAATTTGGCTGAAATCTTCTGTACATCTATTTAATTAAGAAATTAGAAAGAAAAGATAAATTATAAGGAATTCGAGATTCTAATTAAGCAAACCTTTAGCTGCTTATGCTTAAAGCCATATATTTCAATGGAGATTATAAAATGAATATTAAAATAATAATTAAGTGTAAAGGGTTGGAAATTAATTAAATAATGATAAGAAGATCAATTATGTGCTTATTTTGTAAAAGGCTAAAACACATAAAATAATCCTGTTAGAGATACCAAAAACTATAGAAGAGCGAAAAAAATTTCAGAAAAAATATAGCCAATATTTAATGTTCATTAGAAGATAACCTATATAAGAAATTGATTAGTGGATTCTGATAACTCTAGTAAATAATTGGCTCTCAAAAGAGTAGAACCAAGTAAATGCTTTGAAAAGATTGAGATTGAAAATAAATATAAATGATTAAGAAAGGATAAATTAGCAGTTATAAATATGCTATCAAGAATATGAAAGATTTTAATTATATTTACGATGATTCTTACGATATTTTAATAATAAAAATACAAAATTAAATGTTTGACATTCTTGGAGGCATTTCAGCCTCTTTCCCGCCAGCCTCTAGATTGCTCCAGAGGTCCAATATAAAAGTTTTAATGTCTCTACAACTCTTCTCCTCACTATGCATACTGTCCCTGAGGTATGTATTCACCAAGATAAGGATTGGCATCTTTGATTTTGTATATTTTTCCAAATTTGTTGCAATATAATCTTTCTCTTTTCTGTTTTAGTTGTTGCTGTATCTTCTTTTTTTTCTCCAACTTCTTTTTGTAGTTTCAGTATTCTTATTTAAAGTTTTGAAATTTCCAGCATCTTTTCCATAGATGCATTCGAGTTTCTTTTTGCTTCTCGCTTAAATCTTGGGTTATTTTTTCCTTCGATTATCATTGGGTCATTTCCTTGTTCTTGTAAATCCATTTATGTTATCTTTTACTGGTTTTCTTCTATTATTTCTATTTTGTTGATTAGTTCTTTCTGCTTCTATTGTTACTGTTATGACTAATTGTTCTGGTCTTGTGAAATATTTAAAAATGCATTAAGGTCTCTTTTGTAAATCATGAGTCTTTATTCTATTTCCTCTGCAAGTTCAAGCTTTCCATCAGTCTCTTATTATCTTTCTTCTGCTTTTGACCTCTTCCTGGAGGTCAAGCACCACTTTTATCAGGTATTCATAACTTATTTACTGCTCTGTGGTGAGATTCGAGACTTCCGAGCGTATAATACTTTTAGCATATTTCCTTGGCTTTTCTTCAGAAGTAGTAGAATCAATTTGATGGTTGATCCTTTTTATTCCGATTTCCTGATCCTAGTCTCTCTAGGATATCGTTAACTTCTGCCTTTTTGGAGCCGCAAAAAATCCTGATTTGAATCCTGGCAACTTTTTTTCCTTGTGATATTTTATTAACTTAAACGTGACAAACTAAAAAAAATATGTCATGTTAATAAAGTTTATTAATTAAGTTATAAATTTTATAAAAATTAAATTAGTAGAAATATTCTATAAAACTTTAAATAAATCTATTATTTATTTATTTTTCAATCTAATATTTTTTCAAATTCTTTTGTAACTTTTTTCAGATAATAAAAAATTTTGCTAATTTAAAATACTGTAACTTTATATAATCAAAATGCATCTAAATTAATTATTTGGGGATACTTGTAAAACCTAGATATTTTTTATCCTATAAATTAGTTATACTTACATTAAAAATAAATAAGAGGAAAAAACCTGAAAAATGAACTGATTGATATTTGATGACTTTTATATATTTCATGTACTTAAAAACATTAAAATTTAACTAAAGGAATATTTTCCAAAAATATATAAGCTAAATCAGTTGAATTTTAATTGGAAATACTTTTGAGTTAATGTTAAAAATGGCTAAATTAGCTATTATAACATTTTTATTAATTCCTCTGATTTCTATTTATTTAAAATTTATTTTTTCTATTCCTAGCTATAGTGGAACTTATTTAAATTCTTACGGTTATAATGCTAAAGTTTTAAGGGATTAGTACGGAATTCCTCATATATAAGCTGATTCTGTAAAAGATGGATTTTTCGCTATTGGATATGTGCATGGGTCAGATAGATTATGGTAATTAGAATCGTTAAGAAGAACTTATAGAGGTACTTTGAGTGAAGTTTTCAGCTCTTCGACATTAGAAAGCGATAAATATTTAAGAAGCGTTTAGCTAGCAAGACTGGCAAGAAAATGTGAAGAGGAGTTATCTGAAGAAGTAAGAGAGATTTTGCAAGCATATAGTGATGGAATTAACCATTACGCAAAGAATAATTATTTACCTCCTGAATTCGATATTTTCTTCGTAAGTTGGGAAGAATGATCTCCTATAGATTCTTGTGGATTAAATGTGCTGTTTGATTTTTCAATAAGCTACTCTTGAAGTATCAAGTTGTTAAGGTCTACTTTATCTGAAGTCCTTGGAGAAAAACTAACTGACGAAATTTTGCCTATGTCATTGTAAGAAAAAATTCCACTGCTCAAAACTATTCTTAAGACTTCTGATTTTCCAACTTATTCAGAAGAAAAATAAAAAGAAGACCAAGGAGAATCGTAAAATCCATAGAGCTTATTTTTACATTCTGAGTAAAGATAAATAGATGGTTCTAATAACTGAGTAATATCAGGCAAGTACACATATTCTGGATAGCCTCTAATGGGATCAGATCCTCATTTACTTAATATGATGCCTTCTTAATGATATCCAATTGACTGTAATATGTCTTCGCTTCATATTCAAGGAGCTAATTTCCCTGGAAGTCCACTTTCTTTTATGGGACATAATTTTCACGTAGGATGAAGTTTCACAATAGCTTGGGGTGATAACACAGATGTTTATCTTCATAAAATGCATCCTGAAAATCCTGATTAGTATTGGCATGAGAATGCTTGGGTTTCTTTAAATGTTACAGAAGAAAAGATAAAAGTTCGCTTCAAGTCAGATGTAGTTCATAAAGTTAAAACTACTGTTTATGGACCTCTAATAAATGAATTTTCGAAGACTATTTAACTCACAAATAGATTCTCTCCTGATATATAAGATAAAGCAATCAGCTTGAGATGAGTAAGATTTGAAATACCTAAAGATAAGTAAATGGAGGCATAGTGAGAGTTACTTAAAGCAAAAAGTATAAAATAAGCATAGTAAGGCGCTGCTAATTTTATTGGTCCTGCCATAAATTTCCTCTTTTTTTCAGACGAAGATGATATAGGATATTAAGCGATAGGGAAGATTCCAAAACGTAAAGTAAAAATTAATTAATAAAGCAGAGTATAAGATGGTACTAAAATAGAGACTGACTGAAATGGATTTATAGAAGTTGAAAGAATGCCCCAGATTATAAATCCTAAAAGAGGTTATTTAGTCAGTGCTAATAACTTGATTACTCCTCCTGAAATTACAGATAATCTTTTTGCAAGAATTAATGTATTTAGTAGGCCTTCAAATAGATTGGAAAGAATAGAAGAAGTGATAGAAAGATGACTACAAAGTAAAACAGTAACAGTAAAAGATATGATTGAACTATAAATGGACAATTACAACATGCTAGCTCGTTATAACTTAAATACTATGTTAGGAATTCTTGCAAATGTAACTCTTAAAGAAAAATACAATAAAGTTATTAGTCTTCTGCAAAAATGGAATTACCAAATGTCTTATGACAGCATTGAAGCTTCTTTATTTACTGCTTGGTATTAAAAAACTATGAGCTTTATGTTAGTAGATCTAAAAGATCATCCTGATCTTTTTGAAAGAGTTTCAAGATCATTATAGTACAAAATATTTGTCTAACATTTCTGGAATTAGACAGTCGAAGAAATATTAGAAAAAAAAGGAATTTATAATACTACGAAGTGATGCTAAGGAGATTGTGTAACTTTATTACTAAATGCATTGGAATAAGCATTACATTATTTAGAAAATCAGTCCTCTAAGAAATGAGGGGATTTACACATAAACACTTATATTCATAGGGAAATGAACAAGATTCCATTAATTAAATCTTTATTTAATAGAGAGAGTAAAGTTGAGGGTTGTGATGATGCTTGTGTCTAATTTAGCGAATTCGATTGAAAAGGAAATAGAAATTTTCGTGGTGTTTGGGGTTAAAATTACAAGATGGTGCTTTCTCCTGGAAATATGTGGAAAGATAGCTTATTCGCCATTGACACAGGAGTATGCGGCCATTTTCTAAGTCCATATTACTTTAATATGAATGAAAAATTCAATAAAGGAGAGCTTGTATCAATGGGATTAGAAAAAGGAGGATAGTACATGGAAATCCTCCTAAAATCAAAATGATAAAACAAATAACTTAAATAGATACTTAAGATTAATAGATGCTATTAGCTTATATATTTCCTTAAATATTTGAAATAAATTCTATAACTAATACTTTTATTTAGATTAAGAAAAATCCTTTATAAAATAATAAAAATAAAAATAATAAATTTAATTATAAAAACCAAAATATATTTCATAACTTCATTTCAAAAATTTAAATAAAAAAAGTTGATTCATAAGATATTTTTTTGGTAATTTTACTTAAATTTTATGAAACAAAATATTTAATTTTCATATTTTATATCTGCCAAAGGATAAATCAAGAAGGTTAGAAAAAAAAAATTTTAAGATCTAAAATCAAAAACTGAAGACTATCGACTAGTCAAGCTCATCGTATCCTTCTTAAAGCAAACACATGGCAAATCCTTAGTCTATTAATCTAGAAAAGGAAAAAATTGCAAATCTTAAAAAAGTCATAGTTAAGCAAGAGGATGTAATCTTTAATCTTTCCAATTAGTATGATAAATTTTAACCAACTACAATCAACTAAATAGTGAAATTGATTAATTTAAAGATTTATTAGTAAAAAAATTATATTAAACAAGAATAAATCTGAACTCAGACTTAACTTTTAACATCTTAATTTAAAAAAAATGGAAATAGAAGCTAACTAAAATTAATTATCGCTTGTACTCACTCCTCAATATCAAGATTTATAAGAGAGAAATAAAGATTAAAGTTTCCTTATTAAAGAATATAAAATGTTGAATTAAAATTAGGAAAAAAACACAAAGAACAATTATCAAGAAGAAATGTTGATATTGTCAATCAAGCTGACATTAAATTAAAAACTTCTTAAAAAAACTAAAAAAATAGGAAGAAGTAAAACGTTTTAAGAAATACCAAAAATCTATCTTACCAAATCAATTATACATAAAACAAAATTCTTTTAAGGAATCTCATGCGAAAACTAAGCTTTCGGATAGTCTTCCTTATCAAAAGACAGTAGAATCCAACTATGACTAAAAATATGGGCTGCTTCAAACAGGTTGAAAATTCTAGGGATAGAAAATCCTTTTTTAACTTTTAAAATTAAACGTTATTATTTCTAAAATTTAAGATTATAAAATCGTAAAGTTAAATACAATTAATTTTTGTTTTAAATAAGATAAAATATTTTTAATAATAAATAAATTTATTATTAAGTAATTTCATTTTAAAAATATGGAAGGTCTTAAGAAAGGCTTCTACACCACCTCCTCCAAAGTCTAAAAGGAGGAGAGGAAACAGGAAGTTCTAAAGACTAAAACCCAAACCTAGACCCTCTAATAATAACATTCTCCCCAGAAGACCTAAAAATAACTCTAAACAACTCCTCCCAGACAGCCTCAGAAGCATAGCCATGCTACTACCTCAACGGAAAATCTTCCAAAGAAGCAGAAGATAAGCGACTTTCAGATGCAAATTCGGAACTTCTCACCATATATGGACCTCGGTGAGATAGACAAGGAACAAATACTCGGAATGGCTAAAGAGGAAATGGCTAAATTAATTATACCGTTAATTAGCCATAACTAAGACCTAGAGAAATAGATTATGGAGCTTGCCCAAGAACAACAATGACACCTGGACGACGAGGAGATGCATGCTCCTAGAAACAAAAACTAAGCTGCCATGAATATTCGAATTGACGAATTCGACAGGCAGTTGGAATAGCTATATGATATGAACGAGAACATGCACATCAAGTTAGAGAAAATTGAAAGCAATATTAACCTTAAAATGGAGAATATCAAGAATGATATCAAGGTCTAGACAGCACACTCCGTTCCAATGGAGTTGGAAGAGGTCTAGAATAAACAAATCGAATTAATTAAAGAAAGATACTTTAAGAAAAAATGCTTTATCTGTGGAAGAATAAACCATCTCTGAAGGAAATGCAGATAAAGAAAAGAGATCCAGAAGAAAATTTGAAACGAACTAACCTAATTCTACCCAACTAGCAGTGGGAATATTTATAGGAAGAAGAGCAATATTCGGAGTAATCCACTGCGAAGACTTGAAAGTGACTGGAGGAACAGACCACCAAGAGTTCAAGTACCTATCAGTTGGATAGGGAGTAGGAAACTATTAAGAAAACAATCCCTTATCTGAATAACTTAAATTTAATTTAATTTAATTTAAGTAATTTCATAATGTTTTATACAAAAAGATATTGTTTAGAATACTAAATAAATCTTTAATATATTAGTATAATTTTATTTATTTTATGTTCATTTTTTTTATTCAATTTTTCTATATTTTTTATTTCTTCTAATAATTTTATCTTCACTAAAATGAATATAATAATTATTATAAGTTATTAACGTAATGTCGCCTTTGTTTAACTTTTCACGAATTAAAACTTTAATTTTTCTGTTTCTCTCCGTTTTTTAGAATTGAAATCAATTATCTTCCTATTAATTGTTATTCTTGATTTTCATTCTGAAGAATGAAAAGGCAAGGCCAAAGAGGATATCTCATTCTCATGAAAAAAAATTTAGAATAAATTTAAATTCTTTTTCTAGAATTAAATTATTCTTAGTCTTATCTTTTTCAATTCATCCTTGTGAAATCAAAAGATCTGAGATTCGCTTTTCACAACCTGATTAATCAAGCTCCGATATTAAATCGTTAACCAGACTTTCATACTGCTAGAGAGAACCCTAGAATAAATTAATCTTATCTCTAGGAGGCCGTCCACCTTTATCTTTGGAATCTAATACGAGATTTTTGTATGATAATATACACTGCGACAAATTACCTACTAATCTGAATAACAACTTAGTTTCCATATTTTTTCTATATATTATTCAAATATAATTTGTCTTCAGTTTATATTATAAATCTTTTTATTAATATTTTTTAATACTATGCATATATTTTAATGTTATCTAAATTAAATAAGCACTTTTTAAATTAAAATTTAAAATTTATATTTGTTTTATTCACCAATTTTAGGTAAGTTTTTTAATCTCTGATTTTCTTTTTTTAATATTTTTTAAAATTTTATTAGTAAATAAATAAATAAATTTGACTAAAGAGCACGTAGCACTCTCGTTGGTGCGCAGCTCTTTAAATTAATTTTATTTAATGTCGATATTTTTGTTTATAGGGCTCTCTTTTCTCTCTTTTCTCTCTTTTCTCTCTTTTCTCTCTTTTCTCTCTTTTCTCTCTTTTCTCTCTTTTCTCTCTTTTCTCTCTTTTCTCTCTTTTCTCTCTTTTCTCTCTTTTTTTCTCTCTTTTCTCTCTTTTCTCTCTTTTCTCTCTTTTCTCTTCCTGCGGTACGTCCCTGTAATTTTTTCTTTCAAAGCACAGGATGCAATATGCGATTACACTACATTTCCCAGAATTATGTTGAAGAAAGTTTCCTCCTAGCGTTCAGATTTCTCCAGCTTGTCATATCTTCCATCTTGTTATAGGTTTTTCTTCTTCCGATTTAACCTCCGTATGCGCTCATTATTTGTTGCCTTGCTGGGCTTCCAAGCAGCATCCGAAGGAGATGACTTTCCATCTTATTTTTTTAATAAAATTAAAGAAATAGGAAAAATAAATTTCTTAGCTAAGTTTTTAATAATTTTATTTTTATTTTCTATTAATTATTAAAATAAAATTAGTTAAAACTTTGAGTTAAATATTATTTTAATTAATTTATATTGTTACTATAAAAATTTTAATTCTAAGTTTAAAAATATTTTGATTTTAAATTTATTTTAATTATGTTTTTATTCTTGTTTTATTATCCTTAGAAGTCTTGATCAAAGTTTAAAATTTCTACCTTTCCTTAAATATCAGTAAACTTAACCTTGCCAGTAAAGTTTTTACCAACTCAAATTCCTTCATGCTTTCCTATTTATTAAATAAATTAAATTCCTTTTCCAAATCTTGAGTTATTCTAATACTCTCCTTAATATATCTTCATATCATTTTTTAATTCAACTCCTTCGCCTTATTTTAAATCTTTTACAAAATATCCTTCAAATCTATCTCCATTTTTATATTTAAAAACACCGTATCCGTGCTTTTTATTTTAATGAAATTATCCTTCGTATCTATCTCACTCTAAAGTTTTTAATTTTCCTTTTCCATGTCTTTAATCTTCTTCTCATTATCCATCATAATAATCTCCGTTTTTGTATTTCATTTTTCCATTTCCATGCCTTTTATCTAGTAAAAAATCACCCTCATATATACCTTCATTTGAAAAATTAAATCTTCCTTTACCAAACTTTAATCCTTACATCCATCTTCCTTCATATATACTTCCATCTATATATAATTAAATTCAATTAATTAATAAAATGGATTAATCTCTTCGACTCTCAAAAAATTAACTTAGAAACCTAAAGAGAAAAGCGGCAAAAGAAATTTAGAAAAAATAATAACAATAGGAGGAGTCAAGCTCTTCTTCAGAAGGTAAAGTTATGGTAGGATAAATAGAGATAAGTTAACCTAAAAACGAAACTAATCAAAAACTTTAAATTTAATTAGACCAAATGTAAAAAGTAATCTCAAATTATGAAGAAACAACTTACAACTTAGGCGAAAAAATACGGGAACTAATGAGTAATATAGAAGATTAGAACAACGAATTACTAATACTTAGAAGATAACTTATTTGTAGCAAATTAATAACGGAAGAATAACTCTGAACTTAATCATAATAAAATTTTAAATACGACACAAAAATGGAAATAGAAAAAATACCAATAGAATTAAAAACAGAATTGAATCCAGAAAAAGAAATGATTGCTACAAGTTTCATTAAAAGATTAGAAAATATAGAAAATAAATTATCATAAAAAAGAACGAAATAAAGACAATAATACAAACTTTGTTGATGTTGCAAATCAAATCAACATATTTTAAAAAACTGTTGATAGTGAAAGAAAATAAACGAATAAGAGCAGAAAAGAACATGGAGATAACTCAATAAACTATGAATAACTCCAACAGGGATCTACAAATAAAAGCTTTTTGCAAGACCACTTGAACGGTTACAGTGGTAACCTTCCACTTAATAAAAAGGTCGTGGATCACACCCACGTTAAAAAAGCTGTCCGCAGGAACTGGTTGCAATTCCAGAGAATGCAAAACTCTACTAACTTTAAGTATATTATTATTATTATTATTATATAATTAAATTCCATATCCATGAAATTTATCAAGCAAAAATTCTCCCTCATATTTATCTCCGTTTCTATAAATAAAAATTCCCTTTCCTTACTTTTTATCTTTTACATATTCTCCAAAATATTTATCTCCATTAGCATAAGAAAAGTTTCCATTTCCTTCTTTTAAATCTTGAACATAATAACCTTCGAATTTATCTCCATTTTTATAAGTATAAGAGCCGTATCCATGTTTTTAATTTTTAGAAAAATCTCCTATATAAATATCTCCATTTGCAAATCATAAAGTTCCCATACCTTATTTTTATCCCTCAAAAATATTTCCTGAATACTTATCTCCATTTAATACTTAAACTCCATATCCTAGTTCACTATCTTCTATTTTTAAATCCTAAATCTTTTCTCTTTATTTTTGGTTTATTATAATCTAATTAATATAGCTTTATTTATTTCAGTTTATCCATAAATAAAAAGTGAAAAAAATCATTAAAAAGAATACTAATACCGAAATTATCATAAGTTTCATCATTTTTCTTTCCATATTTTTTTTGTTATATGATTATATATAAAAATTGTATTTATTTCAAATAAAATAATTAAATAAATAATGCTTATTATAGAATGTGTAGCACCTTGTTGGCGCGCAGTTCTTTCAATATTAATTTTTAATATTAAGGAAAAATATTCTCATGCTTCTTGTTGTATTCTAAGTCTAGGAATATTATTGAGGAAAAAGTAAAAAATAAGGTAAGATATTTTCCTTCAAATTTTAATAATTCACCTTTAAAGATATCTAGATCTAAAACTCTATTCGTCCTATAAGTCACGTCAGCTTCTCCAAATGGGAAATCTACTTATTAAAGATTATTCTCGAATCTTGAATCAAATACTCCAGTCTTCTTGAATAAGGTCACAATAAGAATTAGTTATTAAATCATTAATTAGAAAGCCTGTCAGTCAAACTTTCATACTGCTAGCGAGTACCCTCAGACAAGTAAGACTTGTCTCTTCCCAGTTTGTCCAGCCTTCCCCGTTGTGGCATCTAATACGAGATTACTCTCAATGCAGTATATACTGCACCAGATTGCCTTCTTGTTTTCCTGACCACAGCCGATGTCCATTTTTTTAAATAATAATAAATAAATAAATTTCTTTCAGTTATTTAAAATACATTTTTACTAAAATTATATTTAGAAGTATTATAATAATAAAGATTTAATTCTTATTTATTCTATTCTTTGAAAATTTATCTTCTATTAGAAATCTAGTTTTAAGTAGAGAAAGAATTGATTAATGTAGATTCTATCTTATCTTTAATTAATCTTAATTATTAGCTTTTCCTGTTTAAAAGTGGTAATTTAATTAAACTAGATAACTTAGTTATGAAATTTAATTTTCCAATTAAGACATTATTTATTTTGTGAGATTAGGTTTTATTTCTTTTATTTAAGTAAGGGAATTAAATTCAATTCAAATAAGTTCTTCTTTCGGTTTTATTTAACCCACATAAGGGTTTAATTTCTTGCTTCACCTATATAATACTTACCTTTCCTCAAGAAAAACTAGAAAGGGTGAGATCAGATTGGAATGATTTCGCCCTCAAAAATGAAAGCTTCCAAACAGTGTTGATGTTCAGTATTAAATTCGCACTTCCGTTTGCTCGATTGCGAGTTACCGGAATCCATAGTCAATTCTATCTTACCTCTTTTTTATAAGAAATGGGATTAAAACAATTAATTTATATAAGAAAGCAAACAAAAAACACTCCTACACATGATTAACTAATATAATGTCAAAGTACTATTACTCTAAGTTCAATTTTGTCTCTATTTATCAATGATGAAATTATCCTTTTAACCAAAAGCTTCTTATATTATAGTAAAATTTTTAATAATTTTTGATTATAAAATGACTGAAATAAGTTAAATCAACATTATAGTAGCAAAACAAAGATAAAATACTTAAATTTTAAGAAATTTTGATTGAGAAAAACATTTTTTTGCTTTTATTTCTGTTTTCTATAATAAAAAATAATAGGATTTTAATAGTATTTAGATTAATTGTCTCTAAAAGAGAATGGACAGTTATAGTTAACTCTTTGAGAATTAATCGATATGATAATGATTACCATAAAAAGAGGAGAACCGATAGTGAAAGTAAGTTTAGGTCAAATCGGAAATTAATTATTTGTTGATTCGATTAGAAGTAGTTGAACTTTAATTTATTAGTGAGTTAATTTAATTTAAACAGGAATCAGATCTAAGCTTAAAATTACTAAAAAAATTGTGTGCCCTATGCCTTAAAAGAAATGGACACTAAAAGTTAATTCTATGAGAGATAATCGAAATAATAATTTATATAATTAAAGAAAATAAAAATTTATGAATTGAGAAATATTGCCAAAACATTTTTTATTCATTAATTAATTTTAACTAAAAAAGTTTTTGGACCTAAAACTCCTTTCCAAATGCACGACCCTATGCTCTCTTTTTAGGAATATAAGGGATATCCTGTTGTGCTCCAGACACAGCTGCTAGGGAGCTCCATCGTTATGAGTAGCTAGATTTCAGGCCCCTACCAAAAGCTGATAATCTCAAAGACAGCGTTCCCTTCAGAAAATGATTCTGACCGGAGACTTTCTCAGCGACAGGAAAGAATTTGATCCTAGCCATAAAACCAGAAAGTGTAGTCAAGAAGACTAATATCAGCTTCCACCATTTTTTCAATTATTCCAAATTTTTTTATGAAAATGGTGGCTTAATAAAGTAAACAAAAAAGATCTTTGTTTGTAATTGAAATAATAAAATAGATTTATATAAAAGTTATAGGCAAAACAAATTTAATTAATAAAAAGAATAAATATTCAAACCAATCTTAATAGAAATATTTTTTATTTTTTTTTGTTATAGTGCTTCACATAGCAAATTATATATATATAATATTATAAGCTTTAAAAAAAGCAAAAAAAGGAAGAAATAAAAGATGAGACTATAGCAAGAGTAATAAAAAATTGATATCAAGATTATATTTAAAAAACATAAAAAATTTACTTATGTCTATAATTGAAGAAAGAAATTCTTACAGTTGTAGAAATCAATAAAACTCTTTTAGTTTAAAAATTTAAAAATAAGCTTTAAAACAATTTTGGTTTTGAAAAATAGGCTAGCAAAAATATGTAATTAAAATTAATCATAGTTGTTTCCCACTCATCAATAAGTTAACCTCTTTAAAATTTCATTTTTTGTATTTTTCTTTTTCTGGAGTTATACATTTTAGCAATAATTTCTCGAAAACTTTTTGATCTTCTTCACTTTCCTATACTAATTTTCTCCTATTGAATTTTATCTCAAAGTATGAATTATTAACGTTTTTCATTTTTTTTATCACTATTTATTGAATTTCATGTTTTAGAATTTCTTTTTATATAGTTTACCACCAATAACTAAATAGATTTTCAATTAGAAGGTTAATCTGTTATTATATCTAGTCTTACTTTCTCTTGAAATCTTGTTTTTTTTCTTAATTTTCTTAATTTATTTCATTCTAGCATCTCTCATATCTTTTGTTATTTACTGCTAAATAAATTTAATGCTAAGATTATTCAATTTTTTATCATACTATTGATTAGACAAGAGATTTTATTGTTAAGTTTTAAATCTATTCTCAAAAAATAAAAATTTTTTTTTTTCGAATCTCAGATTACATTTAGTTTAGTTCGCTTAAGAATCCTTAACAGGATTTTTCCTATAATTAGAGAAGCACAACTAGACATAAATTTTCAATTTTATTTTTTTAATAAAATAAAATTTAAATTTTTCATAAAAATCGTGATTTAAGAAATTTCAATAAAGGTATTTTCTTTATAGATTATTATTTATATTAAAATGGATGTTGATCGCGCGAAAAAAGTAGAAAGAGTTGCGCGCCAATGAGCTTTGCATTCTATAATCATTTTTATTTATTTATAAAAATAACATTATAGAAGCAATAAAAAAATTAAATAATTTTTAATATTAACTTTGGAAATAAGAAGAGTCCAGTGAAGGTTTAATCATAAATATTATTTCTTATTATTTTTTAATATCTTTTTATTTAGATAATTTTTTTTTTAAAATATTTAGATAGAAAAAAAATGTGATTGAAACAATTTTAAATTTTTACTTTATTCTTAAAATAAAAAAAAAAGTAGAAATATTTATTATTTTTAATATTATTATATGTTTAAAGAAAATCTATAATTCCTTAAAATATTTTTACAATATAAAAATAGAGTTTTCTTCAATTAATAATAATATTTTTTAAGTGAAATTAATATAAAAATAAAATAAATTATTTGGATTTAGAATAAACTTAAAATTAATGGAAAAGTTACAAATTAAATATCCAAAATTTTATTTTTTTTGTTAATAAATTAAATAAAATACTTTGAAATTCGTATATTAAAAATTAAGGATATAAACATATTACAATGGAAAAGTCTTAATATTTATTAATAATTTTTTTAATTTTAATTTTATATCCTAAAATCAAACTAATAATTCACTGAAAACCCAGGATTTTACATTAATGTTTAGTCCTTTAAAGTTAGAATTATTTTTATTTATTTATATCTGAAATTAAAAATATTAATTTCATAACTTTATTGTTAATTTCGTGTTTTTAAAGAATTTATGACTGTTTTCCCTTTAATTTTCGTTCAGAAATTTTCTTTTTAAAATTGATAAATAATCTTAATAGAAATTTTAATTCCATGCTTTCTCCAGCTTTTCGTTCGTCTCTATGCAAATAAATATTTTCATAATAATTAATTTCTTTTTTATTTATATTTTTATCATCATCCTACTTATCTGGCTCGTTAATATTCACAATGTTGTCAAATAAAAATTTCCTTTTCTAATATTTATTTTATGCGTAGTTTTATTCATGACTGTCTTTATTATGTAATATAAATATTCATTTAATTTTTTTAATTCTTTCTAATCACATTCATACTAATTCCCGATATAAAATTTCATAATCCTGTATTCATAGTAAACTATCTATCCTCAATTATTTTCATAGAAGTTTCCTTTCTTTAAAAATAATATTTCTTTTTCTTACTTTGTCATTCAAATATCTTTAAGTTATTATTTCTATTCCAAAATTTTCTTCTAAAACAAAAAATTCTTCCATGTCCTTTATCAATTGCAAATTATCCTTTGCACTTAACTTCTTTATAACATAAATTAAATTCTACTTCCTTTTCTCTTTCCGTTTAATGTATCATCTTCACAAAATAATCTATTTGCATCAAATTAAACTCCAAAAATTTACTTTTCTCTCTTAAAAATTTACCTAAGCAGGTTTAATCTTTCTATTATTTTGATTTTTATAAATAAATATCTTTTGCATTCATTTAGTTGGAATATCATCCCTTTCTCATCTGCTATTAAATCTATGACTTATATCTTTTCTCTTTATGACAAAATTTGTATCTATTTTTTTAATTATCATAAATATTCAGCTTCAGATACTTAAAATTGTTTTGCTTGCAAATTTTAAAATTCCTCTTGTTTTATAGTAGAATAATCTAATTTTTACGGATTTTCTTCTTTTTCAATTTTTTTTTAGCTTTAAAAAATCATTTTAATCTTATGTTTACTATTAAATCTCAATTACTATGTTACTCTTTTCATGAATGGCTAGTAAAGGAGATAAATTGGCGTAATTATCAACATCTTTTTACACAAAAATTTTTTTGATTAAATTTCTTCTTTTTATACATTTTCAAGTTTTTTTGCTTTCGACTTGTTAACAACACTTACTATAGTCGATCTATTTTAATTTTATTTGCGTTTTTATTTGTGCTATAACAAACAATTTTTAATATTTTAGTACAAACTTAAATTTACAACTAAATCTAAATCATACTATAAAAGTTATAAAAAGATAAAAGAAAAAGTTAGTTCTAAATAGAAGAAATTAATTATATGGATTTTATTAATAATCCGTTCTTTAAAATTAGATTATATATCTTTTTATTTATCATAGGTTAAGAAATTTCATAAAATTAATATATTAAATTTTATCAAGGAGCGTAAATTAATTATTATATTTAAGGGCTTTTTTACTTTTTTTTTTAATTTAGTTATTAAAAATTTATCAAAATTATCAAAATAGAAAATTAAAATTTTTGTTTTTTATCTCACTAATAATTCACTATAAATAAATTAGTTTGGAAGAGATAAAATATAAAAATAAACCCTTTAATTTTTTTATTTATTTATAAATATTTAGAAATTTTAAGATTTATTTTAGATTAAATAGGTTTATTAATTTTGCTTTATTGAAGTTTAAAAACCTAAGTAGAACTGTGTTCAATCGTTTAGAGGCTAAAATCTCAGTAAACTTGAATAAATTCAAGTTCTGTGTTCAGAAAAGATAGTTTTGATAGGTTATTGGATCTTAAAAGATTTAATATATTGATGCTTCAGTCATGATTGATCTTTTTCGAATAAAGTTAGAAAAAAAATTAATTTTTTTCTTATGATATTTTTAAAGCTTTGCCAAAGAGTTATATATGTTTACAGAGCCAAACTTAAAATGAACGAATAAAAATGATTTTTAGCCTATTTATCTTAAAAATTTTATATTTATAGTCAAAAAATTTTAGATTTTACTCAAAACTATGTATCTATTTGGCTCCAAATTCCCCAATCTTTTTAAATAGCTTTTAATAAATTAAAGCAAATTTAGAAATAACTAGGCATCTATATTCTTAATAATTAATGTATCGCTTTTTATTTAGTTTATTAGAAAAATTGGTATTAATTCTATTTTTTAACATCTATAATTATAGCAAAAAATGAATAGAGTGTGATTCTAAATTTTTGAATAAGATAAAAAATTGAAAATAAATTTTTAGAAATAGAACTTCAAACTTCAAACTAAATAAATAAGAAAAAATTAAAAAATATGTCTTCATTTGAATTTAGATAGACGTTTTAATTAAAAGGATTTTCAATAAAGAAGATTCAATTTGAAAAAATAGTAAAAAACCATTATTGAATGAGTTAAAATAAAGAATGCTTTATTTATATAAAGTAATAAGAATGCTAGAGTATTAATATTTTTCTTAAGAAATACAAGCAGACAAGATAATTTATTCCAGATTAAAGAAGATATTTTATATGATTATAATAAATTTATCTTTTAAGTTGATATATTTTGGTACTAACAAAATAGAAATTCAATTTTAGAATAGTTTTTGTGTTAAACTTGAAAAATAGCAATGAAGAGAATTTTATATATTTTATTTTCGATTTTTATTATTTGAATGACAAGTAATAAAAGGAAAATTCTTATTAAGTTAAAAAGAAAAATAAGAAATTTAATTCTAGTTATTTAATCGACTTAAAAATAAATAAATTTATCTTATTGTTGAGGAAATTACAATTAAGAAAATTCATACTTAAAATTTAAAATTTAAAGTACGAAAATTAGAAAAAATACAAATTATAAAATATTAAAATTTAATAATCTAAGAAAAAGAAAAAGAAATTATATATTAAATAGTATAATTTCATTTTAAATTATTTTTAAGAAAAAGCTTCGTTTATTTTGTATAGAATTTCAGCTTAAAATAAATTAAAAAAACATTCAACTATTAAATATATTTCTTAATTTTTAACCTTAAAATAAATAATTTCATAAATAATCATGTAATGTATTAAAATTTTAAAGAAAATCTAATTATGCTCAGTTTTTTATCTTAGAACATATATTATAAACTTTAAATTAAGAAATGATGATTTAAATAAATTGTTTTTGTTCAATTTTTGCATAATTCTTGATGCAACCATTCAAATCCCATCTCTACTTTTTCTCCATTATTGCTGGTCTTTAATATTTTATAATTTTATACTTTTCCCCATTATATTTTGGATTCATCAACTTGTTATGCTTATCCAGATAAGTCATTTTTGTTCTTTAAAAGAAGAACTGGAGTCTTTTCATCTTAGTTTTTTAAGAACTCATTCAATTCCTAAACTTACTAAGGATTGTTGTTATCCATAACGTATACCCAAGCATCAGCTTTAACTTAATCATTATAAGACGGAACATCTTTTAACTCATATTTTTTTCCTTAAAACTCAAATGAGTCTTATTGGATATTTTTAGTTTCTTCACATTATTTCTTCATCTACTTGTTTTTCAAAAAGTAAATGATACTAGTTTTACCTGATTTTGTAGGCCCAATAAAAACGATAGTTTTTTCTAAATTTTTCTAATCACGACCACAGCACTCTCCTCCCATATTTTATTTTAATATTTATTTTTTAATTAAATTTAAAAATTATAAAGAAATTTAAATTCAGAAAAAGAAATAAACATTTAAGATAAAACCAACATTTTATTTTATCATTTTAATGAGATGAAATTGAAAAAAAAAGACATAAAACAAAGAAAATTATTTAAATTACAAGAATAATAATTTTTTTGCTAGATCAATATAAAAATTTAAAAACTTTAATTTTAATAAAATTGAAAGCAAGATATCATTGAGATGTTTTAAAAATATATTTAAAGACAAATAGTTTTAAAGAAGTTAATTTTAGCATCTTATTTATTAAGAAAAATAATATTATGTTTTAAGAAATAGTTTTAGATTTTTTAATGATATAAGAAAATTTAACAATTTTGAATTTTTGAATTAAAATAAAAAATTTTATCTTATTAAAGTCATAATTTTTTTGTGAACACTTCCTGACTTTCTTTACTTCAATTTTCTTTTACTTGCTTTCCATTTTTTTTCTTAGCTAAATTATTATTCTTAATAATTACATTGCATTAGCATTGAAAGAATAACTTTTTTTTATTTAAAAAAATATTTTTATTTTTGCAATAATTTATAATTAAAAATTAAAAGTAATCTGTTAAGTTATTTTAAATAATTAGTTATAAATATCACTTTAAAACTAAAAGCATATTATAATTTTACTAAATATGTATCTAATAGATTAAATATATAATAAGTATTTAAAATAATTATGCTTATATTTTATAGGAAATTTTAGTGAGTTATTCTAAAATATTTATAAAGATTAGACTAAAAGTTAAAATATGAGTTCAATTTCATTAATTATTTACTTTTAGTTTGTGTAGAACATTTTATATTTAAGAAGTATAGTTAAAATTTAGGAAATTATAATTATTAATATCTTTTAATTATTGAAATATTAAATGAAATAAATAAGATTATTGCTAACTATTTAATTTAAAATACGTTTTATGTAAAAAATATGGAAAAGTTAAAATATAAAAATAGCTTTTAATGAACATTTATCTTGTTATAATTATCTCATATAAGCATTTATTTTATGAGTTTATTATTAAAAAATATTTACTTTAAACTTGCTAAGATCTTCACTGTCATAAGTTTTGATTATTTTAAGATTACTTTCATGATTTTTTCTTTTAGAGAAATTCCAAACATTTTTTAATGAGATAATTAACTGTTTTCCAAATATGAGAGGCTTCATTATCGACTTCAAGTAATTTTTTCCTTCAAAGCAAACCTTTTTGAGAGCATTATATTTTAAATATATTTCCAATTTATTTTTACTATATAAAAAATGGAAAACTTCTTGTAAAAAACCTCTTCTCAAAAGGATTCATCTTACGAGCAATAAAATATATTTTAAGCACTCCAATTGCTGTAATAAGAAAATTTCAACCTCCTAAGAACAGTTCAAGAACTAGAAAGAAAAATAGAGCACCTGATGTACAATTAATAAGAATAAATGAAAAATGAAAATAAATAGACAGGAAACAACAAAATAGAAGAGCTAGAGAAAAAATTCGACTAATTCGCAGAACTAACTGAAAGCATATTTTTGCAAAATATACAGGGGAATGATCCTATGGATGTGAAGAAACAGCCTGCAATAAAAGATATTCCCTATAGGAAAATACTGCGATGCTGATACTGCAAGAGACCAGGACACAAAGTTAGAAACTGTTTCTAATTCCAATAAAAACAGAAAGCAGAAAATTTAAAGCTATGAAGAACCATAAGTAAACTATATTGCATTGCGGAAGGAAGAATTTATAGAAGAAAGATATACGCAGGATATGAAATTCTAGAAGACGTGATTATAGCAGGACAAAGAAGAAATGAACAAATGCTTGGAATGAAGATTGATTGAAGCAAGATTATGAAAATAAAAAAGGGAGAACATAGCACAGATAGATATGTGCTTCAAGAAGAAGACCCAGAAGAAGACTGGAAATGGAAATTTTAACAAAACTATTAAACTTTAAAAAGTGACGAACCTTATTGATAGATGGGATCACTATAATTAATTATAAATTATATATATATTTTTTAAAACCGCCATAGTTGTTCGAAGGTGAACAACAAGGTCATCTTCATCAGAGGTTGGGGAAGTTAAGTACCCATAATCGACTTTATGTCTTCCTCTGCTTTAGCTTGGCCTCGAGAAATAAGATTCTTAGACCTTCGACACTGTCTTGGCATAATTTATTTTTGATTGTGGAACGAAAAAGAAATAATATTGCGAGCTTCATCAGAGGTGGGGAATTTAAGTACCCATAATTGACACATGTCGTCCTCTGCTTTGGTGATGCAATGAGACACAATCCTGCCATGTCCTTGGACCTCCAGCAAGTATTAAAGATTACGAGTATTGTAAAATTATATCAGTATTGAACATTTTTATCAGTACTGAATAATTATACCAGTATTGAACAAGGTCTACCAGTATCTGATAATTTTATCAGTAACAAACATTCTTGTCAGTATGAAACATTTTTTAAAGAACTGCGCACCAACGAGAGTGCTACGCGCTCTATAATCAAATTTATTTATTCTCTTTTCTTTTTGCTTAAATTGCTAGCAATATCCTTATTTATTTCCTACCCGCTTACAATTTCAGCAATCTTAACTCTTTAACTAGAAAATCTTTTGTTACAGGTTATTGATCTATTTCCATTGGCTCATTGAGAATTTAGGAATTTTATGGATAAAAATTATCCCAGGATTCAAATCAGGATTTTTCGCGGCTCCAAAAAGGCAGAAGTTAACGATATCCTAGAGAGACTAGGATCAGGAAATCGGAATAAAAAGGATCAACCATCAAATTGATTCTCCTACTTCTGAAGAAAAAGCCAAGGAAATATGCTAAAAGTATTATACGGTCGGAAGTCTCGAATCTCACCATAGAGCAGTAAATAAGCTATGAATACCTGATAAAAGTGGTGCTTGACCTCCAGGAAGAGGTCAAAAGCAGAAGAAAGATAATAATAGACTGATGGAAAGCTTGAACTTGCAGAGGAAATAGAATA
Organism: Loxodes magnus; assembly: GCA_946699065.1. Taxonomy (NCBI): domain Eukaryota; phylum Ciliophora; class Karyorelictea; order Loxodida; family Loxodidae; genus Loxodes; species Loxodes magnus. The sequence continues at coordinate 516,978 of CAMPDV010000130.1, read as the reverse complement.
AAGACTCATGATTTACAAAAGAGACCTTAATGCATTTTTAAATATTTCACAAGACCAGAACAATTAGTCATAACAGTAACAATAGAAGCAGAAAGAACTAATCAACAAAATAGAAATAATAGAAGAAAAACAGTAAAAGATAACATAAATGGATTTACAAGAACAAGGAAATGACCCAATGATAATCGAAGGAAAAAATAACCCAAGATTTAAGCGAGAAGCAAAAAGAAACTCGAATGCATCTACGGAAAAGATGCTAGAAATTTCAAAACTTTAAATAAGAATACTGAAACTACAAAAATAAGTTGGAGAATAAAAAGAAGATTCAGCAACAACTAAAACAGAAAAGAGAAAGATTATATTACAACAAATTTGGAAAAATATAAAAAATCAAAGATGTCAATCCTTATCTAGGCGAAAGGATAACTAAGTGGCAGTTTGCATATCAAGGAGAAGAGTTGTAGAGACATTAAAACTTTTATATTTAGCCTCTGGAGCAATCATGAGGCTGGCGGTAAAAAGGTTGAAATACCTTCAAGAACATCAAGCATTTAATTTTGTATTTGTATTAAGATTTTTATGGTTTAATTTTCTAATATCTTAAATTTCTCTTACGATCTATTCTGTCTAGTGAATCCCTTAAATTTTCTACAATAAATTTTTTAAAATATATTTCAAATTCAAATAATTATATAAAAATTATTAAGTTTTTGTATAAAAATAATTTTTCAATTTTTATATCTTGAATTAATATTATTTTTTATTTTAATTAAGAAATGATGATTTAAATAAATTGTTTTTGTTCATTTTTTGCATAATTCTTGATGCAACCATTCAAATCCCATCTCTACTTTTTCTCCATTATTGCTGGTATCATATGTTTTATAATTTTATACTTTTCCCCATTATATTTTGGATTCATCAACTTGTTATGCTTATCCAGATAAGTCATTTTTGTTCTTTAAAAGAAGAACTGGAGTCTTTCCATCTTAGTTTTTTAAGAAATCATTCAATTCCTAAACTTACTAAGGATTGTTGTTATCCATAACGTATACCCAAGCATCAGCTTTAACTTAATCATTATAAGACGGAACATCTTTTAACTCATATTTTTTTTCTTAAAACTCAAATGGGCATTATTGGATATTTTTAGTTTCTTCACATTATTTCTTCATCTACTTGTTTTTCAAAAAGTAAATGATACTAGTTTTACCCGATTTTTTAGGTCCAATAAAAACGATAGTTTTAAAGGGTTCATTTTTATCCTTCTCACGAATCGAACAACATTCCGCTCCCATATTTTATTAATTTAATTCATAATTAAATTAAATTAAATGAATTACAAGATAAATTTATCTTAAAAAGTTTAAAAAAATTAAAATTATTTCTATCCCTTTATTGAAATAAAGTCTTAAAGATAATGAAAAATAGATTAAAAAATAATAATCTAATTAAAGAAAAACTAAACTGATGATTTACTGGGACAGTATAATAAATTTAATATTTTTGCTTTAAATGGAACTGAAATAAAAATATCACTGAGATATTTTAATATTTTATTTAAAGGCTAATTAGTTGTAATTAAATTAATATTAATAGCCTTTTTATTAAGAATATCATTTTAGTTTTTATTATAAATCAAATTGGATAAACTTCAGAATCAAAGAGTAGGCTAGGTGAGATCACTTAATAAGATATCACTATACTTACATAAATTTGAATACTCATAACTAATTGTTAAATTATTTTAAGTGTGAGAATTAAAGGCTAAGACGAATAGAATGTAAGCAAGTGGGTTAAAAATATAACACTTGGTCAGAGCCGAATACCAATCGATATACCAATTTTGATATAAATTTCAAATTTTGGAAAGCATTTGCTAAATTTTAAAGATTTTGGATATTTTTTAATAGAATAATTATTTTTATTTAAAGTCTATAGACCTTAAAAATAGTAATTAATTTGGGATCTTGAACACAATTAGATTTTATCATTTTAATGAGATGAAATTGAAAAAAAAAGACATAAGACAAAGAAAATTATTTAAATTACAAGAATAATAATTTTTTTGCTAGATCAATATAAAAATTTAAAAACTTTAATTTTAATAAAATTGAAAGCAAGATATCATTGAGATGTTTTAAAAATATATTTAAAGACAAATAGTTTTAAAGAAGTTAATTTTAGCATCTTATTTATTAAGAAAAATAATATTATGTTTTAAGAAATAGTTTTAGATTTTTTAATGATATAAGAAAATTTAACAATTTTGAATTTTTGAATTAAAATAAAAAATTTTATCTTATTAAAGTCATAATTTTTTTGTGAACACTTCCTGACTTTCTTTACTTCAATTTTCTTTTACTTGCTTTCCATTTTTTTTCTTAGCTAAATTATTATTCTTAATAATTACATTGCATTAGCATTGAAAGAATAACTTTTTTTTATTTAAAAAAATATTTTTATTTTTGCAATAATTTATAATTAAAAATTAAAAGTAATCTGTTAAGTTATTTTAAATAATTAGTTATAAATATCACTTTAAAACTAAAAGCATATTATAATTTTACTAAATATGTATCTAATAGATTAAATATATAATAAGTATTTAAAATAATTATGCTTATATTTTATAGGAAATTTTAGTGAGTTATTCTAAAATATTTATAAAGATTAGACTAAAAGTTAAAATATGAGTTCAATTTCATTAATTATTTACTTTTAGTTTGTGTAGAACATTTTATATTTAAGAAGTATAGTTAAAATTTAGGAAATTATAATTATTAATATCTTTTAATTATTGAAATATTAAATGAAATAAATAAGATTATTGCTAACTATTTAATTTAAAATACGTTTTATGTAAAAAATATGGAAAAGTTAAAATATAAAAATAGCTTTTAATGAACATTTATCTTGTTATAATTATCTCATATAAGCATTTATTTTATGAGTTTATTATTAAAAAATATTTACTTTAAACTTGCTAAGATCTTCACTGTCATAAGTTTTGATTATTTTAAGATTGCTTTCATGATTTTTTCTTTTAGAGAAATTCCAAACATTTTTTAATGAGATAATTAACTGTTTTCCAAATATGAGAGGCTTCATTATCGACTTCAAGTAATTTTTTCCTTCAAAGCAAACCTTTTTGAGAGCATTATATTTTAAATATATTTCCAATTTATTTTTACTATATAAAAAATGGAAAACTTCTTGTAAAAAACCTCTTCTCAAAAGGATTCATCTTACGAGCAATAAAATATATTTTAAGCACTCCAATTGCTGTAATAAGAAAATTTCAACCTCCTAAGAACAGTTCAAGAACTAGAAAGAAAAATAGAGCACCTGATGTACAATTAATAAGAATAAATGAAAAATGAAAATAAATAGACAGGAAACAACAAAATAGAAGAGCTAGAGAAAAAATTCGACTAATTCGCAGAACTAACTGAAAGCATATTTTTGCAAAATATACAGGGGAATGATCCTATGGATGTGAAGAAACAGCCTGCAATAAAAGATATTCCCTATAGGAAAATACTGCGATGCTGATACTGCAAGAGACCAGGACACAAAGTTAGAAACTGCTTCTAATTCCAATAAAAACAGAAAGCAGAAAATTTAAAGCTATGAAGAACCATAAGTAAACTATATTGCATTGCGGAAGGAAGAATTTATAGAAGAAAGATATACGCAGGGTATGAAATTCTAGAAGACGTGATTATAGCAGGACAAAGAAGAAATGAACAAATGCTTGGAATGAAGATTGATTGAAGCAAGATTATGAAAATAAAAAAGGGAGAACATAGCACAGATAGATATGTGCTTCAAGAAGAAGACTGGAAATGGAAATTTTAACAAAACTATTAAACTTTAAAAAGTGACGAACCTTATTGATAGATGGGATCACTATAATTAATTATAAATTATATATATATTTTTTAAAACCGCCATAGTTGTTCGAAGGTGAACAACAAGGTCATCTTCATCAGAGGTTGGGGAAGTTAAGTACCCATAATCGACTTTATGTCTTCCTCTGCTTTAGCTTGGCCTCGAGACATAAGATTCTTAGACCTTCGACACTGTCTTGGCATAATTTATTTTTGATTGTGGAACGAAAAAGAAATAATATTGGATCTTCATCAGAGGTGGGGAATTTAAGTACCCATAATTGACACATGTGGTCCTCTGCTTTGGTGATGCAATGAGACACAATCCTGCCATGTCCTTGGACCTCCAGCAAGTATTAAAGATTACGAGTATTGTAAAATTATATCAGTATTGAACATTTTTATCAGTACTGAATAATTATACCAGTATTGAACAAGGTCTACCAGTATCTGATAATTTTATCAGTAACAAACATTCTTGTCAGTATGAAACATTTTTTAAAGAACTGCGCACCGACGAGAGTGCTACGCACTCTATAATCAAATTTATTTATTCTCTTTTCTTTTTGCTTAAATTGCTAGCAATATCCTTATTTATTTCCTACCCGCTTACAATTTCAGCAATCTTAACTCTTTAACTAGAAAATCTTTTGTTACAGGTTATTGATCTATTTCCATTGGCTCATTGAGAATTTAGGAATTTTATGGATAAAAATTATCCCAGGATTCAAATCAGGATTTTTCGCGGCTCCAAAAAGGCAGAAGTTAACGATATCCTAGAGAGACTAGGATCAGGAAATCGGAATAAAAAGGATCAACCATCAAATTGATTCTCCTACTTCTGAAGAAAAAGCCAAGGAAATATGCTAAAAGTATTATACGCTCGGAAGTCTCGAATCTCACCATAGAGCAGTAAATAAGCTATGAATACCTGATAAAAGTGGTGCTTGACCTCCAGGAAGAGGTCAAAGGCAGAAGAAAGATAATAAGAGACTGATGGAAAGCTTGAACTTGCAGAGGAAATAGAATAAAGACTCATGATTTACAAAAGAGACCTTAATGCATTTTTAAATATTTCACAAGACCAGAACAATTAGTCATAACAGTAACAATAGAAGCAGAAAGAACTAATCAACAAAATAGAAATAATAGAAGAAAAACAGTAAAAGATAACATAAATGGATTTACAAGAACAAGGAAATGACCCAATGATAATCGAAGGAAAAAATAACCCAAGATTTAAGCGAGAAGCAAAAAGAAAATCGAATGCATCTACGGAAAAGATGCTAGAAATTTCAAAACTTTAAATAAGAATACTGAAACTACAAAAATAAGTTGGAGAAAAAAAAGAAGATTCAGCAACAACTAAAACAGAAAAGAGAAAGATTATATTACAACAAATTTGGAAAAATATAAAAAATCAAAGATGTCAATCCTTATCTAGGCGAAAGGATAACTAAGTGGCAGTTTGCATATCAAGGAGAAGAGTTGTAGAGACATTAAAACTTTTATATTTAGCCTCTGGAGCAATCATGAGGCTGGCGGTAAAAAGGTTGAAATACCTTCAAGAACATCAAGCATTTAATTTTGTATTTGTATTAAGATTTTTATGGTTTAATTTTCTAATATCTTAAATTTCTCTTACGATCTATTCTGTCTAGTGAATCCCTTAAATTTTCTACAATAAATTTTTTAAAATATATTTCAAATTCAAATAATTATATAAAAATTATTAAGTTTTTGTATAAAAATAATTTTTCAATTTTTATATCTTGAATTAATATTATTTTTATTTTAATTAAGAAATGATTTAAATAAATTGTTTTTGTTCAATTTTTGCATAATTCTTGATGCAACCATTCAAATCCCATCTCTACTTTTTCTCCATTATTGCTGGTCTTTAATATTTTATTATTTTATACTTTTCCCCATTATATTCTGGATTCTTCAACTTGTTATGCTTATCCAGATAAGTCATTTTTGTTCTTTAAAAGAAGAACTGGAGTCTTTTCATCTTAGTTTTTTAAGAAATCATTCAATTCCTAAACTTACTAAGGATTGTTGTTATCCATAACGTATACCCAAGCATCAGCTTTAACTTAATCACTATAAGACGGAACATCTTTTAACTCATATTTTTTTCCTTAAAACTCAAATGAGTCTTATATGATATTTTTAGTTTCTTCATAAGATCTCTTTATCTATTTGTTTTTCAAATAGTAAATGATACTAGTTTTACCCGATTTTTTAGGTCCAATAAAAACGATAGTTTTAAAGGGTTCATTTTAATCCTTCCCATCACGAATCGAACAACAATTCGCTCCCATATTTTATTAATTTAATTCATAATTAAATTAAATTAAATGAATTACAAGATAAATTTATCTTAAAAAGTTTAAAAAAATTAAAATTATTTCTATCCCTTTATTGAAATAAAATCTTAAAGATAATGAAAAAATATATTAAAAAATAATAATCCAATTAAAGAAAAACTAAACTGATGATTTACTGGGACAGTATAATAAATTTAATATTTTTGCTTTAAATGGAACTGAAATAAAAATATCACTGAGATATTTTAATATTTTATTTAAAGGCTAGTTAGTTGTAATTAAATTAATATTAATAGCCTTTTTATTAAGAATATCATTTTAGTTTTTATTATAAATCAAATTGGATAAACTTCAGAATCAAAGAGTAGGCTAGGTGAGATCACTTAATAAGATATCACTATACTTACATAAATTTGAATACTCATAACTAATTGTTAAATTATTTTAAGTGTGAGAATTAAAGGCTAAGACGAATAGAATGTAAGCAAGTGGGTTAAAAATATAACACTTGGTCAGAGCCGAATACCAATCGATATACCAATTTTGATATAAATTTCAAATTTTGGAAAGCATTTGCTAAATTTTGAAAAGAATTTGGATATTTTTTAATAGAATAATTATTTTTATTTAAAGTCTATATACCTTAAAAATAGTAATTAATTTGGAATCTTGAACACAATTAGATTTTATCATTTTAATGAGATGAAATTGAAAAAAAAAGACATAAAACAAAGAAAATTATTTAAATTACAAGAATAATAATTTTTTTGCTAGATCAATATAAAAATTTAAAAACTTTAATTTTAATAAAATTGAAAGCAAGATATCATTGAGATGTTTTAAAAATATATTTAAAGACAAATAGTTTTAAAGAAGTTAATTTTAGCATCTTATTTATTAAGAAAAATAATATTATGTTTTAAGAAATAGTTTTAGATTTTTTAATGATATAAGAAAATTTAACAATTTTGAATTTTTGAATTAAAATAAAAAATTTTATCTTATTAAAGTCATAATTTTTTTGTGAACACTTCCTGACTTTCTTTACTTCAATTTTCTTTTACTTGCTTTCCATTTTTTTTCTTAGCTAAATTATTATTCTTAATAATTACATTGCATTAGCATTGAAAGAATAACTTTTTTTTATTTAAAAAAATATTTTTATTTTTGCAATAATTTATAATTAAAAATTAAAAGTAATCTGTTAAGTTATTTTAAATAATTAGTTATAAATATCACTTTAAAACTAAAAGCATATTATAATTTTACTAAATATGTATCTAATAGATTAAATATATAATAAGTATTTAAAATAATTATGCTTATATTTTATAGGAAATTTTAGTGAGTTATTCTAAAATATTTATAAAGATTAGACTAAAAGTTAAAATATGAGTTCAATTTCATTAATTATTTACTTTTAGTTTGTGTAGAACATTTTATATTTAAGAAGTATAGTTAAAATTTAGGAAATTATAATTATTAATATCTTTTAATTATTGAAATATTAAATGAAATAAATAAGATTATTGCTAACTATTTAATTTAAAATACGTTTTATGTAAAAAATATGGAAAAGTTAAAATATAAAAATAGCTTTTAATGAACATTTATCTTGTTATAATTATCTCATATAAGCATTTATTTTATGAGTTTATTATTAAAAAATATTTACTTTAAACTTGCTAAGATCTTCACTGTCATAAGTTTTGATTATTTTAAGATTGCTTTCATGATTTTTTCTTTTAGAGAAATTCCAAACATTTTTTAATGAGATAATTAACTGTTTTCCAAATATGAGAGGCTTCATTATCGACTTCAAGTAATTTTTTCCTTCAAAGCAAACCTTTTTGAGAGCATTATATTTTAAATATATTTCCAATTTATTTTTACTATATAAAAAATGGAAAACTTCTTGTAAAAAACCTCTTCTCAAAAGGATTCATCTTACGAGCAATAAAATATATTTTAAGCACTCCAATTGCTGTAATAAGAAAATTTCAACCTCCTAAGAACAGTTCAAGAACTAGAAAGAAAATAGAGCACCTGATGTACAATTAATAAGAATAAATGAAAAATGAAAATAAATAGACAGGAAACAACAAAATAGAAGAGCTAGAGAAAAAATTCGACTAATTCGCAGAACTAACTGAAAGCGTATTTTTGCAAAATATACAGGGGAATGATCCTATGGATGTGAAGAAACAGCCTGCAATAAAAGATATTCCCTATAGGAAAATACTGCGATGCTGATACTGCAAGAGACCAGGACACAAAGTTAGAAACTGCTTCTAATTCCAATAAAAACAGAAAGCAGAAAATTTAAAGCTATGAAGAACCATAAGTAAACTATATTGCATTGCGGAAGGAAGAATTTATAGAAGAAAGATATACGCAGGGTATGAAATTCTAGAAGACGTGATTATAGCAGGACAAAGAAGAAATGAACAAATGCTTGGAATGAAGATTGATTGAAGCAAGATTATGAAAATAAAAAAGGGAGAACATAGCACAGATAGATATGTGCTTCAAGAAGAAGACCCAGAAGAAGACTGGAAATGGAAATTTTAACAAAACTATTAAACTTTAAAAAGTGACGAACCTTATTGATAGATGGGATCACTATAATTAATTATAAATTATATATATATTTTTTAAAACCGCCATAGTTGTTCGAAGGTGAACAACAAGGTCATCTTCATCAGAGGTTGGGGAAGTTAAGTACCCATAATCGACTTTATGTCTTCCTCTGCTTTAGCTTGGCCTCGAGACATTAGATTCTTAGACCTTCGACACTGTCTTGGCATAATTTATTTTTGATTGTGGAACGAAAAAGAAATAATATTGGATCTTCATCAGAGGAAGGGAATTTAAGTACCCATAATTGACACATGTGGTCCTCTGCTTTGGTGATGCAATGAGACACAATCCTGCCATGTCCTTGGACCTCCAGCAAGTGTTAAAGATTACGAGTATTGTAAAATTATATCAGTATTGAACATTTTTATCAGTACTGAATAATTATACCAGTATTGAACAAGGTCTACCAGTATCTGATAATTTTATCAGTAACAAACATTCTTGTCAGTATGAAACATTTTTTAAAGAACTGCGCACCGACGAGAGTGCTACGCGCTCTATAATCAAATTTATTTATTCTCTTTTTGCTTAAATTGCTAGCAATATCCTTATTTATTTCCTACCCGCTTACAATTTCAGCAATCTTAACTCTTTAACTAGAAAATCTTTTGTTACAGGTTATTGATCTATTTCCATTGGCTCATTGAGAATTTAGGAATTTTATGGATAAAAAATTATCCCAGGATTCAAATCAGGATTTTTTGCGGCTCCAAAAAGGTAGAAGTTAACGATATCCTAGAGAGACTAGGATCAGGAAATCGGAATAAAAAGGATCAACCATCAAATTGATTCTCCTACTTCTGAAGAAAAAGCCAAGGAAATATGCTAAAAGTATTATACGCTCGGAAGTCTCGAATCTCACCATAGAGCAGTAAATAAGCTATGAATACCTGATAAAAGTGGTGCTTGACCTCCAGGAAGAGGTCAAAAGCAGAAGAAAGATAATAATAGACTGATGGAAAGCTTGAACTTGCAGAGGAAATAGAATAAAGACTCATGATTTACAAAAGAGACCTTAATGCATTTTTAAATATTTCACAAGACCAGAACAATTAATCATAACAGTAACAATAGAAGCAGAAAGAACTAATCAACAAAATAGAAATAATAGAAGAAAAACAGTAAAAGATAACATAAATGGATTTACAAGAACAAGGAAATGACCCAATGATAATCGAAGGAAAAATAACCCAAGATTTAAGCGAGAAGCAAAAAGAAACTCGAATACATCTATGGAAAAGATGCTAGAAATTTCAAAACTTTAAATAAGAATACTGAAACTACAAAAATAAGTTGGAGAATAAAAAGAAGATACAGCAACAACTAAAACAGAAAAGAGAAAGATTATATTGCAACAAATTTGGAAAAATATAAAAAATCAAAGATGTCAATCCTTATCTAGGCGAAAGGATAACTAAGTGGCAGTTTGCATATCAAGGAGAAGAGTTATAGAGACATTAAAACTTTTATATTTAGCCTCTGGAGCAATCATGAGGCTGGCGGTAAAAAGGTTGAAATACCTTCAAGAACATCAAGCATTTAATTTTGTATTTGTATTAAGATTTTTATGGCTTAATTTTCTAATATCTTAAATTTCTCTTACGATCTATTCTGTCTAGTGAATCCCTTAAATTTTCTACAATAAATTTTTTAAAATATATTTCATATTCAAATAATTATATAAAAATTATTAAGTTTTTGTATAAAAATAATTTTTCAATTTTTATATCTTGAATTAATATTATTTTTATTTTAATTAAGAAATGATTTAAATAAATTGTTTTTGTTCAATTTTTGCATAATTCTTGATGCAACCATTCAAATCCCATCTCTACTTTTTCTCCATTATTGCTGGTCTTTAATATTTTATAATTTTATACATTACCCCATTATATTCTGGATTCATCAACTTGTTATGCTTATCCAGATAAGTCATTTTTGTTCTTTAAAAGAAGAACTGGAGTCTTTTCATCTTAGTTTTTTAAGAACTCATTCAATTCCTAAACTTACTAAGGATTGTTGTTATCCATAACGTATACCCAAGCATCAGCTTTAACTTAATCATTATAAGACGGAACATCTTTTAACTCATATTTTTTTTCTTAAAACTCAAATGGGCATTATTGGATATTTTTAGTTTCTTCACATTATTTCTTTATCTATTTGTTTTTCAAATAGTAAATGATACTAGTTTTACCCGATTTTTTAGGTCCAATAAAAACGATAGTTTTAAAGGGTTCATTTTTATCCTTCTCATCACGAATCGAACAACATTTCGCTCCCATATTTTATTAATTTAATTCATAATTAAATTAAATTAAATGAATTACAAGATAAATTTATCTTAAAAAGCTTAAAAAAATTAAAATTATTTCTATCCCTTTATTGAAATAAAATCTTAAAGATAATGAAAAATAGATTAAAAAATAATAATCTAATTAAAGAAAAACTAAACTGATGATTTACTGGGACAGTATAATAAATTTAATATTTTTGCTTTAAATGTAACTGAAATAAAAATATCACTGAGATATTTTAATATTTTATTTAAAGGCTAATTAGTTGTAATTAAATTAATATTAATAGCCTTTTTATTAAGAATATCATTTTAGTTTTTATTATAAATCAAATTGGATAAACTTCAGAATCAAAGAGTAGGCTAGGTGAGATCACTTAATAAGATATCACTATACTTACATAAATTTGAATACTCATAACTAATTGTTAAATTATTTTAAGTGTGAGAATTAAAGGCTAAGACGAATAGAATGTATGTAAGTGGGTTAAAAATATAACACCCGGTCAGAGTCGAATACCAATCGATATACCAATTTTGATAAAAATTTCAAATTTTGGAAAGCATTTGCTAAATTTTGAAAAGAATTTGGATATTTTTTAATAGAATAATTATTTTTATTTAAAGTCTATATACCTTAAAAATAGTGATTAATTTGGAATCTTGAACACAATTAGATTTTATCAGGTTAAAAGGCATATGTGATGAAACAGTGTACCCGTGCTTGATACAAGCATCTAAGATTCTCTCTTGAAGTTTAGCAGCATAACTGCAATTGTTGGGATTCAATTAATATTTTTCTGTATTTGCAAAATAAGATGCAATCAAAATATGGATACTTATTCTATGTCTTCTAATTCGAGTTAGGATAGATTGAAGGTCACTATCAAATCTAGGACGCAATTTTAATTGACGGTTAAATCTAGTAGCACAAAAATGGATACTCCTTAGAATGAAGATGAAATTGACAAGAGGAGAATAAAATTAAAAAATAAATGATTTCTGGTAACCAAAAAATCCTGAATCCTTATGCAAACTAAACTTTTTATCTTACTCTCTTAATCTAAATTACTAAAGCTCTATTATAATAAAGGATAAATAAATTTCTTTTTTTAATTTATAAGTTTTAAATATAAAAGTTATGGTATTAATGATATTATTTCTTCGAATTATTTAACTGAAAGAAGAATTTAAAATATTGTTTAACATTTAAACTTTTAACATTATCTAACCTGTTTACTAATTTTTAAAGTTACTGTTAATGAAATTATTAAAGATAAACAAGAAACAAAACTTCAATATAAAACTTTTAAAACTCTTTTAATAGCGTATATTATAAATGGATATAAGATCTGCTTATTTAAATAAATAAAAATGATTATAGAGCGCGTAGCACTTCATTGGCGTGCAGGTCTTTTAATTTTAAGAAAAATTTTCTCATGTTTCTTGTTAAAATTCTAGAAGTTCAATGAATTATGTCAGCTTCTTCAAATGGAGAATCTTTTTATTAAAATCTATTCTTAAATCTTGAGTCAAATGCTTCAGTCTTCTTGAATAAGGTCTAAATAAGAATTAATTATTAAGTCAGTAATTAGAAGGCCCGTCAGTCAAACTTTCATACTGCTAGAGAGAACCCTCGGGGTAAGTTAGGCATGTCTCAACGGAGCTTATCCCCCTTCCCCGTGGTGGCATCTAGTGCGAGATTACTCGCAATGCAGTATACACTGCACCAGATTATCTACTACTTTTTCTGGCGCGGTAATCTTCCATTTTATATATATAATAAAGTTTTATAAAAGCATTAAAGAATTAAAATCAAATTATTTAAATTAAAAAATGGAATTGAAAAAGATAAAAATAAAATTATGATAAAAGTCTTTGATGCAAAAAGAAAGAGATATAAAGATTAAATAGTAAAACTTTTAGATAATGCAAAATTAACTATTTTAAATAAATTAAAAAAAATTATTTTTATTACATATATAATGTTCATAGATATTTTAAGGATCAATCGTTGTAGGATTTGTATTTTAGTGTTGGAATTAAAATTACTCTATCCTTATTTTACACTGTCAAGACTTTTTAGCAAAAATTTTCGAGATGCTTTTGATTTTTTATATTTATATTATCAAAAATGAGATATTATAACCGTTTAAGAGTTTTTATTTTCTTATTTAATAAGTTTATTTATATTATTACATATTGGTTCTGTTCTTATATTCTTAAATAAATATTTCCTACTTTAGATTTTCTTTCTATAATTCTTTGTTATATGCTCTTAAGCACTTTAACCTTGAAGATTAGAAAGAAATTTATAAAATACTTTTAATTGAAAAGCTGGTGTTCTGACTTTAAATTTTTCATTCATTTATACTAGGTTACTCTTTCCTCTTTCCAAAAATTTACTAGTTAGTTCAATTTAAATAAAACGATTGCCTGTAAATTTTCCATTGATATGTAATTTTTTAATCTTATTTTATTATTTTAAATTCTATTTCTTAGAAAATTCTTTCTTCCATTCCTTTTTTTAAATAAAGCTTGCTTAATTATTTTTTTTTAGAGTTTTAGAAAAATTTTTTCTTTCCCTTACTTAAATAATCTTGATTTTTTGAGCATCTCAAAATATTTTTAAATAACGATAATTATTTTTATTGTCGTTAATTATTTTGATTTATTCTTGCATTTAAGTAATATTTGAAATTGATTAGAACTAAAAAAATTCCAAAATAAAATTTGAAATAAGATATTTAAAAACTCTTTTTAATTTATCAGTTCTTTTAGAATTTTTTTATGAGTAAAAGTATTTAATAATATGATAATAATCTAATGATTAGAGATGTTATATTAACGAAAGATATCTAACCAAAGTTTTAGTTTTCTCAATTAAAAAGTTAATAATAGCAAAATATGAAAATAATATATACAAAACCAAATTACCGTCAAAATAAATCTTATATCTATTTTATTTAATGGATTGGATATTTTATTTTCTTGAGAAACCAATATTAGTAAATTTAATTTAATTTCACTTGTTTACTACTTTTTATAATTATCTTTCTTATTTTAAGGCTAATCTTTTGTCTAAAATGTACCTTCTAAATCTATTTACTTGATCATTAAAAAATACTAAAAGATAATTTTTATTTATAGATAAGCGATTCAAATAAAAATAGTACGATGGTTTTATTTAAAAGTTAAGAATAAATTTTTAAGTAAATCATTTTAATTTTCAAAATTTTTTACTGAATTGTTTCAGATTAATAAATTATAACTATTTATAGATGAAGAACCTAATTAAAATAGTGTCTCTAAATTTTGATTTAATTTTTTGGATTTTATAACATCTATATAAAAATAAGTTAATATGCCTATAATGAAATAATTTGAAATATTTAATGTTTATTTTTACAAAAACGCATCAAATATAAATTTTTTTTCTTTCTGTTTTATAAACATTTTTATACATCTGCCATTTCAAAATAAAATGATAAAGAATTTTTATCGATCTATTATATCATGTAGTTTTACTAATTAAACTTATAGTGACTATTTGATCAAGTTAAGATTTTACTAAGATAAAAGTCTTGAAATTTATTGCTCTGTTTTATTAATGAAATTAAGAAATTTAAATCTTGGAAATGGATCGAATTTAACAGTTTTAAATATAAATATTTTTAATAATATCTTCATTGATAATAACTTCATTTAAGTTTAAAAATGAAGATAATTATTTTTTATTTTAATAATATATTTTAAATGGAGAGGAGAAATCCTCTAACTGAAATTAACTTAGCCCATAGTACCAGGAAATACTTCAAGAGCGAACAAATTAAGCAAGAATCTTGGCAGGAGCCAAGAGGAAAGAAATAGAGGCATTTCGTAATGGTTGTTGAAAGATGCCGGATGATTAACTCTCTTGGGGCATCACTCCGACCATGCCCTATTAGAAAAAGAATTTCCAAAGGAGTGAAGCACTGGAGAAAACTTCCAAGGAGAAAATTTATTAACTTTAAATAAAATAAATTTAAAGTGCTTCTATCGAGAGTGCAACGTTCTAGAATCGAGTTTATTTTTCTATAATAATAGTATATTAATAATAATAATATGTTAATGAGGCCTCACCTTTATTTGGTCGCCACAAATCAGAAAGTTTTAATTTTATTAAACAATCTTGAAGAGAAGACTCCCTCTAGTTTTATTTCTTAGTATTGCTCTTGATCTTCTCCCTCAAAGATTTAAGGTCGTTTTCCCATCAACTGGGCTCAAAAGCTACCCAAGGCCACCACCAGACAACTAAGTCTGGGGGTATGCGTGCCATGTTTGCCTGGCACTATAGTTAGACTTAGGTTAGAGTAGAGGTCCAACCACTTTAGCTATGTTTTAGTGGGGAGACTTCCGTATTTTAAATTACAAATATTTAAAGAATTATTTCAATTTTTATTTTCTATTTTAATTTTATCTAAATTCTTGCGTTAATTAATTATTTAAAATTAAAAATAAATTTGTAGAGTTATTATAAGCAACTAGTTACAAAATTTTATTATAAAACTAATAAATTTTTTTTCAATTTGGACTTACTTATATATCTATTATTGAAAGATATTAGATGAAGTAAAAAAATATGTTTGTATATTAATTATTTTAAAAGAAGTGATTATGTAAAAATTATACAATAAACATTATTTTTGTTTAAAATGCTTATTAATGAAAAAGCATAGAGCATGTAACACCTCAATGATGCGGTTCTTATTAAATTGCTAAAGCATCTCAATCTTCTCAAGGATACCTTTTGGTATTAAATTTTCACATTTATTTTATCCCATACTTTATTCCCTCACTTTCTTGTTATAAATGAAAGCTTTCAGTTATCTTCTTATTAAATTTCCTTTTTTGTAAGCCTATTTAATTTTCTCCTCTGTATTTTTTTTATTGCCTTAAGTTTTTACAGACTCATAGAAACAATCCTCTTCCATCTCTTTAATCCTTTCCTATTTATTTGCTTCAAGTGACTAATAAATATCTCCAAAATTACATAAAAATCACAATCACCATCTATTACAACTTTTTTACATTTTTTAACATAATATTCTCAATATTCTAAATAATACCTATCTATCCAGTTTTCAATTTTTTCTTTTATTCACTAAATCATAATTTTCTAGAAAAAAAAAGAAAATTTAAAGCTTTTTAAGAAAATTAAGGACTTTTATATAAAAAAAGGTTTAATATACAATATAATTAATTTTAAATAAGAAAAGAAAACTATTTATTTATAATAAACCTTTTAAACAAAAAAAAGCAAAATTCATATTTAACTAAAGTTTTAGTATATTAAATTAAGTTAATTCTAAATATATAGGATTAAAATTTTAACTACCAATATTAAATGCAAATAAAGTGTAAGAAAAAGTAAAATACAATCTGATACATTTTTAATTAGTTTATTTATAGTAGAGTATATTAGAATATTCCATTTATTTATATTCAGTTTGCTACTTTATTTAGATAAAATATTTTATCTTAAAATTTAGTTTTAATTATGTGTTGTATAAAATGGATCAAAATTCTTCTTCAAAAGAACTAAATAAAATTAGTAATGGTTTGATAATAATAAATATAATGGCTGTTATTGGAGAATCAAACCTTAAAATCTTAAATCTTGGAATGTAAAGAAAAATTTAGGATTTTGTATTTATCGCTGAGGAGATATTGTAAGAAAATAAATAAATAAAAATGGAAATTAGTATCAAAGCGTAAACATAATAAGTAAATTTTCAGCTAAAATAATAGAAGAAGGACTAAATTAAATTACTAAGTAATCAATAATCTAGAAAAACTAAAGCAATAGAAATCATATGGATATTGAAAAAGCTTAAAAATTGATACTACCTAAAGAAGAATATCTTATTAAGATATTGATTCTGCAAGAGAAAAGGACGTTTAGTAAGACAACGTTAAATTTTTAACATAAACTAAAGAAATTAGGAAAAAAGACTTAAGAGAAAACTGAACTAAATAATCTGCACGCAAGAAGGGTAAATTTACGGAAGAAAATCATATCAAGGAATATAATTACATGAATCAATTACCTAAGCAAATAACATAATTATTAAAAAGAATGATAAAAGAAGCTATAAGATGCATAATAATAAAAGAGGAAGAAGAAGACTGAAATTCAGTGCAAGATGAAGATTTAGGTGAATTAAAAATTCAATAAGCAACTTATAAGGAAACAGCAGAAATATCTTGTTTCATCTTATAAACGATCTATTAAGAAACAAAGTTATTTTCTTAAATTATCTATATAAATACTTTTTAACTACTCCTTTAAATAGCATAAAGCTAATTAAATTTTATAATTTTCTTGATATTATTTAATATCCTTTATTTTCTTATTTTTTAATATACATCTCTATTAATATAGTTTATATTTATTATTTCTTGCTCTTTTAATATAAAAAATATTAGATTAATTAAATAAAATTTATTGATTATGAATATTAAATTTTAAGATCATTGAATATTTTAGCAAAAATAAAAGAAATTAATATTTCTATTTAAATAGTCAAACTATTTGATGAGCAAAGAGTGGAAATTTATAAGCTAAATAAAGAGAAAGGAATAAGAAAAATAATATCGAAAAGTAAAAATTCAATTTAAATTTTGAAACGAAAAAAGAAAATAATCATAATTTAACTATAGCAATATATATGAGTATATTTTTCATTCAAGGAATAAGATAGAGATTTGAGCTATAATGAATAAATTATTAAAAATGTATTTACTTATTAAAAAAGAAAGGAAAATTTAAATAAAGTTAAAACTTATTTTTAATTAACTTGAAACATTTTTTATAAATTATCAAAATACTTATTACAGATACTTTATAATTTATTGTAATTAGATATTCATTTAACTTATTTTATCAAAAATAGATGGAATATTTAGTGCTAGAAATTTTAAAATTTTCTACTTTATTTAAATTTTTTTATTATTTTTATTAATGTAAACGAAAATAAAATTTTAGTTCTAATAATTTTAATAGAGAAATAAAAAATTGTAATCTAAATAATTTATTCTTAAGTTTATTTAGAAAAAAGATTAAAATTTTTTTTTAATAAAAAAAAATATAAAAAATTATATAATTTTAGATTATTTGACTTAAAGAAAAAGATGAATTTATTTTGAATGCTTAATTAAATTGATCTTTATTTTGTTTGCCTTTTTAGATATTTTATTCGAAATACTTTTTAAATAAAGTTAAAGAGAATTTTAAGAGGTATATACTTTGAAATTTACAAACTTCGATTTTTTATTTTAAAATAAAAAAATTGATTTAAGTTTCTTTTTTCAGAAAAAGTAAATAATTACTAGAATAAAAAGTTAGTTATTTCAGTTAAGCATTCTAGGATTAAACACTTGGTTAAGCCATTAAAATCCTTCTTCTACTCCTTCTCCCTTATTATTGCTATTTAAAATATTATATTTCATATCTTTTCCAAAGTTTATTTGTCTTATATCAACTGAAATCTCTACTAAGTCACATTTATTTATGAAAAGTAAAACAGGAATTCTTTTATCAATGTTACTGAGAAATTAATTTAGTTCTAAATAATTTTAACCAGTCTAAGAATCATAGACATATACAAAGGCATCTGGCTTTATTTTAAAAAGTTAGTTTGGTAATTCTTTTAGTTCATACTGATATCCTTAAAATTCAATCAATGTTTATTCAATTGCTTCCGTTTTTTAATAAGTTTTTTTAATTTATTTATTTTTTAGGTAATAAATAATACTAGATTTACCGGATTTCTAAGGACCAACAAAAGCTATCGTTTTTATTTAATCTGAAAAACTATTATTCAATTAGTTTAAATTTTTTTTGTCTCCACAATTTATGCAAAAAGTTTCTAATAAGCTTCCCATATTTTTATAAAATTATCTTATAAATATAAGATGAAAATAAGTGTAATACGCTTAACCAATATGCATTGAATGTTAATTTAATTTTAGATGTTTTATATTTATTTTTAAATTAAAACTATTCTTTATCAAATTTTCCTCTTAAATCATTATTTTATATTATCTTTTAGATGAATTATTCAATATAAGCAGATTTAAACTTTCAACTACTTTATTTAAAAAATAAAAATATAAACTATTATCATTTTTATTCGGGTTAAACTGAAGAAAATAGATATCTGAAAACTTTTATTTAAGTTTATTTTTCTTAAGAAATGGGAAACTTATACTTCTTTAAAAATACTTTAAATAAGTATTTTCAATTTAAATTATTTAAAGTTTACAGAGTTAAATCTTCAATTTAAGAAAAACTAAAATTTAAAAATCAAGTGAATAAAAAACCCACATTTTTTGAATGCTTTTATATTTAAGGTTAAAGCAAAAATTTAATTAATTTATAAACAATTAATTAAAAATTTAATTTTTAAGTGTAATAAAAAGAAAAAAATTTCCTTTTTTTATTTTAAAATTTTAATCAAACTTAAAAGAAAAGGCTTTTGGCAATAGAAAATGTATTTTAAAAAAGTTTTTTGTCTACCTGAATTTATGTCAAGTCCAGGATTCATAAGTTAAAGTCAGCTAAAATCTAAGGATATGTTGCTTTTATTTACTAAACTTCTTTCTCTATAATTTTCCGTCAATTTTTTGTTTGAAAAGGAGTATTCCTTTTCGAATTTGCTTGCTAATCGTCTTTTTTTAATTATAGCTTCTCAAAAGATGTCAAGTACTGCTACATGTTTAAATATCTTTTTATAAGTTTTCGTTCTCTTTTAATTTCTTTCTAACTTCAAGAATTTTTAGAACTAGAAACTCCTTTCTAGTTATACGACCCGATGCTCTCTTTTTTAAGAATACCGGAGATATCCTGATGTTTTCCAGAAACAGCTATTAGAGAGTTCTATCGCTATGAGCAGCCAGACTTCAAGCCCCTACCAAAAGCGGATAATCTCGAAGACAGCATTCTCAGGCCATACCATCTTTTTAATTATATTTTCCTTTTTACTAATTTTATTATTTTCTAGCTATATGATTGTATATTTTTATTATATCCTACAAGTATTTTATCCATTGGTAAAAGAATTTAAAATGAATATTCCATAAAATTCTATTTTTCCTTTATGACATTTATAATATCAAAATATCTAGTTTTTTTCTCTTAAAGTATTATATTAATCTTTTAATTTTTGCTAATTAATAAATATTCTTTAAACATATTAAAATATTTATTTCCATTTTTTCTTATTTTAATAAACTTCAATTTACTTTGTTCTTTCAAGCTTTTTAGAAATATTTCTCATTCTTTTTGATAAAATAAATAAAGCATTAATTTCTTTTACTAAGATAATAAAACTTGCTAAATAAACTTTTATTTCTGACTTTTATTATTAAAAATAGAAAATGCTTGTTATAATTTCACAGTCTTGTTTATTTAAATACAATAATACTTAATATACATAATATCTTTTTATCTTAAATTTCTATTATATATAGATAGGTTGGAATAATCTTCCAACTGAATATGGCTTAAACTCCGATACCAGAAAGTGCACATAGGCGAAAAACCAAGCAAGAATCTTGGTAAAGTCAAGAGAAGAAAAGACTGAAGAGGCATCAAGCAGTATTAATGATAAAAGATTCCAGATACTAAGGTCTCTTAGGGTAGCATTCTGATTTCAGCCTAAAGAAGACAAGACTCACAAGGGAATGCTAGCACTGTTGAAGATTTCAGCGAGGAAATTTATCCTTTTAAAATCTTTATTAAAGAGCTGCGCGCCTCGGAGGTACTACGTGCCCCATAAACATATTTATTATAATAATAATAATATTAATTTTAAGTATTCCGTTTTAGGGATTTCAAACCCCGTCAGGAATACAGCAGTTCATGCTCCCTGCTGTTAAATATAAAATTTCGGGTCGCCCAATTTTAGCAAGATTGGGAACTCGGATTTTTCCAGGTTTTCCCTCCTTTAACTTGCCTTGGTTTCATCTTAATCTTGTATATTGAACCATCCGGGTTGCAATACATTCTTTTCATTCTTGCTTTTTTTTTTTTCTTCTTTTGTTGTTCTTTTATCCAATATTTCCTTATTTCTATTAGAATTTCTAACAATTCCGATAAAAATGTCATACGCTTCCACAACAGAAGCATTTTTTTTAATTTTGAATTATTTTCCTTGATTTGTTTGCTCTTTCTAGGCTTCGATTTCCATTTGTATAGCTCCAGTTTCGCTTTACTCTTTCTTAAAAATTTACAATTTCTCTTCTACTTTTCCGAGTCTATTATCCAGTTCAGTCTGTTTCTAAAGCTAATTTTAGGATTCGTTAGTCTGACTTTGTGAGATATTCCAAAAGGCGTTAAGATCTCTTTCCTAGGACATAAGTCTTGACTCAATTCCTTCTGCTAGGTCTAGCTTTACCATCAGCATATCATTGTCCTTCTTCAATCTCTTGACCTCTTCCTGGAGGTTCAGTACCACTTTGATGAGCTACTCCATGCTCATCTGGCCAGAAGGGTTGAACTCTGATACTTCCTGATGGAGAACAGACTTCATCTGTTTCCTCAGTTTCTCGCTTGAGGTTGGAATTTCCATGTGTATATTCTTCAAGATTGGCTTTCGTTCGTTTAGTTAGATTTCAAGTCTTTAGTTCAGTGTTGGTTAAGGTTGTGATAGAGAAGATTGTTAAGATTATTAAAACTTTTTTTCTTGCTTCCTCCCTTCCTTTTTGGCTTAGAAAGAGATGTATAGAAGCCTGACTTGAAATCTTCAACCATTTTTTTAATTTAAACTTATTTATTATTTATTAATAAAAAATATGGGTTAACGCTACTGTCAGTTTGGCTTTTACTTAACCACTTTAAGAAGATAAGCCTAATTTATTCAAGGTTCTCGTTAGCATCAAAGCTCTAGTTCCAAGTCAAATTCTCTGCTTTCTCATGCCTTATATCAGACAGAAGATAAAGAGGAAGATGTAATTACTTTGAGGAGGCTTTCAATTTTCTTAAGCAGACATCTAATTTTAGAAGATTTTTTCATCTGAATAAATAAAGAATTATGATTACATAAAACTTCCCATTTGGAGAAACAGAAATGCCTCAAGAAGGAATATGATTGAATAAAGAAGGCAAGAAAAAAAATTAAATTAAGAGAACACTAAAAAATTGTTTTAAACTTAATTCTTGACTAACCAATATACAGTGATATCACGTTAATATATTTATTATTTATTTATACTAAATAGAAATTAAAAAACAATACAATTTGACTTATTTTATTCTATGGATTTATTATTTTTGATTTTAATAAATCAAAAACACTAAAAATCAAGAAAAATCATTTTATTTTTGATTTTTATCTTTAAATATTAAAATTTTTATTAGTTTTCAGAAAAAATGTATATAAAAATATTTATTACCTCATGTTATAAAAATTTAATAATATGCTTCGCTAAAGTATAATTGATTAACTTGGTCTAAATATTTAATTTAGCATAAATTTTCTAAATTTTATTTATAAATAAAACTCACTTTTTAACTAAAATTTAGTTATTTAAACAAAATAATTTATTCAATCTTTCTTTAATTATTTAAATACTTATTAAAAAATATGTTAAATTTTAGAAATTTATTTTCATAGAATTGTTAAGCTAGTAAAAATGAAATATTTTTACTAGAAGAATAGTATTTTAAATTTAAGTTTCCGAAATAAAATTTTAATCTTATTTTTACTTTTTTTCTAAATTATTTTTGTACTTTTTACTCTTCGTTTTCTCAAATATTTATAATTATAATAGAATTATGTTAAAATAGTTAACTAATTTAAAATTTTATTCTCTTACTAAAAGTTTATCTAACTTTTTAAAAGAAAATGTAATTTTTCCTTTTTTGATCAAAATTGTACAAAACAAATAATAATAATTAACTAAAGTATAATAAGCCTAGATATTAAATTTAGAAATAATGTCTAAAATTTTATTATTTGAATTATTATTTTTCAGATTCTTCTCATACATCAAATTTCTCTATATCTTAATCTTAATCTTAAACTAAAATTAATTAATTTTCACTTTTTCAATCTATAATCATTTTGATTTTTATATTATTTTTTCAGTTTATTCAATTTAAAAACTGCAAAATGCTTGCGTTGTTTTATTCCTTTATTTTGTTTTAGATTTATAATTGATATTAATTTTTTATTTTTGTAGATAAAAAGTTTAATTTATTATGTTTGTATTTTTAAATTCTATATTTATATATAAAGTATATTTGTTTATATTTTCTTTTAATAAAGTTTCTTTTATTAATTTTATCATTTAATTACAAATTTAAACTTTTTAGCATTTTAACATTTTAAAATAAAAAATAGTGATGGGTAATCTTTGTGTTAGAAACACTAAATAGTAAGATAATTTTTTGCTTAATTAAACTGTATTAAATGAAAAGACTATTACTGTTATTGGACCTGCAAGATCTGGGAAATCTAGTCTTATTTATTTTTTGAAAAATAGAGAAACAAAAAGATAATGTGAAATAACTTAATTTGTTGAATAAACAGTCATTCAGTTCGAAGGAAGCCTTTATGATATAAAAGAAGTTCCAGAAGAATATAATCGTCAAATATTTACTGATGCATGAGTATATGTTTTAGATTAAAGCTAATAAACTGATTTTTCGGATTTAAATAATTTTTTAAGCAAGGCAAAAGCAAAAATACCTGTCCTAATTTTTTTAAACAAAAACGATTTAGTTTCTAACTCTTTAGATAATTCTCTAATAGAATTTTAACAAATAATATCGTACAAGATTCTAGAAAGTAATAATAAAGGAGATAATGTAATTGAAGGATTTAAATGGCTAGTAGAAATGCTAAAATAAGCTAAAAACAAAAAAATAGTTAAAAATATTTGATTTTTTGCTTTATTGTAAATTTTCTAAGGTTAAATTATAATATCCTTAAAGAAACTTTAAATTAAAGATATACTGTATTTCTAAATAAAAAGTTAATAAATTATTATTTAATTTATAAGCAATCTATTAATAATCGCTTTAATTACTTAAAATAAATAAAAATTAATTTTAAATTTTTCATTTTTATTTTAAAAGCAATTATAAAAGAAATTTACAAAAAGCAATATTAAATTCCTGAAAATATAAATAACTAAAATTTAAGGTAAAAAAGTAATTAAACTTTAATTTAAATAAAAATCATAATAATAAATTATAAATATAATATAATTAAACAATTAAAAAAAGAAACAAACTTATTCTTTATAAAAATATACAAAATTTAAAGATTGGCAACTTTCCTTTCTATCTTTGAATATAAGAATTTTTTCGCAAAAAATTACAAAAATAATAATAAAAATTTTTAAAATGAAAATAGATTTTTTCAATGTTTAGAAATAAAGAAGAATTAGATGATTAATCTAATCAAATCTAACAAAAATTAATAAATTTTTATTGTGAAATTTATTAGAAATCTTTAAGTTTTATTATGTAAAAATCTGGTATTTAAAAGTAATAATTAAATATAAATTTTTAATTAAAGAACAAATTTAAATATAAAATAAATAATTATTTCTCTTTAAATTTTTAATATAATATTTTTATAAATTAAATAAGTTTAAATTTAGAAAAAAGAGATTTAATAAAATAATTTTCTTTACATTTAATAAATAAAAGCTATAATTAAAAAGATAATGGGAGCTGAGATTGACCTTCTGAATCATACTTTCTGGCTTTATGGTTAGGAACAAGTTCCTTTCCTGTCGCTGAGAAAGTCCCTGGTCAAAGTCAACCTTTGCAAGGGAACGCCTTCCTCTTGATTATCCACTCCTGGTAGGGGCTTGAAGCCTGACTGCCCATAGCGATGGAGCTCCCTGGCAGCTGCTTTTCGAAAGCAACAGGATATCCCCGTTATCCCATGAAGGGAGTGTTGGGGTCGTTAAACTGCAAGAAGTTACAGTCCAAAAACTCTTTTAGTTTAAAATTAAATTAATAAATAAAAGCTATTTTAATAAAATTACAATTTTTAGTATCAACATGATTCATTTTGTTCTTTTAGAATTAAAAAAAGAAAAATTTAAGTTTATAAATTTAAGTGATCTAAATGATTTAAATAGAATACAACTCCATGAAATTAAATTTATTTTTATGGAATATTTAAAAATTTTAAATTAGAATATCAATATTGCTCTAAAAGAAATACAGTTAAATAAATGTTTTACTACTTTTCTTCTATTTAACTATAAATTAAAGAAATAAAAGGGAATAGATTATTAAAAATTCACAGCTTATAAATAAAAATAAAATATTAAATTTTATGATTATGTAGTTAATTTATAGGCCAACTGAAAGATTAATGAATGCATAAGCTTTTTTTAAAGGAAGATAAACATCAATTTGTTTAATAAATAACTTAATAAACTTAAATTAAATAAAAAATTAAATAGAATAAATAATAATTAATAATAATTAATAATAATTATATACTAAAAGTAATAAAAAGTTCTGCCTCCCCTGGGATCTCAACCAGGTACGTGCTGCCATTTTGGTTTTATGGATTGGATACCACGACCATTTTTTCCCTGTGGATGGTGTCCACGTTTCGTGCTCTGGTTTTGCAAAAATTCTTCTTTTAAAAACTCCTTACTAGTTTATATAAAGTTAGTTTATTTCCTTTCATCTTTTATTTTCTTCTTTTTTTATGAGGATTTTTCATTCCCTCTGCAATATTTTAGTAAATACCACTTCGATTTACAATAAAAGCAACTTTTAACTTAGTTTTACTCTTTTCTTTTTGGAAGAATTTTTTCTCTAGGACTCCAATTCGTTTTAATATTTCTTAGTTTGAACCTTCTTCATTGTTCATGCGATTTTGTTAAACTTTAGATGATTGATCTTCGATTATCATTCTATTTGATGTCTTAAAGCTTTTTTACGATTATAAATACAATTCTTGTTCACTTACTTTTTTTTTTCTATTAGTTAATTTTTTAATATTATTATTTCGTTATTTAAATCTTCAATTTCATTCATAAAATTGCGAATTCTCTCTCCTTAATTGAATATAATTTCGTCAAAGTCAGATATTCTTTAATTTAGTTCCTAATATTGTTCCATTGTTATTAATGCTGTATTATTTTAGTTCTCTTCCTTCTCTAGAATACCCACCATGATCTTACCTTGGGAGGAAGATCTCGATTCGTTCAACTTTTCTTTTTGTCTAATAGTCTTAACTGTTTTCTTTCTAATCTTTCTTGCTTAGTTCTTAGACATTCTTATTGAGTATTCCATTTTTTTCCCAACCTTAAACAGAATAAATTTGTTTGATATTTTATTGCCATTAATTTAAATTTTATCTATAACTAAAAAGTTATATTTAAAACATTAGTTATTCAAAGTATATATTTTACAATTATAAAACATTTAATGAGTGAAAAATGAAAATATTTTATTTTTAGCATTTATTTAAAAATAAAAAAATTGCATTAAAAGTAAACAATATTTTAAATAGATTTAATGAATATTTTAATTGCTATATATCATTTTAATTATGAAAAAGAAATTTCCATATTATTATGTTTTAGTTTTAGAATTAATTTAAAATAAAAATTTATTTTATTGACTGCTTATTTTATTTTTTAGTGCTTTTAACAAATCTTTAAGCTTCAAAAAAAGAAAGGAAAATATTAAAAAAATATCTTATTTATTTTAGATTTTTCTAATGATTAAAATTAAATTAAGTTGCAATAAAATTGAGTTCTATTTTACTTTATTTTTTTCTTCAGATTTCTTTAATTTAAAAATAATTAGTTAAATATCCTCAGTATAAAATAGAAAAAAGTTAGCTTAATTTTCTCTACGATAAATTATAGGAATCTTTATAATATTGATAAAATAAATTTAAACACTTTATAATCTAAAATATTAATTAAACTCTTATTTTGGTTATTTAAATTATAGCTTAGTTATCATAAAATTTTATTATTTAAAAGATAGTCAAATTATTAAATTCTATTTTATATGATTAAATATGCTAACGAAAAGAATGGTACAAGGAGCATAGATCCAAGTTATTATTTTAGTTAACTACGCTCTTTGGATTTATAGCGATGTGATGTACTATTTAATTATCCGAGAGAATGAGGCTTCGAAAAGAAGATTAGAATCTAACTTTTCGCAATATCTACGTTGGATTACAGAGTCAATAGCGTTTTATATTCCTTACAGATTAGACTGATAAGATCAACTCCAAACACACCTTCACATGAGCACATTATGCCTTATACTTAATGATCTTGGAGATCAAAATTCTGAGCTCTTAAACAAACCAAATTTTTAAATTTTAAGCTAATTGAATACAATTTTAAGCAAGTTCGTACTTTTATCTCTAAATTGAAGCATATTTTTAATTTTAAAGTGATAGATATTAAAAAATAAATTAAAGGTATAAATTTAATTTTTAGCATTTTTATAATATTATCTATTTTATTTTTGTTCTAATCTTAGAAAATATTAAATTTAATGATTAAATATGGGATAACTTAATTGTAAAAAATGTTCAGAATAAGCTTAAACTGAAGTTAATTATAAAACTATTGCTTTTACTGGATAGAAAGGAGCAGGAAAATCAAGTATTATTTACTTTTTAAAAAATAGAGAAATGAAAAAACATTGTAGTCCAACTAATGAAATTGAATAAACAGAAATTATCTTCAACGGATTACCATATGAAATAAAAGAAATCCCTGATTGATCATGATAATTATCCGCAGATGCATGAGTATTAGTTTTAGATCTTAGTAAAAACGAAAATTTTAAAGAGTTAGATCAATTTTTATAAAGAATTGGAAGTGAAATTCCTTTATTAATATTTCTAAACAAGAGTGATTTAGATTAGTTATATTTTTCAAGCTTCAAATTAGATTACAATAAACTAAAAAATTATAAAATTTTAAATACTAGCAATAATGGCTTAAACATTGTAGAAGGATTTGAGTGGTTAACCCAAAAACTTAATGAGCAAAACTTTTAAAAATTTAATTTTTTAACTTATCAAATAACTATTTATCATTAAAAGCATTAAAAAAGACGTAAAAATACAAAGGATTTAAACTCTTGCCAATTCTACAAGTAAACTAAAATTGAATATAAGAATATTATGTTTTTGCTTTAATCTATCAATCTATTTTAGAATGCTTTTGTAATCTCATTAATAAATCTATTTTTTATCATCAATTTCTTTTATTTTGAACAGATTAAGTAAGAATTTTCTAAATAACCTCTAAATAATCAGATTCCATAGTATTTTATTTTACATAGTAAAATAAAATAATAATTTTGATAAAAATAATTACTTAAAAGACATAATATTTAGTTAATAAAATATTATAATTAAAAATAATTTTTCTAGAATTAAATAGAATCATAGCTTTAATTAAATTACTGTATTTTAATTTCTTTATAAAGCAATTTTATGGTTTCTTCCTATTTCTTTTCTTTCAATATTCTCTTACTCTTTTTTTAAGCTTATTAAGAATAATTAAAGTTAGATAAAGTGATGAATTATTTTCCATTTTTTATTTTCTCTCCTATTTTTAGAATGTGGTAAAAGGTAATTATTTAATTTTTCCATTTTTTCTTTAATTTTAATAATTTTTATTGTCTAATAAAATATTATTACTTTATTTATTTTTTAAATGGAATCTGGTTTCTAGTCGAATGAGTAGGTAATCTGGTGCAGTCATAACTTCACTTCAAGTACTCTTGCAATAGATGTCACCACAAACAAGTAAAGGTGGGCCCATTGTGTGATAACCCTTATTTGTTTGAGGGTACTCTCTATCGATACGAGAGGTCGACTAGAGGGAACAAAAATCAGATTTCAGAGTTATCCTGATTTTTCATGTCGCTATTCTGATATGGAATATAGAAAGCAACAAAGACATGACTGAGATCACTAATAACTAATATTTAGAAGAACTTAACCTAATTGGGTTATTTGACGCAAATATTGGAATGTTCTCTAACTTCAGCCTTTAGAAGAATTACAAAAATTTAAAGAGAGAAGGCAATCAATTTTGATTATAAAAACGGAGAGAAGAAGATAAAAATCAAAGAGCCCAGATGAAGCTAGAAACATTTATAGCCTATTATTAATAATTAAATTTAGTTTCTTTATTTTTTCGTGGGGAACCAAGCAAAGGTGATACCACGCTAATTTAATTTATTTATTTTAAAATAATTTCATCATTTTTGTCAATTCTCAGTTAAATCCTATTTAAATTATCTTAAGTGAATTTTTCAGAAGATAATTTAAAAATCAATGAATAAGGCTAAAAAATTAAAATGCTTTGAAACAAATTAAAGACTTAAACAACAAAATCACTTGCTGATCACAGGTCTGTCTAAACTTAAAAAAATAAGAGCTTTAACTTTAATTGATCTAAGCAATTCTATAGGCTCTTAACCTTAATTTTAATCTTGAATTAAAGAACGAATTGTTTTGAGATATGCTGATATTGCAAGAAAATAAGAGAATTAGCAATAAATAGCTAAATTTTTGAAAAAAACAATGCTAGAGTTATAAAGTCAGTCAATTATTAAAAAATCTACTATATTTCTGAATTGAAATTATATAGTAAAAAGTATTTCTAAAGCATGAAATCAACATAAGTAACGATAAAATGAAACTGAAGCATGAATAATTCTTATTTAGAGAATATCCTTGCATGAAAAAGAAATTTTTTCGATATGAAGTGAATTTTTAAATCTTTGAGATATCTATTGCAAAATAAATTATCCCATGAAAGGAAAAAGAGGAAAACTAAATACAAAACTTTAAAAGACTAACTTAATGAAATGAAAAAAACACTTAATCAGCTATTATTCTTTCATAAAGTTTATTGTTTTTTAATTTCTATTTAGTATAAATAAATAATAAATATATTAACGTGATATCACTGTATATTGGTTAGTCAAGAATTAAGTTTAAAACAATTTTTTAGTGTTCTCTTAATTTAATTTTTTTGTTGTTGTATTCTTTATTCAATCATATTCCTTCTTGAGGCATTTCTGTTTCTCCAAATGGGAAGTTTTATGTAATCATAATTCTTTATTTATTCAGATGAAAAAATCTTCTAAAATTAGATGTATGCTTAAGAAAATTGAAAGCCTCCTCAAAGTAATTACATCTTCCTCTTTATCTTCTGTCTGATATAAGGCATGAGAAAGCAGAGAATTTGACTTGGAACTAGAGCTTTGATGCTAGCGAGAACCTTGAATAAATTAGGCTTATCTTCTTAAAGTGGTTAAGTAAAAGCCAAACTGACAGTAGCGTTAACCCATATTTTTTATTAATAAATAATAAATAAGTTTAAATTAAAAAAATGGTTGAAGATTTCAAGTCAGGCTTCTATACATCTCTTTCTAAGCCAAAAAGGAAGGGAGGAAGCAAGAAAAAAAGTTTTAATAATCTTAACAATCTTCTCTATCACAACCTTAACCAACACTGAACTAAAGACTTGAAATCTAACTAAACGAACGAAAGCCAATCTTGAAGAATATACACATGGAAATTCCAACCTCAAGCGAGAAACTGAGGAAACAGATGAAGTCTGTTCTCCATCAGGAAGTATCAGAGTTCAACCCTTCTGGCCAGATGAGCATGGAGTAGCTCATCAAAGTGGTACTGAACCTCCAGGAAGAGGTCAAGAGATTGAAGAAGGACAATGATATGCTGATGGTAAAGCTAGACCTAGCAGAAGGAATTGAGTCAAGACTTATGTCCTAGGAAAGAGATCTTAACGCCTTTTGGAATATCTCACAAAGTCAGACTAACTAATCCTAAAATTAGCTTTAGAAACAGACTGAACTGGATAATAGACTCGGAAAAGTAGAAGAGAAATTGTAAATTTTTAAGAAAGAGTAAAGCGAAACTGGAGCTATACAAATGGAAATCGAAGCCTAGAAAGAGCAAACAAATCAAGGAAAATAATTCAAAATTAAAAAAAATGCTTCTGTTGTGGAAGCGTATGACATTTTTATCGGAATTGTTAGAAATTCTAATAGAAATAAGGAAATATTGGATAAAAGAACAACAAAAGAAGAAAAAAGAAGAAGCAAGAATGAAAAGAATGTATTGCAACCCGGATGGTTCAATATACAAGATTAAGATGAAACCAAGGCAAGTTAAAGGAGGGAAAACCTGGAAGCATCCGAGTTCCCAATCTTGCTAAAATTGGGCGACCCGAAATTTTATATTTAACAGCAGGGAGCATGAACTGCTGTATTCCTGACGGGGTTTGAAATCCCTAAAACGGAATACTTAAAATTAATATTATTATTATTATAATAAATATGTTTATGGGGCACGTAGTACCTCCGAGGCGCGCAGCTCTTTAATAAAGATTTTAAAAGGATAAATTTCCTCGCTGAAATCTTCAACAGTGCTAGCATTCCCTTGTGAGTCTTGTCTTCTTTAGGCTGAAATCAGAATGCTACCCTAAGAGACCTTAGTATCTGGAATCTTTTATCATTAATACTGCTTGATGCCTCTTCAGTCTTTTCTTCTCTTGACTTTACCAAGATTCTTGCTTGGTTTTTCGCCTATGTGCACTTTCTGGTATCGGAGTTTAAGCCATATTCAGTTGGAAGATTATTCCAACCTATCTATATATAATAGAAATTTAAGATAAAAAGATATTATGTATATTAAGTATTATTGTATTTAAATAAACAAGACTGTGAAATTATAACAAGCATTTTCTATTTTTAATAATAAAAGTCAGAAATAAAAGTTTATTTAGCAAGTTTTATTATCTTAGTAAAAGAAATTAATGCTTTATTTATTTTATCAAAAAGAATGAGAAATATTTCTAAAAAGCTTGAAAGAACAAAGTAAATTGAAGTTTATTAAAATAAGAAAAAATGGAAATAAATATTTTAATATGTTTAAAGAATATTTATTAATTAGCAAAAATTAAAAGATTAATATAATACTTTAAGAGAAAAAAACTAGATATTTTGATATTATAAATGTCATAAAGGAAAAATAGAATTTATGGAATATTCATTTTAAATTCTTTTACCAATGGATAAAATACTTGTAGGATATAATAAAAATATACAATCATATAGCTAGAAAATAATAAAATTAGTAAAAAGGAAGATATAATTAAAAAGATGGTATGGCCTGAGAATGCTGTCTTCGAGATTATCCGCTTTTGGTAGGGGCTTGAAGTCTGGCTGCTCATAGCGATAGAACTCTCTAATAACTGTTTCTGGAAAACATCAGGATATCTCCGGTATTCTTAAAAAAGAGAGCATCGGGTCGTATAACTAGAAAGGAGTTTCTAGTTCTAAAAATTCTTGAAGTTAGAAAGAAATTAAAAGAGAACGAAAACTTATAAAAAGATATTTAAACATGTAGCAGTACTTGACATCTTTTGAGAAGCTATAATTAAAAAAAGACGATTAGCAAGCAAATTCGAAAAGGAATACTCCTTTTCAAACAAAAAATTGACGGAAAATTATAGAGAAAGAAGTTTAGTAAATAAAAGCAACATATCCTTAGATTTTAGCTGACTTTAACTTATGAATCCTGGACTTGACATAAATTCAGGTAGACAAAAAACTTTTTTAAAATACATTTTCTATTGCCAAAAGCCTTTTTTTTTAAGTTTGATTAAAATTTTAAAATAAAAAAAGGAAATTTTTTTCTTTTTATTACACTTAAAAATTTAATTTTTAATTAATTGTTTATAAATTAATTAAATTTTTGCTTTAACCTTAAATATAAAAGCATTCAAAAAATGAGGGTTTTTTATTCACTTGATTTTTAAATTTTAGTTTTTCTTAAATTGAAGATTTAACTCTGTAAACTTTAAATAATTTAAATTGAAAATACTTATTTAAAGTATTTTTAAAGAAGTATAAGTTTCCCATTTCTTAAGAAAAATAAACTTAAATAAACGTTTTCAGATAACTATTTTCTTCAGTTTAACCCGAATAAAAATGATAATAGTTTATATTTTTATTTTTTAAATAAAGTAGTTGAAAGTTTAAATCTGCTTATATTGAATAATTTATCTAAAAGATAATATAAAAATAATGATTTAAGAGGAAAATTTGATAAAGAATAGTTTTAATTTAAAAATAAATATAAAACATCTAAAATTAAATTAACATTCAATGCATATTGGTTAAGCGTATTACACTTATTTTCATCTTATATTTATAAGATAATTTTATAAAAATATGGGAAGCTTATTAGAAACGTTTTGCATAAATTGTGGAGACAAAAAAAATTTAAACTAATTGAATTAGAGTTTTTCAGATTAAATAAAAACGATAGCTTTTGTTGGTCCTTAGAAATCCGGTAAATCTAGTATTATTTATTACCTAAAAAATAAATAAATTAAAAAAACTTATTAAAAAACGGAAGCAATTGAATAAACATTGATTGAATTTTAAGGATATCAGTATGAACTAAAAGAATTACCAAACTAACTTTTTAAAATAAAGCCAGATGCCTTTGTATATGTCTATGATTCTTAGACTGGTTAAAATTATTTAGAACTAAATTAATTTCTCAGTAACATTGATAAAAGAATTCCTGTTTTACTTTTCATAAATAAATGTGACTTAGTAGAGATTTCAGTTGATATAAGACAAATAAACTTTGGAAAAGATATGAAATATAATATTTTAAATAGCAATAATAAGGGAGAAGGAGTAGAAGAAGGATTTTAATGGCTTAACCAAGTGTTTAATCCTAGAATGCTTAACTGAAAGAAATTTTCTATAAATACTTTCCAATTAATTTAAACTTAATCTATCTAAGTAAAATTTATAAATTTTCTAAAAGGACTTAACAATCAAGCAAGCAATAATCTTTTTGACTTAATTTTATATAAGATAAGCAAATTTTAAAATAAACTAACAATTTTTTAAACTTTTTAATTATTTAAACTCTTCAAGCTTTTTTAAATTTTAGTAGATATTATAAAAATAAAGCATCCTATGTCTAAGTTTATGAAATAACATATTTACAAGAAAGATATAATAATAAAATGATATAGCAATAAACATATTCAACTACATATATACTTTTAGATAAAATCCATAATTGTATTTATTCTTTAGTTAAAATAAAAAGATTAATATATTGGAAAATAAATAAAAATACTAAGCTTTAAACTAAAAAATTAGGTATAAATATTTATTTAAATTAATAAGTAAATAAAAAGTAAAAATATTTAAATTTATTTATCAAAAGAAAAATAGTTTAAATCAAAATGTTTTCTTTAAAAAAACTGGTAGAAAATTACATGATTATTGACATCTTTTAATATTTATTCGTTTTGAAAGTTTATATATTTTCATTAATAAATCAGTGTTTTTTGATTCTTTCAAGAAAATGAAAGTAAAAAAATTAAAATTATGTATAAAGGAAAATAATAGCCAATAGTGCACTAATAAATATTTCTTTATACTAAAATAAAAAGAATTTATTAAATTAAAGAAAGAATTTAATGATATTTAGAAAAATTAAATTTGAAGATTCAAAGTAAAAACTTTGAATTATAAGTAAAAAATAATTAAATAGTTTATTTCAAATTATATTGATAAAGATAAATTTTAAATCTAAAATACTAGATTGATTTTATAATTGAAAAATTTAATCTAATGTAAATTCAGTAGAGATAATTAAGCATTTCTCTCCACATAAATTTTACAGGAATATAATAATCTTTTTTATCTTTATAAATTAAAAAATGCTAATATATTAAAATACTTTTATACTGTTAATATTTCTTTGTTTTAGATTATACTTAAAAGTTTTTATATAAAAATGATTGCTAAAATAAAAATAAATCATCAATAGTCAAAAAATGTAAGTTAAAAATACTGTTGGATACTTTTTTCAATTTTTATTGAAAATAATAAACTAAAACTTTTATTCTCGTTTTTTGCTTTAATTAGCAATAAAATTTAAAAGATATAAACTATAAATAATTTTATTGTTTTAAGTTAATTAATAATTAATATTTTCATAAGCGTATAATATCTTTAATAATAGACATTTTTTATTATTTTTGTTGAGATTCTTTTAATTTTATTATTTAAATAAGAATGAGCAAATAATTTATGTTAAAAAGTTAAAATTAAAAGAGGCTAATAGTTTCGAAAGTTTGTCTTTACAATTCATAATCTTGAAAACGTCTTCTCTTTAACTAAAGAAGGTTTAAAATTTCACTAATCCGTCATCCTTGTTTATAGTTTACAGCTGAATCTATTTCATCTTAAAATTATTATTAAAGTTGCTAAATTTATTTTTATTTAATTTTTTATATTCTAAATTTATTTAGTAGGGCTTACTTAAATTGGTCTTTTATTATGCTCCTTCTATTATTATTCTTCTTTGTCCATTGTTATACTTCCCATTTATCATTGATACTATAAACAATTTCTTATAATAATGCTTTTTCTTAGTTTTTTTATTTGATATCTGAATTAAGAAAACTAAAATTGAAAACTTTGAAGGATTTAATTAAATTATTTATCAATCTTATTCGATTATAATAAATAAATAAATTTGATTATAGAGCGCGTAGCACCTCGTTGGTGCGCAGCTCTTTAATAAACGTTTCAATACATGTCTATTTCTTCAAGTAAGTCTTCAGATAATAAAAATTCTTCTCTTATTAGTCCATATCTTCATCATTTTCTTCTTCAATATCTCTTGTTCTGTCTTCTATCTATCTACGTTTTATTGGTTCTTTGTTACAGGCGCCCTTATTTTTTTACATGCTTTGCTAATTTTCGTTTCTAATTCTTTTCTTCTTAATCAAGCTTTATAATATTTTACGATTATATACTATTTTTTGCATCTTCTATAGATAGGAATAAAAGACTTAGTTATTCCCCTATTTTTCCTAGTATCTGCTCTGATTTTTCAATCTTTAATCTTTGTTATTTTTAATTGTATATTTGATTTTCTTTAATGGATTGATTACACAAAAAATACCTGATTATATTAAAATTTATCTTAAGGTGCTTTATCAATTAAGAAAGATTTTCCTTCTTATAAGTATTCATTGAGAGAGTTCTGTTATTCCTTAGATTTAGTTTATTTGAATTTAATAAATAAAATAA
Organism: Loxodes magnus; assembly: GCA_946699065.1. Taxonomy (NCBI): domain Eukaryota; phylum Ciliophora; class Karyorelictea; order Loxodida; family Loxodidae; genus Loxodes; species Loxodes magnus. The sequence continues at coordinate 480,636 of CAMPDV010000130.1, read as the reverse complement.
ATTTAAAATTATAGCAAATATAATTTATTTTAGATTAAGGATGTTAAAGAAGTACTGTTAAAATTTATAAAGGAAATAAAAACTGATGGATGGGTATATGTATAAGATAAAAATGAATGTGAAGACTTGAAATAATTGAATGACTTTATGGATTCAATTGACGAGAGAATACCTTTGCTAATTTTTCTAAACAAATGTGATTACGATAATAAAGGTATTTCATTTGATCCAAGACAGTTATAAAACTAAAAAGACATAAGATTTCATATTAACGAAAGCAATAATAAAGGCGATGGAGTTTTTGAAGGGTTTGATTGGCTAGTAAATCAATTTAAAAATAAAGAAAATGAGGCACAAAATAACTATTTTTGATTTTTAATTTTTATCATAAAATTTAACTTATATAAAAATCATTAAAAAAATAAAAAAGGACTTCTAAACAATAATTAGATTAATTTCATTTAATTATTTAAAATTAAAATATAAATCGGTATAAATGTAAATTAAATAAAGATATGATTAAAGTTTATTACATTAAAAAAATTTATCTTTCATATAAGTATTAAAATATATAAAAAAAACTATTCTAATTTAATGAAATTTAAATGAAAATACTACAGATATAAATTTGAATTTCTATTTGGTTTTACATACATTCGAAAGAGTTGAGTTTGGAAGTGTAATAAATAAAACATTTATTGTATGTTAATATTTTGAGAAAATGTTAAAGAAAATTAAACGAAAAATTAGAAAAATTAAAATTTTTAGTTAAAAATTGTTAATAAATTAATAAAAACGACAAAAGAAAGCTAGTATTTTTTAATATTCTAATTAAATGTTACTTAAATTTATAATAAACTTAATATTTTTAATTAAAATATTTTTTATAAATGTATCTAATCTATTAATTTTAGTTTATTTTTAAATAAATAAAATTTATAGTTCTAAACATTTTATAAATATTTGCCTTATAAATATTTTTAATTAAATACCTTTTTTAATGAAACTATTATTAAGATAATAAAAATAAAATTATTAAAAATAATATAGAAAAATATATTGAAATTTACTATATTTACTAAATTTTTGTTCTTATTAAAATTTTAATAAATTAAGATTAGAGTAGAAACTTTGTTGAATATTAAATTAAATTAAAATATTATGTTTGATAAAAACTTTTTTGTTGAAAATTAAAATTAAAAATAATTTTATTCTATTTAAAGAAATGCTATTAGATGATATACATAGCTTTAAATAATATTGATTTAGCATTTATCATATTTTTTATTAAAAAAATATTTTTAATATTTTTTCACGTTGAGTAGTTATTTCATCGAATTTGATTTTATTAATAAATATTTTAACCTTTTATACGTTTATCATAATTTAATAGTTATAAATAAAGCAAATCTCATCCAAGATGCTTATTGAGTTTTAAATAATAAATTTCTTTAGTCAACCATTCGAAACCTAGTAAAATATTTTCTCCCTTGTTATTACAACTATATATTTAATAGCTTTCTATATTTCCTCAGATTATTTGTGTTTTGTCCAGAGAAATTTCTTTTAAGTCGCATTTATTCAAAAAAATAAGAACTGGAGTTTTTTTATCTACTTTACTTAAAAATTCATTTAATTATAAGATATCTAGTGGTTGATTTGAATCTATCACATAAATCCAAGCATCAGTTTTGTTTCATATTTAATGCTGAAGTTACACTTCTTTAATATCATAATTTTAATTTTAGAAATCTATGACAGTCTTTTCTATTAGATTAGTTTCCGTATATTTTTTTTAAAATTATTTCTTTTTTAAAAAATAGATAAGGCTCGTTTTTCCTGAATTTCTTGGACCTGTGAAAGTTATTGTAATTTATTTTTATTAATCTGGATCTAAACATCTATTACTTTTATTTATTTTAATAGATTAGTTTATAGAATCTTCGCTTTTGTTGCATTTCCCACAACATTTATTATTCCCCATTTTATTTTTACTTTTATAGCAATTTGTTAAAATTTTAATTTTATACTTTTTTATTTAATCTTTATGCTTTATTTTTAATCTAATTATATTAAAAAAAATTTAATTTTTTTCTTTTAATTAAATTTAATTTTTTTGTAAATTTTGATTTTTCATGTAAGAATAATTAAAAAAATCATTTAACCTCTGATACTTTCTATAATATCCTTTCTTCAATTTTTTTTTAATCTCCCATATTTTATACTTTTTTTAATTTTTCTTATTAAAAAAATATGTTAATTAATAATAAAAATTTTATATAAGTTTTGAAAAAATTAAAGGAATTTCTAAAATTTAAAAATATTTGAAATTTTACAATTTATTTATATGCTAAAAATTAAAAATTAAAAGACTAAAATAATTAAAAAAGAAATAAATTGATGATGCTAAATATATCAGTTATTTAATTTTTTTCTCTTGTAATCTCAAATTTTAGTTCTGTAATAAATATTAATTAATAAATAACTATTATTTTATTTTTTTATCTAAGATTTTAATTATTTATACTTAAATAAATATTTAGGTTATAAAAGAATATTAAGAAAAAACTGTATCCAATAAAGTTTTATTAATAAAAAGCTAAATTTTAATAGAATTAAACTTTATAAATTATTTATTAAATATATCGAAGCTTACTTTTTCGAAGCGGTATTAATTTTTTTTCTAAGGTATTGAATTTTTCTTTTAATTCTTTTAAAAAATTGATAATTTCTAATCTATTTATTCTTATATCTTAAGCTTTCTAATAATATAAAATATTTAAATTAGTTAAGTTATTTTTAATATACTTAAATAAATTACTTTCTTATAATACTTTTTATAATATTTAATTAATTAAAAGTATAACATTTAAGGATCCACTTAAGTAGTTAAAAATTTAATAAATCTAAAAATAGAAATTTACTAAATTTATCTTTACTTTAATTTAATATTTTTTATTCCCTATTTTTATAAATTTAATACTATTTATATTTTAAGAATTATTTCTTTGTTTATTACTTATTTATATATTTAAAATTATATGGGTGCTTTATGCTGTGAAATGTAAAAGTAAGAGAGTGATTATTAGGCTAGGAAATAGTTGAATGAATAAAAAAGTTTAGTTTCCTCTTTTGGAGATTATTAGGAAAGTAATTTGATTACTATTGCATTTACTGGGCCCAAAAGGTCAGGAAAGTCAAGTCTTATTTATTACCTTAAAAATGGAATTATGAAGAAAGAAGTTTAGTAAACATCAAAAATAGAGCAAACAGAAATGACTTTTAAAGATAAAATTTTAGATTTAAAAGAAATGTAAATAGAATTTTCAAGCTTGGCTAAAACTGATGCATGAGTATATGTTTACGATATGAGTGTTTCTTAAGAGTTTTAATAGCTTAACAAATTTTTGAGCAAATAAGACGGAAGTATACCTATCCTTCTATTTTTGAATAAAATAGATTTATAGGAAAATTCTTTGGATATTTAGTAAATAAAATGAGGACATGTTTAGAATAGAATTTTATTAGAGAGTAACAATTAAGGAAAAAATCTCATTAAAGGTTTAGAATTGATAATAGATAAAATTAACGAGAAAAAATATTACTAAAATATTTAAAATAATTTTATATCTAAACAGGCTTATTAAATACTTCATTTATATTTTCATCATATTATCATTTTATAACATTGAAGAAAATCTTTTTGCATAAAAATCTAGAAAAATATCAAAAAAATTACGATTTAATTTTATGAAGTATTGTATGAAAAAAAGACAAAAATAATTATAATTTTTTTAAAGATTTATATAAATTTTCATTTTTTCCTAATTTCAGCAATCAAAAATAATTAATATTTTAAGTTAAATTAAAAGAATATTTGATATCAAAGAATATAAAACAAATAAATGTTAAAATATGGTATTATTTGAATATTAAATTTCTAAATAAAGTATAATTATATTTATAAATTAATAATTAATAATTATAAATTTAAATTGTTACATCTGCAGGAGAACAGACCACCTATGGAGACGATGCTGGAAGAGAAAGAAGATTTAATAGAAAATATGGAATGACTTAACCTAATTTTACCCAACCAGGAATGGGGAAATTTATAAGAAGAAAGCAAACTATATGAAGAGATAACCATTCCGAAAACTTGACAGTGTAGGGAGGAGAAGACCACCTAGAGATTAAGTTCCTATTGGTTGGATAGGGAAGTAGGAAGCTTTTAAGTAGACGATCTTTCTTTAACACATTAATTTAATTAATAAATTTAAATATTTTATTAAATTATATAAAATGGACGTCGGCCGCGTCAGCCAAAATAGTAGGTAATCTGGTGCATGTATACTGCATTGCGAGTAATCTCGCATTAGCTGGAAAGGTTGGATAAGCTCCGTTGAGACATACCTAACTTACGCCGAGGGTTCTCTCTAGCAGTATGAAAGTTGACTGACGAGCCTTCTAATTACCGACTTAATAACTATCTCTTATTTGGACCTTATTCAAGAAGACTGAAGCATTTGACTCAAGATTTTAGAATAATTTTTAATAAGAAAATTCCCCATTTGGAGAAGCTGACATGACTCATCGGATCTCTAAAATTTTAACAAGGAGCATTAGAACATTTCTTAATATTAAATATTAATATTGGAAGAGCTGCGCGCCAATGAGGTGCTACGCGCTCTATAATCATTTTTATTATTTAACTTAAATATTTTTAGTGCCTAAATAAATAATTTCCAACACTATTAATTTTTTATATTTATATACTAAAAATAATTTTCAAGCCAAAAAATTTAAAGTACTTAATAATGTGAAAAAAATTTGGTAGAATGTCTAAAATAAAATTTTAATTAAAGATGTTATTTAAGTAGATTTTATTTTATTGATATTTTATATAAAATTATTTATTGCATATGTAAAAATATTAATTAGGTAATTAAATAATATCTTTCCAATTAAATTTATTTTATATTTTTAAAAATTAAAAAAGTAAATAAAAATATTATCTGACAAAGTAAAGAAGTTTTTAATTTTTAAGTTCAAGTATTTAAATCGATTTTATAAAGTAAGAGTTTAAAATTAATAATTAATCATTTTTTATCTACAAAGGTATTTGTAAAAGAATTAAATGATGGAATTTGAACATAATTAGGCTAATTCTTCCATTCAATCTTCAATTTTTCTTATGCTAAATCTTCTTCTCTAGTGTTTACAGCATCATTTTATTTTTCCTCTTCTTCAAATAAACTGTTAGTAGATTTTTCTTTTTTTCAAGCAAGAAGTTTGAATGTTTGAAGTTTAAATTTGGCTAACTTACCACATTTAATCCTCATTAGTTTCTTCATTTTATATTTTTTTATATTTAAAGAGACGTTGATTTTTATTCTTAATTACTATTCTTTCTACTTATATTTGCTTTCTTTAATTTTTATTTTTTAGATCTATTTTGAGAATTGTTAGTCTTTTCTTTACAACAATTTTCAATTTTATATTCTTTAGAAGTATTTTTAAATTAAGCATTTATAACGTTTTCTTATTCATTCTCGTATAATTATAATAGAACTTTAAACTAATCATATTCTTATACAAAAATTTTAGTTCGATTATTTCAGTATTTTCTTTATGACTAACGAAACTGCAACAATTAACTATATAAAGATCTCTTAAATTAAAATCTTTAAGAAGAGATAATTTTATTTACTTAAGTACAGATTTATATGTTTATTTTCAAAAAGTTGAAAAAGAATTTTTACTATGCTTATTATAGAAACAAATAGCTTATCTACTCTTCTTCAAAGTCTGAATCTATTTAAATAGGTATGCTAAAAAGCCTAAATATTTTAGTTTTAATTTTCTAAATTAATTTATTTTTCTCCAATTATTGAGATTTCATCTATTTCTTTCCATTTTAAATTAGTCTTCAGTATATTAACTTTTCTATTAGAAAGGTATAAACTAAAATATTTCCTTAAGAGTTTTATTATATACTGAGTATTCAATCTCTAATATTATTTATCTAAACCAAAATATATGGATTTATCCATTTGCTATAACCAGCAATATGGAAAAGCATAATCTATAAATAATTTTCTATCTTCAGAGTTAAAATAGATTCCAATGTACAGAATGAAAAATGAAATTGGTAAACAATTCCCTTCTAGGATATTTAGTTCTTTCTTAATATAAGGTTCAACTTTTAATTAGCAAGACACACTAATTATCATTATTAAAATAAGACACTAAAATTAAAAAATTGTCGAATTGCTCTACAAAAATACTAGAATAGAAAAGATAGCTTGCTTCTAGTACATCTTAAAGAACTCTCAGTAATAGAATTTCTCTTTATACCCATTTGTTGAAAGCTCAAACTTGGATTTTATTTTATGTCTTTAAATAATTTTATTTTTTTTATTTCTATAAAGGTATAAAATCACAAAGAAAGGAACTAAAATTCCTTAAAATAAAAAGCCTGTCAAAGAAAAAAAGCAAAACAAGTCTTCTATGAGATCCCTATCAGCATGTGATACTAGTATAGGAATTTAATACGGAAGTATTTTCCGAAATTAAGTAGCAATTTAATGAGTTAAAAATAGTTTTAATCAAGTAGTATAAAATTGAAAGAATGAAATTGTCATTATACTAATAGCTACTGGTTTGTTAAAATTTCATCTTCTTATAAAAATCATGAAAATAAAGCCAAAAGTGTAAAAAATCAAAGAAGGAATGGAAGTAGCAAAATGCTGGATACTTCGTTATAATACTATATCTCCTTCTTTACTTAATATGCAATCTAAATTTAAGTTGCTAGAAGTCGCAATGAGATATCCTTAGTTAAATTTGAAGAACGTTGTAAAGAAGTCTGGCCAGTCGAATTTAAAACTTTTAATAAGAAGGAAATATTGCATGTGGTTCGTTAGTATTTTGAAATAAGCACCAAAATAAGAACCTTATTATTATTTCAAAGTTTTATTCACTTTGATCAATATATAAGAGACATAAACAATTAAGATAAGAAAGGCAAATAAAAATGAAAATCTTTTAATTTAGCACTATACACATTTATTAAATTCATTTTTTTAATTTTCTTTAATCACAAACATCACATAAAACTCCTTTATATCCTTTTTAGCATTTTCCTTTCTAATTTATTTCATTTAATGATTTTGTCTTTCCTTTTCCTCAGAATTTGCAAAATATTCTTAAAGTTACTTTTATTTGCAAAGGTACCTAAACATACTTCTTAATTAGGACACTTAAGAATAATATCTGAGTTGAAAGATTCTCTTCAGTTACCTTAATCTGGAGCAATTAAATTAGCACTATAACATTTTGTTCCTCGCATGCCTTCTTAACAAGATAAATCCATTTAATTCAACGAATATTATCCATATAAACAGTTTTGACATAAATTTCCATATATGAAGATTTATCCTAGTAAGCATGGTTAAATAGTGAGTTGTATTTACATTTTATTAGTCATATTTTGGTTATAAAATAGATTGATAAGTCCATTACATTTAATTCTAACTATACATGAACTAAATTTCCAGGCTTTACTTTTATGACAATATCTTAAATATCGAAAGCTCAAAGATTAGCTTAAAATATTGTTTTTCCTGTTAGTTGAGCATCATTTGAAAAAACTTGAATAATAGAAGTAAAATCACTTTTTAGAATCTATCTATATATATCAGCTATATAAATTTGGAACTAAAAAACTGGAAAACCTGGAATATAAGTAAGAACTTTTTCTGTTAGAAATATTATCGTAACAGTGAAGAATATCAGTAGTTGATTATTACTATATTTATAGCCAAACAAGCTAAATTATTCCATAATAAGCTTTATTATTCTAAAGCAAAGTACAAATTTCTTTACTTCAAATATTGGGAATATAGATTAATTAATGATCCCTATAATAAAATAGCTCCTCCTTCACTTATTTCAGTCATTATTAAGCTGTTCATAAAATAGTTATTTTCAATTAAATATTCAAAAATCAAATATTATCCTACCTAAGTCTTAAAGCTCCTCATTTTGAAACCTACTATTTATTATCTTCTATTTTATTATTTTTAAATCTATTTCCTTCAAATCTTATCTTAGCCATTTAAGCAGTAGTCAACTCCTCCATTTTCTTAAGTATCACAATATTCGAAAAAATTTCCTATAAATACATTCTCTTTCTCAGGTCTTTTATTTATAATACCAAAGAATCAACCTGATTAAGTTTACTTCTTTGAACATATGCAGCTTATCATCCTCATATAAGAGTTAAGTGAATAAATTGCAGATTAATAAAAGTCTTTACTTATTCCTCTTGTAAAATTTGGCAAACTTATAACTAAAGAGCTTGCTTCTTGAGAAATAGCTGTATTCAAGTAATTACTGAAAGAGCATTTTTCTGTCACCACTTCAGAGATTTTGAGGTAAACTATAGATTCCTAAAACTAATTGGAAGTAATCCTATTAAATTTTGAATTTTGGATTCTTACTTTAGAAGAGAATGCTTAAATTACACTGCCTAATTCGCTTGTCATTTTTTCAAACTATACTTCATTTAAAATTAATTCAGACTTAATTAAGTGCATAGAATTTCCTTAATCTCACTTTCCATTTTCAAGCCTAGAGTTATTTATCTCGATTTTACCTTGAAATCTCATATAATAAAAAATTCTTCTTTCAAACTTTAGATTAAACACTGAAAAATAAATCTTAACCTTTGAGTCTCTCACTTAAATGCCTTAAATAAGTGCTTTAGCTTTGTTGCTACTAATAGCTGCTTTCTTCATTATTAATTTACTTTTATAAAGAAAAATTTTTGGAATATAAGCTTCATTATCGAATATCTAAACTCTTTATAATTCACTTCCCTTCTAGGAGAATGAAGTCTGCATGTAATTTGCGCCAGTTGATGTTGTGTTATTATTGAAATCCTTACAATTTTCTATTATAAATTAAGATTCCTAAATGTATATAAAAGACCCTTCATTTGCTAAATTTTCTCTGAAATCACTATTTTTGTTCTATCAATCTGCTAGAAGTCTCCAGCAAACTCACTCCTTCCTTACTAGATGCTTCACTTTATCTAAATACAATTTAAAATGTGCTTAGTTGAGCAAATTTTATATGGAATATACCTCCTTCTGTAGATTTGCTGCTTATGAAGGTCGAATTTATTATATTTATTTTAGATAACTCTGCCTTTAGAATTCCAGCATAAATAGCTTAACTGATTCTAACTTCTATAGACTAAATTTCAACAAAGCCTTTTGGAAAAATAAAAGTGCCTCCGTTAGTAGCTTATTGCTAATAAAAGTACAATTTAAAATTATCCTTTTATCATCTACTCATCTACTGAGTTCATCGCTTAATCATATAAACGTGTAGCTCTTCCAGCTGTAGAGTTATTATTACTAAAATAGCTATTTTTTAGTGAATAAACAATTGACACATCTTGCATGTTCTCTGCTACTTCATCTTCAGCATTATTTTCCAAAAAATTGATTCTTCTATTGAGTCTATAAGAGTTTAAGATGATACGTAAAGAGCGCCTCCCTTTCACAATCTAGAATTTTGGATAAATGCTAAGTTTGACAAATTGTTTACAGTACTGTACTTAAATCAAATAACCCCTCCACTCGAATATACTTTGTTAGAAATGAAAGTGGAGTTTGAAATTTAATAGATAGTTACTCCATAAAAGGACATTGACTAGCATATTATCCTTCGTTTCTTAGAAAATACAATAGCTAATTAAAAAAACTGTATCAATAACTAAGTCGAATGTTTTACCCGAATTACCTTTATTTTTTATAAAAGAGCAATTTTGAATTGTATAATTTGAATCTCCTATGAACTTTAAAATTCCTCCCCAAGTTAAAGCAGAAATGCTAATAAAAATAGAATCTTTAAAACACGAATTTGAGTTAATTACATAAAATGCGCCACCTTTATCGTCTGCATGGTTGGATATAAAGATGGAATTTGAAACAAGCAAACTTGACTGATCGTAATTTATACAGCTACTTTAAATGCTTAGTATAAAGAAATTAAGATTAGGTAACATATAAAATAATCTGCATACTGTTAAAAATTGTTCCTTAATTTCCAATAAAAAAGGATTTTATAATATCAATAGTAGCATCTTTTGTAATTATAGCTCTTGATGAAATGAAAATATTTAGCAAAGTAAAATTAGTAAATCTAGCTACTCCAGAGGTAATTGATATATAATTTGAAGAATCCATAATAAAGCCTTGTATTGTTACTTCATAAAGGTCTAGAGAAGCTTTTTAAGCTTTAATGAATATATTGGAGGTGCATTAGTTAGCATCACATTCTTTATACAAGCTATGTCCGCTACTAGTTAGGTGCTTTAATTTAAGAGAGTCTTATTTAAACTTAGATGTAAATTAGGATTCTTTACAAGTAAAAACGCTTAGTCTTATGAGTTAAAACACATTGCTCTATACTCCTCGTTATTTTAGCAATCAAATGCTTAAATTATAATTTTCATTAGATTTTTATTTAATTCACTCACTCTTAAAATCTCACTAGCATAACAATCATCACAAGTGTCTATCCTAGGTATTATAGAGTGTGATTACGTGGAGATATTCAAATTTAAGCTTCTGGTCCTTCAGGTAAATTGTATAGTGTTTGAGATAATGAAGTAAAAGGGTTATTTATTTGTCCGTTTGGATAATTTGAGCTTAGATTCGAAATTGCAAATGTGATGACATAGAAATTAGCAAGTTGGCTTGAAAAGCCTTGATTAAGAACAAGAATGAAAAATCGCATACCTAATATCAAACGCCTAAATACTAAAAAACGAAAATTTTCAACCAGTCAATTTGAGAATTGGACAAATAGAATCCAAATTCAAACAATTATCGGAATTGACTGAAAGTTTATTTTTAAAAATACAACAACAAATAATCCTATGGATGTGGAACCGAATCTATAACCAGCAAAAACTACTATTGTAAAGAATAAAAAGTAATGTTGGTACTGCAGGAAATATGGAAGTATTTTAAGGTAATGTTGAAAATTTTAATAAAAATAAGAATTAGAAAGCTTTAAGTTATGGAAATCCATAAGTAATCTATACTGCACTCCAGAAGGACTCTTATATAGGAAAAAAATGCATATTGAGAGTGAAATACTGATGTAAATTGCATATGTACAATAAAAAAGAAATCGATAAATGCTTGGAATGGAAAATTTAACAAAGCTATGAAATATTTTAAAAGTGATGAACACAACAAGTGTGGTATCACTATAATTAATTATCATTATTATTATCCTTACTACTAGTTGGTTTTTAAAATAGTAGTAGATTAAAAAGCTATAAAATTAAATCCTAGAAAATAACTTATAATAAATAAAAGAAATAATTAATTTGCTTGCTTATATTTAAACATATAAAATATAATTTTAATCATTTTAAAGTGAAGAATATTTTTATTTAAATTAGAATTAAATAATTTAAGTCTAAAAGGATTTTCTTAATTAGTTCTAAGAATCATTTTTAGTTAAAACATATAACTAACTCAATGATAATTTCCTTTTACTATTTAAAGTACGAAGATATTTTAAGTCTTTTAATATTAGCCTCAGTATCTTTCTTTGAATATTCTATATAAAAAGATGACAGGATTTTAATCAGAATTTTTTGAGATTCTAAGAAAACAGGAGTTAACAACATCCTAGAGAAACTAGGACCAGAATATTGGATAAAAAAAATGCAAAATTGAAAGCTTCATCTTCGAAGAGAAGCCTAGGAAATAGGTTAAAAATATTACACACTCGGAAGACTCGAATTCTCACAGAGAAGTAAATAAGTTATGATTAGTTGATAAAAGTGGTAAAGGTACTTCAAGAAGAGGTTAAAAAGCTAAAGAAGATATTAAGAGACTTATGGAAAAACTTGTAATAGTAGAGAAATAGAATCGAGATTCATGACCTAAGAAATAGGCCTTAATACCTTATGAAATATTTCATAAGACCAAAACAGTAAAAAATAGAATTAGCAATAGAAGTGAAAGATATGAGCAACAAGATAGAAAAAATAGAAGTAAATAAAAAATTTGCAGCGATAAATGAAACTAAGAGAATAAGAGAATGACCCAATGACTTTTTCCTTTATTTTAATTTTAATTTATTGTTTTCTGGGCATTTATTTTTTTAATTTTTTCTTAAAATTTTATTGTCTTCATTAGGGAATTTCATTGAATCATTTTATAATTATTTTTTGATTCTCTTATGTTGCCTTTTGCTCTAAGTTTACTTTAAAGTATATTTAAGATTTTTACCTTGCTTTTCGATATAACATGCAACTATTTTTCACTGCTTAATTACATATTTTATTTATACTTTTTGCTTTGTTATTTTTCTATAGAACTGGATGCTAAATTAATTATTTTTGTTTTATTTTATGTATAAAATACATTAAAATTTTATAAATTTTTAATACTTTATCACCTCTTAAAGTTTATGTTTAATTGTAATATTCGAAGCTTTTATTCATAAATATTTCAGTTATTTTCTAATAATTTACTAATTTAATTATTTTATTTACTTTTTTCAGAATAATATCCTTCTGTTAGAAAGCGTATTTTTTTTCTCTTACATACTCTTTTTATTAAATTTTTTTTTAATGATTATTTGGACATAAATTTTAGAATCCCACAAAAAAAATCTTTAATGTTTTGCATGTAAGTAGACTTTTTGAATGAGTCTAAAAGTAAAAAAACTTTAAATTGCATAAATTGTATTTAATACTATATAAATGGCTTTGTATGAAATAATTAAATGCAACATTTTTTTTAAAAGTAAAAGGAATTAAAAGCATAAATTCTTATAAAGCAAAAATTGAATATAAGCTTTTTTATATTTAAATATAATATAGTATATTTAATTATCTTCAACTCTAACTATAATTTATTTTTTATTAAGATACTAGAAAGCATTTAATTTACATGAGATAAAATGCAAATTTTATATTTTATATTTTCAAGATTTATGTTTTTTCTTAAGCTTATAAACAATAAGTTAAGATTAAGATAAAAAATTTGGTTTGTTTAAGAGCTCTGGATTTAGAATTTTCAGAAGTCATTAAATATAATACATAATTTCCTCACGAAAAGCTGTGTTTTTAATTTTTTTCTCCGTCTAATTTGTAAACAATGCCAAGACACTATCAACTTTGTAATCCACCGGCGAAATTTCGAAGGTCATATTCTCATCTTCCTTATAAAAGCCTTTATCTTTCCAGATTAATTAAATAGACAGGGAACTTCTCAAACAATCCAAATGGCGAAAAAACCAAAGTAAAAACTAGATTTAGACTCCTTGTACTTTTCCCTTTCGGTGCCATATTTAATTATTACAATATTAAGGTAATATTTTAATGCTAAAATATAATTGTTTAAACAGATATATCAATGCAAATTCAAGAAATTATTTTTTATATAAATTAAAAAATCTAATTCTGTAAAGCTTAGTTTGCAATTATTTTGATCATAATTTAAACATATTTACTACATAGTAAAATAAGTGCTTAATATTTAATTATTTGATACAATTAAAAAAAAATCTTCCTGAAATTAAATGTTTTTACTCTATTAAATATAATTAATTTTGCTTATTTCTACTAATTTTATACTCTAAAACTAAAAGAAATTAAATTTTTAACTTTTAATTTATTTTATATTAGCTTATAATCTTATTAATTTAAATTTATCTACTAATACAATTATAAAAATATATTAATGCTTTACTACTTTTATTTTAGTCTTAAAACTATTAACCATTAGCTTCCTTGTAAGAAAGGCTTTTGCTTTTTAAACGATTTTTTTGTATCATTTTTGATAAACTAAAATGGAACATTTCTTACAAAAAATTTAATAGAAAAAAGGATAAATATATCTTAAAGAGTGATCAGTAAGATATATTGTAAGAATTTCAAGATATGTAAATTGAAAAGGATAAGCTTTAACGTCAATTACAAAAACTTGAAGGAAAAATATAGTAGCTTATTTCAAGCACCTTGAAATTAAAGAATGAAATGATAAGTTCCAAATTGATTAAATTGAAATAAATTTAATTAACTAGCCGAGTGACTGAAAACTTATTTCTTAAAGGTATATCAACGAACGACCCAAGGATGTGGATCAAATATTGAGCCGGCAAAAATTTGATACTTAAGAGAAGAAAATAATACTGCTTTTGCAGGACTTACGGACATTTTTTAAGATAATGCTGAAGATTCTAACGAAAAATAAGAACTTGAAGATACCTTTAATAAAAAAGAAGTAATGCATTATTGGCAAATATACATTTAAAGAAGATGATCCAAAAGAAAATTTCATTTATAATATTATATCACAACTAATAAACTTTAAAATAGTGAGGAATTAAGTAGAGTGAAGTCTATATTAATAAATTATATTATGTCATTTGTTATAAAAATTAAAATATATGTTTAATGAAAGATATCTATTTAATTTTAAATAAAGAAATAATAAAAAACCATAAATTTTAATAGATCCATAAAAAAACAAAAATAATTATGTTATAATTAATTAATATAAAATAAATGAAATCAATTTGTAAATCTAATTCTAGTTAGCATATTAATAACTTAAAATTTTTATTTTTTATTTTGAAAATATAAAAAATATAATATTTCAATATTAGTTTAATTTATTGATTATTTACAATATTTTAAAGCAATTAAAAACTTTATTTAAATAAAAAATATTTATAGTAGTTAGATTCCAATAAATAATACTTAAAATTATATGGCAGTTTCAGGAAATAAAAATAAAAATAATCTAAAGCATATTATTGTCATATTATTATTTTTGAGAATTTAAAATATTTAGTCAGATTGAATAATATAAAAAAGCTATAAATATGATTTTATCTCTTTTTTCATATTTATTTTAAACTAATTCTCATAAAAATGGGATAGAAATGTTGTAACCAAGACAATATTTAATAATCAGTAGAAAATTAATATCAGATTATTGCTTTTGTTGGTTAAAAAAGATCTGGAAAAACAAGTCTAATTTATTATCTTAAACATAGGTAAATAAAAAGAAACTACTAAGAAACTAAAAACGTTTAGCAAACTACAATTGAATTTAGCAACTAAACATATGAAATTAAAGAAGTTCCTTAATAATATAAAGATCAAATTATAGCTGATGCATGAGTATATGTTATCGATTCAAGTAAAGATACTAAATTTTAAGAACTGAATAATTTTCTTAGTAAAACAAACTAATTTACTCCAGTTTTATTGCTTTTTAATAAAAGTGATTTAGATGTTTTGAATATTTCAATTGATGAAAAAAAAATAAAATGAGGAAAAATAAGAAATATGAAAATTTTGAAAAGTAATTACAAGGGGTACAATGTAAATGAAGGGTTTAAATGGATAATAGAAAAATTAAACAATAATAAACTTTTATATTAATAATAAATATTTTTATTAACTGAATTTAAAAATGATTTTTAATGTTTAAATATTGCTTAGTAGTTTAAAAGTAAAATATAAATTGATTAGTCCTTTTATTTATATATTTTGTAAAATAATCAACAATATTTTTATTTTTTTAATTTAGCTTGAGGATATATTTCTAAATTAGTAATAAACTTAAAATTCTTTTATACTGTTTAGTTAATTTTTTAATTTTTTGAAAAATTTAATTATTAAAAAATGGATGTAAAATATAATTAAAATCTATAAAGAATTTTGAATAAAAAATTGTATTCTGCTTATTAAAAAAGCAATATCTAAAGATTTTAATACAGTAAATTAAATTTAAAATTTAAAGTAATAATTAAATTAATATTTTTTAGAATTTAATAAGAATCTTTTTATAATTTCAAAAGTTATTGCACCATTACAACAAAGTCTCTTTCTTATAAACTTTAGTTTAATCTATAAAATTAATTTTAAATTTCTTAAAAATTAAAATTAACTATATAATGTTTTATAATTTCTTAATTATCTTTTATATTTATTTCTTTATATATTTTTTATAATTTTTTCTTCTAAAAAAGATTTATCATTTTATCCAAAAAATAAAGCTTTTTTAAATCTTTAAATTAAATATGAAATTTAGCACAAATTTTATAATATTTATTTAAAATTAAAAACTTGTAGAACTTTTATTTATTTATGTGTCTTTTTTTACAATTTTACTATTTTTTTCATTAGATTATAAAAATTGTAAATGGGTAGTATATGTAAACGTTAAAAAAATTCAAATTCCTTTGTGTTACCTAGAACATAATCTTGTTCAAAATATAAAGTCATAACTTTTATTGGACCTTCAGGATCTGGAAAATCTAGTCTTATTTATTATTTGAAGAACAAGTAAACAAAATAATAATGCGAAAAAACTTTGCTTGTTGAACAAAAGCTCATTTAATTTGAAGGAAATACGTATGATATAAAAGAAGCACCAGAAAATTAAGAAAATCAAATGACTACAGATGCATGAGTATATGTTTTAGACTAAAGCTAATAAATTTATTTTGAAGAGTTAAATAATTTTTTAAGCAAGACAAAAGTAAAAGAACCTTTATTAATTTTTTTAAATAAAAATGATTTGATTTCTAAGACTTTAGATGTTTCTAAAATAGAATGAAAACAAGTAAAAAGATATAAAGTTTTTTAAAGCAATAACAAAGGAGAGAATATTATTGAAGGATTTAGATGGCTTGTAGGTGAATTAAATCAGAATTTAACTAAAAAATAGTGAAATACATTAATTTTATTTATTTTAAGATTTAAATAATTAGAAAAATTTAAAAGTTTTAGATTTATTTTCGAAGAAAACTTAATTTAAAAAGATATTATCATTCAAAATTAATAGAAACTTTAATGAAAAATTACTAACAATTTTATCAAAAATTTATTTAAAATTGCTTTAATTAAATAAAATAAATATTTTTAATCTTTTACATTTTTATTACAAATAAGTTAGATTATAATAAATATTTTTTGCAAATATAGCTTAATTATTTAAAAATGCTGAAAAAACTTATTATTTTAAATTTTATTTTACAGCTATTTTATTTAACTTTTTCAAATTAAATAAAAAAATGTTATTTGCAATATTTTTAGTTTAGTTTTATTTATTTAATTATGAAAATATATTTTTATTTAAATAGGAAGGAGATTATCCAACGGAGAAAGATAAATATTTAGTACAGGGAAGTATCCTTTGAGCATATAATTATTCAAGAATCTTAGCGGTACCAAGAACGAAATAACTTGAGGCATCGAATAGTATTTAAGTTGAAAGATACCAGATACTAAGGTCTCTTAGGGTATCATTCTGACAACGGCCTTTTGAAAGCAGCTTTTTCAAGGGAAATTTTAATTGAATAATTTTTAAGACTTAAAAGTTTTATTAAAAGAGTCGCTCATTATTGAGTTGCTATGCACTCTATAAATCAAGTAATTTTAATATTTTATGCTTCAGATTTAAGAAAAGATAATTTATTTAAAATCTTTCTTAATTATAAATTTTAGCACTTATTGAATGCTACCAGTCCACGTTCCTACTTTTTAATAAAAAATGTTGGGACATATTTTTTAAGAGTTTTTAAATTCCTATTTCATATAAATTTTCTTTCTAATTCTTCACATATCTGTTTCGCGATGCATCATATCAATTTAATTATTCCTGGAAGATGAAGCTTCGATAAGGAAGAATGGAGTTCGGTCTTTTAAAACGCTAAGTTAGATTGAAGAGCTGATAGTGGTTTGCTATTGCCTAAAAATTAAGCGGAGAAGATAAAACATTAAAAATAACTTCTCGTTGGATTTTCTACTTAAAAATGAGCATTCTTATTGTTACTTGCTTATATCGATTGACTCCTATGTTTTTGGCGGTAAAAAAAACATTTTTTTATTTTTTATGACATTTTTCCTATCCCTTTTATAAATGTTAAAACTTTAGATGGATTTTATTAAACAAATTAGCGAATCTTTCTTATAAATTATAAAAGCAAATAAATAGAAAAATAATTAATAAAAAAGCTTAAGTTAGAAGTTAGAAGCTAGTAATTAAAAACGTTTAGTTATTGCGAATTTCCTTTTATAATATTCGAGGCTTTTAAATAATGAAATATAACTTCCTTAATCAAGCTTTGCAATCAAAAATATTTGAATCATAAGAATGAGTATCAATACGAAAATTTCTTTCATTGACATGATTATGATTGCTCAATTAGAAAATGCAAGAAAGTTTCAAGCATTACTACAATCTAAATTCCATATGAGTAGGAAAAAAATAAATATAGAAATAGATTGAACTACTTGCTTTTGTATTGTAATTAAAAATATTTAGAAGAAGATTCTTCCACAAAAATTTTTAGTTTAAAGCTAGGGAATTAATATAAAATACAAAATAATAAATTTATAGTACAACAAGGATCATTAATCTAATATATTAAGCAAGAAAAAAGTATAAATCGTATAAAAAAGTGAACGTATATTCTTTAAGGAATATTAAAAGAATCTAAATTTTAATTTAAAATATCGAGAAGATTTAGAAATTACAAATTTTAAAACATTTTTCAGGAACAAAAACAGTTAAATTGAAATGAGGTAAAATGCTAATTTTAATTTATAAAAAATAAGTTAATTTTTAATATAAAAACTTGATTATTATAAACATTTTTAATAAGAAATATTCTTTAAAGAAAAATCTAATTTATCTCTAAATAATATAAATAGAATAAATTTATAAAATTATTTAAAAATTGAGAAGAAATAATTATTATATAAAAGCAAAAAAATAAAAGTAAGTGAATCTAATACAATTAATTTTATTCTAAAAAGTAATTATATTTGTAATATAAAAAATAAATTTAAAAAATGTATATTATTGAATAAATATAAATCAATCTTACTTTAAATATTATTTAAACTGAATTAGTATGTAAATATTTTTATTTTATTAAATTAACTTTTGAACTTACGATTAACTCTACATAAACTAGCAGTTCACTTCTCATAAGTAAATGTATGCAGGTCTTCAGATAAAAATTTTTCATAAGAATCTACGAAAAAAATATTTTAAATTATAGAAAAAAGCACAGATAATTGATTGGAACCTAAAGAAGAACGATAAGAAAGCATAAGAAATAGCGGGGAAAAGTTGGAAGATGGAAAGAACGATGCTTGAACCTTTTGAAGATAATTAAAATGAATTATCTGATTTATATCAGTAACTTCATTTCATTAACATTTTTATTAAAGTGATTTCTTCTTCTTAAATTAACATTTTATTATAAAAAAATCTATAATTAATTTATTTTTAAATATTCATTTATAAAAGAATAATAAAATATTAATAGATGTTTAAATAGTTTTGCCATCTCATTAAGTTAGTCTTTTAAAGTTTCGCCACCAGTTTTCTACTTTTTCCTTTCATGAGATAATTTATTCTGCAATAGATATCTCATAGATTTAAATTTTTTCTTCATATCTATAAAATTTCTTTCTCATACAAGGATAATCTCTAAATAAGAATTATTCATGCTTCAGTTTCGTTTTATCGATACTTATGTTGATTTCATGCTTTAGAAATGTTTTTTACTATATAGTTTCAATTCAAAAATAATAGTAAATTTTTTTAATAATTGATTGACTTTATAACTCTAGCATAGTTTTTTTCGAAAAATTAGAAATGTATTGCTAATTCTCTTATTTTCTTGCAGTATCAGCATGTCTCAAACATTTTCGATCTTATCTCAAATTGAAATTTAAGATTAAGAGCTTATAGCACTACTTAAATCAATTATGGATTAAAGCTATTATATTTTAAGTTTAGACACACCTTGATCAGCAAGTGATTTTGTTGTTTTCGTTCTTTGATTTAAAACAAAATATTTTAATTTTTTAGTCTTAATCATTGATTTTTAAATTTTCTTATTAAAAATCCACTTAAGATAATTTAAATAAGATTTAACTTAGAATTGAAAAAAACGATGAACTAATTTTTCTTTTTTTAATAAATAATTTATTGGATAATAGAAATTATTAAAATAAAAAAGCTGGAATATTCAATAAAGACTTTTTGCCACCTTCAAAAAATAGGAGAAAAAATAAAAATGTTAATTTTTTTCAATTTTTCTTATATTAAATTATTCTTAATAAACTTAAAAGCAAAAAAATTGTAACGAAAAATGGAAAGAAAAAGAAATAAACACATAAGACTTATAAAACATAAAAAAAGCCTAAGAAACAATAGAAAATCGTTATATCTGAAGCAGTTCGTGCAGTTTAATTTAAAAAGAGTAAGAGATCATTACTTATCTAGTAGTGATAGTTTTTAACCTACAAGAAAAGGACTATAACTAAAGATATTAATAAAAAAATCATGGAAAGATTGAAAGATTGAAAGAAAAGAAATAGGAAGAAACCATAAAATTGCTTTATAAAGAAATTAAAATACAGTAATTTAATTAAAGCTATGATTCTATTTAATTCTAGAAAAATTATTTTTAATTATAATATTTTATTAACTAAATATTATGTCTTTTAAGTAATTATTTTTATCAAAATTATTATTTTATTTTACTATGTAAAATAAAATACTATGGAATCTGATTATTTAGAGGTTATTTAGAAAATTCTTACTTAATCTGTTCAAAATAAAAGAAATTGATGATAAAAAATAGATTTATTAATGAGATTACAAAAGCATTCTTAAAATAGATTGATAGATTAAAGCAAAAACATAATATTCTTATATTCAATTTTAGTTTACTTGTAGAATTGGGAAGAGTTTAAATCCTTTATATTTTTACATCCTTTTTAAATGTTTTTAATGATAAATAGTTATTTGATAAGTTAAAAATTAAAATTTTTAAAAGCTTCGCTCATTAAGTTTTTGGGTTAACCACTCAAATCCTTCTACAATGTTTAAACCATTACCGCTAGTATTTAAAATTTTATAATTTTTTAGTTTATTTTACTCTAATTTGAAGCTTGAAAAATATAACTAATCTAAATCACTCTTGTTTAGAAATATTAATAAAGGAATTTCACTTCCAATTCTTTATAAAAATTGATCTAACTCTTTAAAATTTTCGTTTTTACTAAGATCTAAAACTAATACTCATGCATCTGCGGATAATTATCATGATCAATCAGGGATTTCTTTTATTTAATATGGGAATCCGTTGAAGATAATTTCTGTTTATTCAATTTCATTAGTTGGACTACAATGTTTTTTCATTTTTCCATTTTTTAAAAAGTAAATAATACTTGATTTTCCTGCTCCTTTCTATCCAGTAAAAGCAATAGTTTTATAATTAACTTCAGTTTAAGCTTATTCTGAACATTTTTTACAATTAAGTTATCCCATATTTAATCATTAAATTTAATATTTTCTAAGATTAGAACAAAAATAAAATAGATAATATTATAAAAATGCTAAAAATTAAATTTATACCTTTAATTTATTTTTTAATATCTATCACTTTAAAATTAAAAATATGCTTCAATTTAGAGATAAAAGTACGAACTTGCTTAAAATTGTATTCAATTAGCTTAAAATTTAAAAATTTGGTTTGTTTAAGAGCTCAGAATTTTGATCTCCAAAGTCATTAAGTATAAGGCATAATGTGCTCATGTGAAGGTGTGTTTGGAGTTGATCTTCTTAGTCTAATCTGTAAGGAATATCAAGCCGCTATTGACTCTGTAATCCAACGTAGATACTGCGAAAAGTTAGATTCTAATCTTCTTTTCGAAGCCTCATTCTCTCGGATAATTAAATAGTACATCACATCGCTATAAATCCAAAGAGCGTAGTTAACTAAAATAATAACTTGGATCTATGCTCCTTGTACCATTCTTTTCGTTAGCATATTTAATCATATAAAATAGAATTTAATAATTTGACTATCTTTTAAATAATAAAATTTTATGATAACTAAGCTATAATTTAAATAACCAAAATAAGAGTTTAATTAATATTTTAGATTATAAAGTGTTTAAATTTATTTTATCAATATTATAAAGATTCCTATAATTTATCGTAGAGAAAATATAGCTAAATTTTTTCTATTTTATACTGAGGATATTTAACTAATTAATTTAAATTAAAGAAATCTGAAGAAAAAAATAAAGTAAAATAGAACTAAATTTTATTGCAATTTAATTTAATTTTAATCATTAGAAAAATCTAAAATAAATAAGATATTTTTTTAATATTTTCCTTTCTTTTTTGAAGCTTAAAGATTTGTTAAAAGCACTAAAAAATAAAATAAGCAGCCAATAAAATAAATTTTTATTTTAAATTAATTCTAAAACTAAAACATAATAATATGGAAATTTCTTTTTCGTAATTAAAATGATATATAGCAATTAAAATATTCATTAAATCTATTTAAAATATTGTTTACTTTTAATGCAATTTTTTATTTTTAAATAAATGCTAAAAATACAATATTTTCATTTTTCACTCATTAAATGTTTTATAATTGTAAAATATATACTTTAAATAACTAATGTTTTAAATATAACTTTTTAGTTATAGATAAAATTTAAATTAATGGCAATAAAATATCAAACAAATTTATTTTATTTAAGGTTGGGAAAAAAAATGGAATACTCAATAAGAATGTCTAAGAACTAAGCAAGAAAGATTAGAAAGAAAACAGTTAAGAATATTAGACAAAAAGAAAAGTTGAACGAATCGAGATCTTCCTCCCAAGGTAAGATCATGGTGGGTATTCTAGAGAAGGAAGAAAACTAAACTGAAACAGTATTAATAACAATGGAACAATATTCGGAACTAAATTAAAGAATATCTGACTTTGACGAAATTATATTTAATTAAGGAGAGAGAATTCGCAATTTTATGAATGAAATTGAAGATTTAAATAACAAAATAATAATATTAAAAAATTAAATAATAGAAAAAAAAATAGTAAGTGAACAAGAATTGTATTTATATCGTAACAAAGTTTTAAGACATCAAATAGAATGATAATCGAAGATCAATCACCTAAAGTTAAACAAAATCGCATGAAAAATGGAGAAGGTTCAAACTAAGAAATGTTAAAACGAATTGGAGTCCTAGAGAAAAAAATTCTTCCAAAAAGAAAAGAGTAAAACTAAGTTAAAAGTTGCTTTTATTGTAAATCGAAGTGGTATTTACTAAAATATTGCAGGGAATGGAAAACCCTCATAAAAAAAGAAGAAAATAAAAGATGAAAGGAAATCAACTAACTTTATATAAACTAGTAAGGAGTTTTTAAAAGAAGAATTTTTGCAAAACCAGAGCACGAAACGTGGACACCATCCACAAGGAAAAAATGGTCGTGGTATCCATCCACGAAACCAAAATGGCAGCACGTACCTGGTTGAGATCCCAGGGGAGGCAGAACTTTTTTATTACTTTTAGTATATAATTATTATTAATTATTATTTATTCTATTTAATTTTTTATTGAATTTAAGTTTATTAAGTTACTTATTAAACAAATTGATGTTTATCTTCCTTTAAAAAAAGCTTATGCATTCATTAATCTTTCAGTTGACCTATAAATTAACTACATAATCAAAAATTTAATTTTTTTATTTTATTTATTAGCTGTGAATTTTTAATAATATATTCCCTTTTATTTCTTTAATTTATAGTTAAATATAAGAAAAGTAGTAAAACATTTATTTAACTGTATTTCTTTTAGAGCAATATTGATATTTTAATTTAAAATTTTTAAATATTCCATAAAAATAAATTTAATTTCATGGAGTTGTATTCTATTTAAATCACTTAGATCACTTAAATTTATAAACTTAAATTTTTCTTTTTTTAATTGTAAAAGAACAAAATGAATCATGTTGAAACTAAAAATTGTAATTTTATTAAAATAGCTTTTATTTATTAATTTAATTAATTTAATTTTAAACTAAAAGAGTTTTTGGACTGTAACTTCTTGCAGTTTAACGACCCCAACACTCCCTTCATGGGATAACGGGGATATCCTGTTGCTTTCGAAAAGCAGCTGCCAGGGAGCTCCATCGCTATGGGCAGTCAGGCTTCAAGCCCCTACCAGGAGTGGATAATCAAGAGGAAGGCGTTCCCTTGCAAAGGTTGACTTTGACCAGGGACTTTCTCAGCGACAGGAAAGGAACTTGTTCCTAGCCATAAAACCAGAAAGTATGATTCAGAAGGTCAATCTCAGCTCCCACCATCTTTTTAATTATAGCTTTTATTTATTAAATGTAAAGAAAATTATTTTATTAAATCTCTTTTTTCTAAATTTAAACTTATTTAATTTAGAAAAATATTATATTAAAAATTTAAAGAGAAATAATTATTTATTTTATATTTAAATTTGTTCTTTAATTAAAAATTTATATTTAATTATTAGTTCTAAATAGCAGATTTTTACACAATAAAACTTAAAGATTTCTAATAAATTTCACAATAAAAATTTATTAATTTTTGTTAGATTTGATTAGATTAATCATCTAATTCTTCTTTATTTCTAAACATTGAAAAATTCTATTTTCATTTTAAAAATTTTTATTATTATTTTTTAATTTTTTGCGAAAAAATTCTTATATTCAAAGATAGAAAGGAAAGTTGCTAATCTTTAAATTTTGTATATTTTTATAAAGAATAAGTTTGCTTCTTTTTTAATTGTTTAATTATATTATATTTATAATTTATTATTATGATTTTTATTTAAATTAAAGTTTAATTACTTTTTTACCTTAAATTTTAGTTATTTATATTTTCAGGAATTTAATATTGCTTTTTGTAAATTTCTTTTATAATTGCTTTTAAAATAAAAATGAAAAATTTAAAATTAATTTTTATTTATTTTAAGTAATTAAAGCGATTATTTAATAGATTGCTTATAAAATAAATAATAGTTTATTAACTTTTTATTTAGAAATACAGTATATCTTTAATTTAAAGTTTCTTTAAGGATATTATAATTTAACCTTAGAAAATTTACAATAAAGCAAAAAATCAAATATTTTTAACTATTTTTTTGTTTTTAGCTTATTTTAGCATTTCTACTAGCCATTTAAATCCTTCAATTACATTATCTCCTTTATTATTACTTTCTAGAATCTTGTACGATATTATTTGTTAAAATTCTATTAGAGAATTATCTAAAGAGTTAGAAACTAAATCGTTTTTGTTTAAAAAAATTAGGACAGGTATTTTTGCTTTTGCCTTGCTTAAAAAATTATTTAAATCCGAAAAATCAGTTTATTAGCTTTAATCTAAAACATATACTCATGCATCAGTAAATATTTGACGATTATATTCTTCTGGAACTTCTTTTATATCATAAAGGCTTCCTTCGAACTGAATGACTGTTTATTCAACAAATTAAGTTATTTCACATTATCTTTTTGTTTCTCTATTTTTCAAAAAATAAATAAGACTAGATTTTCCAGATCTTGCAGGTCCAATAACAGTAATAGTCTTTTCATTTAATACAGTTTAATTAAGCAAAAAAGTATCTTATTATTTAGTGTTTCTAGCACAAAGATTACCCATCACTATTTTTTATTTTAAAATGTTAAAATACTAAAAAGTTTAAATTTGTAATTAAATGATAAAATTAATAAAAGAAACTTTATTAAAAGAAAATATAAACAAATATACTTTATATATAAATATAGAATTTAAAAATACAAACATAATAAATTAAACTTTTTTATCTACAAAACTAAAATATTAATATCAATTATAAATCTAAAACAAAATAAAGGAATAAAACAACGCGAGCATTTTGCAGTTTTTAAATTGAATAAACTGAAAAAATAATATAAAAATCAAAATGATTATAGATCGAAAAAGTGAAAATTAATTAATTTATTAATTAATTTCAACTAAAAAAGTTTTTGGACCGGAAACTCCTTTCTGATTGCACGACCCGATGCTCTCTTTTTATGGAATAACGGGGATATCCTGTTGTGCTCCAGGCACAGCTACTAGGGAGTTCATTGCTATGAGCAGCCAGGCTTCAACCCCTACCAAGAATGGATAATCCCAAAGACAGTATTCCCTTCAGAAAATGACTCTGACCAGGGAGTTTCTCAGCGACAGGAAAGGAACTTGTTCCTAGCCATAAAACCAGAAAATGTTGTCACGAAAGTCATTCTCAGCTCCCACCATCTTTTCAATTATTATATTATATATTTTTTTAAAGCCGCCATAGTTGTTCGAAGGTGAACAACAAGGTCATCTTCATCAGAGGTTGGGGAAGTTAAGTATCCATAATCGACATATGTCATCCTCTGCTTTGGTTTGGCCTCGAGACATGAGATTCTTAGACCTTCGACACTGGCTTGACTTGGCTTCGTTTATTTTTAATACTGGAACGAAAAAGAAATAATATTGCGAGCTTCATCAGAGGTGGGGAATTTAAGTACCCATAATTGACATATGTCATCCTCTGCTTTGGTGATGCAATGAGAAACAATCCTCCCATGTCCTTGGACCTCCAGCAAGTATTAAAGATTACAAGTATTCTAAAATTATATCAGTATTGAACATTTTTATCAGTACTGATACCAGTATTGAACAAGGTCTACCAGTATCTGATAATTTTATCAGTAATAAACATTCTTGCCAGTATGAAACATTTTTTTTAAAGAGCTACGCACCAACGAGAGTGCTACGCGCTCTATAATCAAATTTATTTATTTATAAATTAATTTATAGTTTAAGATATAGATATAGAGAAATTTGATATATGAGAAAAATCTGAAAAATAATAATATAATTAATAAAATTTTTGGCCTTTATTTCTAAATTAAACATCTAGGCTTGTTATATTTTAGTTAATTTATAATTATTTGTTTTGAACAATCTTGATCAAAAAAGCAAAAAATAAATTTTCTTTCGAAGAGTTAGATAAACTTTTGAAAAGAGAATAAAATTTTAATTAGTTAACTATTTTAACATAATTCTATTATAATTATAATAATTTGTGAAAATGAAGAGTAAAAAGTACAAAAATAATTAAAAAAAACAAGCACAATAAGATTAAAATTTTATTTCGGAAAAATAAATTGAAAATAGTATTCTTCTAGTCAAAATATTATCCTTTTTATAGCTTAACAATTCTATGAAAATAAATTTCTAAAATTTAACATATTTTTTAATAAGTATTTAAATAATTAAAAAAAGATTGAATAAATTATTTTGTTTATATAACTAAATTTAGTAAAAAAGTGAGTTTTATTTATAAATAAAATTTAGAAAATTTATGCTAAATTAAATATTTAGACAAAATTAATTAATTATACTTTAGCGAAGCATATTATTAGCTTTTTATAGCATGATGCAATAAATATTTTTATATAAATTATTTCTAAAAACTAAATAAAAATTTTAATATTTAAAGATAAAAATCAAAAATAAAACGATTTTACTTTATTTTTAATGTTTTTTATTTATTAAAATCAAAAATAATAAATTCATAGAATAATATAAGTCAAATGAATATAAAAAAATCAATTAATTATAGATGTTTTGTAATTAAAAGTTAATTTAATAAAATAAAAATATTTACATACTAATTCAGTTTAAATAATATTTAAAGTAAGATTGATTTATATTTATTCAATAATATAAATTTTTTAAATTTATTTTTTATATTACAAATATAATTACTTTTTAGAATAAAATTAATTGTATTAGATTCACTTACTTTTATTTTTTTGCTTTTATATAATAATTATTTCTTCTCAATTTTTAAATAATTTTATAAATTTATTCTATTTATATTATTTAGAGATAAATTAGATTTTTCTTTAAAGAATATTTCTTATTAAAAATATTTAAAAAAATCAAGTTTTTATATTAAAAATTGACTTAGTTTTTATAAATTAAAATTAGCATTTTACCTCATTTCAATTTATCTGTTTTTGTTCCTGAAAAATGTTTTAAAATTTGTAATTTCTAAATCTTCTCGATATTTTAAATTAAAATTTAGATTCTTTTAATATTCCTTAAAGAATATACGTTCACTTTTTTATACGATTTATACTTTTTTCTTGCTTAATATATTAGATTAATTATCCTTGTTGTACTATAAATTTATTATTTTGTATTTTATATTAATTCCCTAGCTTTAAACTAAAAATTTTTGTGGAAGAATCTTCTTCTAAATATTTTTAATTACAATACAAAAGCAAGTAGTTCAATCTATTTCTATATTTATTTTTTTCCTACTCATATGGAATTTAGATTGTAGTAATGCTTGAAACTTTCTTGCATTTTCTAATTGAGCAATCATAATCATGTCAATGAAAGCAATTTTCGTATTGATACTCATTCTTATGATTCAAATATTTTTGATCGTAAAGCTTGATTAAGAAAGTTATATTTCATTATTTAAAAGCCTCGAATATTATAAAAGGAAATTCGCAATAACTAAACGTTTTTAATTACTAGCTTCTAACTTCTAACTTAAGCTTTTTTATTAATTATTTTTCTATTTATTTGCTTTTATAATTTATAAGAAAGATTCGCTAATTTGTTTAATAAAATCCATCTAAAGTTTTAACATTTTTAAAAGGGATCGGAAAAAATGTCATAAAAAATAAAAAAATGTTTTTTTTACCGCCAAAAACATAGGAGTCAATCGATATAAGCAAGTAACAATAAGAATGCTCATTTTTAAGTATCTACGATTTTGAAGCAAAACTGCATAAATAGGTCAAATCAATTTTCATAAGAAATATACGAAATCTTTATGAACGAGCTATTGAGTTTCTAGCAAACAGTTAAAATATTATTAAACTTGAAATAAGAGATAAAGCAAATAAAGAAGGACAACGAAAGACTTATGAAAAAATTTTAAAATAGAAAGAAATTGATTAAAGACTTAAGCTTTAAAATAGAGATTAAATATCTTTTAAAACATGCAGCATTTTCAGAGTAGACTAACTTAAACCTAGTATCAGAAAATGAAACAGAAAAATGTATAAATAGAATAATAGTTGATTAGAGAGCTTGTCTATTACTTGATTGGCAGGTTTAAAAATCTGATTGAATGTTTTTATAATAAAATAGGAAAATGAGGAAGAAGAAGTGTTTTTATTGCAAATTGATAAAAATTCTGACAAAAAGTGTTAAGAGTTTACATGATTTTAAAATTTATACCTAAAATTGTTTTAAAAAGCAGCAAAAATTAAAAAGATAAAACCGAAGAAATACAAAAGTAATTATGAAAAATTTACAACCATGATCTAGGAGAGTCTATAGACTAAAGGAAAATAATATTGGCAAAGTTGACTAATCTCTACAAAACTGGAGAAAGAAAGTTAGAAGCAAAAACATTTAATAATTTTTAATTCACTTCCATACATAGAAGTTTTATGAGAATATGGTGAGATTTCTTCAAGAACACTTAGAATTAATTATTCAAATTCATATTTATTTTGGAGAAATTATAATAGTTTACATTTTATAGATGAAGAAAACGGAAAACCTAAATATAAATAAAATAAAAGCAATAAATATACTAATTAAAAGTAAGATTTTTCAAGTAGATTTGTATAATTAAATAGGAAATAGAGATAAATTTTTATTTTTTGCTTGAAAGAGTTTAATCTTCTTAAAATATTTTAAGCTCATAGCTACTTTGATTATTTTTAAAATAATATAAATAATATAAATGTTCAATACTAAAGATAAAGAAAACATTGGTTTTATAATTTTACATTTTATAATATAATTATTTATATGTGAAATTCTGAAATAGATAGGATTATTAATTTAGAAACATAAAATAAGAATCTATAAGAAAAACTTTAATTGAAAAATAATTAGAAGATAAATAGAATAAACCTTGATTCCTTTATCTATTAAATAGAAAGTACTTTCTTTTCATTCAAATGGTTTATAATTCTTCTCGATTGAAAACCTTTGATTAGACATGTTATCAGTATAAAAAACACTTGGTTTTATTTTAAATTTTCTTGGCTAGAATCTAATTTTTAATTTTAAAGAGTTAAATTTAAAATTCATTTCTGAAACATTGCAAAAAAAGCAAAAATTTAAAAGAAAATGAATCCTTATAAATTAATGTAAAAAATAGTAGGTATTTAAAGATAAAATTTATATTTATTTGATATTTTTAATTATTTTACTAGCAATAATTCATTTTCTTTCTAGAAGTTTTAACATTTTTTAATTCTCACCAAAATCAAATTTTCTAGATGTTTATATACAAATCGTTTACTTTTATATACCTAAAATCTTAATTTCGTAAATAAGATTCAATTCTCGTTTACCATGCATACTAAAAGAATATTTTGAAGCACTATGATTTTTTTTAATTATTCTTAAAGTGCTTGATATTAATTTTTTAGCATTTTCAGAGAGTTCTTTTTACAGTTTAAAAGTCTATAAAGTTATTTTTTATCTTTTATAAAAATTAGAAATTAAAATAGGATAATTATGATTTATTTTTCCCTTTTTTAACTTACCTTAAAAGTTTTTATTCTAAGTATTTAGTTTAATTTCTTTTAAGTTTGTTATTATATTTAAATTTCAGAAATTATTTAAATCATGATCTTTATAAATAAAAGCGAAAAATAATTAAAATACAGAGAGATAAACTATAATTGAGCTTTAATTACAAAATACCTTTACAACACACTTAAGAATGCAAATTTAACGAAGAAAGTGTAGAATTTAAAACTAAAGTCTAACAAATATTTTATAGGCATTTTAAAAATATTTTATCTATATTTTTGATTTATTAGAAAAAAAAAGCATTTTCTTTAGCACAAAAAGAAGGAGGTGTGGGGTTCAATTTTACGGTGATGTTAGAGTATTTTTATTTAAAGGAATATTTAAGTTTAAAATTATAATGTAGTCCCTCAAGATTCGACCTAACTCCAACTACCTACTTGCATATTATATGAATATAGCTCATTTCCGTCAGTTTGGAACATAAAAATATTTTTATTTTAATATATTCCATTGAAGTTGAATGAATAATATGAATATTCCTAATAGAAAGGAAATGACTCTCCATGCTCATAAAATTACTAAAAGTCAAATGTATAAGTTGAATTTAATCTTTCGTAGTTATCAAATAGAAAAATGAGTTCAATATCAGCAGCATAAACTGAAGAACTGCACGCGACTTTAAGAGGAATAACATCATAAAAATGATATCATTGATTTAATGAAATATCGTAAAAGCAAACTTAATCTTCGCAATTACATCCATACCCTCCAAATGTTATCAAATAATCATATGCATAGGTATTTCCAGATCGTCCCATTTAATAAGGATGATTTTATATTTCATTTTACTTAGAGTTTACTATATTATATATCTCGCATTTATTGGAATATCCTAACTAAGAAGCAAACCCATTGATAGCAAAAACCTAATTTAAGTTATCATAAACCAATGAAGTTAATACTTTGGGATAAAGCAGATTTTATTTCTTTAACTACATCATATGTATTTGGAAAATATAATCGCAATGATTTTTTATTTTATCTCCACCAGCCAAAATAATTATGTCATTACTAACTTAAGTTGAGAAAGTGTAATTACGTCATATTTTTTCAATAGGAAGGTTGAATTAAGATATTTCTCTCGAGCTTAGTTTATAAAGAAGCTTATTATTACTATTATACTATGCTATTATATAATGAGATCACACTTTTTTTTTGTTTTACTTCCTATTTTTTAATGTAATAACATCGAAGGGAAGTTCCTAATATTATTACTGCAGCTCTATATCATTTTACTCTTCTTTATTAATTATTTTCTTTCTGTATATTTATTTCTGGTTCCTTTTAGCCTGTTACTTATGTTCCTCTATTCAATTGTTTTCTATAATATAATCTTGTCTTTTTTAGTCCATTTCATTTATTATTTAATCTATTAACTACTCTAAATTTTATTTCTATTTTTCCAATTCATTTACAGTTTAATGCAAAGTATTTATTTCCTTATTTGCATTTAATAATTCTTCATTTCATTTTAAATTTAGCTCTCTTTAATTTTCTTATTATATATGCACTTAATTTTTTTAATGGTTTTATTTTTTAATCCCATGATTTGATGAATTTTCTTTCAGAACTTCTATCTAATTTATTTAGGCAATATTTTAAATAATTTTATTGGTGAAATTATCAAAAATTTCATTTGCATTATTTCCTTAAATATTTTCATTCTCGATATTCCACTAATTTTATTCGTGCTCACTCTTCAAAATTTGTATTTCCTGGGCAGTTTACAACCAATCCTCTATACTTTTATTTTCCTTTTATTTAATTACTATTAGCTTATTTTATATTATTTTAATTTTGGTTAGTCTTTACGAATTTTAACTATGGGTTCTTTATAATTTTTCTATTTGACTTTTAAATTCTGAAGAGCATATTTAATCAATTTAACTATGCAAGTATTTTTATGCATCAATAGCTTCTTGCCTTATTTTTATTATTTTGCTTCCTAAAGTTTATTATAAAGTTTTATAATCTTTAATTTTTTCATTTATGTATAATGAGTCTTCTAGAGCATCTAACTCGAGAATCACTTGCTATTATGTTTCCAAATATTTTTATTCTAATGAAATGAAATTATGTCCATCGTGATTTTCTATGGTACAAGTTCCGCATACTTTTTCATTATCATCTAAACAAAAAAATTTGTAAACTTCTTAATGATTCATGCAAAGCTAATTCTATCTAATTTATTACTATCCATTTTCTACTTTAAAGCATTCCTCAGCTATTTCTAGATTTTCAACCAATTTGCTAGTCCTCTATTTATGAATTTAGCACTTGTAGTATTTGTTCACTTTAGTAAAAACCTTAAGACATTACTCACAATAGATGCAGCCACATTCAATTCTTCTTGGAATCTTTTTTCCTCTATTGAAGCTTTCTTCACACAACACGCATAAAGTTGAAGACATTTTATTTTAATTACTCAATCATAAGAATAAATATCGACTTTACATTTTAAATTAAAAGCTTTACTCATTTCTATTTAAAATATATACTCAGATTCATTTTTATAGGCAAAAGTTAAAGCTATTAAGGAAACAAGCAATGCTAGCCTAGTTATCATTATTAATTAAGAAATTAAAATTAAAATTGAAAGAACTGAAAAGGATTTTTGCTTACAAGATGATGGTTCGAGTAAAAGCAAAATCTTTAGAACAAACTCTATCTATTCTAGTATCTAAAATTTCATTATCAATCAAAGGAAGATTAAGAAATCAAATTCATGACTTGTTTTCAGATAAAATAATAAAAGTAATTGAGCTTAAATATATTTAGATGTTTTAGTAATTTTCAATAAAAGGAATGAAATTATTTATAATAGAACAAATTTTAAATCTAATTAGATCATTTAATAAAACAAAAAGAAAATAAAGTATTTTTCATTAGAATAAAAACTAAATAAATGATTTTAATCTTCTTTTTCTGAATTAAATTTAAGGGATTATAAAAAATTCAATTAGCAATTTATTTAAGAATATATTTTAATTATTTTAAAAAAGAAAAATGTCCTAATAAAGTTTTAGATTTAAAATAAAGATTACTTATACTTTTATTCGTGTTTGATCCTTTAAAGCTTAAATTATTTTGTTAAATTTACTAATGAAAATTTATGTAATTACACTAATATCATATTTGTTATTTAATTTTAATTTTTTCCTTAATTAGTTTTTATTATAAAAGTACTTTTTATCTAATTATTTAAATTAATGGATTTTGAAATCCAGAATTTCTTAATCACATTTTTAAACTTTTTTTAGGTAATAGAATAAGCATTTTGGTAGCTTTTCTTTTATATTCTTTAATTAATTTTATTTTAATTAAAAAAGGATCCAAATGGATTTATTATGAATTACTAATTATGTAAATTAATTAATTTTGTATTCAAGAAAAAAAGAAAACTAATTCTAAAATCCCTCAGTTGTTTAAAGTTTTATATTATTTTATTTTTTAATTTGCTTATGAAACTTATTTCTACATTGTTAAACTACTTTATATTATTTAATGTTTTTTACTTATTTTTAAATATTTTTCCTTTTTTAATAATCTTACTTCTTAATTTAATTTTAAACTAAAATCCTTCTTAACTTTATAAACTATTTTCTAGTTTTAATTAATTATATTTTAAGTGGCAGACTACTCTACATAAATAAATTCGATTATAGAACTTGTATCAATCTCGATGGTGCGCAACTCTTTAAATTAATTTTATTTAAAGTTAATAAATTTCCCTTTGAAGTTGCTTCCAGTGCTTCACTCCTTTGGAAATTCTGTCTTCTAATAGGACATGATTGGAGTGGTGCTCCAAGAGACTCAATCGTCTGGCATCTTTCAACAACCGTGCCTCAATGCCTCCAGTTCTTTCCTCTTAGCTCCTACCAAGATTTTGCTCAATTTTTCTCTCCTGAAGTATTTCCAGGTACTATGAGTTAAGTTAATCTCAGTCGGAGGACTGCTCCTTCCTATTTAAAGTATTTAATCCTAATAATATTTTTCCATAAATCTTTGAAAAAAGGGATTTGTTAACTTTTTTTAAACTTTTTTCTAATTCGTGTTTTTTATGCTTTAAATAAAAAGCAAATTACAATTTTATTAAACTAAACTAATTCTATTTTTTCAATATATTTTACTTAATATCTATGGATATCAAATAATTTCCTATTTTTACTTATTTGCAACTTTTAAATTTACTAAAATGATTTTCAAAATTGTCTTTAATCAGTTTAATGACATTTTATTAATTTCTTATTATATATATAAAATGGCACCTAAGAAATAACAGACCATCTAGCAAACTTAATAACTCTTAGTAAAATGTAGTTAACAAACTTTCCTCCTTTAGATGGAAAATTAAGAATTTAAAAGGGTATTAGTGAACCTTTTTAATGAGTTTGAGATTTATTAAACACTGTGGAAATTTAAAAATCTGAAAAATCAACATTGCAATAGGAATTAGGTTTAAATTCATAGTTTTAGCAAATTTAAGGTAGAACTATAAACAGAATAGATAGCAAGCGAAACCCAAAACATAAAACTTTAAACCAAAAGAATTCTAAATAATAAATAGAACAGAAACTTCCAAAATAAGAGATTCCCTACTAGAGTTCTATGATATACTGATACTGCAAGTGGCCAGGACATAAAGTGTGAAGTTGCTACTAATCTAGACGAAAAGAAAAGAGAAAAATAGGAAATCAATGGAAAATTTATTCAAGATATTTTGCAAAAAAGAAGTGCTACTTTACAGGAAA
Organism: Loxodes magnus; assembly: GCA_946699065.1. Lineage (NCBI taxonomy): Eukaryota > Ciliophora > Karyorelictea > Loxodida > Loxodidae > Loxodes > Loxodes magnus. Next base: position 445,314 of record CAMPDV010000130.1, on the reverse strand, counting down.
AAAATACTCCAAATAGGTATAGAAGCTCCTTATATCTAGTAAGCTATTAATAAGTTTAATTGAAAATGATTGAGATTTGACCTATTGGAATAAATCAAGAAAAATAACCTTAAAAAAATCAAGACTCATGAAAGTGAAGATCCAAGTAAGTTTGAAACACATTCTTTTTTTAAACTCTAAACTCTTTAATATTGGTGATCCTATTAATGGTTGCACTACACTCATTAATAATTAATATTTGGTATTTTTTAATTAAAAGTTAATTAAATTAAAATATAAAAAATGGAGTCTTTAGATCTTGCTTATTATTTTCTTTTTGGCAAAAGGTATAGCAAGTACTCAAAAAGTAAAAAAATAGAAAATATAGAAAAATGGAAAGAATAGCAACAAGCTTCTTTATCATTTTAACAAATTCTAACGGAACCGATAGCTAAAAATTTGATAAATTTTCTAATTAGGAAGTTGAAATCTGGTCTGAGAAACTTAAGATCAATCAGCAAGAATAAATTAAAGTAGGTAATTTAATATAAGTTAATAATGATGAAGCATTGATAAAGCTAAACTTGGTCAACTAATTCAAACAGAAATATATTAATATTTTGATTACTAATAAAGAAAATAAGAGGCTTATAAGAAGAATTAGGACAGCAGTAAGAAAAAACAAATATAATATGACAAAACCTCATACAGCATTAAGATAATGACGAAATCCATATGGTGGATAGATAGGCTAAAGATGAAGTGTTGCTATAATTAGACAGATTCTCATCGAATCTTATTTCTTAACTAAAGTTAGATTAAACCGTAGAAATAACATTTTTTCTATAAATTCTTAGTATTAAAAATCAAATTTTTTCTTTTTATTTCAACTATTTCCTAGAATCAACTATCATTATTTTTCTGCTTCTTCGTCTTACATTTAAATATATCTTATTATTCTATTACTATATTTAAAATAGCTTTTTATGATTATTCTGTAAGTTTCAATTATTGGAATTAATTTTTTCTTTTACTAATTTCAATTACTTTAGCAATAAATTTTAATTTTATAGATCTCTTTCTTAATACATTATTCTTTTTTCAGATGTTTAATAGATATTAATTAATTTTTGATTTCTTCAAAAATTATCAAATTTCTATCTTAATTTAGCTAAAAAGTACAAATTATCCAACGCTAAATTTTTACTCAGTTTTCTAATATTCTAGCAATCTGCTTTTGCGGTATCCTTTTCAATATTTAAAGAAATAAACAAAATTTTTATGATTTTTTATTTTTCTCTATTTTTAAACTTCTTTTTTTTACATACAAACTAAAAAATTTTTTATGAATCAAAAAAATAAAGTATCAGTATAAAGCAAATTTATTAAAAAAAAATTCTATTCTTATGCTTAAAATATTTGAAATATCAGCTTCTATTTTAATTTGAAAGAAGTTAAAATAACATATTTTTACAATATTTATGAATAATTAAAATAATGGTTATTTTTTAGTAAATAAATAGGATTAGAGAGCACGTAGCACCTCAATGGCACGCAGCTCTTTAGTATAAAAATTTAACGTCAAAAAATTGTCTTTTCTGAATTCTTTCACAGTGTTAACATCCTTTATGAATCTCTCTTCTATAGAGTGTGAAAAGAATGCTCTCAAGGACCTTAGTGTCTGGTATCTTTCATATAATACTTTCAATAATTTTTAAAATATTAAAACTTTTTAATATGAAATATAAAATTTAAACGACAAAATTAATTTAAATTAAATCTAAACAAAAAATTATTAAATAGATTATTAAAAAAATTAAACGGGAACAGCTGCAAAAGTTCTCTTATAATTTTAAATAAAAATTGGCTTATTAAATTAAGGTTATTTCAAAAATTTATTTAAATTCTTTTAATTAGCTGAATTTTTTAATTTTAAATTCAAAAGTAAAATATCTTTCACTTTATTTTTTTCTTCGTCTGATTTCAGCTCATCTTCTTGCCATTTTTATCCTTCAATAACACTTTCTCTTTTATTACTACTTTCGAAAATTTAATACCTTTTTACATTTTTCATTCTATTCTAGAAATATCAAAAGAGTCAGAAATTAAATTGTTTTTGTTTAAAAAATTAGAACTGATATTTTTTATTTTCTTAGTTAAAAAAATTAGTTAGTATTGAAAAAAATTTTACTAACTTTAATATAAAACAAAAATTAAAGCTTTTTTAAACATTAATTGTTCTTAGTCTTCCGGAACTTCTTTTATATTATACCAATTTCCTCCAAATTATAATATAATATAAAATTATATAATATTTAAATTTAAGTTTTCCATTATGAATTATTTCAACCACTTCTGGAAAACAGCAGTTCATGAATCCTGCTGTTAAATAAAAATGTTTGGATATCAAAATTTAGCGAGATTAGAAACTCGGGCTTTTCCAATTTTCCTTTCCTTTCCTGTTCTTTTCTTTTCTTATCTCATCTTTCTTGATTTAAAAAAATTTTCCACTTGGACTGAAATACAATCGGTTAATCTTGCTTCTTCTTGTTCCTTTCTTCGTTTGCTTGAATCCAATAATTCTAGTTTTCTGCTAGAATTTCTAGCATTTCCGATAAGCTTTCACAACAGAAGTATTTTTTCTAATCTTTATATATCTCTATTTTCTTTAAGGCTTTCTGATAATTTATTCTTCAATCATCATTGGGTCTCTTTTTTGCTCTCTTTATCAGCATTTGAAGTTTTTATTTTTGCTAGCTTTCTTCTATTTTCTTTATCTTATTTCAAATTTATGTCTGCTTTTATTGCTAGCTTTAAGATTGTTTGTTTTTATCTTAAGAAATGCTTCAGGAAATTCTTAAATCTCATTCCTTGTATATAATTATTGAATCAAATTCTTCTTGTTTGTATAAAATCCCTTCTAATTATTTTTTGTTCTTCTTTAGCCTTTTCACCTCTTCCTGGAGGTTTATAACTATTTTAACTAGCTGTTCATAGTTCATCATTTTTTTCAATGGTAAATTCCGCAATTTCTTGATGTATTATGTTCTTAACCTATTTCCTAGGCTTCTCCTCTGATGTTGAAATCTCGACTTGGAAAGAGGCTTTCCTGCTATCTTTTTTCTAATCCATAAAATTTCAGTAATAATAAACTATAAGAGTTTCAATATTTTAAATATTGAGACATAATTGCATAATTATTGGTAAATAACTATGCAAATTGCGCTAAATTTAAAAGTTTCTGCATTTGCAATCCCGGTTCTCTTTCACTCTCATCTTTATAAGGACTTTATTAGTTCATTTTTATTTATTGGTTTCTTTTAATAGGATCTATTTCTTCTTCACTCTATTCTTTAAAAATCTTTAATCTTTTTCTAAATTAGTCCAAAAAGTTAATATTAAGTTTGCTAAGAAGATTATTTTTTAAAAAACGACTTGAATGTAAGAATTGACGCTTCATGCTTCCTCTTCAATTCTTAGGAGGTGATATAGAAGCCCTTTCTGAAACCTTTCACAATTTTATTTATTTTTTCCTTCAAACTATTTGATCTTTTATTAATTAACCATAGTCCTTTCGTATTGTCTTTTTATTTATAAATTTTTAAAATAACAAATAAGTTTAAATTTTCCAGATCCTATAGAACCAATAAAATTCATAGTTTTGTCAACTTATTATGTTTAAGATAACATAATTGTAGATTAATTCTACTCACATATAGAGCATATTTTCCCATTTACAGTGTTTTTTTTATATTTTAATATTAAGATTGTAAAATAGTACTTAAAAAGTAATGTTTATAAATAAAGAAAAATAATTAAATTTTAAAAGTTGAAAAAAATGAAAATTTTAAACTTTTAATAAAGTGATATCAAAAATGTTTATTTTTACAGTTTAGATTTATTAAAATAATTATTTTATAATTAATAATGGCTTAATATTTCAATGCTAATTTTATTTTTATTATAAAATTAAATAAGTATATTAAAAAATTGTAAATATTACTTTTAATAAAGTATTTAAAATTTATCTTTTCTTTTAAATAAATATTTATGTCTTAAAAATAAGAGTTTGAGAACAAAATATTAAAAAAATAAAATATTCTTCTATAATTTAGTTAACACTTATTTTCTTTAATTTTTTCACAAAGTTAGAACTTAAAAATAATTAATAAACTTTTAAATAAATAAATTTGATCTTTTAAAATTAAAATGGTTTAAGAAGGAATAAATCTAAAATTAAACAGGCAAATAAATATGATGCAAAAATATTTTATTTTTATAATTTGGAAAATTTTGGAAAATATCATTCAAGATTAAAATAATTTGTAATTAAAAAATAAAATAAATATTTTTCTTTTTTCATATTTAGATGTAAAAAGTTTTATGAAATAATAAATCTGCAACATGATATTAAAAGAATTGTACTATATTTTTTAATTTAATTAATTATTAATTTTGATTATATTTGATCAAATTGGGAAACTATTTTTTTACAAAATCTATTTTCAAAAGAAAAATAGAAAAGTTAATAAATAAAAATAATTTAATTAAGCTAGTAGGTAAGGAATTGATATTTTAAAAGAATTTTAAACTTTATTTCCTTATACTATTTAAATTTATAAAAAATGAAGAACAAATAAACAAAAAATTTAGATTAAAAAAGATAAAAATGCGTAAATAAGATAAATTTAAATACTGTCATTATCTGAAAATTGATTTTGCAAAATATAAATGCTAAAAAAGCTTTAAAAATTTATTGGATAATCACTAATTTTAACAGTTCTTTGAAAATTATAATATAAATAAAAAAAAAATATGAAAAAACTTAATTTTTAAAGAAAGATAGTATGAAATTAATGAAACTTATAAATAATTAAGAAAATCTCATTTTAAAACTGTAGTTCAGGAAGTTTTTTTATGCTTTTTAGAAAACCATCTAAAGTCTAAAAAAGAAAATTTAATCTAAAAAATTTAAGAGTAAACTTAGTATTTATAGCTCTAAAAACTAAGGAATATAAAATAAGGAGATAAAGGATGTAAAGAAAGAATATGAAAGATAAAACAGCGGAAAGAAAATTCATTATTACATCTATATTTAAATGAAATATATGTAAAGTTTTAGCATTTTTTCTTAATAAATCCATCATTTTTTATAGTAAATATTATATTTAAATAGTTCATCATAAATTAAAATTAAATTAAAATATCTAAATATATGCAATAATGAAAAAATAATTTTAGTTAAATTTTAACAAAAATAAGTTTATAGTTAAAATTTTATTTTATTTTTAGTTTAGTGTTAAATTAAATAATTTGTTTATAAATTCATGAACTAATATATTTTTTTAAAGAGAGAAACAACTCAACGAAACTTAGAAAATATTAATAAAATATTAAGATTTATTTATTTTTAATGGCTAAGAAAGACATATAACCATGATAGGAATATTTAAAAAAAATAGATTTATCAAATATTTTCTTGAAGATAAAATGAAATAATAATATCAAGGTAAACATATTTGAATAAAAAAATGATAAAATATATTTTCTCTTATTAAAAGAATATAGAAAATTACAAAAAAGATTTGTAAATATATTTTGCTTCCAAATTTTTTTATCAATAATATTTCTAAATTTTTACAATAATTCATTTAAATTGATTAATCTAAATGACAAGCAATTCTAAATTTTCTCACTTTTTATGAAATAAAAAAATAGTAGTGATAATGATAAAATACATTCATTATAGTCGAGATGTTTTAGCCCCTTTCCCATCAACCTCCAGAAATATTCGGAAATTCAAAAAAATTATAGAGGTTTTTAGAAAAATGGTACTATTACTTGTGCACTTCTTGGATTGAAGTAAAGCTTTTGATTTTTGTTTTTTGTTTTCATCAAGTATTATGTTTTCTATTGACGCTATATTTTTCTATTTTTTCAGTATTTTTAATTAAATTTTAGCAGCAAGTAGTTGTGTTCGTAGAAATGTCCTTGGATATTGAAAAATAATATATCTTCCTTCTAAATTTATCTCTTTTTCTTCTAATTTTTTTAATATGCATCATATCTCCATTTTAAGTCTAAGATTAAAAAATTAATTTTCTAAATTCTTTTGAATTGGATTTTCAGAATTTTTAAGTATAGAGCAAAAGTCCAACAAGAAGTCATGTTTAATGTTTTATCTTCTCCGCTTAATTTTTAGGCAATAGCAAACCACTATCAGCTCTGCAATCTAACTTAGCGTTTTAAAAGACCGAACTCCATTCTTCCTTATCGAAACTTCATCTTCCAGGAATAATTAAATTGATATGATGCATCGCGAAATAGATATGTGAAGAATTAGAAAGAAAATTTATATGAAATAGAAATTTAAAAACTCTTAAAAAATATATACCAACATTTTTTATTAAAAAGTAGGAACGTGGACTGGTAGCATTCAATAAGTGCTAAAATTTATAATTAAGAAAGATTTTAAATAAATTATCTTTTCTTAAATCTGAAGCATAAAATATTAAAATTACTTGAATTATAGAGTGCATAACAACTCAATAATGAGCGACTCTTTTAATAAAACTTTTAAATCTTAAAAATTATTCAATTAAAATTTCCCTTGAAAAAGCTGCTTTCAAAAGGCTGTGGTCAGAATGATACCCTAAGAGACCTTAGTATCTGGTATCTTTCAACTTAAATACTATTCGACGCCTCAAGTTCTTTCGTTCTTGGTACCACTAAGATTCTTGAATAATTATATACGCAAAGGATACTTCCCTATACTAAATATTTATCTTTCTCCGTTGGATAATCTCCTTCCTATTTAAATAAAAATACATTTTCATAATTAAATAAATCAAACTAAATTAAAAATATTGCAAATAACATTTTTTTATTTAATTTGAAAAAGTTAAATAAAATAGCTGTAAAATAAAATTTAAAATAATAAGTTTTTTCAGCATTTTTAAATAATTAAGCTATATTTGCAAAAAATATTTATTATAATCTAACTTATTTGTAATAAAAATGTAAAATATTAAAAATATTTATTTTATTTAATTAAAGCAATTTTAAATAAATTTTTGATAAAATTGTTAGTAATTTTTCATTAAAGTTTCTATTAATTTTGAATGATAATATCTTTTTAAATTAAGTTTTCTTCGAAAATAAATCTAAAACTTTTAAATTTTTCTAATTATTTAAATCTTAAAATAAATAAAATTAATGTATTTCACTATTTTTTAGTTAAATTCTGATTTAATTCACCTACAAGCCATCTAAATCCTTCAATAATATTCTCTCCTTTGTTATTGCTTTAAAAAACTTTATATCTTTTTACTTGCTTTCATTCTATTTTAGAAACATCTAAAGTCTTAGAAATCAAATCATTTTTATTTAAAAAAATTAATAAAGGTTCTTTTACTTTTGTCTTGCTTAAAAAATTATTTAACTCTTCAATATAAGTTTATTAGCTTTAGTCTAAAACATATACTCATGCATCTGTAGTCATTAGATTTTCTTAATTTTCTGGTGCTTCTTTTATATCATACGTATTTCCTTCAAATTAAATGAGCTTTTGTTCAACAAGCAAAGTTTTTTCGCATTATTATTTTTTTTACTTGTTCTTCAAATAATAAATAAGACTAGATTTTCCAGATCCTGAAGGTCCAATAAAAGTTATGACTTTATATTTTAAACAAGATTATGTTCTAGGTAACACAAAGGAATTTGAATTTTTTTAACGTTTACATATACTACCCATTTACAATTTTTATAATCTAATGAAAAAAATAGTAAAATTGTAAAAAAAGACACATAAATAAATAAAAGTTCTACAAGTTTTTAATTTTAAATAAATATTATAAAATTTGTGCTAAATTTCATATTTAATTTAAAGATTTAAAAAGCTTTATTTTTTTGGATAAAATGATAAATCTTTTTTAGAAGAAAAAATTATAAAAAATATATAAAGAAATAAATATAAAAGATAATTAAGAAATTATAAAACATTATATAGTTAATTTTAATTTTTAAGAAATTTAAAATTAATTTTATAGATTAAACTAAAGTTTATAAGAAAGAGACTTTGTTCAAATGGTGCAATAACTTTTGAAATTATAAAAAGATTCTTATTAAATTCTAAAAAATATTAATTTAATTATTACTTTAAATTTTAAATTTAATTTACTGTATTAAAATCTTTAGATATTGCTTTTTTAATAAGCAAAATACAATTTTTTTATTCAAAATTCTTTATAGATTTTAATTATATTTTACATCCATTTTTTAATAATTAAATTTTTCAAAAAATTAAAAAATTAACTAAACAGTATAAAAGAATTTTAAGTTTATTACTAATTTAGAAATATATCCTCAAGCTAAATTAAAAAAATAAAAATATTGTTGATTATTTTACAAAATATATAAATAAAAGGACTAATCAATTTATATTTTACTTTTAAACTACTAAGCAATATTTAAACATTAAAAATCATTTTTTAATTCAGTTAATAAAAATATTTATTATTAATATAAAAGTTTATTATTGTTTAATTTTTCTATTATCCATTTAAACCCTTCATTTACATTGTACCCCTTGTAATTACTTTTCAAAATTTTCATATTTTTTATTTTTCCTCATTTTATTTTTTTTTCATCAATTGAAATATTCAAAACATCTAAATCACTTTTATTAAAAAGCAATAAAACTGGAGTAAATTAGTTTGTTTTACTAAGAAAACTATTCAGTTCTTAAAATTTAGTATCTTTACTTGAATCGATAACATATACTCATGCATCAGCTATAATTTGATCTTTATATTATTAAGGAACTTCTTTAATTTCATATGTTTAGTTGCTAAATTCAATTGTAGTTTGCTAAACGTTTTTAGTTTCTTAGTAGTTTCTTTTTATTTACCTATGTTTAAGATAATAAATTAGACTTGTTTTTCCAGATCTTTTTTAACCAACAAAAGCAATAATCTGATATTAATTTTCTACTGATTATTAAATATTGTCTTGGTTACAACATTTCTATCCCATTTTTATGAGAATTAGTTTAAAATAAATATGAAAAAAGAGATAAAATCATATTTATAGCTTTTTTATATTATTCAATCTGACTAAATATTTTAAATTCTCTAAAATAATAATATGACAATAATATGCTTTAGATAACTTTAATTTTTATTTCCTGAAACTGCCATATAATTTTAAGTATTATTTATTGGAATCTAACTACTATAAATATTTTTTATTTAAATAAAGTTTTTAATTGCTTTAAAATATTGTAAATAATCAATAAATTAAACTAATATTGAAATATTATATTTTTTATATTTTCAAAATAAAAAATAAAAATTTTAAGTTATTAATATGCTAACTAGAATTAGATTTACAAATTGATTTCATTTATTTTATATTAATTAATTATAACATAATTATTTTTGTTTTTTTATGAATCTATTAAAATTTATGGTTTTTTATTATTTCTTTATTTAAAATTAAATAGATATCTTTCATTAAACATATATTTTAATTTTTATAACAAATGACATAATATAATTTATTAATATAGACTTCACTTTACTTAATTCCTCACTATTTTAAAGCTTATTAGTTGTGATATAATATTATAAATGTAATTTTCTTTTGGATCATCTTCTTTAAATGTATATTTGCCAATAATGCCTTACTTCTTTTTTATTAAAGGTATCTTCAAGTTCTTATTTTTTGTTAGAATCTTCAGCATTATCTTAAAAAATGTCCGTAAGTCCTGCAAAAACAGTATTATTTTCTTCTCTTAAGTATCAAATTTTTGCCGGCTCAATATTTGATCCACATCCTTGGGTCGTTTGTTGATATACCTTTAAGAAATAAGTTTTCAGTCACTCGGCTAGTTAATTAAATTTATTTCAATTTAATCAATTTGGAACTTATCATTTCATTCTTTAGTTTCAAGGTGCTTGAAATAAGCTACTATATTTTTCCTTCAAGTTTTTGTAATTGACGTTAAAGCTTATCCTTTTCAATTTACATATCTTGAAATTCTTAAAATATATCTTACTGATCACTCTTTAAGATATATTTATCCTTTTTTCTAAGAAATTTTTTGTAAGAAATGTTCCATTTTAGTTTATCAAAAATGATACAAAAAAAAGTTTAAAAAGCAAAACTCTTTCTTACAAGGAAGCTAATGTTTAATAGTTTTAAGACTAAAATAAAAGTAGTAAAGCATTAATATATTTTTATAATTGTATTAGTAGATAAATTTAAATTAATAAGATTATAAGCTAATATAAAATAAATTAAAAGTTAAAAATTTAATTTCTTTTAGTTTTAGAGTATAAGATTGGTAGAAATAAGCAAAATTAATTATATTTAATAGAGCAAAAAAATTAAATTTCAGGAAGATTTTTTTTTAATTGTATCAAATAATTAAATATTAAGCACTTATTTTACTATGTAGTAAATATGTTTAAATTATGACCAAAATAATTGCAAACTAAGCTTTACAGAATTAGATTTTTTAATTTATATAAAAAATAATTTCTTGAATTTGCATTGATATATCTGTTTAAACAATTATATTTTAGCATTAAAATATTACCTTAATATTGTAATAATTAAATATGGCACCGAAAGGGAAAAGTATAAGGAGTCTAAATCTAGTTTTTACTTTGGTTTTTTCGCCATTTGGATTGTTTGAGAAGTTCCGTGTCTATTTATTAACCTGGAAAGATAAAGGCTTTTATAAGGAAGATGAGAATCTGACCTTCATAATTTTGCCGGTGGATTACAAAGTTGATAGTGTCTTGGCATTGTTTACAAATTAGACGGAGAAAAAATTAAAAAACACAGCTTTTCGTGAGGAAATTATGTATTATATTTAATGACTTCTGAAAATTCTAAATCCAGAGCTCTTAAGCAAACCTAATTTTTTATCTTAATCTTAACTTATTGTTTATAAGCTAAAGAATAAGCATAAATCTTGAAGATAAAATATAAAATTTACGTTTTATCTCATGTGAATTAAATTTTTTCTGGTATCTTAATAAAAAATAAATTATAGTTAGAGTTGAAGATAATTAAATATACTATATTATATTTAAATATAAAAAAGCTTATATGCAATTTTTGCTTTATAAGAATTTATGCTTTTAGTTCCTTTTACTTAAAAAAAAAATATTGCATTTAATTATTTCATACAAAGCCATTTATATAGTATTAAATACAATTTATGCAATTTTAAGTTTTTTTACTTTTAGACTCATTCAAAAAGTCTACTTACATGCAAAACATTAAAGACTTTTTTTGTGGGATTCTAAAATTTATATCCAAATAATCATAAAAAAAAAATTTAATAAAAAGAGTATGTAAGAGAAAAAAAAATACGCTTTCTAACAGAAGGATATTATTCTGAAAAAAGTAAATAAAATAATTAAATTAGTAAATTATTAAAAAATAACTGAAATATTTATGAATAAAAGTTTCGAATATTACATTTAAATATAAACTTTAAGAGGTTATAAAATATTAAAAATTTATAAAATTTTAATGTATTTTATATATAAAATAAAGCAAAAATAATTAATTTAGCATCCAGTTCTATAGAAAAATAACAAAGCAAAATGTATAAATAAAATATGTAACTAAGCACTGAAAAATAGTTGCATGTTATATCGAAAAGCAAGGTAAAAATCTTAAATATACTTAAAATAAACTTAGAGCAAAAGGCAGCATAAGAGAATCAAACAATACTTATAAAATGATTCAATGAAATTCCCTAATGAAGACAATAAAATTTTAAGAAAAAATTAAAAAAATAAATGCCCAGAAAACAATAATTAAACTTAAAATAAAGGAAAAAATCTTTGGGTCATTCTCTTATTCTCTTAGTTCCATTTATCGATGCAATTTTTTATTTACTTCTATTTTTTCTATCTTGTTGCTCAGATCTTTCGCTTCTATTTCTAATTTTATTTTTTTAAGTTTTGGTCTTATGAAATATTTCATAAAGTATTAAGGCCTATTTCTTAGGTCATGAATCTCGATTCTATTTCTCTACTATTACAAGTTTTTCCATAAGTCTCTTAATATCTTCTTCAGCTTTTTAATCTCTTCCTGAAGAACCTTCACCATTTTATCAACTAATCATAACTTATTTACTTCTCTGTGAGAATTCGAGTCTTCCGAGTGTGTAATATTTTTAACCTATTTCCTAGGCTTCTCTTCGAAGATGAAGCTTTCAATTTTGCATTTTTTTTATCCAATATTCTGGTCCTAGTTTCTCTAGGATGTTGTTAACTCCTGTTTTCTTAGAATCTCAAAAAATTCTGATTAAAATCCTGTCATCTTTTTATATAGAATATTCAAAGAAAGATACTGCGGCTAATATTAAAAGACTTAAAATATCTTCGTACTTTAAATAGTAAAAGGAAATTATCATTGAGTTAGTTATATGTTTTAACTAAAAATGATTCTTAGAACTAATTAAGAAAATCCTTTTAGACTTAAATTATTTAATTCTAATTTAAATAAAAATATTCTTCACTTTAAAATGATTAAAATTATATTTTATATGTTTAAATATAAGCAAGCAAATTAATTATTTCTTTTATTTATTATAAGCTATTTTCTAGGATTTAATTTTATAGCTTTTTAATCTACTACTATTTTAAAAACCAACTAGTAGTAAGGATAATAATAATGATAATTACTTATAGTGATACCACACTTGTTGTGTTCCTCACTTTTCAAATATTTCATAGTTTTGTTAAATTTTCCATTCCAAGCATTTATCGATTTCTTTTTTATTGTACTTATGCAATTTACATCAGTATTTCACTCTCAATATGCATTTTTTTCCTATATAAGAGTCCTTCTGGAGTGCAGTATAGATTACTTATGGATTTCCATAACTTAAAGCTTTCTAATTCTTATTTTTATTAAAATTTTCAACATTACCTTAAAATACTTCCATATTTCCTGCAGTACCAACATTACTTTTTATTCTTTACAATAGTAGTTTTTGCTGGTTATAGATTCGGTTCCACATCCATAGGATTATTTGTTGTTGTATTTTTAAAAATAAACTTTCAGTCAATTCCGATAATTGTTTGAATTTGGATTCTATTTGTCCAATTCTCAAATTGACTGGTTGAAAATTTTCGTTTTTTAGTATTTAGGTGCTTGATATTAGGTATGCGATTTTTCATTCTTGTTCTTATTCAATGCTTTTCAAGCCAACTTGCTAATTTCTATGTCATCACATTTGGAATTTCGAATCTAAGCTCAAATTATCCAAACGGACAAATAAATAACCCTTTTACTTCATTATCTCAAACACTATACAATTTACCTGAAGGACCAGAAGCTTAAATTTGAATATCTCCACGTAATCACACTCTATAATACCTAGGATAGACACTTGTGATGATTGTTATGCTAGTGAGATTTTAAGAGTGAGTGAATTAAATAAAAATCTAATGAAAATTATAATTTAAGCATTTGATTGCTAAAATAACGAGGAGTATAGAGCAATGTGTTTTAACTCATAAGACTAAGTGTTTTTACTTGTAAAGAATCCTAATTTACATCTAAGTTTAAATAAGATTCTCTTAAATTAAAGCACCTAACTAGTAGCGGACATAGCTTGTATAAAGAATGTGATGCTAACTAATGCACCTCCAATATATTCATTAAAGCTTAAAAAACTTCTCTAGATCTTTATGAAGTAACAATGCAAGGCTTTATTATGGATTCTTCAAATTATATATCAATTACCTCTGGAGTAGCTAGATTTACTAATTTTACTTTGCTAAATATTTTCATTTCATCAAGAGCTATAATTACAAAAGATGCTACTATTGATATTATAAAATCCTTTTTTATTGGAAATTAAGGAACAATTTTTAACAGTATGCAGATTATTTTATATGTTACCTAATCTTAATTTCTTTATACTAAGCATTTAAAGTAGCTGTATAAATTACGATCAGTCAAGTTTGCTTGTTTCAAATTCCATCTTTATATCCAACCATGCAGACGATAAAGGTGGCGCATTTTATGTAATTAACTCAAATTCGTGTTTTAAAGATTCTATTTTTATTAGCATTTCTGCTTTAACTTGGGGAGGAATTTTAAAGTTCATAGGAGATTCAAATTATACAATTCAAAATTGCTCTTTTATAAAAAATAAAGGTAATTCGGGTAAAACATTCGACTTAGTTATTGATACAGTTTTTTTAATTAGCTATTGTATTTTCTAAGAAACGAAGGATAATATGCTAGTCAATGTCCTTTTATGGAGTAACTATCTATTAAATTTCAAACTCCACTTTCATTTCTAACAAAGTATATTCGAGTGGAGGGGTTATTTGATTTAAGTACAGTACTGTAAACAATTTGTCAAACTTAGCATTTATCCAAAATTCTAGATTGTGAAAGGGAGGCGCTCTTTACGTATCATCTTAAACTCTTATAGACTCAATAGAAGAATCAATTTTTTGGAAAATAATGCTGAAGATGAAGTAGCAGAGAACATACAAGATGTTCAATTATTTATTCACTAAAAAATAGCTACTTTAGTAATAATAACTCTACAGATGGAAGAGCTACACGTTTATATGATTAAGCGATGAACTCAGTAGATGAGTAGATGATAAAAGGATAATTTTAAATTGTACTTTATTAGCAATAAGCTACTAACGGAGGCACTTTTATTTTTCCAAAAGGCTTTGTTGAAATTTAGTCTATAGAAGTTAGAATCAGTTAAGCTATTTATGCTGGAATTCTAAAGGCAGAGTTATCTGAAATAAATATAATAAATTCGACCTTCATAAGCAGCAAATCTACAGAAGGAGGTATATTCCATATAAAATTTGCTCAACTAAGCACATTTTAAATTGTATTTAGATAAAGTGAAGCATCTAGTAAGGAAGGAGTGAGTTTGCTGGAGACTTCTAGCAGATTGATAGAACAAAAATAGTGATTTCAGAGAAAATTTAGCAAATGAAGGGTCTTTTATATACATTTAGGAATCTTAATTTATAATAGAAAATTGTAAGGATTTCAATAATAATACAACATCAACTGGCGCAAATTACATGCAGACTTCATTCTCCTAGAAGGGAAGTGAATTATAAAGAGTTTAGATATTCGATAATGAAGCTTATATTCCAAAAATTTTTCTTTATAAAAGTAAATTAATAATGAAGAAAGCAGCTATTAGTAGCAACAAAGCTAAAGCACTTATTTAAGGTATTTAAGCGAGAGACTCAAAGGTTAAGATTTATTTTTCAGTGTTTAATCTAAAGTTTGAAAGAAGAATTTTTTATTATATGAGATTTCAAGGTAAAATCGAGATAAATAACTCTAGGCTTGAAAATGGAAAGTGAGATTAAGGAAATTCTATGCACTTAATTAAGTCTGAATTAATTTTAAATGAAGTATAGTTTGAAAAAATGACAAGCGAATTAGGCAGTGTAATTTAAGCATTCTCTTCTAAAGTAAGAATCCAAAATTCAAAATTTAATAGGATTACTTCCAATTAGTTTTAGGAATCTATAGTTTACCTCAAAATCTCTGAAGTGGTGACAGAAAAGTGCTCTTTCTGTAATTACTTGAATAAAGCTATTTCTCAAGAAGCAAGCTCTTTAGTTATAAGTTTGCCAAATTTTACAAGAGGAATAAGTAAAGACTTTTATTAATCTGCAATTTATTCACTTAACTCTTATATGAGGATGATAAGCTGCATATGTTCAAAGAAGTAAACTTAATCAGGTTGATTCTTTGGTATTATAAATAAAAGACCTGAGAAAGAGAATGTATTTATAGGAAATTTTTTCGAATATTGTGATACTTAAGAAAATGGAGGAGTTGACTACTGCTTAAATGGCTAAGATAAGATTTGAAGGAAATAGATTTAAAAATAATAAAATAGAAGGTAATAAATAGTAGGTTTCAAAATGAGGAGCTTTAAGACTTAGGTAGGATAATATTTGATTTTTGAATATTTAATTGAAAATAACTATTTTATGAACAGCTTAATAATGACTGAAATAAGTGAAGGAGGAGCTATTTTATTATAGGGATCATTAATTAATCTATATTCCCAATATTTTAAGTAAAGAAATTTGTACTTTGCTTTAGAATAATAAAGCTTATTATGGAAATAATTTAGCTTGTTTGGCTATAAATATAGTAATAATCAACTACTGATATTCTTCACTGTTACGATAATATTTCTAACAGAAAAAGTTCTTACTTATATTCCAGGTTTTCCAGTTTTTTAGTTCCAAATTTATATAGCTGATATATATAGATAGATTCTAAAAAGTGATTTTACTTCTATTATTCAAGTTTTTTCAAATGATGCTCAACTAACAGGAAAAACAAGATTTTAAGCTAATCTTTGAGCTTTCGATATTTAAGATATTGTCATAAAAGTAAAGCCTGGAAATTTAGTTCATGTATAGTTAGAATTAAATGTAATGGACTTATCAATCTATTTTATAACCAAAATATGACTAATAAAATGTAAATACAACTCACTATTTAACCATGCTTACTAGGATAAATCTTCATATATGGAAATTTATGTCAAAACTGCTTATATGGATAATATTCGTTGAATTAAATGGATTTATCTTGTTAAGAAGGCATGCGAGGAACAAAATGTTAAAGTGCTAATTTAATTTCTCCAGATTAAGGTAACTGAAGAGAATCTTTCAACTCAGATATTATTCTTAAGTGTCCTAACTAAGAAGAATGTTTAGGTACCTTTGCAAATAAAAGTAACTTTAAGAATATTTTGCAAATTCTGATGAAAAGGAAAGACAAAATCATTAAATGAAATAAATTAGAAAGGAAAATGCTAAAAAGGATATAAAGGAGTTTTATGTGATGTTTGCGATTAAAGGAAATTAAAAAAATGAACTTAATAAATGTGTATAGTGCTAAATTAAAAGATTTTCATTTTTATTTGCCTTTCTTATCTTAATTGTTTATGTCTCTTATATATTGATCAGAGTGAATAAAACTTTGAAATAATAATAAGGTTCTTACTTTGGTGCTTATTTCAAAATACTAACGAACCACATGCAATATTTCCTTCTTATTAAAAGTTTTAAATTCGACTGGCCAGACTTCTTTGCAACGTTCTTCAAATTTAGCTAAGGATATCTCATTGCGACTTCTAGCAACCTAATTTAGATTGCATATTAAGTAAAGAAGGAGATATAGTATTATAACGAAGTATCCAGCATTTTGCTACTTCCATTCTTCCTTTGAGTATTTACACTTTTGGCTTTATTTTCATGATTTTTATAAGAAGATGAAATTTTAACAAACCAGTAGCTATTAGTATAATGACAATTTCATTCTTTCAATTTTATACTACTTGATTAAAACTATTTTTAACTCATTAAAGTGCTACTTAATTTCGGAAAATACTTCCGTATTAAATTCCTATACTAGTATCACATGCTGATAGGGATCTCATAGAAGACTTGTTTTGCTTTTTTTCTTTGACAGGCTTTTTATTTTAAGGAATTTTAGTTCCTTTCTTTGTGATTTTATATCTTTATAGAAATAAAAATTATTTAAAGACATAAAATAAAATCCAAATTTGAGCTTTTAACAAATGGGTATAAATAGAAATTCTATTACTGATAGTTCTTTAAGATGTACTAGAAGCAAGCTATTTTTCTATTCTAGTATTTTGTAGAGCAATTCGATAATTTGTTAATTTTAGTGTCTTATTTTAATAATGATAATTAGTGTGTCTTGCTAATTAAAAGTTGAACCTTATATTAAGAAAGAACTAAATATCCTAGAAGGAAATTATTTACCAATTTCATTTTTCATTCTGTACATTGGAATCTATTTTAACTTTGGAAATAGAAAATTATTTATAGATTATGCTTTTCCATATTATTGGCTATAGCAAATGGATAAATCCATATATTTTGGTTTAGATAAATAATATTAGAGATCAGATACTCAGTATAAAATAAAACTCTTAAGGAAATATTTTAGTTTATACCTTTCTAATAGAAAAGTTAATATACTGAAGACTAATTTAAAATGGAAAGAAAATAGATGAAATCTCAATAATTGGAGAAAAATAAATTAATTTAGAAAATTAAAACTAAAATATTTAGGCCTTTTAGCATACCTATTTAAATAGATTCAGACTTTGAAGAAAGTAGATAAGCTATTTGTCTCTAAAATAAGCATAGTAAAAATTCTTTTTCAACTTTTTGAAAATAAACATATAAATCTGTACTTAAGTAAATAAAATTATCTCTTCTTAAAGATTTTAATTTAAGAGATCTTTATATAGTTAATTGTTGCAGTTTCGTTAGTCATAAAGAAAATACTGAAATAATCAAACTCAAATTTTTCTATATGAATATGAATAGTTTCAAGTTCTATTATAATTATACGAGAATGAATAAGAAAACGTTATAAATGCTTAATTTAAAAATACTTCTAAAGAATATAAAATTGAAAATTGTTGTAAAGAAAAGACTAACAATTCTCAAAATAGATCTAAAAAATAAAAATTAAAGAAAGCAAATGTAAGTAGAAAGAATAGTAATTAAGAGTAAAAATCAACATCTTTTTAAATATAAAAAAATAGAAAATGAAGAAACTAACGAGGATTAAATGTGGTAAGTTAGCCAAGTTTAAAATTCAAACATTCAAACTTCTTGCTTGAAAAAAAAGAAAAATCTACTAACAGTTTATTTGAAGAAGAGGAAAAATAAAAAGATGCTGTAAACACTAGAGAAGAAGATTTAGCATAAGAAAAATTGAAGATTGAATGGAAGAATTAGCCTAATTCTGTTCAAATTCCATCATTTAATGCTTTTACAAATACCTTTGTAGATAAAAAATGATTAATTATTAATTTTAAACTCTTACTTTATAAAATCGATTTAAATACTTGAACTTAAAAATTAAAAACTTCTTTACTTTGTCAGATAATATTTTTATTTACTTTTTTAATTTTTAAAAATATAAAATAAATTTAATTGCAAAGATATTATTTAATTACCTAATTAATATTTTTACATATGCAATAAATAATTTTATATAAAATATCAATAAAATAAAATCTACTTAAATAGCATCTTAAATTAAAATTTTATTTTAGACATTCTACCAAATTTTTTTCACATTATTAAGTACTTTGAATTTTTTGGCTTGAAAATTATTTTTAGTATATAAATATAAAAAATTAATAGTGTTGGAAATTATTTATTTAGGCACTAAAAATATTTAAGTTAAATAATAAAAATGATTATAGAGCGCGTAGCACCTCATTGGCGCGCAGCTCTTTCAATATTAATATTTAATATTAAGAAATGTTCTAATGCTCCTTGTTAAAATTTTAGAGGTCCGATGAGTCATGTCAGCTTCTCCAAATGGGGAATTTTCTTATTAAAAATTATTCTAAAATCTTGAGTCAAATGCTTCAGTCTTCTTGAATATGGTCCAAATAAGAGATAGTTATTAAGTCGGTAATTAGAAGGCTCGTCAGTCAACTTTCATACTGCTAGAGAGAACCCTCGGCGTAAGTTAGGTATGTCTCAACGGAGCTTATCCAACCTTCCCAGCTAATGCGAGATTACTCGCAATGCAGTATACATGCACCAGATTACCTACTATTTTGGCTGACGCGGCCGACATCCATTTTATATAATTTAATAAAATACTTAAATTTATTAAATAAATTAATATGTTAAAGAAGGATCGTCTACTTAAAAGCTTCCTACTCCCTATCCAACCAATAGGAACTTGATCTCTAGGTGGTCTTCTCCTCCCTACACTGTCATGTTTTCGGAATGGTTATCTCTTCATATAGTTTGCTTTCTTCTTATAAATTTCCCCATTCCTGATTGGGTAAAATTAGGTTAGGTCATTCCATATTTTCTATTAAATCTTCTTTCTCTTCCAGCATCGTCTCCATAGGTGGTCTGTTCTCCTGCAGATGTAACAATTTAAATTTATAATTATTAATTATTAATTTATAAATATAATTATACCTTATTTAGAAATTTAATATTCAAATAATACCATATTTTAACATTTATTTGTTTTATATTCTTTGATATCAAATATTCTTTTAATTTAACTTAAAATATTAATTATTTTTGATTGCTGAAATTAGGAAAAAATGAAAATTTATATAAATCTTTAAAAAAATTATTATTATTTTTGTCTTTTTTTCATATAATACTTCATAAAATTAAATCGTAATTTTTTTGATATTTTTCTAGATTTTTATGCAAAAAGGTTTTCTTCAATGTTATAAAATGATGACATGGTGAAAATATAAATGAAATATTTAATAAACCTGTTTAGATATAAAATTATTTTAAATATTTTAGTAATATTTTTTCTTGTTAATTTTATCTATTATCAATTCTAAACCTTTAATGAGATTTTTTCCTTAATTGTTACTCTCTAATAAAATTCTATTCTAAACATGTCCTCATTTTATTTACTAAATATCCAAAGAATTTTCCTATAAATCTATTTTATTCAAAAATAGAAGGATAGGTATACTTCCGTCTTATTTGCTCAAAAATTTGTTAAGCTATTAAAACTCTTAAGAAACGCTCATATCGTAAACATATACTCATGCATCAGTTTTAGCCAAGCTTGAAAATTCTATTTACATTTCTTTTAAATCTAAAATTTTATCTTTAAAAGTCATTTCTGTTTGCTCTATTTTTGATGTTTACTAAACTTCTTTCTTCATAATTCCATTTTTAAGGTAATAAATAAGACTTGACTTTCCTGACCTTTTGGGCCCAGTAAATACAATAGTAATCAAATTACTTTCCTAATAATCTCCAAAAGAGTAAACTAAACTATTTTATTCATTCAACTATTTCCTAGCCTAATAATCACTCTCTTACTTTTACTTTTCACAGCATTACGCACCCATATAATTTTAAATATATAAATAAGTAATAAACAAAGAACTAATTCTTAAAATATAAATAGGATTAAATTTATAAAAATAGGGAATAAAAAATATTAAATTAAAGTAAAGATAAATTTAGTAAATTTCTATTATTAGATTTATTAAATTTTTAACTACTTAAGTGGATCCTTAAATGTTATACTTTTAATTAATTAAATATTATAAAAAGTATTATAAGAAAGTAATTTATTTAAGTATATTAAAAATAACTTAACTAATTTAAATATTTTATATTATTAGAAAGCTTAAGATATAAGAATAAATAGATTAGAAATTATCAATTTTTTAAAAGAATTAAAAGAAAAATTCAATACCTTAGAAAAAAAATTAATACCGCTTCGAAAAAGTAAGCTTCGATATATTTAATAAATAATTTATAAAGTTTAATTCTATTAAAATTTAGCTTTTTATTAATAAAACTTTATTGGATACAGTTTTTTCTTAATATTCTTTTATAACCTAAATATTTATTTAAGTATAAATAATTAAAATCTTAGATAAAAAAATAAAATAATAGTTATTTATTAATTAATATTTATTACAGAACTAAAATTTGAGATTACAAGAGAAAAAAATTAAATAACTGATATATTTAGCATCATCAATTTATTTCTTTTTTAATTATTTTAGTCTTTTAATTTTTATCTTTTAGCATATAAATAAATTGTAAAATATCAAATATTTTTAAATTTTAGAAATTCCTTTAATTTTTTCAAAACTTATATAAAATTTTTATTATTAATTAACATATTTTTTTAATAAGAAAAATTAAAAAAAGTATAAAATATGGGAGATAAAAAAAAAATTGAAGAAAGGATATTATAGAAAGTATCAGAGGTTAAATGATTTTTTTAATTATTCTTACATAAAAATCAAAATTTACAAAAAAATTAAATTTAATTAAAAGAAAAAAATTAAATTTTTTTTAAATATAATTAGATTAAAAATAAAGCATAAAGATTAAATAAAAAAGTATAAAATTAAAATTTTAACAAATTGCTATAAAAGTAAAAATAAAATGGGGAATAATAAATGTTGTGGGAAATGCAGCAAAAGCGAAGATTCTATAAGCTAATCTATTAAAATAAATAAAAGTAATAGATGTTTAGATCCAGATTAATAAAAATAAATTACAATAACTTTCATAGGTCCAAAAATCTCAGGAAAAACGAGCCTTATCTATTTTTTAAAAAACAAAGAATTAAAAAAGAATTATACGGAAACTAATCTAATAGAAAAGACTGTCATAGATTTCTAAAATTAAAATTATGATATTAAAGAAGTGTAACTTCAGCATTAAATATGAAACAAAACTGATGCTTGGATTTATGTGATAGATTCAAATCAACCACTAGATATCTTATAATTAAATGAATTTTTAAGTAAAGTAGATTAAAAAACTCCAGTTCTTATTTTTTTGAATAAATGCGACTTAAAAGAAATTTCTTTGGACAAAACGCAAATAATTTGAGGAAATATAGAAAGCTATTAAACATATAGTTGTAATAACAAGGGAGAAAATATTTTACTAGGTTTCGAATGGTTGACTAAAGAAATTGATTATTTAAAACTCAATAAGCATCTTGGATGAGATTTGCTTTATTTATAACTATTAAATTATGATAAACGTATAAAAGGTTAAAATATTTATTAATAAGATCAAATTCGATGAAATAACTACTCAACGTGAAAAAATATTAAAAATATTTTTTTAATAAAAAATACAATAAATGCTAAATCAATATTATTTAAAGCTATGTATATCATCTAATAGCATTTCTTTAAATAGAATAAAATTATTTTTAATTTTCAACGAAAAAGTTTTTATCAAACATAATATTTTAATTTAAGTTAATATTCAACTAAGTTTCTACTCTAATCTTAATTTATTAAAATTTTAATAAGAACAAAAATTTAGTAAATATAGTAAATTTCAATATATTTTTTCTATATTATTTTTAATAATTTTATTTTTATTAATTTAATAATAGTTTTATTAAAAAAGGTATTTAATTAAAAATATTTATAAGGCAAATAATTATAAAATTTTAGAACTATTAATTTTATTTATTTAAAAATAAGCTAAAATTAATAGATTAGATACATTTATAAAAAATATTTTAATTAAAAATATTAAGTTAATTATAAATTTAAGTAACATTTAATTAGAATATTAAAAAATTACTAGCTTTCTTTTGTCGTTTTTATTAATTTATTTACAAATTTTAACTAAAAATTTTAATTTTTCTAATTTTTCGTTTAATTTTCTTTAACATTTTCTCAAAATATTAACATACAATAAATGTTTTATTTATTACACTTCCAAACTCAACTCTTTCGAATGTATGCAAAACCAAATAGAAATTCAAATTTATATGTGTAGTATTTTCATTTAAATTTCATTAAATTAGAATAGTTTTTTTTATATATTTTAATACTTATATGAAAGATAAATTTTTTTAATGTAATAAACTTTAATCATATCTTTATTTAATTTACATTTATACCGATTTATATTTTAATTTTAAATAATTAAATGAAATTAATCTAATTATTGTTTAGAAGTCCTTTTTTATTTTTTTAATGATTTTTATATAAGTTAAATTTTATGATAAAAATTAAAAATCAAAAATAGTTATTTTGTGCCTCATTTTCTTTATTTTTAAATTGATTTACTAGCCAATCAAACCCTTCAAAAACTCCATCGCCTTTATTATTGCTTTCGTTAATATGAAATCTTATGTCTTTTTAGTTTTATAACTGTCTTGGATCAAATGAAATACCTTTATTATCTAAATCACATTTGTTTAGAAAAATTAGCAAAGGTATTCTCTCGTCAATTGAATCTATAAAGTCATTCAATTATTTCAAGTCTTCACATTCATTTTTATCTTATACATATACCCATCCATCAGTTTTTATTTCCTTTATAAATTTTAACGGTACTTCTTTCACATCATAGATAACTTCTTTGAAATTTATTTCATTTTATTCTATGAATTTAGTCTCAGTGCATAATCTTTTGATGGACTAATTTTTTAAGTAATAAATGAGACTTGACTTTCCTGATTTTTTAGGTCCAGTAAAAGTAATACTTTTTTATCCTATATTTTAGATTTATTCCAAACTATCTAATTTATTTTCCTATTCATTTTATTACTGAATCTGACCCTCATTTTTTCTTAAATCTTCCTCGTTTTCCGCATTTTGTAAACCTCTATCTCCGCATTGAGCCAAGTGTAATTTAAGAAAGTTTCACACTGCTAGGATCTTTTAATTCATTCTTTAATTACCAAAGAAATAATTTAAATTAATTTTAAATTTAATTAGTTTTAATTTCTATTCCAATTAAAAATTATTTTATAAAATATTGCAAAAATAGCAAATTCATTCTTTCTTTATTAAATAATGCTAAAATAAAGAATTAAGCAATCTATATTATTTACTCTTATTTCTAAATGAATCAGTAGTATTTATTTCTATTTATTTTACTTTTTATTTATTTTTAATATTAGTTTTATAAAATTTCTTTTTAGACATTTTTACATTATAAAGGTTTATTTTTCTATTTTTAAATAAAGAACATAAAATCAATTAATTTAAGTGCTTTTATTTTTGTTCGCACTAACTCATTTTCACTATTTTGATTAAAATTTTAAAAATTTATTTTCTGATGAATTTAAATCTCATAAATATCATAGATCTAGTATTAGTTTAAGTCAGATAAAAGAAGTTTTCAAAATTTTTTACCGACAAAGATGCTTTTTAATTTGTTTTAAAGCTTTTACAAAAGTGTCAATCTTCATTAAACTGCGTTATTATATACTTAATCTCGAGTATTTAGATTTTAGCCATTTTATTTTAAATAAATCTAATTCTAAAGCAAATATATTTTACTTTTAATTTATGAATCATTAATCTAGGAACGAGTTTAAATTAAATTTAAAAATTTTCACAATCTAATTTTCAATAGAAATTGAAACTAAAACCATTTTTAATGAAAACCTTAATAACTTTTCTAAAAATTCACTAAAACCTGCTATTATAAATTAAAATATACAAATGCTTAATTTAATAATTTCAGTTTATTTTACTTTTTTAAATTAATATCATTTATATTCAAATAATTAAAGATAATATTCTAGTTTATTTCTCTCTAAAGTTTGAATCATTTTGTTCTGTACATATAAAAATTGGTTCTGAAATAGCTTGCTTTTAAATTTTGAAGATTATTAGTTTTATTTATATCTAGCAAAATCCTAATTTTATAATATCCTGTTTTTTTATAGTTTGAAGATTTAAATATTTTTGTTGTTTTATTACTTAAAATTTTAAATAATCTAATTTATATTATAAAAGAATAAATTTGATTTAAAAAATTGCTTAAATATAATCCTTTTTTAAATGTTAAAAACTAAATATAAGGAACAATGTAAATTAAATATAAAAATGAATTTTAAATTTTTAAAGTTAGTTATAAAAAGCATTTTATAAATTGGCTATTTAAAGGGGTTTTAACTATTTTGCCAAATGAAATTTTTTATAATATATGCTTTATTCTACTATAAAATATGGAAATGATAATTAAATTATAAAAAGTAAATTTTAAATGGGAAGGAAAAAATATTTTGCTTTAGATTTTTATATTTATGGCCAATATTAGATTATTAAGGAATAGAATGAGAGAAGATTACTATAGTTAATAAAATAGCCTTAAAAGAAAAATTCGCAAAATAAATTAAATTATAACTTTTAAAATAGCAAGAATCTACTAAGCTTCACAAGTTGTAAAATCAACTAGTTAATAAGATACATTATTTATAATTAAAGAATAAAGATTGAAAGTTAGAACTTAAAATAAGCTGAGTTTGAAATAAAATTTGTGACGCAGGAAAGACTTTAAACTGGTTCCCAATATCAAAATCAAAAAATAAAAAGCTACTTAGCAATAAAATTATGCTTATAGAGACATGGATAATTGTTGCTAATTTAGAATTAAGATCATTTTGAAGATAACTTTAGAAAAAGTAAATTTATAATAAAAAAGAATTGTATTCCTTCTATTAATATATCTGACTCATTAATAATTTAAGCAGTTTTTATTATAAAAACTTGGCATAACTTTTTGGTGAAGTGTGAAAATTATATCAAAACTATATTAATTAAATTACAAAAAATATGTCTAAATAAGATAATCACGATTTAAACAAATATTTAACAGTGGATAAAAGTGTAAGAATGCTAAATTAAAAGACATAAAATACAAATTTAGCTATTAAAATTATAACTCAAATATTATTTAAGTCAGATTAGAAAGAAATTTAGTTACTCTATAATCCCCATATTTTTTATAATCTACTTTAGTATTTTGTAATTCATCAATAATTAGATTATAAAATTTTAAATAAATGTTATTCTTTTTTAATAAAACTGCATTTATTTTTTTCTATTTAATTAATTTTATAATATCAATATTTAATTAATTTAAATCACTAGTAATATAATTATTTACTATTATCTATTTTTTAATATATTCTTATTGCTTAATAAATGAAAATGAAATCTAACTTTTAAAATAAATTTTTTATTTTCACTTTTTTATTTCATTTTCATTTATTTTTCAGGCCTTAATTTAAATTTAATTTATACTGTTATTATATTTTTTTAGCTATAAGGATAAATTAAAAAAATTATTTTTTTGGACTCATTTTAGTGTAAATTTAAACGAAGACAAAAGCTTACAATGAAATAAATTTTAAATAATAAAAATTATCTTGCAATAATTTATTTTTCGAAATTGCTAAATGAATGGTAATTATAAATTTGAAAATGGGGTTGTGTCAATGCTGTAGAAAAAGTGTTTATGACGAATAAAAATTTAATTATGAAAACTACAAAAGATCTGAATAAGAAAGTTAGGATAAAAAGATTTAGAGCAAAACAATTTGTTTCGTTGGACCTAATGGATCAGGTAAATCTAGCATTATTTATTACATAATAAATAATAAAAAAAAAGAATAATGCTCAGAGACTAAAAAAATAGAATAAAAAAATGCTCTTATCTTAGGAATGAATTTATTCCTAAAAGAAATTCCTCAAAATTTTCAATATAAAGTAAAGACTCACTCATGAGTCTATGTTTTAGATATAAATAAGCCCGAAGATATATAGTAACTTAATGACTTTTTAAAAAATGTAGATATTAAGATACCTGTATTACTTTTTTTGAATAAAAGTGATTTAAATAAGGAAAACATCAACCTTGAAAACATAGAATGAAAAAAAGACATGATTTACATGTTTTACGAAATTAATAATGAAGGAAAGAATATTTCTTTTGGTTTAAATTGGCTTGTACAGAAAATGCAAGAAGAATATCAGAACATTAAAAGTGAACAATAAAATTAAATCCTCATTAAAGTTAAAAAATAAGTTGCTTTTGAGTATAAAAATGTAAGTCTTAGTCTTCTTTTAATTTAAATCTCAAATCCTAAATTAATTTTTCAAATATAATTTTCCAAATAAAAGTCACTGTTTGCAAGATGAAATTACATTTAAATTAAAACTTTAAAAAATCCACATCATACAATAAATATAAATAAAAAATAAAGAATCTACTTTTTTATAAAGTATATTCAATTAATTTCCTTTTTGTTATTTATTTAATAGAATTATCAAAAGTGAAGTTAAATTAATTATTTGTAGAAATATACAAATGCTTATTTAGTTACTTTTATATATTCTTTAATTTCTTCAAATTCATGAATTATTTTATCTCTTTTATTGCAATTAAAATTTAATTATTTTGCTTAAAAATTGCATCTAATATTTTTATAATTATTTCTGTCTTAAAAATATCTAAATGGAACGGGACTATAAACTTTTGTTTAGTATTAAAAAGAAATGTAAATTAAAGGTAGAAAATTTAATAAAAATGGGATTTACGACTAAGGCAAGTATAATTTAAAATTTAAAACCAAAAATAAATTTTTATTTTAAGTATCTTATAATTAAAATGTAAGCTCTTGAAAGTGGATATCTTTTGAGGAAGTAGAAAACCAGGAGTTAAGGTTCAAAGTAAAGGGGGCAGACTATAAAAATTTCCATTGATGTAGCACTCTCCTAATCCATTTTAAAAGAGAAAAGAGTTCTAGATGGGAGACACTGAAGCTTTACTATAGAAAATTAAAAGAAAATAATAAGATTAATAGATTGAAATAAGCTGCTTTAACGCTGGGGCAGATTAGATAATTTAGACGAGAAAACCATGAAAAGCATTGATTTAACTAAGATACTAAACCTGTTATGATAAAAATAGAAAGAATTCAAAAATTAGAAGAAGATTAAATGCAATAAAAAAGAAGCTGAAAACGGTATTGAAGATGTATATCCTCACGAAGGCGGAAAATTTAGAAGCATCACAGTGACAACTAATGGTAAGAGGAAGGGTCCGGATAAAAGAAAGCGATATTTTAATTTGTATAGATTAAGATGAAAAAGCTGGGAGAGATAAGACTTATTTAATACAGTGATTGAAAGAAAATTGGAATAATTTCGGCAAGAACCCTAAAAAACTGGCTGTATTCCAATTGTAAAAGAAAAAGGAATAGCAAACAGAAAAAAAATTAAAAATAATCAGAAAAATATATTGCATCTGCAAAAATCAATTGCACCTATGACAGAAATACCCTCAACAAAAGAAAACAATAAGAGAAATCTGGAATTCGATTTGATACAAGGCAAAAACTTTTAATCCATTGAGCCACGAAAATATCTGAAACAGGAAATAACATCTACTAGACGGAGAAAAAATAATTTCTTAGAAAAGCACTAAAAAACTATAAAATATTTTCAAACTTCTAGCCGAAAGTCAAACTTTATTTAAATTTAATTGATTAATTTGAAAAATCTTATAAGATATAAAAATTGCAAACATTGAAAGGGTATTTAAAATACAATATTATAACATAGAAAAAGAATAAAAACACTTTAAATTTATAATAGGACATAGTGGATATTTTGAAAATCAGAAAATGAAGTAATAGAAAAGAGAATTAATATGATATCATAAATTATTTATTCTAAATTTTTTAATTTACTTTTAACTTATTAACAAAATAGCTTTAAATTTACAAATAAATAACTTTGCTTGCAATAAAAACAATTTACAAAATAAACTACATAAATGCATTATGAAACTTGAAAGTAGAATCAGTTAAAAAAGTAATAAAAATCAGTTCAGATAATCATTATCTATAATTTCATACTTTACATAAGATTGATATTTAAGATTAGAATTTCTAATTAAAATAGTTAACTAAATTTCAGCAAATAGTTGTTCGTTTATTTTATAAATGAAAATAAAAATTTATTTTTTGCAAATTTGATCCATTTCTTCTTCTATTTTGTTAGTTCATATTAAGTATCTATCTTCTACTTATCTTCTTTTTATTAATTCTTTTTATTAAATTTTATTCATATTTTCTTTTGCCACATTTAGTTCCTCTCCTCTGTATCTTTTTCTCTATAGTTAAAGTTAAAGTTAAAAAGCTTTGTTAAAGCCTTAGTAGTCAGCCATCTGACCTATTCTATCAGCTTGTCTCTATTAGTTTGTCTTGAATTCCTACTAGGCTTAGTTAGGCGGTGTAGAACTTCATTAGTGCACCATCCTTTAATATTCGGAATAGTTTTGGTCTTGCACTTAGCGTTCCTAATTATTTATCCAAGGATTAAGATTTGAATTAAAGAATTTTTTTCTATACATTTTTCCGCTTTATGTTGGATATATCCTAAATAGTTTTCTAAAAATATCTTATTTATTCTTTCTTTAAATTTAACTTAGTTAGTAGCAGCATTTTCATTGGTGTTATTTATTGCACACGTAGCATTTTGTTCTTCTTTTAAACTATTATTCCTGTAATACTTATTTAATTTAAATTTACTACTTATTTTAAATAAATGTTTACTGTTTATTTTAATTTGAGGCTTCATTTTCTATTTCCATAGGATCTGATTAATTCTGTTAAATCGAAAATGGCGTTACCTGAATTTATTATTAAATTTAAAGAATTCTTTATTCCAGTTTGTTTTCTATTTCTTATGATGATTAATATTGTTTCTCAAGTAAAGACGTTATTAGTTTTTCTAATTTTTCTACTTTATCAGTGAGGTATCTATTTTTAAACATAAACTCTTTTAATGACTTAGATAATATTTCTATTTGAGTTTGTGTTGGAAGTTTTTTTAATTCTGGATTTCCAAGTGGTTAATGTTCGTCATATCAATCATATTTCTCACTTTCACTCATTGTAATTATTTCGCTTTTTTATTTTTTAGAGAATTTTCCTGTTTAAATGTTTTGTTCAAAGTTCTGTTATTTCTTAGAAGCCATTTTTTATATAAATCTTTATAAACTCATAAAAACTAGCCTTTGCTAGCTCTATAGTCTTTACCTCTTTCTCTGCTCGATACTATTTTCTTAACAATATATCCTTTTTTTCCTTGTTCTAGGATATATTTGGTGAATTCTTTAACTTCTAAATCTATTCTAATTCTTATGTTCTGATAAATTTTTCAAATTTAGCTGTACCATAATAAATTTATAGATCTTTACAAATAAAAAATAAAATTTCAAACGAAATGAAAAAGCCTCACTATATTTTTTAATTTTTATATCTTTTATTGATGTTGAAATAATATGGGAAACTGAATGAATTTATGAAATAAAAAGCTAGGCAATTAAAAATTATTTCCATATAGTAGGAAATTTAAAATTTAAATAAAATAAGTGCTTAAAAAATAATTTCGTGCATTGTATGCAGGAATGTCTACTGCTGGAATAATAAAAAGAAGTAATAAAATTAATTTTTAATCAACTGAACAAAAAAAATTAAGTTAACTGGGATAAAAAATTTGAATTAAAAAGAATAAAAAAGAATAAAAATAAAATCTAATTAACTCATTTAAACGAAATAGGTAATAATAATTTTTTTAAAGTCCTTTTTATGTTTTGAGTATATCAGCATGAAATGAAAAGAAAATACATTTGATTTTAATTTATTTCATGAAAATAAAATATACAAAGCTTTTAAATAATCTAAAGTTTCGTAATTAATAAATTTAGCTTAACTTTAATGGAATTATTAATAAAGTTTACAATATAATTTTTGGCTAAGAATTCAATATCACTAAAAGATGGAGTTAATAAATCATTATTTTTAGTAACCAGAAAACAATTATTTCTTCAAAAATAAATCCCTTCATTTTTGTATGCTAAATCTAATTTCAGAAATTAAAAAAGGAAATTATAAAATGAGGAATATTTTAATTAATCGTAAATAGTAAAGATATTTGCACTTTATTTTAGCTATTAAAAAATAAATTTAATTATTTAATACAAATTAAAGAATAAAAGCAATTATTAAATTATTAGATAAAGTATTTAATTCTACTTTATTGATAAAAAATAATACCTTAGAAACAATTTTCAAAAAATCAGATTATTAAATAGCGATAAGATACCTTAATTGAGATTTACTGGTTAATGGCTGAGAAGAAACAAACTATAAGATGTAGTTCAGAAAATAAGTCAGTAGATAAGTAGCCTAGATATAAAAATTAACTAAATCTAAAATAATAGTAAAATCCTTAATATAGATTTAAGTTTAAAAGTTTCTATACGTCTATTTAGTTGGATATTAAAAGAGCAAAGAAAATATAAAAAATTTGAAATATCAACTAAGTAAATTACTAGCCGTATAAGATTAAAACGATACGTGATCTAATGAATCTTGATTAATAAAAACGATTAAATCAAATTAAATTAAATTAGTGAAATTACTCTAGTTTTATGCTATCGAACTGAAATGGATATTTCTAAAATATAGTTAAAGGGGTTGTTCCTTTTTAGATATGCTGGTGTTCTTGTTAGCTTTTTTCTATAGAAATTTCCTCCTTAGTAGAATAATCATGTCGCTTTTCTTCGTAAATATTTTTCTTTTCGTTTTGTTTCTCTTCATAATTCGTATGACTTTCTTTGTTAGAATTTTTTATATTCCTTGCCTTACCGCAGAACATGTCTAGTTGATTCGCAATAGTATTTTTTTTCTTGTGTTTTGATCTTGGTTCATTTACTTTCCGTTTCTTCTCACAACAAGGATAAATTGTTTGCAATGAAAACTTCAGAATCATTACTGAATCAAGCATTGACGGTTTAAATTCAGCAATAACTCCAGAAAATTCTACCTTGAATCAATCCAGTATTGAATTTCTTCTCTTAAATAGTATATTGATGCCTGGATATCTTAAAAGTCCACCAGTTTCTGTGATATTTGTTCTAACCTTTCCCGCATTAAGGCATTTTCATATCTTAGCGCTTTCACTATCTTCCGTAGTTCTTCAACGTCTTCTAGCATATTCATTTTTCAAAGTCTTTCTTGTAATATTCCGATTCATGTACCTTAAAAGTTCTAACTTTTGAAGGATATTAAACTTTATTAGTCTTTCGTTTTTCCAGGGTTATTGGTTAGGTTTATCCTGATTCATGTTCTTGCTTTTGTGGCTTGTGAGTAAGAGTAATTTCATGAATCGCTCTTACTTTTATTTTTTAAAAATTCTTTTCCTCCTTTATCCAAAATCCCTTACAGAGATGTTCAACCATTTTATATAAATTTAATTATGAAGTTCGTCCTATCATATTTTAAATAAAAAAAAATAGATTTAGTTATTATTTGATAAATCCCATTTTTAAATTTACTATGATATAAAAATTTCTAAATGTATTAAAAGCACTAAAATAAAATAACAAAAGAAACAAAGAATTATCATAAGATCTTAACTAAATTTAAAATAATATATTAAATTAAAATTTTCAACTTTATTATAATTAATAGAACTAAAGATGTCAGCTAAAATAAAAGATGGTTCTTAATAATGATAATATGAAGTGTTTATTAAAAAAATTTAATCTTAATAGTAAAAAGTAAAAATTAAGATAAATAAATAGAAAATCTAAAACATTTTAAAATAAATTTATAGATAAATTAAGTAATTAATGAATAAGATTAAAGAACACGTAGCAACTCAATCTCTTTTGTAAAAACTTTTAAAGTTAATAAAATTCTTTTTGAAGTCTTCCACAGTGCTGACATTACTTTGTGAGTCTATTTTCTAAGGGCCGTTATCGAAATGCTTCCTATGAGATCTTAGTATCTGGCATCTCTCATCATTAACATTACTTTATGCCTCTTCCGTCTTATTTTCTCTCTTTACATCTACCAAAATTCTTTTAAGTTCATGCCCATGGATACTCCCTGGTACTAGATCATAAGATATTCTCAGTCGGAGGATAACTCCTTCCTATTTATTTATTTTTTTATAATAATATCTCAAAATTGTTTCTATAACATTTTGAATTATTTTTTAGTTTCTTTGAAAGAAAAATAATTATAGTATTTTCAATTTTCGATTTTAACTTTAAAATTAACATATTTAAAATAAATATTAAGTTGTTTTATTTTTATTTTTTCTTATTTATTCTATTATCGTTTTTATAATTATCCATTTTTAAAAATAATTTATAAAATTAGAAGAGATTTTAATTTTAATTGCTTAAATGAAATTTTAGTATTTAAATTTTATATTATATAAATTAAATTAAATACAAAATTAAATTCTTGACGTTTTTGGAGGTATTTCAATCTCTTTCTCGTCAACCTTTAGATTACTCTAGATGCTAAATAGAAAAGTCTGAAAATCTCTAAAACTTTTCTCCTTGCCATGCTTTGTCCTTGAAATCTTCTTTCGCATAGATTAAAGATTTTCTTTTCTTGAAATTTCCCCAAATTTATTACAATATAATTTTTCTCTTTTTCTTGATTGCTTTAGTTGCTATTGTCTCTTCTTTTTGTACTCCAATAACTTCTACTAATTTCAATATTTTTACTTGAAATTAAGAAATTTCTAACATCTTTTCCACAGATGCTTTTGACAGTTACTGAAATAGCATCTTTTTACTTGTCGTTTATATTGAAATATTGATTATTTTCGTCTTAATTATTATTGGATTATTCTTTTATTCTACGAAAGCAATTTAACACAGCAATTTTTTCTAGTTTTCTTCTATATTTTCTGACTTGTTGATCAGTTCTTTCTGCTTCTATTGATAGTTTTGAGATTGTTTGATCTAGTCTTGTGAAAAGTAACAAAATGCGTTAAGGTCTCTTTCTTAGGTCTTGAGTCTCTATTCTATTTCCTCTGCAAGTTCAAGTTTTTTCATTAACTTCTTATTGTCTTTCTTCAACTTTTTACTTCTTCCTGGAGGTCGATTACCACTTTAATCAGCCAATCATAGTTTAATTAGTATTACGTAGTGAGATTTTAAACTTCCAAGCGCATTATATTTTTAGCCTATTCCTATGCTTTTCTTCAGAGATGGGAGACTCATCCTGATGGGCCATTTTAGTACCCTTTTCCTGGTCCTAGTCTTTCTAGGATTTCGTTAACTCTTGCTTTCTTGGAACCGCGAAGAATCCTGTTTTGAGTTCTGATATATATTTCCTTTTTTTTAATTTATCGTTTAACTAATTTATTTTTCAATATAATTAAAAAAATACAAAAATACTAACATTTTTAAACTGCAATAAAACTAATCGTATATGATACGATTTTTTAATTTTTACTAAACCTTAAACTTTAATCTAAGGTATAACATCTGAATAAAATATTAAAGGATGTTTAAGCTAGTTATATAACATCTTTTTAAAATTATTAAAATAAAAATTTTATTTGCTCATAAGAAGTAAAATTTACTAAAATAAAAATATTCATTTTATCCTAAAACTTTTTCTTCTTTTTTTTTTGCGAAAAATAATTAGTTCTAAAAATAAAATTTTAATAATGTATAAAATCTTAAAAGTTAAGTATTTAAATATCTTTAATATCATTTGAATTATATAATTTATAGGAAGGAGTTATCCTCCGAATGAAATTATCTTAAGATCTGGTGCAAGAAGTAATATGGGACAGAACTTAATTAGAATCTTGGTTGGAAAAAAGAGAAGAACTGACGGAAGAGGTATCAAGTAATGTTAATGATGTGAGATGTCAGATACTAAGATCTCTTAAGGAGCATTCTGATAAAACTCTTAGAAGATAGATTCATGAAGGAATGCTAGCACTGTGAAATACTCCAGAAAAAAAAATTTAACTTTCAAAATTTTTATAAAGAGCTGCACGTCATTGAGGTGCTACACGCTCTCTTAATTTATTTATGTATTAACAAAATTTCTATAGAAAAATCTAGAAATAAAATACAAATACAAATCTAATTAAATATATTATAAAATAAAAGATAAATAAATTGATTAATTAAATTATCTAGTACCACCATTGTTTGGTTCACTGTAAAAAAATAAAGAAACCAAATTTAATTATTAATAATAGGTTAGAAATGTTTCATTTCAGCTGGTCTCTTTGATTCTAATCTTCTTCTCTTCATTTTTATAATCAAATTTGATTGCCTTAACACTTCAAATTTTGTAATTCTTCCAAAGGCTGGAGTTTGAAGGGGTTAGAGAACATTCCAATATTTGTTTCAAATGACCCAATTATGTCAAATTCTTCTAAGTATCAATTATTTTTTATCTAAGTCAAGTTTTTGTTGTTTTCTAATTCCTAATCAGAATAGCTACATGTAAAATAAGGATAACTCTGAGATTTAAATTTGGTTCCCTCTAGACCTCTCGTACCGTTAGAGAGAACCCTCAAACAAATAAGGCTTATCACACAATGGGTCCTTCCTTACTTTTTTGTGGTAGCATCTATTGCAAGAGTATTTGCAATGCAGACATGACTGCACCTGATTACCTACTCGTTCGACTAGAAACCAAAATCCATTTTAAAAATGAAAATAAATACTATAAAGTCATTAATTTAAATCTAAGTAAAAATGATCTAAAAAGATATAAAATAAAAATGAAAAAATTCTATACAATTCATCATTATTAAAGAGCATAATATTTTTAAAATTTTTATAGCGAAATTAATAAAGTTTCAGTTTTAATATAAGCTCTTTTAATTTTTTAGCAAATATGTAGTTTAATATTTAGGGGAAAAATTATAATTAAGACTTATAAGCAAAATACAATCAAGATATTTATTAATTAGTGTAGTAATTTAATTTAGGATGAAATTAAGCCTTTATTTTTTATTTTTATTATAAATATTGGAGAATATTATTATCTTGTGTTAATAAATAAGTAAAATAGTTTTTCTTGGAGTTTCTTTTCAGTCTTAATATTTTTGAGTGTTTTTTTCGATAAATTTTTCAGTAAGCCACGTAAATCCTTCTACTAAATTATATCCTTTATTATTACTGTCTAGCACCATTTTAAATTTGATTTCGCCCCATTCTATTTTATTATTATCTAAAGAAATATAAACTTAGTCATTTTTATTTAAAAGCACTAAAACAGGAATTTCATGATCTACTTATTTCAAAAACTGATTAAGTTCACTAAAGTCAGAAGATAAAGTCATATCGAAAACATACACTCAAGCATCGGCTTAAATCTCTTTTTAATATTGCGGTAAGTCTTTTAAATCATATTAGAATCCATTAAAGGGTATAAACGTTTGCTATAAAGTCACTGTTTTTTGACATTATAGTTTCATTGTTCTATTCTTCATCCAATAAATAAGACTAGTTTTGCCTGAACCTTTAGTTCCAGTAAACGTAATTGTTTTTTCTTAATAAGTTTAAAGATCAAAAGATGCTTGAACATCAGATTGAAAACAATTTGCAGAACAAAATTTGCATCCCATTTTTAAACCAAATAAATATAATTAACTTAAAATATAATTGAAATTCATAATTATAAACAATTATGAAATTACATCATCAAAAATTGTTTCTTTCAGAACTCATTTTTTAAACATATAATATAAAAATCACTAAATTTAACGAAATAGATTTAATAAGTTTATTATAGTTATTAAAAGAGAATTTTTTTAAAGACGAATTTTTTATTTTTTTCTTTCGGTTTAAAAAAAATGCAAAGAAATGATAAAAAAGCTTCAAGTTATTATGAGCTTAAAGTGAGAACTTAAATTTTCTTTTATTAAGTTTGTTTGTATATTTCAGTGACTGCTATTAAATAATTTATATATAGATAAAAAATCTCGATCTAAAGCAAATACTTTCATCTATAAAGCTGCAGAATTTAAAGAAATATTTTTTTAATTAATTTATTATAAAAGTCACACAGTTTTACACCTGATTAATAATTTGTTAAGGAATAATTATTCTCTTAAATAACTTTTTTGATAAGTACTTCGTTAAGTTCAAATTTTATAATACTTTATGATAGAATGATACCTAAAATATCATCTCTAAATAGAAGTTAAAAATTTGCTTCAGTGTAAATAATTTTAATATCCTTTCAATTTTATTTTTAACTAAATCTCTTTCTAAAATTTTAATTAAGCTATTAATTATATAATTGTCACCTCTAATTTTTATGAAAACTATTTATTAAAAATCAATAAATTTAGCCTCTAATTTTCAAAAGCTTGGTAGCATATCTTAATGTTTAAAATCTAGCCTAATTATAAAAATTACTATGGCTTATAAATTGGTTATTCTGAAAATTTTATCTCAGCAAGATTTTTTATTAGCGTAATTTGGAGATAGATTTAAAAAAATAAACGACTAGAAAATAAATTTTTCATTAAGTTTCTTTCAAATTTAATTTAAGACTTGTTTCAATGAAAGCTTATAATAGAATTATTAAACATTTGATTATTTAATTTTAATGATATTTTTGATAAACATTTTGTAAACTTTAATTTGGTCTCTTATACTTATCGTTGAGATATCTTCATATTTTTTTATTTAATAAAGCATTTTAATTTATTCTTAAGTTTCTAGACTCTAATAAATAGTTATTTGATTGATATTTGTTTATAATCGTTAAAACTTTGGATTTTAAATCCAGCATTCGTAGTTTGATTCTTGGTGAGGCAATTTCAAACAATTATTGATTCAATTATTTCTTATAAATGTCTCCAGCAGTTTAAGCCTAAAAAATTAATTTTCTCTTTACATAAATTAATTGCAAATCTGATTTAATTCTTAAAAAGATTATCTAAACGACTAAAAAAGTCCGCTTCAGATTATTTTAATACTCTTCAAATAATAACATTTTCGCAATAGCAAGCAAATCAGTCTCTTATTCTTAAGAAAAATTGATTTTTTTTTTGAATTTTTTGTGATGCAATAAGTTTATTATTTTGAAATTAGATCTCTACATCAAAATTAAATTAATAGTTAAGTTAAAAAATAAAGATTTTAACTAATTTTGTTTATTTTATGTGCTAGCTGAATTTTATAAAATGCTAAAAATGTTTCTCTATTGATATTTGTCTAATTAGCTTTATCTCATTAAATTGCTAAAATTGAATTTATAAAAAATAAAGTTACTAACATATCTAAAATGAATCGAAAAATTGCCTCACCGAGAATCGAACTCGGATTGCTGGATTTAAAGTCCAAAGTGCTAACCGTTACACCATGAGGCATTTTTAAAATTACTAGTATAAGAGCATTAAAAATCTATGATTTTTAACTAGATCAAAAAGAGTAAAAATATTAAAAAATAAACCTTATAACTAAGAAAATAGATCCGAGAAGTTTTGACACTAATTTACTTTTAAAGTCTTAACATATGCTAGAAACATATAAACATATCTAATGATTAATACTTTTAAAGCTCCTTTACTATTCAGTAAGAAATAGATTATAATAACTTCTATAAAAATAAAATGTATGAATTAATTAGCTCATGTATTGAATTTCTAAGATTATCTGTTTTTCATAATCTAAAGAAATATATTGAAAATCATTTCGACGAAAGTAAAAAATAATTTAGTAAAATACTTAAAAAAAAGGGTTAAAGAGTATGATTTATAAATTTATCAAGCATCAAATAGATACTATTTTTGTTTATATATTCCTATTAATATTTTGTTTTATATATCATATGAATTATCTATATTCTTTAATAATAACCTTAATCTTTATAAACGCCTTTCTTATAAATAAAGCTTCTTTATTCTTTTTCTTAATTCCTAAAATATTGTTTCTTTATCAATCCTAAAATTGAGATTTATTAATACTTATGCAAATTTTTTCTTTTAATTAAGAAAATCCTTGCTATTTAAAAAATTTAATTATGTATATGTAGTTCCAATTTAGAATTTAAGCTTATGAAAGCAAAATTTAAGAAATTAATAAGGAAAATAAAGTTTATGATTGCATTCAATGTTTTTTAAGTAGCACTTTAATCAACCAATAAAATCCTTCTTCTATATTTTCTCCTTTTTTATTGCACTCATAAATAGACCATTATCTCTTTTCCCCTCAGTTGATTTTCTAGATTTCTAACGAATTACTACCTATATCGCTTTTGTTTAAATATATCAACAATGGAATACTCTAATCCGTTTATTAAATAAATTTATTAAGTTCTTAATGATCAAAAGGTTTGGTCATATCTAGAACAAAAACTCATGCATCAGCGTTTACTTAATCTAAAAGTTAAAAAGGAACTTCTTTTATATCATATGATTTACCATTATACTAAAGTTCAGTCTATTCTATTCCTTATCTTCCACTGTACTACTATTTTTAGGTTTTGTTTTTCAAAAAATAAATCAAACTTGATTTCCCTACTCCTTTTTTTCCAGTAAAAGCGATAGTTTACTCTTCATTTTAATAGCTTTTAATCGAAGGTGTATTATTTCTAGTTGTAATTAAAAATTCTCCTTATAAGCAATTTTTACCCTTACAACAGCCCATTTTTGTATTTTTCCTGCTTTATAAAAAATAGTTTGAAAATAGCAAAAGTTAGAATAAATTTTTATAAACCTATCTTACTAAAATATATTTAGCTTTTTGAACCCTTTCAATAAAATTTCCTTTTTTTTCTTCAGGTTGTCAGAAGCAGAGAGGACTACAAATAATTAAAATATAAAAAAAAAGGAATGAAAACAAAATTACAGCTCTTATTAACCATAAAATTAAATTAAAACAGCTATTAAATTTAAAATTTTGAGATCAATCATATCTTCTAAAAAAAGTAAAATATATGCCCTAATTTTTTTAATTCAAATCTAGTGATTTATTTAGATTTTTAGCATTAGTATGGATTTTATATAAGATGTGTTGCCATTTCAATCTTTTATCTTTATTAAAAAGATATCTGATTTTAATATTATAGATAAATGTTTATTGTGATGCTTTAATTTAGAATTTTTGAAATTGTTTTTAATTTCGATGATTTAGTTGAACTGTTCATTTTAATATATCAAAAATCCTATATCAAGCGGAAGAATAGAGAGTTTATAGATTAAAAAAATGTTTAATAATAGCGTCGAAAATTTCTTTCTTTCAATTTTTTTTTTCAAAGCAAAAATTTAAAAAATTGCTTAAAAAAATGTTTTAGCAAGTTAACTATGAACTTATTAAAATAATATCCTCC
This sequence comes from Loxodes magnus, assembly GCA_946699065.1. Classification (NCBI taxonomy): domain Eukaryota; phylum Ciliophora; class Karyorelictea; order Loxodida; family Loxodidae; genus Loxodes; species Loxodes magnus. The sequence goes on along the minus strand of CAMPDV010000130.1, from coordinate 404,805 downwards.
AAGTCCAAATAAACTTGCAAGTATTTACATTATTCATAAGAATTTAATTTTAAATTTGTTTAGTTTATCTAAATAATATAATTAGGATATGTAAAGAGCTGTACAAGAGAATTAAAAAATTAATTTTACTTTTTATCGCTAATTTACTCATCAACAAAATAAAAGGCAAAAACATTTGAAATAGAACGTTTAGAAGAAACTAGTAAATTAATTAAAAATTATAGAAAAAATGAGAAAGTAAAGGCAATAAAAGATATAATATTCTTATGATATCCTGAATAGAAGATTTACGTTAAAATTTAAATTACTATTCATAGGAAATGAAAAAGTTAAGAATTTGATTTACGCTTTCATTTAAGTTTATTTTTTTAGTTTCGCTATTAAATTTTATCTTTTACTTTTAATAAAATTTTTTTAATCTAATATGTATAAAAAAAATTTGAATATTATGCTTATCCATTAAATCAAAATTTCGTTTATAGAAAAATTACAAGCAAAATAATTTCAAAAATTGATATCGAAAGTAATAGAAAAATAAAAAGCTAAATAAAAGTTAAATAAGTTCTTGACATAAAAGCATAAGAAATTTTTTTTAATTCAAGCACATTTATAAATGATTATTAAACTTTATTTTCATACTAATAAAATTCTTGCCACTATTAATTTTTTATTCTTGGTCTTTATCAAGTTTAAAAATTATAAAAATAAGAAATAATTTAGATTTTAAGTAAATAATTTGAAAATACAAATAAAAATGAAAATCCAACTTTAAGTTACTTTTATTATTTTAAAAATTTATTTATCATCTTCAATTTATTTATTTACTCCTAGCTTTTAGTTTAAAATCTAAATTATTAAATTTTAAAGTTTTAAGTTAAAATGAGATTAATTACAAAGAAAATAGCTTTTTTTTTCTTCATCTTATCTTTTTTAGTTCTTTGCTACTTATTGTTGATCTTCCTTTAATCTGAAGTACTCTTCGATATTTCTATCCAGCAACCTTCCTTTTTCAATTCCTCTTTTCAAAAACTTCAGCTTTAAAACAGATGAATACCTCTCAAGCCTTATTATAAAAATTCTAACTCTGCTATGTAATAACTACTTCAACAGAAAATTACTCATAAAAACTTTGGAGAACTCTAGCATATCGTTCACTCTCAATTAAAATCATACACGTACAGCAAACCTGAAAATATTTCTTCCCCTAGACAAATTCTAGAACTCTATGATAACTTAACTCAATGTGTTTAAATCGATTCTAACGCGATTTGAAAAAATTCTACTTTTCAAACTAATAGATTTATTGCTCTTTCTTCCTCTATTCACTTTTCTCATTTGATTCCTTTTAGTGGAATAGTAACGAAGATGTGTGGATATGAGCCTGTTCTATTTAGATAAGGAAGTGATGAAGAATGAGAAGATCCGATGTCAAAATAAGCTATATTATTGTGAAAGAAGTTAGGATTTAAGTTAGTGAAATATGATATACTTATGCCAAAAGAAGGAGATTGAGAATGAAAGTAGAAATATTGAGCTTAAAATGTAAGAGTATGACTACCTTTATTTTTCAAGCCTGATGATTTTATCATTCAGAATGACATCGACTTTATGACTTTTAACTGTGATTTTTTATATTTACACAATACCTCTCAGTACAAGTTTTTTCATATATGAAGTAATGGACGAAAAAACACTGGATATTCTTTTAGAAACTAGAGCATTTTTCACCGTTTGCTTTATGTATTACTTTCTTACAAAGCTAAGGATTTTGTACAAGTATTTATAAATTCTTCCGAAAAATTTGATTGAACAGAGCAGAAAAAGAAAGCCTTTGTTTAATAGAAAATGGAAGAACTGTTTAAGACAGATTACTGAATGGGTTGAGATGAATTGTATATATCTTCTTTAACTCAATGATGAAATAGGCATCAGAATAATAAAACATATTTGCATGAAACTTACAAGAAGTTAGGAATGCAACCAAGTGACATGAAACTTTTTGGAGGAGTATGAAGAAAAAAAGATTGAGGATACAGACATTATTACACTACAAGAACAAACTGTTGTAACAGATATTTATAAGGAGTAGGATGAAATTCACTAGCAAGATTTCATCATAACTGTGAAGTTTTTCACTTTAACGCTTAAAGTTCTAAATACGATTTACCATGAATATTTACAAGTAAGTTAGGATGTCATTTTCGGAAAGAGCTGCAAATTCTAGCAGATTTTGCTGTTAAGGTAAATTTAAGTAATGTTCATCTATGGAAAGATATAGAAGACTATTTGCGTAAAGAGGAAAATTAGAAAGTGCCAGTTAAAATTAATAAATTATGAATCGCAAAATTATTTAACTTTAATTCCATATATCTAAAACTACATAAGCTTTCCTTTTAAATTTTTAGCTTGGAAATAATCCTGAATAAATTTGATTTTTATCTAAAGCTTAATTTTTAATTAGCCCCTTTATTTTGAATAATTCTTTTAATTTAAAATGAGATTTTTCGCAAACAAAACTTTGTGATTTTTTTTTGTGGGAATCCTTATATTGCTTTGATATTTATCACTAAGAAGCCTATATAATAAACCCGAAAAATCGGAGCTTATATTTTAGCATTAGAATTTTAAAAGAGTTAGTAGTAGAATTATAAAACCAATAAATAATGCTTATTATAGGAACTAGAATAAGACTTTATAAAAAGAGTTGTAGAAGTGGTTAGGCAGAAACAATTTTCTTTCTCTCTAAGAGTTGGTTTATAATTAGTTTTAAAGCTATTAGTACAAAGAGTATGTCAATATTACATCGCCAAGAAAAATATTGGAGCTATATGATAATTTTACCAAATGTGTCTAATTAGATACTGACTTGATATGAAAGAACTCTGATTTTCCTCCAAACCGGTATATGACTTTTTCATCTACTGCAAACTACTCTCATATTATTCCCTTTACAGGATATGTTGCTAAATTCTGTGGATATTAGCCTGTTTTTTTCATGTAAGGAAAAAGAGAGGAATGGGATAATCCTGATTCTCAGAATACAATTAAGTTTTGAAAAAATCATAATTTCAGACTTGTAGAATACGATATCATAAAGCCTTAATACTATAACTTTGATGGAAGTGGGAAATCTTGAGCTTAAAACTAAAGAGTTTGGATACCATTATTTTTCCGTCCTAACGACTTTCTGATGTAGAATGATATAGATATGTTAACGTTTAACTGTGACTGACTTTACAAGCATAACATATCCCAGTACAAATTTTTCCATGTATGAAGTAACGGATATAAAAGGATGAAGTTTAACTTTAGAAATTAGACTATAAGCAATCGTTTATTCTTCTACTACTTTTCCTATTTTACATCTGACTTTGTGCAAATTTTTCTCAATTCAACGGAAAAATTAAATTGATCAGATTAAAGGAAAAAAGATTATATTTTAAAGCAGATGATAGAGGTTTTTAAAAGTTAAGACTGACTAGGATATGATGAGCTTTTTCTATCTGCTTACGCATAAAATTGAACTTAGTTTCAGTAAAACTAGACATGATTATAAGAAGCTTATAAGTCTTATGGAATGAAGCCTATTAATTAGTTTCTTTTCAAAGGTATAACTAGAAAAATCGATTGAGGTACAAAGCATCTGTATAAAAAAAAGAACAGCAGATGCTATTAATATTTGAAGTCTGTTAATTTTGATACATTAGCTAGGTTTTATCATGGATGTGAGATTTTTCATTTCCATTGAAAAAAGCAATGAATTCATTTGCCCTGGACTTTCACAAGCAAACTAGGATGCAATTTCAGAAACGAATTACTTGACCTAGCTAAATTTGCTGTTTAGAGTAATGTAACAGGTGTAAAACTTTGGGAAGATATTTTAGACTACTTGCAAAAAGAATAAAAGCAAACTTAATTTTAAATAATTAACTCTCAATGGAAATAATCTATTAGCACTCTCTAAGTATACAACTAAAATCTTACCAGTTAGCAATATCTTTTTTAATTATTTAGTTAACCTTAGAAATTTTATATATTTCTAGTTATATTTCTTAACTAGTAACTAAGGTAAAAAAGAGTTAAAACCTTTTATATCTAACAAAATAGTTTATTTATCAATTATAAAGCAAAACAAAATTAACTTTATTTTTGATTCTTTTATTTTAAATTACTTTTTGCTAAGCTTTTCTATTTTTTCTTTAGATAGCTTTCTAAAACTTTTCTTAATTTCTCTCAAAATTGAACTTAAAAATAGCTAAGAAAACTTTTTTTTTGTGAATAGATTTAGTTTTATCATTTAAAATTATAGTAACTAAGGATCACTATGCATCAATTTATAATGCCCTAGTAATTTAATTCATCTAATCTTAAATCAAGCTATTAATTTTAAAATTAAGCAGCTTCTTTAGTTTTAAATTCTTTATTTTTCTTAGATACATTTTGAATGCTGCTGAATAAAAATAAAGTATGTAATTGATTTTTATCTAAAAGTTTGGAATAACCTAATTTCGTAAAAATGACAATGAGGAAGAAATTCTAAACTAAGCTTAAATTATTTTAATTTCGAAAAGCGAAAAAAAGAATGTAGATAGATTTATTAGTTATTCAAGCACAAATAATTTAAAAAAGTTAAAGAAATTTAGTTGAATTAATATTTGAGCAAGTTATACTTATCTAAGTTTTAAACAAATAAAGCAGTTAAAGTTTTAAGATGCATTACTAAAATAAATTTAAGTAATAACGAATAAAAAAGTTTAAAGTGCTTAAAGAATCCAGATAACTTTAATTCTAGTTTCTTAATCTCATAAACTCAATTTATTTTCCGAAATGAATTATTTAATTTAATGATAAACTTTCTGAAGTTATGACAATTTTAATTTATTTTATGATGAAGAAATTTATCTTTTTTAAGTGATAAAGCCAGAATATTTATTAATGCGAATCTTTTCTTTATTCGTGAGAATAGAAAACTTTTAGAAAATGATTTGAACACTTATTTAAAAATCCTAATTCTACTTTTTTGTGAACTACTTTTTACCTTTTTTACTAAAAGTAACTATCTAAAGCATATGAAAGTTTACAAGATCAAATTAAATGAGTTCTGACAATTGTTAGAATTGATAGTGTAAAACATATTTAAATAAATTCAGATTATAGAAATTAAAGCTTCTACTTAATTTATGAATAATAATTGTTAGCCACGACAAAAATTAATTGTTAGACGTATCTTAAGTTTCAACCTTTTTTCAAAAGCCTTTCTATTTTTGGCTAATAGATTAAGGTTCTATATTTATATACTTCTTTAATTGATTTTGACTACAATTTTTTTAAACAACCAGAATTTAAATCCTTCAGATTTACAAACCCCATATTTTATAATTTGAGTCTATTTATCAATCCAAATAAAGAATAATAATTAAAACGAAGCCAATACTCGGAAATTTCGTTACATCTTTTAAGCTTAAAAGCATAAACAAACCAAAGATAATTTTATGATGATTTCTCTTTCCTTCGCATCTTAAATTTATTTTTACTCTATTATAATTTAAATTTACAAAGAAAGAAAGAATGAAATCATTTAAAGTCAAATGAAAAAAAAGGAACTAAAAGTCTTAATTTTTGAAATTTAGGTGGAAAAATTTACTTTGAAGCACTAAAAATTAAAATAGCAAAAGATGCATAACAATAATCTTCTAAGTGTAGAATTGATAATTATTTCTTATATTTTATATTAAATATAATAGAGAAAAAAGTTTAAGCTTAATTAAAAAATTTGCTCATTTTGAAAGATTTAAAAATCATCAACCACTTTTCTATTAATAAAACTTTAAAAAAGCAAATGAAATGAAACATCTTTTTCCTCATTTTTATAAATTGAGCGAAAAAATTGAGGAAATAACTAGTTTGATAAACTTTGAATATATTTTCGTATTTTAAGCTTTACTAATATGCATCAAGATTTTAATCTGATTTTTATATCTACCATCATGTTTAAAAATTAAAGCTAAACTTACAAGTATAAATTATGAGCGAACAATTATTTCACGAAATGCATTTTTCTTTAAAGAAAGTTAAGGTAATTTTACATTTTGGATAGACGCATGAAACCAGTTCTAAATAATTTAATGGATTTATAAAGTGAAAAAAGTAAAAAATTTGAAAAGGATTCTCAAAACTCTTGTAATATAAAATTCAATCTAGGAAATAAGTTATTCAATCAAATAGATATGCAAGTAAAGTAAAAAATTTAAATTTTTACTGATGAAATACGGCAAAAGGAATAGAACCAAAGTTTCTTGGAAACTGAGTTATACGTGATTTCTTAAAATTAATATTTAATAGTTATAATATAAATCTCCTAGAAGGAATAAAAAGAAATAAACTTCTAGCGAAAAATAGATTAAAAGAAATTTAGAAAGTTTATTCTTTTTAAATATGGGGGAAAATCTTGCAACAAAAATTATCTATTAAAAATGAAAAAATGAATAGATAGCAACTGAGATAATAAAAGAAATAAAACAAAAAATAAGCAGCAATAAAGCAAGCAGACTGTATTGTTCAGATGGATAACTCAAATAACAAAATTTTTATAAAGAATCAGAATTAAAATATGATCTATAAATAAAAAGATAATTATTCATATAAAGAACATTCTAGCGAAAATAAATTCATATTTATACTAGAATGAGATGCAAATCAACTAATTGAAAAGGGACTAGCAAACATAATTTTGTATTATTAAAAAAATAAAGAAACAAGCGAGAAATAAAAAACTAGTTATCTCTTTTATTTAATCTATAAAGAAAATAAAAATATTTTTTTTATTCATTAATTATGTTTTAACGAACTCAAATAAAATAAAATAATATTATTTAAATGGAACCAAGCAGAGACAATTAAAATTAGGCTAATAATAATACAACTTAAACAAGTTTAGATCCTCTAAATTAGACTTCTTAGAATCTAAAAGATACAAAATAAAATAATTATTCTTTAGAGGGTACTTAGCAAAACTTAGGATAAAATTAACCATAATATAATCCATCATAAATTAAATCTTCACCTTTTTTGATAGAAGCTAAATAAGAGGATTAACAAATTTCTTTACAATATTCAAAAAATGACATTACTAAGAGAAATTCCGGATCTTTATAAATAAAAACATTACTAAATGACTATGAAGATTAAAAAAATTAAAAATGTAATCCTTAATAATTTCTTTGCTATGCAATACTTGGAATTTTCCTATTTATAGTTTTATTTATATCTTCGTATTATTTTTTTTTTAACTCTGAGGCAAATTAATAAAAAACTGTTGTAATTCATTACAAAAATGATTCTATCTATCAAGGATAAAAAATAATCGCTCAAATCAATACTTCTGAAGTACATAACTTTAATAATGGAGATCTTTATGAAGGAAATTGGATAAATGGATAAAAATCAGGAAAAGGTACTTACCATTATGCCAACTCAGATGTTTATACTGGAGAATGGTCTAACGATCTTAAAAATGGATATGGAGTTTGCTAATATCAAAATGGAAATAGATACGAAGGATAGTTTGTTAATGATAAAAAATAAGGAAATGGAACTTTTACATGGGAATCAGGATTATAGAAAGGAGATAAATATGTAGGATTATGGAGTAATGATATGTAGGATGGATAAGGCACATATTATTATTCAGGTGGAAATAGATACGAAGGATAGTTTGTTAATGATAAAAAATAAGGAAATGGAACTTTTACATGGGAATCAGGATTATAGAAAGGAGATAAATATGTAGGATTATGGAGTAATGATATGTAGGATGGATAAGGCACATATTATTATTCAGGTGGAAATAGATACGAAGGATAATGGTTAGAAAATTAGAAGAACGGATATGGAGTTTACTAATATAAAAATGGAAATAGATACGAAGGATTATGAGTAGAAGATCATAAGTATGGAAAAGGAACATTTTATCACACAAATGGAGAAATATACAAAGGATGGTTTGAAAACGATAAGAAACACGGACAAGGAGTATTGACAGATAGAGAAGGAAATAAATGGAAAGGAACTTGGCAAAACGGGAATTTGAACGGATAAGTGACATATACAAGCAAAGATGGAAAAGAAGAAATGCAGAAGTGGGAGAATGGAATATAGAAATGAGAAAAACTTAAAGAATTTGAAAGATTATTTAATTAAAATTAAAAAAAATATATATATATTTTTTTTATAAAATGCTTAAATTTAACAAATAAATTATTAAAAACGAAAAAAAGAAAAAGATGCTAATAAATTTGACAAATATATTTAATCACAACTATTTTATTCACATATTAAACATTTATTTATTTCTGCTACAATTAAATTAAAAATTTCCGACTTTATTAGTAGAAAATAATATTTAAGAAAGTTGGTAAAATTAAAAGATTGCTGGGTTATTTATTTTTTGAAGAAAGAAAGAACAAAATATAAAATTTAATTTAAAAATTGAAATTTTTAACGAAATCAAACAGTAAAAATATTCAAATAAGGAAATAAAATATTTTTGAAAAAAGAATAACATTAACAGATCATAGAATAATCATAATCTTTCTATAAAAATAATCAAGAAAGTACTGTTAAGATTTAATGAGGATTTTAATGTAAATCATTCAATTTATAAATTGAAAATAAAAAAAAAATTGAAAGATAAAAGAGTCCTTTTTTCAACATTCTTTAAGTTTTCCAAAAAAATTTAAATATAATTAAAAAATGATGAGAAATGAGATTGACCTTCTTGACTAAAATTTCTGGTTTTTAAGAACAAGTTCCTTTCCTGTCGCTGAGAATGTCCCTGGTCAGAGTAATTTTCTGAAGGGAACGATGTCTTTGAGATTATCCTTTCTTGGTAGGGGTTTTAAAACTGACTACTTATAGCGTTGGAGCTCCCTAACAACTTTATCTGTAACACAACAGGATATCCTCGTTATTCCTTAAAAAGAGAGCGTCGGGACGTCTAACCGGAAAGAAATTCCGGTCCCAAAAACTTTTATAGTTAAAATTAATCAATTTAAAAAAATGTTAATTGAAAAAATTATAATGAAAATGGTAGATAGGCTCTATAAAATTTTGATATTTTAAATAGATTAATAAAAAATAGTATGAGGGCGATAATTTTGCGAAAACGTTAAAAATATTTTTTATTCAAGACCTATTCCTTTTGATATCGTATTATTGAAACATCACAAAAGGAGTAATTAAGGATTTAAATAATTTACTAATTCTTCTAAATAAAAAGCTAAGTAATATAGATCATATATCATTTAGATATTTCTCCCTTCGGCTTAAAAGTAAAAGTTGATTTACTAATATAATCAACTCTTCTCCTAACTTCTCGTTGTCTTGCATTTAATCTCAAATCTTGATTATTTCTACAGATTTTTTCAGTTTGGCTGATTTGTCTTGTCCTTTATAAGTTCCTCTTAACTGAGCGATTATCATTCTCCATATAATCTTAATATTTCTCGAACTATTCTTCTCATCTTGGGAGGAGTGTGCGAAGGAACGGAGTGATTTAAAAGATTAGTTTTTCAGCAATTTGTGTAGATTATATCATTATATTCATGTTCATCGATCTGAGTGGTGTTGGTCCTCCGTTGACCTATTGCTGCCCTAGTTACATGGTTACTTCTTGTGAGCCGTGAGACCCCAGCATTAAGTTACTGTTACTCTCTCTATTAAAGTCAGGCTCTCAGTGAAAATTTTCCTTCCTCTAACTAAGTCGAAGTTTTTCCCTCTATATCAGTCTTATAGCTTTACAGCTTTGCTTAGAATCTAGTGGGAATTTTTCCTTCTCTAAATCTATGAACTATATTGAGAACCTTCCCCTTTCGTTGTGCAGCTCTTCCACTGATTTTTGGTATAGACTTTACCAAATCCTAGTCTGCAAGAAGATGTTTGATATGAATGTAGAGAGTGAAACTCCATATTTTCCCCAATATCCTTTAACTATCTTCTATATGTTGATTGAAGGACTCCTATAATTTCAAGGGGTTGATAAGTCATAATACTTTAGTTAGGTTTGCACGAACCCCTTCGTTCCAGCCTACTACCGTCTTGTAGATTCCTCAAGATCCGATATCTTTCAACGGATTATATATACAAAATATAATAATAATAAAAAATAGACTCTCTAAATCTTTCACTACTTTTTATTCGTTTAACTATCTAATTTATTTTTTCTGATCTTTTAAAGTTTTCTACGTTCATTGTAAATTTACTGCCTGATTCTGAATTTTAATGATATTTAATTTAACTTTTTATCTTTCAATGGATCAAAAATTTCTCTGAGATATGATAAACGATAATTAAAATACGCGGCATTAATAGCTTATACCAACGATATCTAGAACTCAAATATGGATTTTATTACTATCTACTCTCTTTAGATTTATAGTTAATATATAATTGATTTATGCATTAATAAATAAATTCCAAACAAGATAAAAATAAAAATAATTAATTTACTTTATATCAAAAAATGTTTATTTCACTCAATGAAATAAATTAAAAAAATCTAAAATGTTTTTAGCAAAATTTTGCTAAAAAAGAAAAATATAAGAACCAAATTTATAAAAATTGAAATTTACTAAAGAATGGAAATTTACATATTAAGATTTAAATTTTTGGACATAGCAGCTTAAAAATTAAATTTGATCTAATAAAGCATTTATTTTGCTTAGTCACTTATAAATAATTTGAACATCTTAATTAAAATATATATATTTAAAGAATTGTAAATTACTCTCTGTAATTAGAAATAGAAATAAAGATAATTTGCTAAAATGAAATCAACTTATTTAAATAGAATGGAAATTGAATATTTTCGTTTAAAAAATCCTAATTTATTCAAGTGTTAGTACTTTTATATTGCTATATAAAGATATGACTATCTTTAAGCTTATAATTATTGATATCAGATCCTATTGTTAATCTTAATTAAAATGTCTAACTATAATTATATTAAAGGGGTATAAATCCCTAACTTTTTATTAAATCAATATTTTAAAATTTTTTTAATGGCTATATCATATTCTTAATTTTTCCTCTTTATCACTAAAACTAGACTAAAATTTTTTAATAATTATATATTAAAGTGACTTCACTTTTATTTGGTTTGTCACATATTAGTTTGTTAGTTTATTGTTTAAAAATAAGTCTCTATTTCAAATTTGCTAGAGTCTTCACTGTTTTGTTTCTTGTCAATTTTATGAATTATTTCCTTGATTTTTTCCGACATTGAATACCAAACATTTTCTATCGAAACCATCTACTGCCTTTTAGATATAAGTAGTTTCTTTGTTTTATTAGAGTATATTTTCCGATAGATTAAACCTTCGCTTGTAAGTATAATCTAAAGATATCTTACCATTTATTTAATACTATTCTCTTTTAATATATTTTTTTACAGGTTGCCATTCCATTTCCATTTGGTCATTTTGCATAAAGTATTTTTCTGGTTTACATATTTTCGTATTTTAAAATCTTACTTTCTGTTCTCCTTGCAAAATTCTAACTTAAATTTGTCGCAAGTGTGGGTTTAGAGCAAATTCCTATCATAGTATTGATTCTTCCTATTTTAGAATTTCCGTAGAGTTTAATAATTCATTAGTTCCTTGATAAAGATCTTTAATAGCTTTTGTTAATTCTTATTTCTCTATCTAAAGAAAATAGAGATCATTGGTTACATCCTTCTAAGTGTGATTAAGTTTTGTTGGTGAAGTTTGCTATTTCATAAGTGCCATTTTCTATTATATCTTAATAAACTAAAGGCATCTTATAATTTTGTAGTTGTAACTAAGTGTTTTACTACTGCTCTGATGCTACTTCACTGTTGTTCATCCTTTAATATGTTATAATTAGGATCGTTAATCTAAAACTCACTAAATGCTAAAGAATTTCTGTTGTTATTATATATTTTAAATAGGGAGGAGTAATTCTCCAATTGTGATTATCTTAACTCAAGTACCAGAAGTATTTCAGGAGCAACAAACTGAACATGAATCTTGGTAGGAGCCAAGCAGGAAAAAACTGGAGGCATCGAGTAACGGATGATGAAAGATGCGAGATTATTAGGTCTCTTGGAGCATCGCTCCGACCATCTCCTATTAGAAGACAGAATTTCCAAAGGAGTGAAGCACTTTTTGGAGTTTAACCTTAGTCTTCCTATTGGTCTCTTCAATCATCATTGAATCTCCCCTTTGCTCATCTAATTTCTTTTCTAGTATTTCAAGTCTGATACTCATATCAGATTGTTTCTGAAGCTAATTTTAGGGTTAGCTACTCTGGTCTTAAGATATGTTTCAGAAAGCGATTAGTTTTCTTTCTTAGGACATAAGTCTGGATTCTATTACTTCCGCTAGATTGAGTTTTTCCATCAGTTTCTCATTATCCTTTCTCAGTTTCCTAACCTCTTCCTGGAGGTTTAATATCACTTTGATGAGCTGTTCCATGGTCATCTGGCCAGAAGGATTAAACTTTGAGACCTCCTGGTGCAGAGCAGACTTCATCTGCTTTCTGGACTTCTCTTCTGAGGTTGGAGTTATCTCATGTGTTGTCTTCTGAGATTGTTTCCGTTCCTCTTCAGGTTGTTAGAATTAAGAAAAAGGTTAGGGTAAGAAGACTATCCAAGATTGGATTCAGGTTTCCTCTCCAACTTTTTGGAGGTGGTGTAGAAACCTCTTTTGAATCCTTACATTTTTTTATCGATTTATTATAATATTATTATTATTAAAAATTTTTTATAAATGCTTGTTTTCCTTGGGTTTTTTAACCAGCTTAGATTATCCAATTTTAAAGTGATTGAATTTCTCATACATTTTTTACTCAGATCTTTAATACTCCTTCTCCAATTTGTTGAGGTTTCTTCAATATCCTATCCTTCTTGTATCTTTTATTATAATTTATATAAAATCTTGTGAATTCTCTCGGCTTCTTTGATTCTCTTCCTTTAAATCCTTTGAGGTAAAACAGCGTATATAATATTCTGGTAGAATTGCAATATCTAATCTCTTATTTTTCTTTTTATTTTTGCTTTTGAAACACATAATTTTAGATTTTTGAAGATTTGTAATTATTTTGCTTATCTAAATTCCTATTTCGTTACCGTTAATATGTTTGTCACGGATTAATTATTTATTTTAATTAAAAAATTCTCTTTAATTTTATCATCTTAGTCTGACTATAAAAAGACACACTTAAACTTCTCCAGATAGGGAATCTTCTTATTAAAAATTAGTTTCAAATATTGATTTAAATAATTCAGTATTCTAAAAAATCCAATCAAGAATTGGAAAAAGAAAACTTTAGTGGCCAGTTTGTTAAACCTTTGTACAGCTAGTGAGAATACTCAGGCAACCTAGATTTTCTCTTTCGTGTTTTTCTAAATATATATGATATATGAGCAGTATTTATAACGTTTGTTTCAATGAAACAGCATTTAAAAGTTCCTTTTTTTAGACCCATCGATTTCATAGAATCATTTTATTGCTAATTTCTATTCTTTGGTCATCCATTTTATATACAATTTCCTATTTCCCCATTTGCAGTAGTTTTTGTGAAGTTCTGCTAACTTTAATTGTTAAGATTAAATATTTTCTTTTTCTAATTAAGTCTAATAAAAAGCTCAGAATTATGTACTTCCAGAAGTCAGTAAGTATAAATCAAAATTTCTCCACCAGAGCTAAATTTGAGTATTGAACTTCCAAGCCTATTATATAAGCAATGCCAAGTCACTATCGACTCTACAATTCAATGCATACTTTGCAAAAGATTAGATTCCAATTGTCCTTATAAGAGTCTCATTTCCCGAAATAATCCTAAGGGTACAATAACCAAGTTAATAGCTTGGAATTTGGTTTCTTGTTCAACTCCCTTCGGTACCATATTTAATTATTTCTTTTCCAGTAATAAAAATGGAAAAAACCCAGGAATCTAGCCTTAAATTCTAACCTAATGGTTCAATCTTAAGTCTCAGTTAACTAACAAGAATCAGAAATCAAGAATTCAAAAAAGATAAATCTACTTCTGTTAAGGATTTGCAAATTCTGAATTTCCTTACAAACTTAAAAAGCTTGAGAAACCCCATGAGCAAGACATTGTTTAGCTTTATTCCTTAATTGGGAAAATTAATACAGAAATTTAAACTTTCAAGGCAGAAAACTAGAATCTTAAGCTTCCTTACTAAGATAAAAAAGGAAGATAAAGGCTAGAATAGTTAATTTTTGCTTTAAATTGAAGCCTTAACTTCCAAATAAGAACTAATAGAAAAAAACCAACAGTAAATCCAAAGAAAATTGAAGAAAAATCCAATTACAAGATAAAAACACTAACCTAAAACAGATAAAATGGAAATTGAACATAAAATTTTTTCACAATAAAACTTTACTCAAACCCTTAATAAAACGTTGCTATTGCTATCAAAGGACTGGATATGAATGGAGATACAGTCTAAAGTGAAGAAAAGTGCTTGAGTAGTCCCAAAAAGAATTTGGAACATCAGGAGACTATGTTGAAACTGTTTTGATGTATTTATATAAAGAAGCCAGTATTATTAGACTCAAGTTTGACATTAATCAAACAGGATAATGGTAATCAAATGTAAGTAAATAAAAAATTTCAAAAGGATAACGATGATCAGAATTTATTTAAAGAAACCGGAGAAAAATTACAAGAAGTTGGAAGAACAATCCCATTAACTTATAGAAGAGAAAGAAGAATTATCTCAGTTTGAAATTGATTCAGATGAAGACACTTACAACTGAGCGATGGATATAAAAACTTTTATTGTCTTTCTATTTTAAAAAGTGTTTCCTATAATTAAAGATGACCCTAACCCATTTAGTTAAAATTAATTAATTAATTATTTCTTTTCTAGTTAATTTTATTTTCTTCAATGTTTAAATAGATCTACATGAAATTATAATCCTTTTCTTTAAATTGATCAACTAAAAATAATTCTATTCTTTAATAAAAAGCCAGAATATAGCAAGAAAATCTCAATTTTTGACGAAGCATATCCATAACTTCTCGCATATGTTAAAAGATGCCAGAAGTATTACCAATAATTATATCTTCGAGCATAAAAAGAAAAATATTAGATAAAAAAACATTGTTTAGAAAAATTAAACTCCATTAAAATTAATAGGGAATAGGCTCATTTAGTTTAATAGTTAATCTAATTAAAAATAATCTTTCAAATTCTTTAAGTTTTTCTCATTTCTATACTCCATTCTCCCACTTCTGCATTTCTTCTTTTCCATCTTTGCTTATATATGTCACTTATCCGTTCAACTTCCCGTTTTGCCAAGTTCCTTTCCATTTATTTCCTTCTCTATCTGTCAATATTCCTTGTCCGTGTCTCTAATCGTTTTCAAACCATCCTTCGTATTTTTCTCCATTTGTGTGATAAAATGTTCCTTTTCCATACTTATGATCTTCTACTCATAATCCTTCGTATCTATTTCCATTTTTATATTAGTAAACTCCATATCCGTTCTTCTAATTTTTTAACCATTATCCTTCGTATCTATTTCCACCTGAATAATAATAAGTGCCTTATCCATCCTACATATCATTACTTCATAATCCTACATATTTATCTCCTTTCTATAATCCTGATTCCCATGTAAAAGTTCCATTTCCTTATTTTTTATCATTAACAAACTATCCTTCGTATTTATCTCCGTTTTGATAATAGTAAACTCCATATCCATTTTTAAGATCGTTAGACCATTCTCCAGTATAAACATCTCCGTTGGCATAATGATAAGTACCTTTTCCTGATTTTTATCCATTTATCCAATTTCCTTCATAAAGATCTCCATTATTAAAGTTATGTACTTCAGAAGTAATTCTTTGAGCGATTATTTTTTATCCTTGATAGATAGAATCATTTTTGTAATGAATTACAGCAGTTTTTTAAGATCCTTGCATTAATTTATAGATTGAATAAGCCACTAAAATTAGAAGAAGGAAACCAAAAATTGGAAATATACATTTCAAGAAAAAATTTTTGTTACGTTCTGATTATTTTTTTGTTACCTCAATTAATTCTTCAGATTTATTCTAAGTATTATATTAAGTTGAAGTACAAGATGTTTGAATTTTTTATTATTCATAAGAGGCTGGATTGACACAAGAGTTGTCCATTTTATTATTTTTAACTTCAAAATTAACGAATAAATATTAACTATTAAAGAGCCTTCTTAATAACTAAATTTGCTATAATCTAGACAAAAGCATTGTTTACTTACCTTATATCTCATATGAGATTGACAATCGAGTAAATTTATCTTCTTTGTGTTTTACCTATATTAGGTTTATTGAGAGTGATAAGAAACATGATTCCTATTAAATAGATTAAAATAATTATAAGCACTAGAGGAGTAGATATGGTTGCTCGACTAGTACTGAGTAATTAACAGCTTCAGAAGGATCTGGCAGGATTTAGAAAGATACCTTGTAAGAGATTCAAAGGAAGAATAAGATTAGCAAACGCGATCTTAATAAGCGTTTGGAAACCGTTAATAAATATTGATAATGCTTGCTTACTAATTATTCAATAAAAGCAGTAGCCACTTATATTTCGTAAGAGACTGCTTTAAAAAGATAAAAAGGTATTATGAGTCTAAAATAAGGTAGATAAGCTTAAAAGCATAACTTTATTTTATATAAAACTTACACAAACAAACAGTATTATAAAGAACTAAAGAGTATAGTAATCTCTCTAAAGCATTCTATTTAAATCATACTAATTAACTATGAAAAAAGCTAAGAATAAAAATTAGAAAAATACTCTAATAAACCTATTTAGCTAATACAAGCATCATAATTAATTTCTTTTTATAAAATTAAGAAAAAAATTTTCGCTAAAAACTGGAATAAAATGCTAGTTATTTAGATGGAGTAATAAGTTATAAAGTTAAATTTAAATAAAATAATGCTACAGTCTACTTTAGTTTTAAACTTTTACTGATTAAGCAATCTAGAAATATGACAACAAATAGACTTAAGATTGGTAAAGTAATAAGTATTTAAAGATTAGAAAAGGTGTCTGATTTAGGGGTCGAAAAGGAAATTGAAAATTTTAGTGTTGACTGATTGATCAGTCTATTTAGATGTAAATATATCAAATTTAATATATAAGGAAGCTATATACAAAGTTTAAAGGACTTTGAAAATAAATAGTTAAACAGATATTTACCAGCAAGGTCTAAATTTAAATCAGCAAGAAAAAGTAAATAAAAAATATAAATTCCATGCTTATAAAAAGTCGTTTTAACTTTAGTCTGGGCTAAAGGATTATCTATTTAAAAAAATTCAAGTTTCTACTTTTATAAGTATTCTAAACTAAAAAATTTGAACATAAGACAAAGGATTAAAAAAATAAATTTGAGCAAACTTAAAAAATTGAAAAAAATGTAATTGAGTACGATTATCAAGATACTTATAATATCAAATCACAGACCTAAAATAACTTTAAAAAAAAATCACTAGATTTACAATTTTTTCTTGCATTAAAAAAACCTATTTAATTATACAAAAGCATTAATCTTATAACTACTCTTGATTATTTCAATCACATTTTTAAATTTTATTATGATAATTAAATATTTTATACCGAAATTATATTTAAAAAACATAATAAAAAAAGAAACAAAAATTTAATTTTCTTTTTATATAAAATAAAGATATTCTAAAATGAAATCTCAAAATAATCTTGTAGAAATAAAAAATTTTAAATTAATCCTATATAAAAAAATAGATAAAAGAGTATGTAATAAATAATTCATGGCTCAATATTTTTGATAGCAAAATTAAATTATTTATTTAATCATAAAAATAAATTTCTAATTATTACCTAATTTTTTATATATTTCGGAATAAATAATTTTGTTAAAACGATCATAAAAAATAATAAATTTAAACTTTTTTTTATTTCAAATATTATATAAACAAAAATAAAATTTAGTAAAAATGTAATAACCAAAAAAAGTAAAAGATATTAAAAATGATAAATAAGAAAGATAAAATTTTAACAGAAATAAAATTAAAATTAAGATAAATTTATACCTAAATATTATTTTTCATTTAATTTAAATAGGGAGGAGTAATCCTCTGACTAAGATCGATAAAAACTTTGATACAAGGAAGTATCCATTGGTGAGAGGAACTGTTAAAGAATCTTGGTAGACCCAAAAAGGAGTTAAAAAATAAAGGTATCAGATAACAACAGGCTGAAAAATGCTCTGACAAAAAGATCTCTCGAGTGGCTATTCCTATCACAGTCTTATAGAAGACAAGGTCGTTAAAACTAATCTAATATGGAAAGTTTCATATGAACAAAAAAAATTAAAAAAATTTAATGAAAAAGCTACTAGCCATTGAGTTTTTACACGTTTCATAATTTAATTTTTTTTTAAATTAACATGAATCTTCCTTTAATAGAAGTCTATTACTTTGCCTCTTTTAAAAATCATAAAATATGAATTTGGCTCAAACTTTATGATTTTAGCATAATTTTCTTAAGCTTAGTTATAAAGTTTGTCTTTTAGATCAAGCAGAAAGTAATTTGTCAAATTCAAATAATTTTTTTCAAATACTCTTAAATTAATTGAATTTACTTATATCTTTAAGATTAAGTATCTCCTTTCATGCTCAATTTAATTTTTTCTTAATTTGTGATTTTAACTAGCTGTTCATAAATTAAATTGCTATCATTTGATACAATATAACATTTTCTCTCGTTTGATGAAAAGGAATATTATTTTCGTATCCTAATTATCTTTTTTAATTCCTTTTATAAAATCCTTGATAAAAATCAAATTATCTCTACTTTTTTTTCTTATAAAGTGCGCTTTCATAATTCAAATTTATAATAGCTCTTAGTAACTTTTCAAATTCAATACTAAATTTACTTTATTTCATTCTTCATAAGATTTATTTCCAAATTTTTTTAGGTTTCGATAAAAATAAAAGCTTAAAGTTATCTACAATCATCCTCTTTTTCTTTCTTGCTTAATTATTTTGATCTTCTTCTACTAGTTTCCTTACTTTTTTTATTTAGATACACAGAATAAACAATTAATAGATGAAGTGCTATTAGCAAAATAATGTATTTTTATTTTTTGAAATCTACATATTGAAAGTTGTGTATAAGCTTCATATCAAAATATAGTCTCTTACAGGAAAAATGAAAAAGTAAAGTAAAAAGATAAAAATATACTAAGATGTAAAATTTATAACATTGTAGGAAATTAAATAACAAATAAATCAAGATTCAAATCAGGATTTTTCGCAGCTCCAAAGAAGTAGGAATTACAAAATCCTAGTAAGGTATGATAAAAAGAAGGATATTTAAAATGTCCCTCATCAAATCGAATCTCCCATTTAGAAAAATTATCTAGGAATCACGCTGAAAGTATTTTGAACTAGAAGTTTCGAATCTCATCACAAAACAGTAAATAAACTATGATTAGCTGATTAAATGGAGCTAAACCTCCAGTAAAAAATCATAAAACTGAAGAAAGATAATAAGAGATTAATGTAAAACTCGAAATTGCAGAGAAATACAATCGAGACTCGTAACCAAGATACCTTAACGCATTTTGAAATATTTCATAAGACCGGAACAATTAGTCATAAAACTAATTATAGAAGAGAAGAACTGATCAACAAAATAGAAAAATAGAAGAAAATTATAAAAAATTGCAACGTTTAATGGATCTTCAAGAATAAGGAAATGATCCAATGATAATCGAAAGTGAACTCAGCAAATTTTAACCTATAGGGGAAGCAGAAAGATGGTATTATTTTAATCCTCGAACTCATCTATGAAAAGAAGATAAAAATTTAAAAGATTCAAATAAGAATACTGCTACTAGAAGAAGTTGAAATAGAAAGAAGATACAACGGCAACTAAAAGTAAAAGGAGAAAGATTTTGTTGTAACAAATTCAGAAAAAGGACAAGATAAAAGATACCAATCATTATATAGGCGAAAATATACCTCGAGGACATAATGCAAAGAGAAGGGTTGCAGAGACATAAAACGTTTTATATTTAACCTCTAGAGCAATCTATAGGTTGCTGGGAAAAGGTTGAAATACCTCAAAGAACGCCAAAAATTAATTTTGCAATTGTATCTACAAAATATTAGACTTGAATCATATTCAGCCTTATATTAAATTTTACGATCCTATTACAAGTTGATTTTCGTTGATTTTTATTAGTGAAATAGTTCAAAATATAGTTTGCCCTTTGATCCTTGCTTGTTACTAATCCCCTTGCATCTTTATTTTCTCCAGACTTCACATTTAAGGAATTTCTTGAACAGCTCCGAAATTCTTAACTTCTTCTTATAGATGCTTCCGTCAGATTCTGGATCAATTAAGGCTGTTTCCTTTCAGATATTTTCTTTAGTTTCTTCTTAATTCTTACTTCCTCCCAACAATTTTCCCAATAATGCTTAATCTTGTTTATTAGTCTGCATTTCTTAATTTTTTCTTTTAATTTATTTAGTTTTGATTATTCACTATTCAAATTCCATTGGTATAGCACTATTTAGAATTTTTAAATCTTTATACTTTCTATTCAATTCTTAAATTTTTTCTTTTTCAATTTTTCTAAATGGATCATTTAGCTTTCGTATTTAGAAAAATCCTTTGCTTACTGTTCTTCAAGTATTATTAAATCTGTGGGCATTTTTTTTAGTTATGGCATTACTCCCGCTTTTGCTTATCCTTCCACTATGTGAACTTTATCGTCATTCTCGTGTTGTATGAAATCCTGTTTTATTGCGTTTATTTCATCATGGTCTTTAGCAAGACCATAGAATTGTGTTTACAGTTTTTAAGTCGTGTAGATAAGGATAATATCACATTAGACTTTCCTTCCTTAGTCAGTTCAAGGTTTTACTCCTTATTTAAGTCTCAAAGCTCCAAATAAGGAATTAGTATCTTTATTTTGGTCTGAATTCACTGGTTTGCTGCTTATTTATAATTCCTCAGTCAAATTATCGAATATTTATGTTTCATATATTGCTTTGGAGGAGTCATTTAAGCTTAGATCTGTATGTTTTGAGAAGAAGTTTACGTTATGAAAAAAGATTTGCGCAAGAGAATTTATGTTTCTGATTTTCTTACCTACTAATAGTAGATAGTCTAAGCCTTTTTTTGAAGATACCTTCCATTTTTTAATTATCGTTGATACAAATACAAATAACAAATTAGATGTTGGGTTCTTGGATGTATTTCAACCTCTTTTCCAGCAACCTATAGATTGCTCAAGAGGCTAAATATACAAGTTTTAATGTCTCTACAATTCTTCCCCTTGTTATGCATACTTTACTAGGGTATCTTCATCTTATGTTTTTTTTCCAGATTTGATGCAATAAAATTTTTATCCTTTTAGTTTTATGGCAATAAAAAATAAAATATAGGATAAATTTAAAAAGAGAAAGGAATCAAGTAAATATGTGAAAATTAATCAAATACCTTTAACATTAAAATGCGCATTCTATAAGCGAACTATGATAAAAATTTCATATAGTGATAGAGACGGAACTTGAAAACTGAATTAAGATAAGATACAGTTGAATATTGCATTTGTAGACAACTCTGCTGACAAAGTCAATCTAAATAAATTAAAGGAACTAAATGTTATAATAGATGACCAAAGATATAATATATAAAAATTAAGGCTGTAAACTGTAAATACAGGGAAAAATTAACTCTTAATAAATATAAATAGGTTGTAAATATAACGAATAAGTTTATACAAATAATAAAATTCTGTATATAAAAGATGCTCTTTTTGAGTTCTAGGGTAAGAATGTTAAAAACATAAGCTTAAACACTAAACATAATCGCTTTTTAAAAAGCATGGCGTCGTATAATCACTTTATAAAGATAATTTAATATGCTATTCAAATAAGACTGCAAATGTATTCCTTAATATAGATGATATTATTCAAATATGTACTAGAAAGTTGAGAAATAATTTAAAGCTGGAAATTTAGATCCATAATTGATAACTAATTTTGAGCTTAAAAATACATAATAAAAATTAATATCTTATTAATCTCAATCTTTATATTTAAAAAGTTTTTTATTTTCTTTATTTTTTTAATCTTAAGAGATTATGCGAATTTGTATTATGTGTTCTAGAAATTTTACCATATACAAAAAACATGTTTTCTTATATGTTTGTTAAGTTCCTACATTACAATTACAAAATTAATTTTTGGCGTTCTTTGAGGTATTTCAACCTTTCCCAGCAACCTATAGATTGCTCTAGAGGTTAAATATAAAACGTTTTATGTCTCTGCAACCCTTCTCTTTGCATTATGTCCTCGAGGTATATTTTCGCCTATATAATGATTGGTATCTTTTATCTTGTCCTTTTTCTGAATTTGTTACAACAAAATCTTTCTCCTTTTACTTTTAGTTGCCGTTGTATCTTCTTTCTATTTCAACTTCTTCTGTAGCAGTATTCTTATTTGAATCTTTTAAATTTTTATCTTCTTTTCATAGATGAGTTCGAGGATTAAAATAATACCATCTTTCTGCTTCCCCTATAGGTTAAAATTTGCTGAGTTCACTTTCGATTATCATTGGATCATTTCCTTATTCTTGAAGATCCATTAAACGTTGCAATTTTTTATAATTTTCTTCTATTTTTCTATTTTGTTGATCAGTTCTTCTCTTCTATAATTAGTTTTATGACTAATTGTTCCGGTCTTATGAAATATTTCAAAATGCGTTAAGGTATCTTGGTTACGAGTCTCGATTGTATTTCTCTGCAATTTCGAGTTTTACATTAATCTCTTATTATCTTTCTTCAGTTTTATGATTTTTTACTGGAGGTTTAGCTCCATTTAATCAGCTAATCATAGTTTATTTACTGTTTTGTGATGAGATTCGAAACTTCTAGTTCAAAATACTTTCAGCGTGATTCCTAGATAATTTTTCTAAATGGGAGATTCGATTTGATGAGGGACATTTTAAATATCCTTCTTTTTATCATACCTTACTAGGATTTTGTAATTCCTACTTCTTTGGAGCTGCTAAAGATTTTTATGTGAATTCTGACATATTCTAATAGTTTTAAGAAAAATTAACTTTTTTCTTTCTAATCTTCTTTCATAAAACCTTATAGCTACAAATTATCAAATTTAATTTATTTCTCTTATTTTTCCCCTTTAAGCAAGCTTTTATATGTCTCAATTGTATGTGACTCGTTCTTTATCTCTATTTATTTCCTTGAGTTAAGATCTAGAAGTGGATTATAGCTGAAGTTAGAAACTAAGACGCTTAAAAGCTGATTCAATTATATTATGACAGAATAAAACAGCATAAAGGAGAAACTTTGAAAGCTTAATTATTTTTTATCACCATTATTACTATGAAGAGTGATAAGCAAATATTTAATTTCCATTTCATAAATAAATATTATTATATAGTGCGAAGCACCTCGTTGACGAGCAGCTCTTTCAATATTAATATTAAAAATAAGTGCTCACATACTTATTGTTGCCATTCTAGCTATTCAATGAGTCACTCCAGTTTCTCCAAATGTGGAATCTAATTATTAAAAATTATTCTCCAATTTTCTTAAATAAGATTCAAATAATAATTAATAATTAAGTTATTGCGGGGCGTATCAGTTAAATGTTCACACTGCTAGCAAAAATTCTCGGACAAGTTAGTCTTTTCTCTTCCGAGCTTATCCACCCTTCTCCTTGATGGCATCTAGTGTGTGATTACTTGCAATGCAGTATACATTGCACCAGATTACCTCTTAGTTCTTCCGATCGCGACCTACATCCATATTTTATATTTATAACAAAAGTTTTTGGAAGCTAAATAAAGATATTATAATATTCCATTCTTTTATAATAAAAAACTAACTTAAATAAAACTTTAAGTTCATTCTTTTGCTGATTAGAAGTAAAAAATATAGACTATTAGTAATAAAAGGTGAAGAAATGTTACTACTGCAATTCGACAGAACACTTATGAAGACGCTGCAAGGAATTCTAAAATTTCAAGACGTAGTACTGGAATAAATAAAGAACCATACAAGCACAGTAGAGGAAGAAAAAACAAATGTAGTAGAGACAAATAAGAGAAAGATTATACTTAAATGAATAAGGATACATTTACAAGAGAAAATTTAATTAGAAATAAGGCTAGATCCGGAAATGACAAGAGTAATGGGAGGGGAGAGAAGTAGAGACATCTAAAACTTTATTTTTAACACTGGAGCAATCTGGTGTCCAGCATGAAGAAGTGAAAATCCTCGAAAATTGCTAAACCTAATTTATCCTATTATTAGTAGTAATAAAAGAGATTAACTTTATAATATTATGTTAAAATTTTAATTTCACTCTTCAAACGAAAATCTTACTAGTTTGAAGGTTTAATTCTATTTGAAGTTGTATAAAATAAATGTCAGTATATATATTAAGAAGATCTAAGATCAGTGAAGTAATAGAGTTATTTAAAAAACTAAGCAATAGAAGAGTTAAACTACTGTTACTTTAAACTTAAATGGAATATCAATTTCTTAACAAGATTAGATAGTTTATTTGGGATACCATCAAGGACGCAAATAAAATTATAAATTGCATTGTGCAGCAGTAATTTCCTAATACAGGATAGCAGCTTCCAAAGCTATTTTTATACTTTCTAAATATGGAGCAGTATCCCCAACCAGCTTCAGATTATTTGCTGTTTATTCACATAGTCACTTTAAAGTATTTGCGCTTCTAATAAAATTAGTCTAAATTAGTAAAGACAATCCAACATCAGATATCGCGTTTTTATTTGATAAAGGCAATTAGAATAATTTACCTTATAAGAAACTTATTAACAAATGCCTAATTATATATAATTTTGATATTTACCTGACCTAGGTTAGTAAGGAAATTAATAAACACTTGAAAACTAAAATAAAATAGAAATTTTTACAACAATATCTCTAAAAAAACTTGATCATGCTACAACAAAAAGAATTATGAATCAAATAGGAAATTCAAATGTGTTTCCAGAAATAGCATATACTAAATATAATAGACATATGATTAGAGAAACTATTTCTATTTACAAACTTAAAACTTATACTTATAATTGTCAATAAGAACTAAATATGCGCCACTACAACGTATAAGATAGCATTATTTGCTTATGTGGCATAGATTTCGATGAATTTAACCATATTTTTGATTGCTAATATTATAAAGGCATCTTTTAGGAATTTGAAAATAATATAGTTTTTAAAAGCAAAGATAAGAAAAAATTAATGCTCTAAAAATGAAACTATTTAAATCATCATTTTTCAAAAAACCAAATTTCTAAAATAGACAAATTAATCTAATCATTCTTCTCCAAATTATAGGAAAAACTTTTTTAGTTGTTTTAGTTATAAGATAAGATTTTAAATGAAATAACTGAGCCAAGATCAAAGAGAAAAGATAATTATCAAGAAGTTAAGCAAAGAAGACCTGAGAAGGACAGAAGAAAATATATTTGATTGAAATCTACTAAACTTTTATTTTAACATTTTGTAATTCTTAAGACCTAGGTTATAATTATTACATTATACCCAATATTTATAAATATTGAAATTCTTATATTTAATTGATTGATTGAAATTAATGAATAAAGTACATTTTAGTTATAATTACACAAAAAGATTAACTATTATATTTGTCTTTAATAATTTCTAAAAAAATTTAAGTTATAATAATAACTCACACTGAATTCTAGTTAATGTCTCTTTTAATTATAAGAGTTTGAATTTATTGAATTTTAGTTTTAAATTTATTTTTGATAAAAAATATAAAATGTTTAGTTCAGTTTTATTAACTTTAATCTATTTATTTTATTTTTTTAACTTTAAATTTCTTCATAATTTAGATATATTTTTATTTTTATTAAGTTGCAGCAATCATCATTTGCTATATCGAAATGAAAAAAAAATTAATAATATTTTTCATTTTTTTAATAATTGTTGCTTTGGCTTTCATTATAATAAGGACTATTTAAAAATAAAAATTAAAAGGTTATTATGTCTATGACAATGGAGATGCTTATAAAGGAGAATTGTCTTATAATATAAGAAAAGGATACGGAAAATTAAAATATCATAATGGTGATATATACGAAGGTTTCTTTGTTGATGATAAATAAGAAGGAATTGGAACTTTAGAATGAAATTCAGGAAAGAGATAAGGAGATAAATATGAAGGCGAGTTCTACAATGATAAAATGAATGGAGATGGAGTTTACTATTATCATAATAGTGATATATACGAAGGTAGTTTCGTTAATGACTAAAAAGAAGGAAATGGAACTTTAGAATGAAATTCAGGAAAGAGATAAGGAGATAAATATGAAGGCGAGTTCTACAATGATAAAATGAATGGAGTCGGAGTTTATTACTATTTTAGTGGAGATAGATATGAAGGTAATTTCGTTAATGACTAAAAAGAAGGAATTGGAACTTTAGAATGAAATTCAGGAAAGAGATAAGGAGATAAATATGAAGGCGAGTTCTACAATGATAAAATGAATGGAGTCGGAGTTTATTACTATTTTAGTGGAGATAGATATGAAGGTAATTTCGTTAATGACTAAAAAGAAGGCACTGGAACTTTAGAATGAAATTCAGGAAAAAGATAAGGAGATAAATATTTTGGAATGTTTTATAATGATAAAATGAATGGAGTCGGAGTTTATTACTATTTTAGTGGAGATAGATATGAAGGTAATTTCGCTAATGACTTAAAAGAAGGCACTGGAACTTTAGAATGAAATTCAGGAAAGAAATAAGGGGATAAATATGTTGGAATGTTTTATAATGATAAAATTAATGGATATGGAGTTTATTCTAATCACAATGGAGATATTTATGAAGGAGATTTCGTTAATGACTAAAAATAAGGTACTGGAACTTATATTTGAAATTCAGGTATGTAAAAAGGAGATAAATATGTTGGAATGTTTTATAATGATACGATTAATGGAAACGGAGTTTTCTATTATCACAATGGAAATATTTATGAAGGAGATTGATACTAAGGTGTTAAGAACGGATATGGAATTTTAAAATATAAAAATGGAAATAGATATGAAGGAATATGAGTAGAAGATCACAAATCTGGAAAAGGAAATTTTTTTTATAGCAATGGAGATAGATATGAAGGAATGTTTGAAAGTGATTATAGGTAAGGTTAAGGAATATGGATTGATTCATAAGGTAACAAATGGGAAGGAAAATGACTTAATGGAAAATTAAATGGATAAGTAATTTTAAAAAAAAAAGATGGAGGTGTAGAAAAGTAGATGTGGTAGCATGGAGAAAAGAAATGATAAAATTTTTATAAATTTAAAATTTTTGCTATAAGAATTAAAAATTTAAGTAAAAAAGTAATTATCATTATTAATTAAATCATTATATATTAAATATTAACATCCTGTTTAAGTTTACTTGGTTTTCTAGCTTATAAACAATTATTAAGTTATAAAATAAAATAAAATTTTATTTTTTATTTTTTGTTTATTTAGATATTCAACATTTTTTAGAGTGTTATTAGATTTCTAAACGTAAAAAATGACTAATAGCAATAAATAGAATCTTATATAACTTCTTTTTTTAACTTTCATATGTTTTTTTAATTTTTTAATTTTTTTCTTTTTTTCAAATCCCTTTTTTATCTTTTGGATATTTTACATATCTATTATAACTTATTAGTTTGCTTTTGATAAAAACTTATTCTTTTTTCAGTCATAAATGTTAAAAAGATTTGATATTATTTTAATTTAATTCATATCTTTTTCCATCATTTAGACGCAAATATTTTTAATTTTAGAATTTAATTCTTTTTTATCTATTTAGAATTTTACCTTCATGATTACTTTTCAAATTTTTATTTAATCAACTGAAATAAATATTAAAAAAAAGGAAAATGGAATAAAGTTTCAGGAAAGGCTTCTATACTACCTCTTCCTAAGCCAAAAAGGAAGAGAGGAAGCAGGAAACTATCTCTTCTCTGTCTTCTTAATAATAACATTAATTTTCTTCTAATAAAAACCTGAAGCTAAACAAGATTAACAAAAGATAACCTTAAAGACAGCCCATGCGGAAACTCCAACCTCAAGTGAAAAACCGAGGAAGCAGATGAAGTCTGCTCTCCACCTGAAGGTCTCTTAATTTAATCCTTCTGGCCAGATGAGCGTGGAATAGCTCATAAAAGTAGTACTAAACCTCCAGAAAGAGGTTAAAAAGCTTCGCAAGGAGAACACAAAGTTGACGGAGCTGATCTCTCATGGAATTTAAGATACACTTGATCTTAGAATGGCCAATTAGGAGAGGGAACTCGACGCTCTTTGGAATTACTAACGAGAGTAATTTAGTAGACGAACTCCTAAGTGTACAAGATTCAAGACTAGAGCTAGCAGATCGAAAATATCTTACAAAGTCAGAAAAGCTTCCGAAGTTAGCAAATTCCATTGGAGTAAATTCTATCTGATAAGATGGAGATCGAGAATAATCCTTAAGTTAAGATGAAAACTAATCAAAAACCTCGGATTGTGAAACTGTGCTACTATTGTAAAAGTAAATGGCACAAATGGAAGAACTGCGGTGAGTTTCGTAAAGTAAAAGAAATTACACGGAAAAAACAAGTCTATCAAAGAATAAGAAAGAGCAAGAACCAAATCTGATGTAGAGCAAATGGAGAAGTCTACAGATTGAAAAGTAACCTTGAACTGGAAGAATTTGGAGATAGAGTTAAATAAAATATAGTGGGAGATGAAAGATCAAAGGAGCAAGACTCAAGAATCCTAGAACTAGAAACAAGCAAGATAAAGATAACTTTAAAACTTCTTTTTAGTGGTGACTAATTGGCGCCACAAAATAATTTAAATAAAATTATTAAAAAAATTATCAACTGAAATAATTTTTATCTATTATTTTAATCTTTTAGATTTGCGTTCTGTTGTCTAAATAACCAATTATCTAAAACTTACTTAATATTTATTGAAAAAATCTAACTGAATCTTGGTTAAACATAAAAAATTGACCTTTGCTATATTATCTTTTAATCTTTTAACAAAAATAAAAATCTATCTTTAAGTTTCGTTTTCTGAATTTTATATAATATGAATAATTTTTTTTATTAGGATATTTTTCTTTTATGCCTATAAGATTTATCCAAAAATAAATAAAATAATTATATATCTTATTTTATTATTTTAACTAAGAGTTTAATCTATTTTTGTTTTCTCTGTGCTTTTAATTAGTTTTTTCAATTTGCTTTTTATCACCTTTCAATTTTACTTTCAAAATATTTACATCAAAGTTATCATTCTAACTCTATCTTTATAAGATTTTTGCTGCTTCTTATTTTTATGCTCTTATGTTACTTATTTATTTTATTGTAAGTTATCTTAAAGTTTTTTAATCCTCTTAACTTTAAATCCTTAAGCAGCAATTTATTAGATATTGTCTAATGTGCCATCGCAAGAAATATTTTCTATTTCTGTTTGGAAAATTAAAATTAAAGACTTTAAATATTTTATTTAAATAATTCTCTAAATTATATTTCTTCTTTCTAAAATTATTATTATATCTATTCTAGTTACTTCGATTAGCAACTAAAATTCTGCAATTAAGTTGGATATAGATTTAAGGTGTAACTTTTTTAAAGATTTATTTTAAGAATTTTTCTTCATTAATATGATTTTTCTTAACCTATTTATTCAATATAAATCATGAACTTTTATTTAATTTGAAAAAAGTGGAAAAGATCTTCCTGCTTGCTGAAAACCTAATTAATAAATTAATTAATCAAATAGAGTTTGCCTTCTGGCTAGAAGTTTGAAAATTTTTTAAAGCTTTTAGAGGCCTCCTTTTTCTAATATTACTCGAGCTTCTGTCCAGCCATTCTTGCTTTTTCCGTCAAATCTTCACATCGTTCGATGCAAAGAAAGCGATTTATTGCGTCTGATCTATTTTCAGATTACTCTTCTTATTTTCTCTAGCTACGGAAATTTTCTTCATAGGTACCATCAATTTTAGCAAATGTTACAAAGTTTTTTAATTTCTTTTAGTTCATTTGTACTTATTAATTTCTTTTCTCTATTTCCGTTAGAATACAACGATTCTATTAGGATTCTTGTCTAGATTATTACGGTTTTATTTCAATCTCGGTATTAAATTAGTCTTGCCTTAATCAGTTTTTTCATCTTGTTTAGAAAAATTCAGATGTTGCTTTCCATTGTGTGAATGCTTTTTTTACCATTTGTTTCCTTTGATGTTAAATAATGTCAGTTGAAGTAAGTTTCTTGCTCTTCAATTTAGTTCTCAATTTCTTCTTTTTATTGTATTTGATCTTCTTCCAAATTTTGGGACTCTTATTATAAGTATTTATATAATGTCTTGCATCTAAGCTGGATTCATGCTTATTATAGCTTTCTCGACCAAGTCGTTTCAATTTATTTCGGCGTTAAAGTGACATATTACGAGTTATTAATCTTAATAGTATCTTTTAAATTTCTTTGAGAGAGTTCAATCTCTCACCTAACGTTTTTTTCTCTTTTTAGGTGGTGGGTCAGGAAAGTGCCACGCCTATGGAGATTTTTATAGTCTGACCTCTTTATTTTGGGCTTTAATCTTCTTGCTTTACTTCTTCCCCAAGAGAGATCCACCTTTAAGAACTTCCATTTTGCTTTTTGAGAATTTATTTCATTTTTTCATAATATTCATAGTACAGCTTTTGTGCCTTTTTGAATTAAAAAGCTTCTATTAATAGTGATTTATCTTTATACAGATGCAAATATTTTGATGATTTAACTTTTGCTTTTTTTCTGGCCTGTTTCCTAATTTTACTTGCTTAATTTTAAAACTTGCTACTCTCCACTTTCTCAGTTTTTTAATTTAAAATCTTTTTAAATTGGTTAAATATCTTGCTTAACTCTTTTTTTATTATGTTATTTTTTCATAAAAATTGGTCTTTATTTTAGACCCTTTTTTCATTTTTATTATTATATTATATATAAAAAAATAGCCCCGAAAAAGTAATTATCACCTATCTAGCCAAGCAAAGCTCAAAATGATTAATTAATCAATCTAGTATTTCTCTTAAGTGAGAACCAAAAGTTATTGTATTCGGTTCAAAAGCTACAGAGAAATATAATAGTCCTATAGGAAAGCATCGCTGGAATTCACATAAATAGCAATGAGATCAAATAGCAACTTAATCTTATTCCTTCGACTGAACAAATTAATTAGAGAATTTAAGCGACCGAAGCAAAATTAGAATTTTTCCGATAATAAATAAATAAATGAGATTATAGAGCGTGTAGCATCTCAATGGTGCGCAGCTCTTTAATCAAGATTTTTAAAGTTAAAAAATTCCTTGTTGAAGTCTTCCACAGTGTTAGTATTCCCTTGTGAGTTTTGTCTTCTATAGAGCCACGATTGGAATGCTACCCTAAGAGACCTTAGTATCTGACATCTTTCGTCATTAATGCTACATGATGCATCTTCGATCTTGTCTTCTCTTCTCTTGGCTGGTTCTTCAACTATGGGGTACTTCCTGGTACCAGAATTTAAGTCAGTTTCAGTTGGAGGATTGCTCCTCCCTATTTATTTATATATATAATAAAATCAGCAAATTTGTTAAAAGTGGGTTTCTTAGATCATGCAAAATCAAGGAAACGATCCAATTGAAATAGAAGCAAAAGTACCATAGAATTTACTATCAGAAAAAGAAAAATCGCATGCTGATACTGTAAAAAAATGGGACACAAGATAAGAGACTGTTGGTAGTTATTAAAAAAACAAGAATACAAAATCCAAAAATAAAGATATAATTTAAACAAGTTGTAATGCACGCAAGATGGCAGAATATTCAGAAAAAAACGATTGTAAATCACTTAGAATGCTCCCTAAATTAAACGACTGTAAGTAAATTCAACAGAAGCTTGTTAGAATTCGACACAGAAAAGATACTGAGAAAGAAAAGATTCAGATTTGTCAAGAGACATGATAACGAAGATCGGAACACATTTAAAGTAGAAGGTAAATTTTATTAAACTTTAAATACTTTTAATTTGCGACAAACTAATAATGTTAAAGTCACGTTAATCTATTATCTTATCTTATCTTATCTTTCTTTAAACTTTTTTTCAGTATTGCCTTTTTATTTTTTGTTTTTATTTCTATCTTTATGCAATATTTCGTAAAAAATTTAGGAATTTTAACATTTTCAGTTTAGATATTTCTTTTATCTACTCCAAATGTATTCTTTAGCTTTCAAAATTATTTTTCAATTTTATTTAACATTTAGCATTTATACCCCTTAAGTCTATGAGATAAATTAAAATTATAATTTTTATTACTAAATAATATCTATTCTATCTAATGGCGTTAACCCTCTATTCGCTAGTTCCAGAAATGTTATTGTTTTTATGAGTTTATTATTAGTTCCAGAAGATATTTAAATTTCTCTCTTAGTACATAAAACTTGATTTAATTTTTCTGGCTTATTTAAGAGCTACATTATTTTTAATTTTTTTATTTATTATTTGATTTAAAATAAGTTCAAATATTTTTATCGGTTCTTTTATACTTAATTTTCCAGTTACTGAAAAAAACAGTGAAACTCAAATTTAACCAATATTAGCAGTTAATCTTTAAAAAAGATTAAAAGCAAAGTGCTTTACTTTTCAGCTTATTGTTTAATCTTCATTTCGCTTTTTACTGAATTTAGAAAAATCTTTTTATATCTCCATTTGAAAATACTTTTACTAAGGTTTTATTTTGTTTTTTCTTATTTTTTTCCAAAAGATATGAATAATTTATTAATTCTTCAAATAATTCTAGAATTTTTATTTAAAAAGTTCTACTAAAATATAAGATATGATGGAGCTAAAGGGTTCCTTTGCTTGGTATATGTGAAGATAGCTAAGATTAGTAAAAATTTTATAGATATGGTTAGAACACTCTTTGAAGCAAGATAGATGTAAGCGAGATTTGTTGCCCGATATTTTAATATTGATATCGATGTGCTAAGCTTCAAAGGAATAAGTTCATTATTCTATAAGAAAAGCCAAAACGTAATGGACGAGTTTTTTTTCTTCATCTCAGTCTTTTTATAATATAAAATGGTTGGCTTCAAGAAGGGTTTTTTCTCCACCTCCTCAAAGCAGGAATGAAAATAGAAGCATCTTTTCTTTAGGTTATGTCATAGCCTCAATTAGTTCAACTTCTTTATAATAAAAAAGAGGAGAAAAGAAAGAAAATACATTAACTAAGCAAATCTTCCATCCATTCATCCAAGATATACGAGTAAAACATTAGCTCCTTTCAACTACTTAAATTTAAGTACTTCCAAAAAATCAAAAAAATAGAAAAAGGAACCAGTGTAAGAAAATTTACTTCCAATAACGATTTGATTGACTTAACTTAACTTAAGAACGGCTTGGAATTAACTAAAAGTAAACATAAAAAATTATTTTTCGATTAATTAGAACTGTCATAGAATTGGAGAAGGAGTTTGGATTACTCCAACATGAAATTGAATTTCACTCAACGGAATTTAATTTGCATATGACCTGCATTGATTACTAAGAGTAATATAAATCAAAAATGGAAATAGAAAAACCATATTTTGTGAGTGAGGCAGCAGCAAAGCGCAAAAAATGAATGAAATATAAACAATAAGCTTGGACCAAAAATCAAGAATAAAGAAAATAGAAACAATTTTCATAAAATAGAATAATAATTATCATAAATGATTAGATAAACAATCCAAAAGAAAAGAAAGAACTTAAACAAGACGAAAACTTTCAAGAAGAAATGTTATATCTGTAGCTACACATGATATCTCTGAAAAGCTGTAAGTAAAATAAGAAGACTCATAAGAAGATTTATAAAGACCTTGCAATTTTTTACCCTCCAAGCGATAAAAAAAAATGTAAGAAGAAACTTAATCAATTTATATAGCATAAACTTAGAATTTAGCTGGGTTAAAGTTAGAGGATCCTAGGCCTTAAAGCTACCCAGGGAGAGAGAATTTTTTAAAGAAATGCTTTATTTTCCTATAAAACCTTTCAATTTGAATTGATTTGATATAAGTCTTCTTAAATTGAAACATATCACATAGTTTACATAAAATTATAATGTGAAAATAAAAGGGGTATAAATGATCAAAATTTTTACATTAATATAGGAATATTTTTAAAATTTTCTTATAAAGAATATAAGTCTTAACAAGAATTAACAATCAGACAAATATAAAGAAAATAATTTCGTCTGATTCAGCACTTTATTTTGATAGCTTCCTAAACTCGAAGGAAATATAAAAAAAACCATTTTTCATTAATCTTTTAAGTTGATAATTTCATACAATATTAAAAAAAACAATATATAAAATTATAATTAAAAATGAATCAAGAAGGCTTTTTAATAGGAATGGTTTAAAAAATGTTTGCACTTTTTTAAAAATGCATTATATGTATCTTATATGAATAACGAAATTAATATATGAATTTAAAAATTAGGAATGTTTCTGAAATGTTTCAACCTCTGATCGTTTTATATCTATTTCAGCCATAGATAGGAGGGTTTTGCTGGTACTCCAACCAGGTACATAGGCCATTTTCTAGTTCAGGTGAATTCTTTTTTTCGTGTAAGATATTTCTCAAATTACTCTAGATCCCATTATTGTTTCTGATGAATTCCTCTTGTATATTATTCCTTTTAAAATGCAATATATTCTATCGTAGATTTTACAAATTTGTTACTCCATTCGTTCTTACTTGTAAATCTTGCTTCAGTACTGCTTCTGCCTCCTTTAAAGATCTGAATAGTTTATGTAGAAATGCTCAGTTCTCCCACAATTTTAGTAATTTTCTACGGTCTCTTTAGATCTTACTTTGATAAGAAGAGGTTGCTGAGAAAGTTTGAAGGAGCGTGGTTGTTCTAATTCTAACAAAATCTCTAGGCTTTATAAAGCCTTGATTAGTCTCAAATTCTATCTTTTACATCTTTTCCAGTATTTGATTTGCTTCCAAATGTGCTTGCTTGATTACCTTCAACTCCTCTTTTAGATTTACAATCTGTCTTAAGGGACTGAAACTCCGACTCCGACCTTTTTTGTGAGTGAAGTTTCGCAAACTTCTGATTAATTGCTGCTTATTCAGGTTATACTTAGTTAAAGTTTCTGTATTATCCATTAAAGCTCAGCCACGATTATTCCTGAGTTGGTTTCTTGTAGCTGGCTTGAGAGTTTAAATTGTCTAAATAAGGAAAGTTAGGTTAAGACTTCTTCTTAGGCTTCCCAGCAGTTGGTGGAATGTTTATTTATGATGCAAGACGCTTGTAGGATGGTTTGAAGTATTTCTGCTACTAGGCCTAGGTTTTAGCTTGCTATACACAATTAACTCTCTAAAAGCATTAGTTGAAAGATATTATTGGCCTTCTATTTCTTTTTATTAATGCATTAAATAATTAAATTTCAATTATTTTCTTTTAATTTAGAATAGTCCTTATTGCATAAATATTTCCCAATCTTTTTTCATATTTTATTTTATTTATATAAGAACCAATAGACTGAGACAAACAAGAGAATTTAGCTTTTTTGTTTAAGAAGAATACCTAAAGATTGATATTTTTGTAAAATCTGCTTCACTAAAAATTTGGATCTTAAATGTAGATAGAACGGCAAGAAATATTAAGAAAAGGACTATTTAATTTTAATTAAAGGAATGGATAATTTTGTTGAGCAAGGAAAATCTTATAACCTTTATAATGCTAGCAATTAAAATAAATTGAACATCTACTTTTACTTTATTAGAAATAAATAAATGAGCACCTAAGAAATAACTGATCTCTTTCAGTTAATACCTAAAAAATAAGAACAATCATTTAATTTTATTGAACCTTTTTTAAGATAAAGGACAATTATCCTAGCAAGTTTTCCATGTTAGTCCATTAAAAAGTATCAAGTCAGCATAAGAAATAAAGCAGCAAAGATTAAAATTAAAAAAATTAGAATAGTTACTAGATTTATAAATATAAATCTTCAATTTCCATCTATAGAGAATATAGTAAATAGCGTATAATTGTAAATGGGATATAAACTGGATCACATTTGTAAATAGTTTAAATGCCTTCCTCAAATGTTTTAATTTCAATCTACTCAGTTCAAATATCAAATAAAAGAACTTTAAGAATAATTAAAATCCTAACATTGCATATATTTGCAAATTAAAGATGATGGGAAAGGTATAAGAAGAACATTACGAATTATATTAGCAAGTGCGTCTTAAAAAATAAAAAAAATTAAAAGAAAGATTAATAAGTTATAAAGGTAAGTAAATCATCCAAAAATTTAGAAAAGGGATTTAATAAAAAAGATGTTGGAATTCAGAAAGGGATTCTTTTTCGCTCCAAGGAAATAGGAGCCTGGAATGTAGCTGAACTAAGAAGAGTAAAAGAAGCTGTAAAATATGATTCTTGACGTATTGACACCAACCTCAGAGGAGAAATCGAGAAAGTTAGCGAAATCCACTCTATGACAGGAAGTCCCAGAGTTCACTCCTTCAGATCAGATGAGCATGGAATAGCTCATCAAAGTAGTGCTAAACCACTTGGAAAAGGTTAAAAAGCTCAGTAAGTAGAACAAAAGGCTGGCGGAGTAGGTCTAGCACGAACTTAAGATAAACTAGACCTCAGAATGGTTAATCAAAAGAATGAGCTTGACACCTTATGGACCTACCTACCAGTGAGAATAGTTTATCCAGAAAAATTCATAAAGA
This sequence comes from Loxodes magnus, assembly GCA_946699065.1. NCBI lineage: Eukaryota > Ciliophora > Karyorelictea > Loxodida > Loxodidae > Loxodes > Loxodes magnus. The sequence goes on along the minus strand of CAMPDV010000130.1, from coordinate 367,937 downwards.
TAGAAGATTCAAGACTAAATTCAGTAGATTGAAAGCATTTTAATGTAGGAAGATTTTTTTAATTTAACAGAATCCCTAGAAATAACATGGATATTGATATGATGAAGATAGAAAATACCTCACAAGAAGCGAAGAAAGAAGAATAATTAATTAAGGTAAAAAATTTCTTTACTACTGCGAAAGTAAGAAATACCTTTGGAAGAATCGCGATGTGTTTAAAAAGATAAAAATCAGTCATGGAAGAATCAAATGTAATAATAAATAGGAAAAAAACGAGAACTAAATCTGAAGATAAAATAGAGAAGATTATGACTGAAGAGAAACCTTGAAATAGATGAATTTTGGAGACATAATTAAAGATAATTTCCGATGGAGAAGAAAGACTGAAAAAAATCGAAAGTTAAAGAGCTTGGAAAAAACTGGGATTTCAAATTTATAAGATTTTTTTAAACGGTGACTGAAAGGAGTCGTGAAAATTTTTAATAATAATAAAAATAAAAAAGGGATTAGGGAAAAAGAGAGAAAAGTTAAAAATATTTTGAAAATTGAAAAGAGAAGATTTGAAAGATTTAATTTATTACTATTATTAATCTTTTAACTTAAAAAATATAAAAACAAAATAAGAAGAGTTGAGATATTTTATAATCACTAAAAAAATAATTTAATAAGGTACTAAAGAAACAGCAAAATCATTAAGCTAGATAATTAGGTATTTATTGAATAAATTATTTTAGTATAAAATTATAGTTATTTTTAAATAAATTTTTAATTAAAATAAAAATAGATTTAAATTTATAAAAATTTTATCATTTCTTTTCTCCATGCTACCATAACTGACTTTCTACACCTCCGTCTTTGCTTGTAAAAATTACTTATCCATTTAATTTTCCATTAAGTCATTTTCCTTCCCATTTGTTACCTTATGAATCAATCCATATTCCTTAACCTTGCTAATAATCACTTTCAAACATTCCTTCATATCTATCTCCATTGTTATAAAAAAATTTTCCTTTTCCAGATTCATGATCTTCTACTCATATTCCTTCATATCTATTTCCATTTTTATATTTTAAAATTCCATATCCGTTCTTAACACCTTAGTATCAATCTCCTTCATAAATATTTCCATTGTGATAATAGAAAACTCCGTTTCCATTAATCGTATCATTATAAAACATTCCAACATATTTATCTCCTTTTTACATACCTGAATTTCAAATTTAAGTTCCAGTTCCTTACTTTAAGCCATTATAAAAATTACCTTCATATCTATCTCCATTAAAATAATAATAGACTCCATTTCCATTAATCGTATCCTTATAAAACATTCCCACATATTTATCTCCTTTTTACATTCCTGAATTTCAAATATAAGTTCCAGTACCTTCTTTTACGGCATTATAAAAATTACCTTCATATATATCTCCATTAAAATAATAATAAACTCCATTTCCATTAACCGTATCATTATAAAACATTCCCACATATTTATCTCCTTTTTACATTCCTGAATTTAATATTAAAGTTCCTTTACTTTTTAACTATTCATTTAAAAACCCTCCTTTATTAATATCTCCATTTTGATAATAAACTCCGTTTCGATTAATCGTATCATTATAAAACTCGCTTTCATATTTATCTTCTTTTTACATTCCTGAATTTCAAATGTAAGTTCCAGTTCCTTATTTTAAGCCATTATAAAAATTACCTTCATATCTATCTCCATTAAAATAATAATAAACTCCATTTCCACTAATCGTATCATTATAAAACATTCCAACATATTTATCACCTTTTTACATTCCTGAATTTCATTCTAAAGTTCCATTTCCTTATTTTTAGTCATTAACGAAATTACCTTCGTATATATCTCCATTAAAATAATAATAAACTCCATCTCCATTCATTTTATCATTATAAAACATTCCAACATATTTATCTCCTTTTCTTTTTCCAGAATTTCAAATATAAACTCCATATCCTTCTTATTTATCATCAACAAAGTTACCTTCATAGCTATCACCATTATGAAATATTAATTTTCCATATCCATTTTTTTTATTATAAGACGATTCTCCTTTATAAGCATCTCTATTGTCATAGACATAACCTTTTAATTTTGTTTTTTTATCAGTAATTTTTATAATGAAAGCCAAAGCAACAATAGTTAAAAAAATGAAAAATATTTTTAATTTTTTTTTCATTTTGATAAAGCAAATGATAATTGAAGCAATTTAATAAAAATAAAACTATATCTAAATTATAAAGAAATTTAAAATTAAAAAAATATAAGAAAAAAATTAAAATTAATATAAATGAACTTGACATTTATGATTTTTTATAAAAAAAAGAAGAAAAAAAATGCAATTAATCAACATCTTATAATTAATAGTTCTCTCAATAATAGAAAATCTTATTTCATATTATTATCCAATTAATGATAAAAATAATTTATATGTTTTTACAATAAAATTTCTTTTTCCATTGGTGACAGTATTTTTTATCTAGGTCAAATAAATTTTAAATACTTAAAATAACTTATAAGAGTTTTTAGACGATAAATGGTAGCTTTATTTAAAAGATAAAAATTTTAATATTCAGTTAAGTCCAAAGCTTTCTTATAATCTTTTTTAAACTTTCTAAAACGATCTTTAAAAGACTTATCCTTAAATACAAAAAGTCTTAAACATAGTCTCTTCCAAAAAAAAGGTTATAATTTAAATATTTAGTTTATATTTTACTTTGATTGTAGTATCTGTTATTTATATTTAAACATTTTTAAAGATAATCTTGTATGTAATATTTTTACAAAATATTCGAAATCTTACTTTCATTTTTTCTTTATACCAATAATTATTTATAGCTTTTATAAAACTTTTATTTCTCTATTTTTTTAACTCTTGGTTTCTATATGGACCTATTGTGCAAATGAATCTCAAGATTTATGTTTATTATTTGAATAATTATTCTTTTTTAAGATATTCTTTATGAAATTTTTTCTAATAAAGAGCCATTTTAATATCGTGATTTTTATATCTAAAATTTTTAATAGTAAAATAAATTATAAAACTCTAAAAATTAAATAAATATAATCTTGAAATTCCTTGAGAAATAACTTTTGTCTAAATTCTTTATCACTTAGTAAAAAATAATAAAATCTCTTTTTAGAAATAATAACAAATAAATCAAAAATTTATAATGTCTTACATTAAATCATTTTGAGGAAATTTAATCCATAAAAAGAATTTTATCTCCTTATTTTTAATTATGAGTCTATAAAACGAAAATAAACTCATTAAACTTTAACTCTTTAATTTTTTAAGCTATAAAACTCCATCTTTACAGTATTTTTTCATTAAGTTTAATTTAAAAATTTATGTTTATCAGTTTTAAACGCTTTAAAATTGAACAAAATTTTAAATCAAAAGCTTAAAAATCTGAAAAAACAAAAGACTTTCAAAAGTAAAAAGATAATTATTCTCTCAATAATAGAAAATCTTATTTCATATTATTATCCAATTAATGATAAAAATAATTTATATGTTTTTACAATAAAATTTCTTTTTCCATTGGTGACAGTATTTTTTATCTAGGTCAAATAAATTTTAAATACTTAAAATAACTTATAAGAGTTTTTAGACGATAAATGGTAGCTTTATTTAAAAGATAAAAATTTTAATATTCAGTTAAGTCCAAAGCTTTCTTATAATCTTTTTTAAACTTTCTAAAACGATCTTTAAAAGACTTATCCTTAAATACAAAAAGTCTTAAACATAGTCTCTTCCAAAAAAAAGGTTATAATTTAAATATTTAGTTTATATTTTACTTTGATTGTAGTATCTGTTATTTATATTTAAACATTTTTAAAGATAATCTTGTATGTAATATTTTTACAAAATATTCGAAATCTTACTTTCATTTTTTCTTTATACCAATAATTATTTATAGCTTTTATAAAACTTTTATTTCTCTATTTTTTTAACTCTTGGTTTCTATATGGACCTATTGTGCAAATGAATCTCAAGATTTATGTTTATTATTTGAATAATTATTCTTTTTTAAGATATTCTTTATGAAATTTTTTCTAATAAAGAGCCATTTTAATATCGTGATTTTTATATCTAAAATTTTTAATAGTAAAATAAATTATAAAACTCTAAAAATTAAATAAATATAATCTTGAAATTCCTTGAGAAATAACTTTTGTCTAAATTCTTTATCACTTAGTAAAAAATAATAAAATCTCTTTTTAGAAATAATAACAAATAAATCAAAAATTTATAATGTCTTACATTAAATCATTTTGAGGAAATTTAATCCATAAAAAGAATTTTATCTCCTTATTTTTAATTATGAGTCTATAAAACGAAAATAAACTCATTAAACTTTAACTCTTTAATTTTTTAAGCTATAAAACTCCATCTTTACAGTATTTTTTCATTAAGTTTAATTTAAAAATTTATGTTTATCAGTTTTAAACGCTTTAAAATTGAACAAAATTTTAAATCAAAAGCTTAAAAATCTGAAAAAACAAAAGACTTTCAAAAGTAAAAAGATAATTATTCTCTCAATAATAGAAAATCTTATTTCATATTATTATCCAATTAATGATAAAAATAATTTATATGTTTTTACAATAAAATTTCTTTTTCCATTGGTGACAGTATTTTTTATCTAGGTCAAATAAATTTTAAATACTTAAAATAACTTATAAGAGTTTTTAGACGATAAATGGTAGCTTTATTTAAAAGATAAAAATTTTAATATTCAGTTAAGTCCAAAGCTTTCTTATAATCTTTTTTAAACTTTCTAAAACGATCTTTAAAAGACTTATCCTTAAATACAAAAAGTCTTAAACATAGTCTCTTCCAAAAAAAAGGTTATAATTTAAATATTTAGTTTATATTTTACTTTGATTGTAGTATCTGTTATTTATATTTAAACATTTTTAAAGATAATCTTGTATGTAATATTTTTACAAAATATTCGAAATCTTACTTTCATTTTTTCTTTATACCAATAATTATTTATAGCTTTTATAAAACTTTTATTTCTCTATTTTTTTAACTCTTGGTTTCTATATGGACCTATTGTGCAAATGAATCTCAAGATTTATGTTTATTATTTGAATAATTATTCTTTTTTAAGATATTCTTTATGAAATTTTTTCTAATAAAGAGCCATTTTAATATCGTGATTTTTATATCTAAAATTTTTAATAGTAAAATAAATTATAAAACTCTAAAAATTAAATAAATATAATCTTGAAATTCCTTGAGAAATAACTTTTGTCTAAATTCTTTATCACTTAGTAAAAAATAATAAAATCTCTTTTTAGAAATAATAACAAATAAATCAAAAATTTATAATGTCTTACATTAAATCATTTTGAGGAAATTTAATCCATAAAAAGAATTTTATCTCCTTATTTTTAATTATGAGTCTATAAAACGAAAATAAACTCATTAAACTTTAACTCTTTAATTTTTTAAGCTATAAAACTCCATCTTTACAGTATTTTTTCATTAAGTTTAATTTAAAAATTTATGTTTATCAGTTTTAAACGCTTTAAAATTGAACAAAATTTTAAATCAAAAGCTTAAAAATCTGAAAAAACAAAAGACTTTCAAAAGTAAAAAGATAATTATTCTCTCAATAATAGAAAATCTTATTTCATATTATTATCCAATTAATGATAAAAATAATTTATATGTTTTTACAATAAAATTTCTTTTTCCATTGGTGACAGTATTTTTTATCTAGGTCAAATAAATTTTAAATACTTAAAATAACTTATAAGAGTTTTTAGACGATAAATGGTAGCTTTATTTAAAAGATAAAAATTTTAATATTCAGTTAAGTCCAAAGCTTTCTTATAATCTTTTTTAAACTTTCTAAAACGATCTTTAAAAGACTTATCCTTAAATACAAAAAGTCTTAAACATAGTCTCTTCCAAAAAAAAGGTTATAATTTAAATATTTAGTTTATATTTTACTTTGATTGTAGTATCTGTTATTTATATTTAAACATTTTTAAAGATAATCTTGTATGTAATATTTTTACAAAATATTCGAAATCTTACTTTCATTTTTTCTTTATACCAATAATTATTTATAGCTTTTATAAAACTTTTATTTCTCTATTTTTTTAACTCTTGGTTTCTATATGGACCTATTGTGCAAATGAATCTCAAGATTTATGTTTATTATTTGAATAATTATTCTTTTTTAAGATATTCTTTATGAAATTTTTTCTAATAAAGAGCCATTTTAATATCGTGATTTTTATATCTAAAATTTTTAATAGTAAAATAAATTATAAAACTCTAAAAATTAAATAAATATAATCTTGAAATTCCTTGAGAAATAACTTTTGTCTAAATTCTTTATCACTTAGTAAAAAATAATAAAATCTCTTTTTAGAAATAATAACAAATAAATCAAAAATTTATAATGTCTTACATTAAATCATTTTGAGGAAATTTAATCCATAAAAAGAATTTTATCTCCTTATTTTTAATTATGAGTCTATAAAACGAAAATAAACTCATTAAACTTTAACTCTTTAATTTTTTAAGCTATAAAACTCCATCTTTACAGTATTTTTTCATTAAGTTTAATTTAAAAATTTATGTTTATCAGTTTTAAACGCTTTAAAATTGAACAAAATTTTAAATCAAAAGCTTAAAAATCTGAAAAAACAAAAGACTTTCAAAAGTAAAAAGATAATTATTCTCTCAATAATAGAAAATCTTATTTCATATTATTATCCAATTAATGATAAAAATAATTTATATGTTTTTACAATAAAATTTCTTTTTCCATTGGTGACAGTATTTTTTATCTAGGTCAAATAAATTTTAAATACTTAAAATAACTTATAAGAGTTTTTAGACGATAAATGGTAGCTTTATTTAAAAGATAAAAATTTTAATATTCAGTTAAGTCCAAAGCTTTCTTATAATCTTTTTTAAACTTTCTAAAACGATCTTTAAAAGACTTATCCTTAAATACAAAAAGTCTTAAACATAGTCTCTTCCAAAAAAAAGGTTATAATTTAAATATTTAGTTTATATTTTACTTTGATTGTAGTATCTGTTATTTATATTTAAACATTTTTAAAGATAATCTTGTATGTAATATTTTTACAAAATATTCGAAATCTTACTTTCATTTTTTCTTTATACCAATAATTATTTATAGCTTTTATAAAACTTTTATTTCTCTATTTTTTTAACTCTTGGTTTCTATATGGACCTATTGTGCAAATGAATCTCAAGATTTATGTTTATTATTTGAATAATTATTCTTTTTTAAGATATTCTTTATGAAATTTTTTCTAATAAAGAGCCATTTTAATATCGTGATTTTTATATCTAAAATTTTTAATAGTAAAATAAATTATAAAACTCTAAAAATTAAATAAATATAATCTTGAAATTCCTTGAGAAATAACTTTTGTCTAAATTCTTTATCACTTAGTAAAAAATAATAAAATCTCTTTTTAGAAATAATAACAAATAAATCAAAAATTTATAATGTCTTACATTAAATCATTTTGAGGAAATTTAATCCATAAAAAGAATTTTATCTCCTTATTTTTAATTATGAGTCTATAAAACGAAAATAAACTCATTAAACTTTAACTCTTTAATTTTTTAAGCTATAAAACTCCATCTTTACAGTATTTTTTCATTAAGTTTAATTTAAAAATTTATGTTTATCAGTTTTAAACGCTTTAAAATTGAACAAAATTTTAAATCAAAAGCTTAAAAATCTGAAAAAACAAAAGACTTTCAAAAGTAAAAAGATAATTATTCTCTCAATAATAGAAAATCTTATTTCATATTATTATCCAATTAATGATAAAAATAATTTATATGTTTTTACAATAAAATTTCTTTTTCCATTGGTGACAGTATTTTTTATCTAGGTCAAATAAATTTTAAATACTTAAAATAACTTATAAGAGTTTTTAGACGATAAATGGTAGCTTTATTTAAAAGATAAAAATTTTAATATTCAGTTAAGTCCAAAGCTTTCTTATAATCTTTTTTAAACTTTCTAAAACGATCTTTAAAAGACTTATCCTTAAATACAAAAAGTCTTAAACATAGTCTCTTCCAAAAAAAAGGTTATAATTTAAATATTTAGTTTATATTTTACTTTGATTGTAGTATCTGTTATTTATATTTAAACATTTTTAAAGATAATCTTGTATGTAATATTTTTACAAAATATTCGAAATCTTACTTTCATTTTTTCTTTATACCAATAATTATTTATAGCTTTTATAAAACTTTTATTTCTCTATTTTTTTAACTCTTGGTTTCTATATGGACCTATTGTGCAAATGAATCTCAAGATTTATGTTTATTATTTGAATAATTATTCTTTTTTAAGATATTCTTTATGAAATTTTTTCTAATAAAGAGCCATTTTAATATCGTGATTTTTATATCTAAAATTTTTAATAGTAAAATAAATTATAAAACTCTAAAAATTAAATAAATATAATCTTGAAATTCCTTGAGAAATAACTTTTGTCTAAATTCTTTATCACTTAGTAAAAAATAATAAAATCTCTTTTTAGAAATAATAACAAATAAATCAAAAATTTATAATGTCTTACATTAAATCATTTTGAGGAAATTTAATCCATAAAAAGAATTTTATCTCCTTATTTTTAATTATGAGTCTATAAAACGAAAATAAACTCATTAAACTTTAACTCTTTAATTTTTTAAGCTATAAAACTCCATCTTTACAGTATTTTTTCATTAAGTTTAATTTAAAAATTTATGTTTATCAGTTTTAAACGCTTTAAAATTGAACAAAATTTTAAATCAAAAGCTTAAAAATCTGAAAAAACAAAAGACTTTCAAAAGTAAAAAGATAATTATTCTCTCAATAATAGAAAATCTTATTTCATATTATTATCCAATTAATGATAAAAATAATTTATATGTTTTTACAATAAAATTTTTAATGTTTGTAAATCCTATTAAAATAGATATTCTGTTATATATTTCAATTTGACTGTAAGTTTAATTTGAGAGAAGTGATGTTCGGCAAAAATTAAAATTAAAATAAGAGCAATTTAAAGTTGGGCTCTCTGAACTAAATTGATAGATTAATTTGTGCTTATAATAGAATGTATAAATTAAATAAAATTTTTCAATTTATAATTTTTTTTTACTAAGGATGTTACTACTTATATAACAAGATATTAAAAACAGCTTTTACAGTTGATGGAAAATTTTACTACTAGGAAAATGAAGCATTTATTTTTTTAATATACGCCTAAAATGCTATAAATTAACAGATAAATGCTATATACTAAAATCAGATACAGAAATAGTTAAAAAATAAAGAAGGCAATAAATTGAACCATGCAATTTTCTAAATATAGAAAAAAAGATATATAATTTTTATTAAGAAATCAGATGTTAAAAAACTTTAGATAAAACTTCATTCCTGCTTAAGTATAAAAACAAACATGCTATTTATTTTAATAGTGAGCTATTTGTATAGATTCATTCTAAATTCTTAAGAATGTTAATGGAGAATGAAATTAATGCAAAATCCGCAGTAAAGGAAAAATAAGTATTATATAATAAAGAGAGAGAGTTTCATCTTTAATCAGTTAAAAATTCATTTTAATATAAATAATATTTTTTAAAGTTGATAAATTTATACATTTCCTGTAATTTCAACTAGTTCCTTTATATTTTTTTTTAATGTGGGTGTGTTCCAATACCTTTTTTAATAAGTGGGAGATTACACTGTAACCATTCAAGTGAAGCTGCTAAGAATTTTTATTTATAGATCCCAGTTCACGTTATCCATAGTATATTAAGTTATCTCCTTATTCTCTTATTCTCTTCTTCTATTATTTATTTATTTCCTTACATTATCAGCAGTTTTTAATAAATAGTTATTTGATATGCAACATCAGCAAAATAAATTTCATTTTCCTAATATCTTTCATTTTTCAAGTTACGTTATTTTCTATTTTTTCTAAACTTTAAAATTAAATTATTGTCTATCTTTTGTTTTTCTGAATTTTATTCTTTTTTAGTGCATATGTGTTTTTCTATTTCCATTTTTGTGTCATATTTAAAATTTTATTACGAATACGCTCAGGTTGTTCTTCCGTATCAAATTATTTAGAATGAGTTGTTTTAATTATCAATATTCGTTGTTCTATTCCTCTTTGTTATTCATTAGTTCTCGTATTTATTTACTTTAGTTTAAAATATTTTTTTCACTCTTTGAGATTAATTTTTACATTTTGTCAAATAAAATTTAAAGTTTATGATCAGCTCCTTTCTTAGATTATCTTATCCCTACAAGTCCGACCATAATTTTATCTTCTGTCGAACAACTCGATTCCTATTGTTGTTATTGCTTTTCTCAATTTCTTTCGTCGATTTTCTTTTTGGGTTTTAAGTTAATTTTTTGAGAGGCGAAGAGACTAAATTAATTTTTTCCAAAAATGAGTTTTGATAAGATATAAACACTATAATATAACGACATTTTTTCTACTAAATTGGTTAGTGGTTTTTATAAATTTGAATTATGAGTATTTACATTATAAAAAGAAAATAAATTTTAAATTGATTTATATATCAAGGGTTTGGTCCAAGTAATTTATTTAAAATTAAGATACACAAAATTATTTATTTCCATCAAAATCAGAAATGCATTAAAAAGGTTAAACAAAGAGATTATTTCATTTATAAAAAAGTTAGTTAAATCATGCAAAAAAATTTGATTATTTTGGAAAAAAATATAAACTGAACCAAATTAAAGGTCTTAAATACAATGAAACATAAAAGAAGATTTTGACCTCATTGACATAATTAAAAACAATTAATTTTTATTTTTCCAAGAGTATTTATTTAAGTTAATTAATTAATTGTAACTAAAAGAGTTTTGGGACCGGAAACTCCTTTCCGATTAGACGACCCGACGCTCTCTTTTTAAGGAATATCCGGGATATCTTATTGTGTTCCATACACAGCTGCTAGGAAACTCCATCGCTATGAGCAGCCAGGCTTCAAGCCCCTAACAAGAGTGGATAATCTAAAAGACTGTGTTCCCTTCAGAAAATGATTTTGACCAGGGGCTTTCTTAGCGACGGGAAAGGAACTTGTTCCTAGTCATAAAACCAGAAAATTTAATCCAAAAGGTCAATCTCAGCTTTCCTCATCTTTTTTTTATTATTAAATAAATGATGATATTATGGACATTAAGAAAGAATAAAATTTATTTATCACCTATAATCAGCGAAATATATTAGATGTTGATTTTGTAAAAGGAAAGGACTCTAAGTTAGATAGTGCTGATAATTTTAGAAAAAAGTAAATAATAGAGAAAAATGATTTGAAGTAAATGTAGTAAAGTATATCCACTCGCAAGAAGGCATAACTTATAGAAGAAAGCTGTATCAAGGAACGAATTACATGAATCATTAACAAAGCCAAACAATATAAAAGCTAGTAAAATGCAAAAAAGAAACTTTAAAATGCTCAATTATAAAAGAGAAAGAAAAGGGGAATAAAAAAAGCCTATAACAACTAAGAAAACAGCAAGAAAAATTTCATAAACGACAATATAAGGAGATTTAACTAAAACGTGATGATCTTATAAAAGGAGAAATAATTTCAATCTATTATTATAAATTGCTTAATTTAAATAATTTTCAGATTAGAATCAAGAAAATTTATTTTGAAATTCTTAAAAAAATTAAAATTAAATTTTTTTTTCTTTTGCTTTTTAAATTTTAATTAAAATTCATATTTTTAATTTAAATTTTATTTAGAAATGTCCTACAATTTCCTTCCTGAAGTAGAAAAAAACAATAAATTCAAAGTTATACCCTAAAATGAATCTAGCTAAGGTTAAAATTAAACATATGAGACTAATTAATAACCTAACCGATAATAAGGATCTGAATAAGAAGAGGAAAAAAAAATAGTTGGTACAGGAATTGAAGAAAATAAGTCATAAATTTAGTAAAATTAAGGATAAATAAAAAATTCTACTTAAAAAGTTGGTTTTGATATAATTAATTAAAAAAAAAACTAAGATTAGATTTTTGCAGTACTTAAAATAATTTTAATAATATTATTAATTTTGGCTATCATATTAATATTAATTTATTACTTTTTCAAATATTAGAGATAAAATAGCATAGATGCTTCTCAATTCAAAAACGAAATCAATAATCGAAATTGGTAATAAAAATAGTAAGCCAACTAAACATAAAACTTCAAATTTTTAAATCAAGAATCTTAAGAATAAGCTTAATAAAAAAACCCGTTACAGGAAAAGGATACTTATAAATATAGTAATGGTGACTCTTACAAAGGAGAGTGGTCTAATAATTAAAAAAATGGATATGGAATTTATTAATACAAAAACGGTGATAGATATGAAGGAAACTTCGTTAATGATGAAAAGCAAGGAAAAGGAGTTTTTATTTATGCAAATGGAGACTTTTATTCAGGATAATTTTCTAATGATAAAAAAAATGGAAAAGGATCCATTTTATTTTAGAATGGAGATTCATTTTTAGGAATATTCGTAAATGATAAAATGTAAGGATAAGGATTATATAGCTACTCTAATGGAGATTCTTATAATGGAGAATGAATTAATAATTAAAAAAATGGATATGGAGTTTATTCATATAAAAACGGCGATAGATATGAAGGTAACTTCGAAAATGATAAAAAGTAAGGAGACGGAACTTTTATATGATAATCAGGAGTTCAAAAAGGAGATAAGTATAAAGGATCATATTATAACGATATGAAATAAGGATATGGTATATATTCGCTTCATAACGGAGAAAAATACAAAGGAAATTTTATTAACAACATGAAATAAGGAAAAGGTAGTTAAAACTACGTTAATGGCGATTCTTACAACGGAGAATGGTCTAATAATAAAAAAAATGGATATGGAGTTTATAACTATAAAAACGGAAATAGATATGAAGGAAATTTCGTTAATGATAAAAAGCAAGGAAACGGAACTTTTAAATAATAAGCAGGAGCATAAAAAGGAGATTAATTTACAGGATTGTATTATAACGATATTAAGCAGGGATATGGTGTTTATTTCTATAAAAATGGAGATAGATATGCAGGAAATTTTATTAACGACACAATATAAGGAAAAGGAATATATAACTACTCTAATGGAGATTCTTATAATGGAGAATGAATTAACAATTAAAAAAATGGATATGGAGTTTATTCATATAAAAACGGCAATAGATATGAAGGGAATTTTATTAGTGATAATTTTTAAGGTAACGGAATTTTTATATGATAATCAGGAGCATAAAAAGGAGATAAGTATATAGGATCGTTCTATAACAACATGAGATATGGACAAGGAGTTTAAACGTATCATAACAAAGATAAATATGAAGGAGATTTTTATTATGATAAAAAGCAAGGAAAGGGTATTTAAAATTACTCTAATGGAGATTCTTATGAAGGAGAGTGGTTCAAAAATCAAAAAAATGGATATGGAGTTTAAACGTATCATAATGGAGATAAATATGAAGGAGATTGATATGAAGATTAAAAAAATGGATTTGGAAAATTCGAGTATAAAAATGGAAATAGATATGAAGGAAAATGAATTGAAGATCATAAATATGGAAAAGGAAAATTTTATTATAAGAATGGAGATATTTATGATGGATAATATGAAAACGATTAGAGACAAGGATAAGGAACTTGAATTGATTCAAAAGGAAACAAATGGGAAGGAAAATGACTTAACGGAAAGCTGGATGGATAGATAACTTTTACGGGCTAAGATGGAACTGTAGAAAAGTAGATTTGGTAGCATGGAGTAGCAAAATGATAAAAAATTTTATAAATATTTAAAACCATTAAAAGCATTAAAAGATTTGTTAAAAGTTTATAAGTTCTAACTAAATCACTAGCTAATTTACTCAATAAAAGATTCCTATTTTAATTTATAATTTTTTTAGCACTAACCTTTTTCTAAGATTTAAAATAAAGCTTTTGCTTTATTTTTATTAATTCTAAATATATCAAGTTTTCTAGATTAGCTTTTATGTAATGCAATTATAGTAATATAAAAACTCGATACATGCCTTTCATCTATTGAACTTATTCTTTTTCTACTTTTTGATTTTGTTCTCCTTGATTAAAAAAATCTAAAAAACTAAAAATTTTTACTTATCTTATTCTAATTTATTTTTTCCGCATCTTACAAAAATAAATTTCAACTTTCTAAGACTTATCTGTCGCATATAATTAAAATTCTTTTTCTTAATCAAATATTTCGTTCTATTAATCAATCTCAATATTAATGCTTAACGATTTGGCCTAATCTAAATATTTGAAAGCTTTAGATCTTTATTTTAAATTTATTATCCAAGTTTTCTTTCTTAATTTAAATAATTTTCTTTAATAATTCTCAATTTTATAATCTGGAACCCTGCTATTCTGATTGCTAGCCAACTTATACTAAGCTACTAGTAGTGTAATAAATCTACCTATTTATTATGAAAATAATTTAGGCTATTTCTTTATCAATTTTCAGTAACTGTACAACTTACTTAATTCGTTTATTCTCATTGAATGCATCATCTCTTTAACTTTTTTAGTCACTTCTAATTTTGTTTTTAGTTAAAGGGTAAGAGCGCTTAACTTGTTATTCAATTATTTTGCGATACTTTTAGTTTTAAGACTCTTAAAAAAAATATACCTGAACTGAAAGTCAACTAAGATTTTCTTAAAGTAAAGATATCAAATGAAGTAATCTTATCTAGAAATAAAAGTAAAATCGCCTTTTATTTGAGAACAATTTTAAAGCTGCTAATAAATGGAATTTAAAAGGCAACAATATGTGTTTATAAAGCCTATCTTCTGAAAAATTAGATTTACAAGTTAGTACCAAATTTTTTTTCTTAGGAATATGATTGAGAATGAAATCAATAATCTTTAGGATAGATGGAAAATTTTTAATTTTATATTTTATATAAGCTGAAATAGACTATCTCTGAAGTAACAAGTCAATATTCTCAAGTCTTTTATGCGGAAATATAGATTGAGAATCTTAATCTAGCTGAGACAAGAAAATTAATTTGAATTTTTTTTAGAAAAATAGCTTAAGATTATTATTCCTGCAATTACTTTTTTCATTTAATTATGACATTCCAATCTTGTGGAAAAATTACAAAAATAATATGAAGATGATTATTGAATTTTTGATTTAAAATACGAAGAAGCTGCTTATAAATAAGAAAATTATATTTAAACACTACCTATTAGCATTATGAAGAAATGGGATGACTCTATTAATTAGCTTTATTATTACAACTTATTTGAAAGTCATTAAAAATAGATTTGTGGATGACAGATAAATTAAAATACAATATTTTATTTGAATTTTATATGATACTTATTTATTATTGTTTCTTATTTAGTTTAATTTTCTTATTACAATTGATAACACTTTATCTGTAATTTACACTTATAATAAATATATAAGATTATTTTTAATTCTTAAGATGAAAAAAGCTTTATTTTATTAATTTAGTCTCTAATCAATATTTTATCTTTCTTCTAATAAATTAAATTTAGATTATTATACCCTTTATTCATATCTTTGCAGTAAAACATATTTGATTATATGTTCAATTCTTAATTCTCGTTAACCTATCTCTTTCAAATAAATATTGAAGATTTAGATTTCTCATTTCATTCCCCCTTTTAATGTCAAAATTATTTAGATTTTCTCATCCTTTTTCTAGTTTCTATTATAAAAAACATTGAAAAAATAATTTTAATTCTGAAAAATAAAATTTTACATTTGATTAAATTTAAAAACTTTAAAATTTATTAGAATTTTTGAATCTTTATTTAAACATCTTTTATATTAAAAAAAAGATTTTAGATTTTTAGATATTTTATAGCTTAGAAAAAATTTCAGTTTTGAAACTAACAAATATTTTTTTTAGCTTTAAGAGGAAAAAAATTAAAGAAGAATATCATTTTTTCATGGATTTTTTAATTTTTTAGTTTCTAGAAAAATTGAGATGTTTGAAATATTCCATTTATTTAATTTTCTATTAAGCAAACGAAAAGTATTAACAATAGAATTAGGATTAAATTACAGAAGAGTTTCAATTAAAAAATTAAAAATAAATAGTATTTTTATTATCTTAATTCAGAGAAAATATTAAGCTTCTTAAAATCATAAAAATTAGTTATTTTTATGAATTTTTTTATTAACTGATTAAATAAAATTTCTATGATTGAAGTTTAATAAAAAGTTTTTTACAATCATTTAGTTAACTTTCTAAACATTCCTTTGGCTTGTTCTACGAGTTAGGTTTTGCTAATTACATCCTACTTCTCTGTACCTAATATCTTAATAATTATATAATATCTTATTTTACTAAAAATAAAATAATTAAAGTCTTCTTATTATAAAAATTACAGTAAAATTGGAATAAGCTATGATATGTTTCGAGTTTAAATATATCAATTCATAAATAAATCTTTTAGTAAAGTTTGGATTGCTAAACCCTGTTTTTCTAATTTTTTTTTAATTTAAAGTTAAATTAACTATTTATTCCAAAAGCGATTCTTAAATTAACTTTAAAAAATAAAAAGTCAATTTATTTACAAATAAATTTTAATTTAAAACATGCGATTTACTAATTTTAGCCATTTTTGTATTAAGCATCAAATTAATATCTTCAAGATACAAATTTTAATTTATAAACTTTAAAAAGGAAGAAAAGTTATAAATAAAATGAGCAAATATAAATTTAATTATTATAAATACAGACAATTTAATTTTTAAAGCATAAGAAATTGATATTAAACTAATTTTTTCTCAAAACTTTTATTCCTTTTTTACATTTTTTGGCAAAATTGAAATTGTTGTATTAAATAATTTTATTCCATATAAAAACATAATACTTGCTTTTGAAAAATTTTTATTTATTAAATTCATTTTTTTTGTATCATTTAATTATATTTTTTGTCATAATTCAATAAATTCATAAAAAAATTGATTAACTTTTTTTTAATAATTTTTACTTTCTTGTAGTCTGAAAATTAATATCCAATGATACCTCTCTATGCATTTTATTTTATATATATATATATATAATTTTTTGGTCATAATTTATCTTTTTAAAGAAAATTATTAATAAATTATCGGTTTTTATAAAATTTTTATTTTCTTAAATTTTGCCTCTCATATATCCCTTTTTTTGTTAAATTTTGAAATATTTTTAGTATATAATTTTTAATCCCTTCTATAAAGTTATTTTAAATTTTTATCTTTTTTTATTATTTTTGATTATATACTAAAATTCAAGAATTCCGAAATCTTTCTAACTCTTTTTTTTTGCGTCCAGTCTACTTTGGGTAGATTTTTTTCTACCCATTATTATCCGATTTATTATAATTATTTTTCACAATATTCTACATTATAGTAAATCCAGTTATTCATAATTTTTATTCCCTTATCTTCATCAAATTTCAGAACTTCTTACATTCTTAGTGTAATACTAAGCTGAATAGTAATAAGATTTCTTTCTAAGAGCTTTTAGAATTTTAAAATCAATTTTTTTCTTTTAGGTCTTTCAACTTCTAAGATTCATATATTGATATTTTTATGTTACTTCAGTTTCCATTTTTTATTTCTTTTAATTTCCTTTAAGAAGAGAAGAAAAAAAGTCAAACCTTGTAAAAGAAGATTCCTTTAGCTTCTAGTATTCCTTAAACATCGGAAAATTTTTCAAATATATTACATTTTTTAATTTAAATAAGGTGATCCTTACCTTTTAAGGTCATGAGAAGAATTCTTCAGAGATGAACTGACTGTGAAGCAACCTTTTCTAAATGTTGGATCTGATTAATCTCTTCATCATGGGTTGGAAATCTACTTGTAATCGCCTGTTAGCGTCTTGTGCTTTGGAGATTTTGAACCGCAAGCTTGCCCACAAATAGAAGAGAGAATGCTAAGGGAATATTGGAGAATAATGAGAATTATAAATTGACTTTTTTAAATAGATGCGCCCTATTGTAAGGCTACGCACTCTATAATAACATTTTTTTAATAGGGATTTGACTGGTTTCTTGAATTAGATTTTAAATTTGAATCTTTTATATCATAATAGAGAGTTGAAACTCTGACTTGCGACATTTTTGCAGAAAAACGTACTCTATGCAGCACCAATGAAAATGAAGGAAACTACATATATAGTATCTTTACAGACTCCTCTCAAAAAATAAAATTTAAAGATAAAGAGAAATGTTACACTTGTGAGAGTGATTAGCATTAATATCCATAAAGTCTAGTATAAAAAAAATTACTGGTAAGAAATCTACTTAATTAAAAATAAAAAACGAAGAAAGTAATAGATCAGAGCAAGAAAGTAGGCGCAATACTTGAATAGTGCTTTGTAGTCAGACTATTTAATATTATAAAAGAAAATTTTTTAACTCAAAAATTAGAGAAGGAAAAGCTGGTACCGTTCAGGATTGTTTCACTTTTAATAGTATTTATAATAATAATATTAATTTTAAGTTTTCCGTTTTAGGGATTTCCAACCCTGTCAGGAATACAGCAGTTCATGCTCCCTGCTGTTAAATATAAAAGTTCGGTCGCCCAATTTTAGCGAGATTGGGAACTCGGATTTTTCCAGGTTTTCCCTCTTTTAACTTGCCTTAGTTCCATCTTAATCTTGTATATTGAACCATCCGGGTGGTAATACATTCTTTTCACCCTTGCTTCTTCTTTTTTCTTCTTTTGTTGTTCTTTTATCTAATAGTTTCTTTATTTCTATTAGAATTTCTAACACTTCCGATAAAAATGTCATACGTTTCCACATCAGAAACATTTCTTTTTTATTTTGAATTATTTTCCTTGATTTTTTAGCTCTTTCTAGGCTTCGATTTCCATTTGTATAACTCCAGTTTCGCTTTACTCTTTCTTAAAAGTTTACAATTTCTCTTCTACTTTTCCGAGTCTGTTATCCAGTTCAGTCTGTTTCTAAAGCTAATTTTAGGATTCGTTTGTCTGACTTTGTGAGATATTCCAAAAAGTGTTAAGATCTCTTTCCTAGGACATAAGTCTTGATTCAATGCCTTCTGCTAGATCTAGCTTTGCCATCAGCATATCATTGTCCTTCTTCAATCTCTTGACCTCTTCCTGTAGGTTCAGTACCACTTTGATGAGCTACTCCATGCTCATCTGGCCAGAAGGGTTGAACTCTGATACCTCCTGGTGGAGAACAGACTTCATCTATTTCCTCGGTTTCTCGCTTGAGATTGGAGTTTCCGTGTGTATATTCTTCAAGGTTGGCTTTCGTTCGTTTTGTTAGAGTCCAAGTTGTTAGTTCAGTGTTGGTTAAGGTTGTGATAGAGAAGATTGTTAAGATTATTAAGACTTGGTTTCTTGCTTCCTCCCTTCTTTTTTGGCTTAGGAAGAGGTGGTATAGAAGTCTGACTTGAAATCTTCAACCATTTTTTTTGTTTTAATAGTATTTATTTACTGAAAAATCCATTAAGAAACTATGTTGCATTATCAATTAACTATTAAATTCTCTATGTAGAGCTGGAAGGTAATATTAAGATATTTGCCCAGACCTTTATAAAAAATTCTTATTAAAATTATTCTTATTATTATTAACTAAATATTTAATAATTATTTACTTTCCTTTTAATTTCAACCAATTCCATCTATCCATTTTTATTAAATTTGGATTCTCGTCCATCTTTTAAGTAGAAGGTTAACCTTCAACCTAGTTCACATTATGGTCTATACGATCTTTTTATGTAAACATTATTATTATTTATATAAAATCTTGAAAATTCTCTTCAAATACTTTATTTCTCTTTTTTAAGTCTTTTAAAGCCTGAGCTATGTTTTACTAAATTCTGGGAAGAATTCAATATCAGAAACTCTTGATTTTCTGTTTTTTTCTTTGAAGAATAAAACTCCCAAGTTTTTCTAATCTTTTTGTAATCTCATTTCTTTAATTTTCTATTTAAATATTCTATTAATTAGTCACATTATCAACCTTAGTTTCTTCAGTAATAATTGTAACTTTCTCTATTTAACTATCTTAAGATAAATCTCTTTTGTTAGGACTTTATTTTGAACAATTGTTTTTTTAAGTATATAATTCCTGCATTTAGTTGCTCAACGTTTGTCATTAGTTATCTTATTCTCTCCGAAAGGTTATAAATAATCTCTTCTTGCTTGCTTGCTAAGTTTCCCTTTATTTTGTCGCAATATTCATAACGCATTTATTTTTTTATTCGTTTAATAATAAGTTGTCATAATTACCTAGTAGTCTTTTACCTTAATTCGATGATGAAAATTTCGATTATTTTGATTTTTTCTCTTCTAATCATGTTTACTTCTAGCATTTTTATTAATTTTTTGATGTTTTGTCGTCTTCCAATTTCTTAGGTTTTTAATTTAAGCATATTATTTTCTAATTAAGTGTTTCTTTTCTAAAAATGTTTATTACTATTTCATAATAAAGAAATTAGGGCAAAGGACCATGGGAATTCTCTTACATAATTCCATTGATGTTATTATAAGTCTATAAATCGTTATCCATCTATTAGAAAAGAAGGACTCATATTATTTGAAAGACTAATGTGTTAGAATAAATTCCGACGGAATATTTAATCTTCTCAGATGTTTAAAAGTATAATATTCCATTATTATCAATTATATTCTCTACATCAATAAGAATGGAAATCATCTAAGCTTATCCATTCCCTTCATTTTAACATTGATTAATCATCTGCTACGTTACTCAGAATTAAAATCCTATTCTTCTCTTTTTGAGAATATCATTATGCTTAATGTATAAAGATGCGCTTTTGCTGAATTTTATAAATCTTTAGATGAAAGTCCTTCCATAATTTTCAGTATAGTACTAATGAGCGAAATTTGTCTCGCTTTTTTTCAATTGCTTTTGCAGCCTTTCTTGAATAAGAAGATTTTATATAATTACTAAAGCAAAAATTACGAGGTAATACATAATTGATTTCATGCGAATAATATTGATTTGAAATTTAAGATAAATGAGAAGAAGGAATTTTCTAATAACTACATAGTAGTTTTTGAAAATGTCTAGAACTAACTATAAGTTCTAAATTTAAATAAGAAGCTATTTTCTTTAAATAAGAGTACCAATAACTGTGATATGATATTTTAAATAATATTTAAAAAAGAATAAGATTGGCATTTCATTGATAGAAGCTAGATTAGATAAAACTATCAAATAAATAGTATGTAAGAACTTGACTAAGCTATTACCATATAGAAATAGAAGAAAATATGAATAAGTGGATTTTTTACTGATTTGTTATTACAAAATATGAAGACATCCACATTTACAACTAACGAAAAATAAAGGTAGAGATTGAATTGCCTTAGATATTAAAATCATACAAAAAATTTGGAAAATAATAGAAATGAAAAATGTATTCTGCGAATTATGCTAAAAAATACAATTCTAAAACGATCTTACATTTATTTAAATAGACTAAGATATCGATAAGTTCTTAAATAGACACAAATCTCAATCTACTTAAAAAATGGAAATAATTGCTAAAGATTAAATGCCTATCATAAAATTTAGAGTTGATTAATTGAAATGCAAAGTTAATATGAATCACTAAGAGTTTCTAAGATAAAATTAGAATCACAAGCTTATTTTAAAATAGTAAGGATGATTTTGCATAGTTAACTTAGAAAAATTAAGAAAAGCCAGTAAATTAAAGCAATTAAGTAAGCCATGCTTACGAATTTAACACAATTTATAAAGAAGAATATACAGCTTAAGATAAGAAAAAATAAAATCTCAAATACAAATAGAAACTACGAAAAGAAATAATAATAAATCAAAATTAAGCAAATGATATAAAAAAAGTAAACAATTTAGATAAGAAATCTTAGTTAAAATTTATAAATAAAGATCAAAAACATAAATATAGAAAGTTTGACTAAAATTTTATCTTCGCTTGTAGATTTAAAATTTTAATTTTATTTAAAAATAAAAAAATTTTGTAGTGAAATGAAAGTTTCTATCCAATTTAAAGAGTTTGGAAAATATGAATTTTCAAATTTATTGGGATAACCGTTATCAAGAAAATATTGCCTACAACATTTTATTAACTTATTAAAGTCTAAGAAATTAATTTTTTTTAAATAAATAAATTAGCAAAATTAAAAAATATTTGTATCTAGTTTACTAAAAAGATCTCTAAATTAAAAAAAATGATTTATTGAAAAAATTGGAACAAAATTTTGAAAAATAAATGAAGAAGAAAATAGAAAAAAATTGTCTTAAATAAAATATAAATATATAAAATATAAAAATGCTTTATCATAAATTAAAAAATTCGAAAGCAATTATGCTTTTTCTTTCTATTTAAAATGTAAATTTTTTATTTGCTGACTTTTGTATAAAAATAATTTAATTCGATTATTTTTAATATTTTCAAATTTTTAATAAAGCTATTGCTTTAGTTAAATTAAGATTATATTTAAAATTTTTATTTTTATTTTTTAATTTTATAGCGTTTAAAACTTTTAAACAAACGCAAGATTAAAAAATAAAAAACGTATAGAAAAATACTGAAAATTTAAGAAATAAAACTCTTAAACTTTTAAGTTTTATTTTTTATCTTCAAGAAATAAACAGCAAAACCACAAATGTAATGAATTTAATTTTTTTCATTTTATAAATTTAACTTTATGAAAATAAATTTAAAGAAAAGTAAAATCATTTCCTACTTTATAAATTTAAAATTTAAGAGCAACTTTTGAATTTTTGGCTTTTCTATCTAGCATTTTTAATACCTAGAATTTTTATTCATATCTTTATATTTAAAAATTTGAGTAAAAGAGTGTTACTTGATCTAAAAAGTGATGACATAATAAAAATATTTAAATTTTATTTCTTAAGGAACAATATTCAAATTTTTATAGATCTTAGAAATATTTCAATTATTCATTTTTTTAATTTTTTAAATCTTTATATTCCGAAATTAAAAATTTAACTTTACTCTATTACTTTATTTTAATTCTAATTACTAGAAAAGGACTAATAAAACTTTTATTAATAAATTTTTATCATTAATTAAAAATTAAAAAAATAATCTTAGAATAATCTTCGCTAATTAATTCAAAAATTTTCTTAAATTGATATCCATCAAGATATTTAAAAAAAATAGGACTTTTTCTTATCTAAAAAAGAGAATTTAAATAAGAAATATTTAGACATATTTTCCAGTATTTTTAAAATATACCTAGAAGAAGATTTTTTTATATCTTTCCACTGAAAACTTTTTTAATATAGTTATTTTAATATATAAGATAAAGAAACTTTATAGAGAATGTAATTCATATTAGAAAAAAGTAAAAATCTTTAAACGAAAAAAAATTAAATTCACTTGCTATTTTTTAAGGTTAATTATAAAAAATAAAGATAGAGAGAATGTCATAGAATTTAGGCTGTCGAAAAGAAAGAAAAACCCTTAGTATATAAGCATCTAAAATAGATTTTCACTTGAGAATTACTGAAGGGAAATTTTATGAAGGGCTGGGATAATTATAATATTACATAAAATTCCACGCTAGGGATGTAAATGTACTCATTCACTGCTTTATCTCCAAGTAGATGTTTGAAATTGAAATGGATGAATAAGATCTTTATTTGCAAGTAAGGATAAATTAAAGCAAAAAGATATATTGAAGCAAGAAAAAGTAAATCAGGTTCAAAAAGTAAGAGTAAATAAATTAGAGTTCACTTTGCAATAAACTTACATAAATAAATAAAGATGATTATAGAGCGCGTAGCTCCTCGTTGGCGCGCAGCTCTTTCAGTATTAATATTTAATGTTAAAAAAGTGTTCTCATGCTTCTTGATTTCATTCTATTCGTCCAATGAGTCACTCAACTTCTCTAAATATGGAATCTGTTTATTAAACGTTATTCTTAAATCTTGAATCAAATATTTCAGTCTTCTTGAATAAGATCTAAATAAGAATTAGTACCTAGTCATTAGCAGACCCGTCAGTCAAACTTTCATACTGCTAGAGAGAACCCTCAGACAAGTTAGGCTTACCTCTTCTGAGCTTATCCACCCTTTTCCGTGGTGGTATCTAGTGCAATATTACTTTCAATGGAGTATACGCTGCACCAGATTATCTCTTAATTCTCCTAACCGTAGTCGACATCCATTTTTATATTAATAAAATAAATTTTAGTTATAATTGCACTAAAATATAAACGGTCATATTTTCTCTGTTATCATTTTTAAAAGAAAGTATATAATTATAATAATAAATCACATTAAATTCTATTTAACGCTAATAAGAACTTGAATTAAAAAAAAGAATTTCAAATTTATTTAAATAAAGATCTTTAAATATATCTTTTAGTACCAATAGCTTTGAGATGCTTATAAATTAATTTTTAAATTAAATTTCTTCATAATTTATCATCAACTTTATCTATTTTAATAAATCGTAACTATCAAACTAGCTTTAGTATAAAAATGTGTTTTTCGACCTAAAGTGAATAATAAGAGTTCGAAACAAACAGCACAGGTACAATCACAAATTCTATATAATAATGATAAAAACTATTAGAAAGAGCAAGACGCATAAAAATGATTATCTTAATTATTATTATTATATCCCTGATAATTGCAGCTATAATATTAATAACCATTTGAAATTAAAAAAAATAATCTATAGACGATAACTAAGATGCTTATAAAGGATAAATTTTAAATTAAAAAAAGACTGGATATGGAACATTTTTGATGAAAAACGGTGAAAGATATGATGGCTGATTTGTTGATGATAAAAAACAAGGAAATGGAACTTATACATGAAAATCAGGATAGAAAAAGGGAGATAGATTCGTTGGAGAGTTTTAAAATGATAAAATTAATGGAAATGGAACTTATTATTATAATAATGGAGATAGATATGAAGGTAGTTTCGCTAATGACTAAAAATCAGGAAATGGTACTTTTACATGAAGCTCAGGAAAGAAATAAGGAGATAAATATGTTGGTTCGTTTTAAAATGATTCATTAACTGGATATGGAATTTATTAATATCATAATGGGGATATATATGAAGGTAATTTCGAAAACTGGTAAAAACAAGGCGCTGGAACTTATACATGAAAATCAGGATAAAAATAAGGAGATAAATATATTGGTTAGTTTTTTAATGATTCATTAACTGGATATGGAATTTATTATTATAATAATGGAGATAGATACGAAGGTAATTTCGAAAACTGTTAAAAACAAAACACTGGAACTTATATATGAAATTCAGGATAAAAATAAGGAGATAAATATGTTGGTTAGTTTTAAAATGATAAAATAAACGGATAAGGAGATTATTTTTATCAAAACGGAGATAAATATGAAGGATTTTTCGAAAATCAGCAAAAACAAGGTATTGGAACTTACTTATGGAACTCAGGAAAGAAATAAGGAGATAAATATGTTGGGATGTTTTAAAATGATGAAATAAATGGATAAGGAAATTATTTTTATCAAAATGGAGATAGTTATGAAGGTAGTTTTGATAAAGGAAAAAGAGAAGGAAATGGTACTTAAATATGAACTTCAGGATAGTAAAAATAAGATAAATATGTTGGCTCGTTTTAAAATGATGAAATAAACGGATATGGAATTTATTAATATCATAATGGTGATAGATATGAAGGTAGTTTCGCTAATGACTAAAAATAAGGAAATGGAACTTTTACATGAAGTTCAGGATAGAAAAAGGGAGATAAATATGTTGGAATGTTTTAAAATGATAAAATTAATGGATACGGAAATTATTATTATAATAATGGAGATATCTATGAAGGTAATTTCACTAATGAATAAAAATAAGGAAATGGAACTTATATATGAAATTCAGGATAAAAATAAGGAGATAAATATGTTGGCATATTTTTAGACAATAAGATACATGGCTATGGAATTTTCTATTATCACAATGGAGATATATATGAAGGTAATTTAGTTTATGGATTAAAGTGAGGAAATGGTACTTATTTTTGAAACTCAGGATAAAAATAAGGAGATAAGTATGTTGGTTAGTTTTAAAATGATTATTTAATCGGATAAGGAGATTATTATTATCAAAATGGAGATAGATATTAAGGCGCTTTCGTAAACTGGTAAAAAAAAGGCACTGGAACTTATATATGAAATTCAGGATTGAAACAAGGTGATAGATATGTTGGAGAGTTTTAAAATGATAAAATTAATGGAAATGGAACTTATTATTATAATAATGGAGATAGATATGAAGGTAGTTTCGCTAATGACTAAAAATCAGGAAATGGTACTTTTACATGAAGTTCAGGATGGAAATAAGGAGATAAATATGTTGGGATGTTTTAAAATGATGAAATAAGCGGATATGGAATTTATTGTTATAATAATGGAGATAGATATGAAGGTAGTTTCACTAATGACTAAAAATAAGGAAATGGAACTTATACATGAAAATCAGGATAAAAATAAGGAGATAAATATGTTGGCTCGTTTTAAAACGATGAAATAAACGGAAATGGAATTTATTATTATCATAATGGTGATAGATATGAAGGTAGTTTCGCTAATGACTAAAAATCAGGAAATGGAACTTTTACATGAAAATCAGGATAAAAATAAGGAGATAAATATGTTGGAATGTTTTAAAATGATTCACTAACTGGATATGGAATTTATTATTATCATAATGGTGATAGATATGAAGGTAGTTTCGCTAATGACTAAAAATCAGGAAATGGAACTTTTACATGAAGCTCAGGATAAAAATAAGGAGATAAATATGTTGGAATGTTTTAAAATGATTAACTAACTGGATATGGAATTTATTAATATCATAATGGTGATATGTATGAAGGTCATTACTATAATGGATCGAAATATGGAAATGGTACTTATATATGAAAATCAGGATAGTAAAAAGGAGATAAATATGTTGGGATGTTTGAAAATGACTTATTAACTGGATTTGGAAAATATTATTATCATAATGGTGATATATATGAAGGATAATTATATGAAAACAAGAAGAATGGATTTGGTATTTTAGAGATGTAAAATGGAAATAAATATGAAGGAAATTGATTATTAGATCATAAATAAGGCAAAGGTAAATTTTATAATAATGGAGAATTTTTTGATGGACGGTACGAAAACGACAATCTGCATGGATAAGGAGTGTGAATTGATAAAAATGGAAATAAACTAGAAGGAACATGGTTAAATGGAAAACTAAATGGTTAAGTAACTTTTACAAGCAAAGATGGAGTAGTAGAAAAGCAAGTTTGGTAGCATGGTGAAAAGAAATGATAAAATTTTTAATAACTCTTTTAAATTTTTAAACTATGAAATAAAACATTTATCTAAATTATGTTTAATATACTAATCTATCAATTACATAATTCCCTAATTAAATTTATTTAGTTTCTTCTAATTTATAATATTTTGTTAAGTTTTAAATTAAATATAATTTTTTATTTTTGTTGACATTTAGATACATCAAATTTTCTTAAAGTTTTCTTAGATTTTTAAAAGTTAAAAACTTACTAATTAGAATAAATGGAATCTTATATAACTTTTCGTACGTTTTTTAATTTTTTTTTCTAATCCCTTTTCTAACTTTTGGATATTTTGCATATTTATTATAAATTTCTTGTTTTGCTTTTGTATAAAAATTTTTCTCCTTTTTAGGTCATAAATGTTAAAAAAATTTGACATATTTTTCATTTAATTAATATCTTTTTCCATCATTTAGACGCAAATATTTGTAATTTGAGAATTTAATTATTTTTAATTTATTTATATTTTCACCTTCATAATATACCTTTCAAATTTTTATTTAATTAACGGAAATAATTTTTATTCAGTATTTTAATCTTTTAGAATAGAGTTTATATTATCTAAACAACCAATTATCTAAAAGTTAATTAATATTTGTTGAAAAAATCTAACTGAATCTTGGATAAACCTCAAAAATCGACTTTTTATTACTTTTATCTGTAAATTGAAATTGCCTAAAACAAGAGAATCCGGGGACCTGATAGTTACCCAGGGGAGAGAATTTTTTAAAGAAACGCTTTATTTTCCTATATAACCTTTCAATTTGAATTGATTTGATATAAGTCTTCTTAAATTGAACATATCACATGGTTTACATAACATTATAATGTGAAAATAAAAGGAGCTATTAATGATAAAAATGTTACACTAATATAGGAATTATTTAAAAAAGAACAATTTTCTAAAGAACATTAATCTTAACAAAAATTCAAAATAGACAAATATAAAGAAAAAGTTTCATTTGGTTCATCACTTTATTTTGATAACTTCTTAAACTCGAAGTGTATATACAAAAAATCGTTTTTCATTAATCTTAAAAGATGATAGCTTCATATAATATAAAAAAATAAATATACAAAATTATAATTAAAATTAAATCAAGAAGGTTTTTTATAAAAATAGTTTAAAAAATGTTTGCACTTTTTTAAAAATGCATTATATTATCTTATATGATTAACGAAATTATTATATGAATTTAAAAATTAAGAATGTTTCTGAAGTGTTTCAACCTCTGATCGTTTTATATCTATTTCAGCCATAGATAGGAGGGTTTTGCTGGTACTCCAACCAGGTACATAGGCCATTTTCTAAGTCAGGAGAATTCTTTTTTTCGTGTAAGATATTTCTCAAATTACTCTAGATCCCATTATTGTTTCTGGTGAATTCCTCTTGTATATTATTCCTTTTAAAATGCAATATATTCTATCATAGATTTTACAAATTTGTTACTCCATTCGTTCTTACTTGTAAATCTTGCTTCAGTACTGCTTCTACCTCCTTTAAAGATCTGAATAGTTTATGTAGAAATGCTCAGTTCTCTCACAATTTTAGTATTTTTCTACGGTCTCTTTAGATCTTACTTTGATAAGAAGAGGTTGCTGAGAAAGTTTGAAGGAGCGTGGTTGTTCTAATTCTAACAAAATCTCTAGGCTTTATAAAGCCTTAATTAGTCTCAAATTCTATCTTTTACATATTTTCCAGTATTTGATTTGCTTCCAAATGTGCTTGCTTGATTACCTTCAACTCCTCTTTTAGATTTACAATCTGTCTTAAGGGACTGAAACTCCGACTCCGACCTTTTTTGTGAGTGAAGTTTCGCAAACTTCTGATTTTTGCTGCTTATTCAGGTCATGCTCCAGTTTGAGTTTCTGTATTATCCAATAAAGCTCAGCCACGATTAAACCTGAGTTAGTTTATTGTGGCTGGCTTGAGAGCTTAAATTGTCTTAATGAGAGGAGCTAATTCTAAGACTTCTTCTTAGCCTTCTAAGTAGTTGGTGGTATGTCTTTTTGTGTTGCGAGATGCTTGAAGGAACATTTGAAGGATTTCTGCTACTAGCCCTAGGTTTTAGCTTGCGTAGCAAGTTAAACACAATCAGCTCTCTAAAAGCGTTAGTAGAAAGATATCGTTGGCTTTCTATTTCTTTTTATTAATGCATTAAATAATTAAATTTCAATTATTTTCTTTTAATTTTAGAATAGCTCTTATTGCATAAATATTTCCCAATCTTTTTCCATATTTTATTTTATTTATATAAGAACCAATAGACTGAGACAAACAAGAGAATTTAGCTTTTTTGTTTAAGAAGAATACCTTAAGATTGATATTTTTGAAAATCTGCTTCACTAAAAATTTGGACCTTAAATGTTGATTGAACGCAAGAAATATTAAGAAAAGGACTATTTAATTTTAATTAAAGGTATGGATAATTTTGATGAGCAAAGAAAATTTATAACCTTTATAATGCTAGGAATTAAAATAAATTGAACATCTACTATAACTTTATGTGAAATAAATAAAATAGCACCTAAGAAATAACTGATCTCTTTCAGTTAATACCATAAAATAAGAACAATCATTTAATTTTATTGAACCTTTTTAAGATAAAGGACAATTATCTCAGCAAGTTTTGCATAGTACATCTATTAAAAAGTATCAAGTCAGCATAAAAATTAAAGCAACAAAGATTAAAATTTTAAGAATAAGAATAGTTACTAGGTTGAATATAAATCTAAATCTTCGTTTTCCTTCTATAGAGAATACAGTAAATAGCGTATAATCGTAAATGAGATACAAACTGGATCTAATTTATAAATAGTTTAAATGATTTCCTCAAATGTTTAAATTTCAATCTTCTTAGTTCAAGTATCAAATAAAATAATTTTAATAAAGATGAAAACTATAAAAAGAAATTAAAGAT
Source organism: Loxodes magnus (assembly GCA_946699065.1). Taxonomy (NCBI): domain Eukaryota; phylum Ciliophora; class Karyorelictea; order Loxodida; family Loxodidae; genus Loxodes; species Loxodes magnus. The sequence continues at coordinate 337,536 of CAMPDV010000130.1, read as the reverse complement.
ATTATAGATAACAAAGAAGTATATATTTGGATATTTAGGTAAATGATTAATAAAAAAAGAAACTAGAGTTATAGAGCACATAGCGCTACGATAGCGCGCAGCTCTTTGATTAAAGTCTTTTAAAGTTTGGAAGCGTATTACGATACATTCTTCCCTGTGCTAGCATCCCTTGGAAATTCTTTTCTCCTATAGGGCCAGTATCTGAGTGTTTCCCTATATAATAAAATATAAGAAGATAAATATGTTGTTATATATGTCAAAAGCAACATCGTTATAAAATACGCTGGTGAAAAGCCTAAATTTATGAAAATAATAAAAGATATAAATAAATATAAATGATTATATAGCACGTAGCATCTCGCTGGTGCGCAGTTCTTTCATATTAGTATTAAAAAAGTGTTCTTGTTCTTCTTGTTATAATTATAGAAGTCCAATGAAAAACATCAATTTCTCCAAATGGGAAATCTAATTACTAAAAATTATTCTTGAAACTTGAACTAAATACTCTTGTCTTCTTGAATTTGATACAAATAAGAATAAGTTATTAAGTCACCAGTAGGCCCGTTAGTCAAATTTTCATAATGCTAGCGAGATTTCTCAAGCAAGTTAGGCTTTTCTCTTCTGAGCTAGTCCACTTTTCCCCGTGGTAGTATCTAGTGAGAAATTACTCGCAATGCAATATAAACTGCCAGATTACGTATAGTTCTTCTGACCACGGCTGGCATCCATTTTATATATATAATAAAAGATATATTTTAAATACAACCAAATTTAACAGATTAAATATATTTATTAATTCATTAAAATAACTATTCACCCTTCGGTTTAATTGAAGTTTTAAATGTACGAAATCTCTGTTCCTGTATGTTCTATCTTTGCATTGTGTATTTTTCCTGTTTTTCCTGTTTTCCCTTCTTTTTCTACTTAGTTAAAAATTTGTTTTTTCTTTCATATTTTCACATTTTCTGATGGGAAGAATTCAATCACTCTTTACTTCAGTTGCTCACAGTTAACATTTCTCCAGATATTCGACCTTGCTTGTTTCTACTATGGGCATTGCCGTCACAAATGTCAAGTACCTTGCAAATATAGCCTCTTTTTCCTGCTTTAAGAAATGTTTTTTCTTGTTTCTCAATTTTCATGGGAGTTCCCGATGAAGAATTCTTTTAATTTTCTTCTATTAATTGGATTCTTGAATCTAATTTTGCTAAATTCTTCTCATTTTGTTGCCTCATTATTCAAATATCATTTACTAATCCTGTCCCTCATTCAAAGACTCCGGACTTTAGTTCTCCGGTCTATCATATGGGTTTCATCATCATATTCATGATTTACTATGATTTTAATTATTTCAAATACTTCCTCTTTCTATGAGTTTAATCCATCTTTAAGTTTGCTTATTTTTTAGTAAGCTTAATATATTACCTGTGGCATTTATTAAGAGTCCTTTATTCTATTTAGATATCGACTATATCAAGTTATCAATATCTGTTATGAATCTTAGTACTTTGCCTTCTTCTATTAATTCTTGCTTATTTGTTGCAATGATTCAGTCGAAAGGTCTCTTTTTAAGTTTTAAAAGGAGGCGTTGAGAACTTTATAGCTTTGCTGGTCGGAATTTTTTCTCACCCTCTTATTGTTCTTTGATGAAATAGAGCCTCTTTAAACTAATTTTTTGAGCTTATATTTTTCTTAAGCTCTTAAATTTTATCATGTTATTATGGTTAAATTTATTAAGAGGAGCGTTTAATTGAAGAAGATGTGATAAGAGAAATGCTTCTGGTTTTTTCTCCTACTCTGTAGAAATGTTTAAAAAAATTGTAATGAAGCCAACAATTTTATATTATACAGCAGACTTAATATAGAGAATAATTTTATATCAGGAAACTTAGCAATTTTAAAAATAACTTTTAGATGTAATAGACTCAGATATAAAGTTTATATTATAAAAAGGATGGCTAATTAATGAAATCCTAATTTTTTTTAAGTTAAATAGAAATCATTTTCAAGATGTACGTATAAAAAGGTCAACATTTGAAATTACAGACTCCTTTACTTTTTTATATTAAAAAATTTATTTTTAGCTTCATATACAAGAATTAGCACATACTAGTAAATTTAAGTAAAAAAGTTTAGTTTTAATTTTTATAAATATTTGATTTTTTGTAGTAAAATTTTCATATTACTGTGTCTTATTAATACTTTACTCAAAACTTACATTAAAAAAATATTACTAAGAGAATTTTTTAGCTAATAAGTAAAATAAAATTTCATATTTTCATTATTTTGATTCTCTAATACACTTAAAAGAATTTTTCATGTAAGATAAATAAAAATATTTTATTCTATATACTTTTTTTAACAAAGCATAAGCCGAATTATTTTTAAATGCTTATTTCATAACGTCTCCTTCTAAAAAAATGCTTGGAAATTAAATTTCTAATCACTATAAGCATCTACAATTTTCTTTTAATTTTTTAAACGCAACTTTATAAAGAATATTTTTAAATCCTTAAATTTAAAATATTTAAAAATCATTAAAATTTTAATTATATTTATATTTTTTTGATTTTTTTAAATGGACTGTGAATTAAAATTAAAATTAATAAAAAAAATTACTAGAATGTAAATAGAATATGAATTCAAAATAATTAATTTTTTGAACTAATCTTATTAATTAAAAAAAATAAACCAAAATTATATAACTTAAAAAAAATTTGAATTATTTAGTTACAGAGAAAAAGCTTTTAAGAAAGTGAGATAAAAGAAGTAAAACACTCGTTTATTTATTAAATATTAAGAATAGAAATTTTAGAACGTTAAAATTACTATCTTGTTTAAATAGCAAAAATCGCTATAAGTGAAAAAGCCGTTAAAATATAAAGTTAAAAAAGAATCTTCAGCACATAAGTTTGGTAAAATTGAAAATAAAAATAATGAACATCTTTTAATAATTTTAAAAAGACATAAAAAAATTCTAGAATATAAAAACAAGCTTTACAGTACAGACTAAATAGAAGTATTTTCATTAATAAAACAAAAAATTCAATCAAGAAATATTTATAAACAAAAAGAAGAATAAAGTTTTCTTAAATACAAAAAGAACAAATTAAAGAACTAAAAAAAATAAAAATGAAAATTGGAAAATAAAAATAAAAAGAAAACGAATAGTAAAAGAATTAAAACAATAACACGAAAAATCAAAAGGAGATAACATTTAATACGAAATAAAAAAAAAAAAAAACTTTATTAAAATAATCGAAATAAGATTAAAAAAATGTAAATAAATAACATCGTAGTAATATAAAAATAAAAAATTACTGTGTGGATAATAATATGAAATAAGATTTTCTATTATTGAGAGAATAATTATCTTTTTACTTTTGAAAGTCTTTTGTTTTTTCAGATTTTTAAGCTTTTGATTTAAAATTTTGTTCAATTTTAAAGCGTTTAAAACTGATAAACATAAATTTTTAAATTAAACTTAATGAAAAAATACTGTAAAGATGGAGTTTTATAGCTTAAAAAATTAAAGAGTTAAAGTTTAATGAGTTTATTTTCGTTTTATAGACTCATAATTAAAAATAAGGAGATAAAATTCTTTTTATGGATTAAATTTCCTCAAAATGATTTAATGTAAGACATTATAAATTTTTGATTTATTTGTTATTATTTCTAAAAAGAGATTTTATTATTTTTTACTAAGTGATAAAGAATTTAGACAAAAGTTATTTCTCAAGGAATTTCAAGATTATATTTATTTAATTTTTAGAGTTTTATAATTTATTTTACTATTAAAAATTTTAGATATAAAAATCACGATATTAAAATGGCTCTTTATTAGAAAAAATTTCATAAAGAATATCTTAAAAAAGAATAATTATTCAAATAATAAACATAAATCTTGAGATTCATTTGCACAATAGGTCCATATAGAAACCAAGAGTTAAAAAAATAGAGAAATAAAAGTTTTATAAAAGCTATAAATAATTATTGGTATAAAGAAAAAATGAAAGTAAGATTTCGAATATTTTGTAAAAATATTACATACAAGATTATCTTTAAAAATGTTTAAATATAAATAACAGATACTACAATCAAAGTAAAATATAAACTAAATATTTAAATTATAACCTTTTTTTTGGAAGAGACTATGTTTAAGACTTTTTGTATTTAAGGATAAGTCTTTTAAAGATCGTTTTAGAAAGTTTAAAAAAGATTATAAGAAAGCTTTGGACTTAACTGAATATTAAAATTTTTATCTTTTAAATAAAGCTACCATTTATCGTCTAAAAACTCTTATAAGTTATTTTAAGTATTTAAAATTTATTTGACCTAGATAAAAAATACTGTCACCAATGGAAAAAGAAATTTTATTGTAAAAACATCTCAAAGTTACGCGACTCATTAATAAAGATTTTTAATGTTAGAAAAATTCTTGCTGAGGTTTTCCTCAGTGCTATCTTTTCTTTTTGAATTTGTCTTCTATAATGCCACTATCGTAAAGCTACTCTAAGATATCTTTGTATCTGGCATCTTTCATCATAATGCACTTGATTTCTCTTTGATCTTGTCTTCTCTTCTCTTTGCTAGTTCTTACCTATGTTGTACTTCCTGCTACTATAGTTAAAGTCAGTCTAATTTTTTGGATTGCTTCTCCCTATTAATTTATATTTATAATAAGATGCGTTGTTGCCTTTAATTCCAGTTCTTAACAAAATATATTTAATTTTAAAGATTTTAGAACTAATAAATTAAAAAAAATTTCGATAATTCACAAGACTAGATTAAAATAGCAAAATAATTTACAAAAAAAAATAAGTGAATTATGAAGATTTAGATAGATGCAAAAGAATTGTAGCCATCAAAGTAAAAAATGGAAGAGAAATCCAACCACATAAAAATCGGATAGTGCAAAATATTGAATGTTTTAAGTAAAGCGAGCATTATTTAAATTTTTGTTTATATATAATTAGGAAGTCTAAATTTTCTGATTACGTAAGTATAATCTTTTAATAACTTTGTTAGTCTTAACATTTTTTCTAACAACTCTGATTTGATATCAATTTTTATTAAAAAAACAAGATTAACTTGTATTGATTGAGTCTTGCTAAATTCTCTTCGAACTTATAATCTTATCTCTTTTTTATTGCACATAAAGGATTTATTCTGATTATAAGTTTCTTCAATATCGTTCCATGAAAACTAAATATATACTTCATAGAAAAAGAAAATATAATAATAATATTAATTTTAAGTTTTCCGTTTTAGGGATTTCCAATCCTGTTCGGAATATAGCAGTTCATGCTCCCTGCTGTTAAATTTAAAAGTTCGGGTCGCCCAATTTTAGCGAGTTTGGGAACTCGGATTTTTCCAGGTTTTCCTTCTTTTAACTTGCCTTAGTTCCATCTTAATCTTGTATATTGAACCATCCGGGTGGTAATACATTCTTTTCACCCTTACTTCTTCTTTTTTCTTCTTTTGTTGTTCTTTTATCCAATAGTTTCTTTATTTCTATTAGAATTTCTAACACTTCCGATAAAAATATCATACGCTTCCACAGCAGAAATATTTTTTTTATTTTGAATTATTTTCCTTGATTTCTTTGCTCTTTCTAGGCTTCGATTTCCATTTGTATAGCTCCAGTTTCGCTTTACTCTTTCTTAAAAGTTTACAATTTCTCTTCTACTTTTCTGAGTCTGTTATCCAGTTCAGTCTGTTTCTAAAGCTAATTTTAGGATTCGTTATCTGACTTTGTGAGATATTCCAAAAGGCGTTAAGATCTCTTTCCTAGGACATAAGTCTTGACTCAATTCCTTCTGCTAGGTCTAGCTTTGCCATCAGCATGTCATTGTCCTTCTTCAATCTCTTGGCCTCTTCCTGGAGGTTCAGTACCACTTTGATGAGCTACTCCATGTTCATCTGGCCAGAAGGGTTGAACTCTGATACTTCCTGGTGGAGAACAGACTTCATCTGTTTCCTCGGTTTCTCGCTTGAGGTTGAAGTTTCCATGTGTATATTCTTCAAGGTTGGCTTTCGTTCGTTTTGTTAGAGTCCAAGTCGTTAGTTCAGTGTTGGTTAAGGTTGTGATAGAGAAGATTGTTAAGATTATTAAGACTTGGTTTCTTGCTTCCTCCCTTCCTTCCTTTTTGGCTTAGGAAGAGGTGGTATAGAAGTCTGACTTGAAATTTTCAACCGTTTTTTTTATGAAAAAAGAAAATATTTATTAAAAAATTCTCACCTTCTTTGCTAGTAAACAATCCTTAGATTTCTCATTTAAAACCAGTTCACTATAGATTCGCTACTTCTACAGATTAAGCTTTTACTTCTTAGTTTCTCATTACGTATGTAGTAAGGTCGTTTCAAATTTTTTTTCCGATTATCTCGCTTTATTTGCAGCATTTTAAAAATGCCATGATCTGTTTTAAATCTACATTTTTTTTTAAAATTATTTTTATTAAATATGTAGTAATTCTATTACGTTGGAGTCATTAGTTGATTTACAGGTTTTATGTTACGCCGATTATTGCAAATTTAGCTCTATTTAATTTACTACTGGTACTTAATCTTGTATTTTTTTACTTATTACATCTATTTCTTTTCGTTTTTCCATTACTCACAAATCTTGGCATAATTCATCCATCTTTTTTCGAACTTCTCCTTGGAGATAAAACAAATTTTGTGTATATTTGCGTCCATATAGTTAAATTCGATTTATATTAGAATATTTACAACTCCTTTTACATTTCCTTAACAGTTCTTCTTATTTAGAAATTTTTAAGAGGTTTAATTCTTGTTCATTCTTCCGTGATAGGTTAATAATGCTATCATACATAGTTATTTTTTTCACGGTTATCTCTTCCTAAATCACTTTTCGATTTTTGGAAGTATTTCAGTTTAAATCCTCTCAAATGATGTTAGTATTTGCTTACCTACATTGAGTGGATGTAATTTGCTGGAGAATTTTGTTATTTTTTAGGTGGTTTTTTTATTTATATAGCATTTTAAACTAAAAGCCTCCAAAATAAAAGTATTAAAAAAAATAAAATCGTAACCTAGAATAACTGAAAAAACGTTTATGCTTAAGATTAACTTCTAATATGAAATAAAAATATTAAAGGTAGCAAAATAATTAATTGACTAATCAAAAAATAGTAATGAATATAAAAATTAATGATTTGACTAGCTAGTGATAGTTTTTAAAATAACAGCTTATTCATATTTAGTTATATGATTACGTTAATTAATGAAGAATGTATATTTCAAAAAGTAATTAAATAGGAATAAGAAAATAATGCTTAACTTTCTTTTTAAGTCTGAAAATTATTTTTTAAATGTAGTTTCAAAATAATTTCGTAGCGAATTACGATCTATAGTAGGTTTATATGCTAAAAAATTTTAATAGATAAATAAATAAGCTTCGGAAAGAACCTTTAATGGCTCAATATCTATGATAATTAAGTAGTTATATAAATAAAAAGAAAAAGCCTAATATTTACCTTAATTTATATAAATTATTGAAAATAACTAATTCCGTTAAAAGGATCATAAAAATAATAAATTTAAAATTTTTTATATTGGAAAATATTATCATTTAACAAAAATAAAACGCTGAAAAAAAAGGGTAAGAGACAAATTATCTAACATTATAAGCAAAAGTTAGATATATAATATATCTTCGTAAATAAATTAAATCTTATTTTAATTTTTATTAAAGTATTAGTATTACAGGATTCATATGAATCTTTCCATAATTGTAGTTTATGACTAAGCATTTTATAAAATAGCATAAAATCATGAATTTGATTCAATATTGACAGTTTCAAGTTAGTCTTCTTAAGCTTCTTCATCGAATTCTTTTATTATATCTAACAGATACTAATTCGTAAATTCTAATTAATTAATTTTAATAAGTACTATTTGGATAATAAAAAATAATTTTTATTTACTTATTTCAATAAGGTCAAATCTCCTTTTATGCTTCATTGTTTCGTGACCTTTATCTTGGCTCATTTTATATTTTTTTCAATATAATCAAATTTTCTAATTAATTTTCTTTTTTTTTTGCGCGATTCAGTCAACTCTTTGCAAATTAAATTAATTTCTTTGACTAATCTCTTTAATATATTTCTGATTTTAATGGAAAAATTAATTTATATATCTTAATTTTTAATAAATTCCTATGATCAAACACTTAATATTAAAATTAATTTAGTACTTATTTATATAATAAAAAAAATGTAAGGATTCAAAAGAGGTTTCTATACCACCTCCAAAAAGTTGGAGAGGAAACCTGAATCCAATCTTGGATAGTCTTCTTACCCTAACCTTTTACTTAATTCTAACAACCTGAAGAGGAACAGAAGCAAGCTCAGAAGACAACACTTGAGAAAACTCTAACCTCAGAAGAGAAGCCCAGAAAGCAATGAAGTCTGCTCTGCACCAGGAGGTCTCAAAGTTTAATCCTTCTGGCCAGATGAGCATGGAACAGTTCATCAAAGTGGTACTAAACCTCCAGGAAGAGGTTAGGAAACTGAGAAAGGACAATGAGAAACTGACGGAAAAACTCAACCTAGCGGAAGTAATAGAATCCAGACTTATGTCCTAAGAAAGAAAACTAATCGCTTTCTTAAACATATCTTAAGACTAGAGTAGCTAATCCTAAAATTAGCTTCAGAAACAATCTGATATGAGTATCAGACTTGAAATACTAGAAAAGAAATTAGATGAACAAAGGGGAGATCCAATGATGATTGAAGAGACTAATAGGAAGACTAAGGTTAAACTCCAAAAAGTAGTGAAGAAATGTTATTACTGCAATTCGACAGAACACTTATGAAGAGGCTGCAAGGAATTCCAAAATTTCAAGACGTAGTACTGGAATAAATAAAGAACCATACAAGCACAGTAGAGGAAGAAAAAACAAATGTAGTAGAGACAAATAAGAGAAAGATTATACTAAATGAATAAGGATACATTTACAAGAGAAAATTTAATTAGAAATAAGGCTAGATCCGGAAATGACAAGAGTAATGGGAGGAGAGAGGAGTAGAGACATCTAAAATTTATTTTTAACACTGGAGCAATCTGGTGTCCAGCATGAAGAGGTGAAAATCCTCGAAAATTGCTAAACTTAATTTATCCTATTATTATTTAGTACTTATTTTCTTCTTATAATATAAATACTCATAATTGAAATAAAAAACCGCAAATTATTTTTTCTCGAAAAATATTTTGTTAAATTATAGTGTCTCAATCTTATTAAAATATTCCTTTAACTTTTTGCAGATGAAATTTTCTCTCTCATAGAGTTGAATCAAGCATGCGATTAATTTCAAGAAAAGCCTTTTTAATAACACTTTCAACATTTATTGAGTCATGTTATATAGATTTTAATTAGCTAGCTTTCAAGTACATTATGGCTATGAATTTCTTTAAATTTTATTATAAAATGAAATGGTGGGGCAATCATTTCCTAGATCAATAATAGGTTCTCTTTTATTAATAACTGCAAAAAGGATTTCAATACTATGAATTAGTTTGATAACTATCAGATCTTTATAATACCGTTCTGCAGAATTCCTAGCACATCACCAGTTTAAAATTTATGATAAAATGTAAGGGAAAAATGTGCCTTTATTTCTATAATGAAACCACATAAAAAATTTAAAAGAATGAAAACAGTTCAAATATATGCTGAGTAATTTGGTAATATTATGCAATTCCTAGAAATTACTTACGCAAAATTGAACTAATAATATAGATGATAAATTATTAGTATATATAAACTTTGAATTTAAATATATAATTTTTAGAAGGATCTTTAAGATTGCCATTATCTTATTGATAATCACTATCTGTATGTTTGGAGGGTACGAGACATTTTAGTGCGTCTTTAAATATATATACTATTTAATATATGGAATTGACTATTGTAAAAGATAGAATTTATGAATTAAGGTTTCTTATATTATATGATAAGGATAGATAAACTCACTTTCAAGTCCTTAATAGGAGTACTTAGATTTATAAAGGGAGATGTTTCACAAGAAGTTAATGTCAAGGAAATTTTAATTATTGAAAAGTTAATTATAAAAGGAAATAGTAAAAGAGGAAAAGAAAATAGAAGTAATTGAAAATGATGAAATCAAGAAAATGTTTAGAGTGGATTTGGTAACATTTACTAATGTCTATAATTGAAGGAGGCATTTATTGCAATTAAAAACTTAAAATATACTTTTAATTTAAACTTTATATTTTAATTGTAAAAGCAATATAGAATAATTATAATTTTAGTTAAACATTTAGAAAAAATGTGAATATAATTATCATATTAAATTAAAATTAAATAAAATAATTATATTTTCATGTAAAAAATTATTTTTAAATTTTATTGAATTAATAGAGGTCTGAAAATGTTAATTTTTTTTTTAAAATAGAGATTTTCTTAGATATAAAACTGGCATTTATCCTTGTGTACTAAAGGACCTACAATTTTTCATTTCTTCTTTAATATTTGTTGAAAAAAAATTTATTTTTAAATCATCTTTTTGCACTTCTATTTAAAAATTTTCTTATTTAAATACTGGAGTTCCATCTAACAATAGCTTAAAAGTATAAATCTGATTTTATTCAATTTCAACAGGCTTGCTAAAAAGTATCTAGTATATTTTTGGCTTTTAAATCTCATTTTTTATTTATATTTATTTTTCTAGGCTAAAAATCTCATTATATTTTGCACTATTACCCTTTAATATTTTGCATTCTTTTACTACAACAGTCCCATTGATTTTTCACGGAACAAATTATCCAAAGCCACATAATTAGCAATCCTTATTACTCTTAAAACTAATGAAATCGTAATTTTCAGGATAATTTTATTTACTGAGATTCCTTTAGTTACTTTATCTTCTTATTGTAATTTCATAACTAGGAAATTTATTTATTTCTATTTACATATTAAAAGATTCTCTAATCTAATTAAAAATATATTATATATCTCAGTCCTCTTATTAATTGTTAAATATTTCGTATTAAATTTAGTTTTAATCTCCTGCTTCATTTTATAAAATATTTGTCACTTCTATTAATTTATTTACTTCTAACTACTATTATTCTTTATTAAATTCATTTAAAATTTCAAGTTTCTCTTTTAATTTTTGTATTTCGTTATTAATATTTTCCTTTTCATTTTATAACTACTCTTATAATTAATTTAAACTATTACTAAAGGCTTTTTCAATTACCTCTATAAATTACTATTTTCTCTTACATAAAGTTTAATAAACCTCGTTATAAACTTAATCAAGTTATTGCTTAACATCCTCTGCATTCACTAGGAGTTACTTCTAATTTTAAATTATTATCTAAACTTATTAGTTCATTTGGCTTAAATTTGGTTGCATTTCTTAAATAATTTTAGTTACTTCTTTTAAGTTATGATTCTAATGTTCATTTACCATGCAATTAAAGCAAATCTATTACTTATCATCTTTACAGTAGAACTTCTTTTTATTGTTATGTTACTTGCAAATGGAATACTTAGGCTTTTTAGGATTTTGAAGTAGTTATAGCACTAAGAAGTTATTAGGTAATTAAATAGGATTTATCTAAAATTCCTGTTTATCCAAAGGACAAATTATTCTATTTTCGTGATTAAAGAGATAAAGTAAGCATTCCAAGCATAAAGTATGACCACATGATAGAGATTTAGGCATTCTATTCTATTCATTGAATTCATTAAGACAAATTTAGCACTCTAAATTCGACATTTATTATATAAACAAAAAACCAATAATTTAATTATATTTATGATATAATATTCTCTCTTCCTCATATGCTAACATAATTTAGGATATTTACAAAATAATTTATTTTAGAATTAACTTATCTTTTAATTTAAGAAAAGAAAAATTAATTTATTTAAAATAATTGCTTTACTTTAGTATGTATGGCTTTTTTATTAATTTTATTAGATTATAATTATGTGATATAGTGATTTTATTAAATTTTTATAGTTTTTGCTAGTGTAATTTTTTAGAATCATTTAAATTGAATCTAATCTGTCTGGTATCTGCATTTTTTTATTTGCTATTTTATTGTTCAAATTATTATTCTTCTTTACTTTACTTTTCTTAAATTAAATTTAAATTGTTTGGCAGTGACAATCAAACCCAACGCTTAAAAGAAGTTTGAAAGTTGGAATTTTCTTGCTTGAATTTGAGCATAATACCCTTGAATTTTGTTCCTCTTATCTTTCTTCTCACACCTTATTTAGTTCTTGCTCCAATTCCAAATTTTTCAGGCTCGAGATTCGATTTTTTCTGTAAACTTCCCCCAATTTCTCTACATCATACTTTCCCTTCTCCTTATTTATATTTGAACTTGTCCCTTCCAGTCTTTCTCCTTGATTTTCTGGAAAGCTGCTCATTGTCTTCGTAGGTGTCATTAGCTCTTGCAATAATAACACAGTTTTCTCACCTTGGGTTCTTGTTGCATTTCCAATTTAGATGTCTTTTCTATTTCCATCCTATCGAAATTTAGATTCTAATCCAGTGGATTCTGCTGGCTTTGGAGATTTCTTTTACTTTTCTTAACCAAATGATAAATTTATATTCACTATCTATCAGCAATAATTTCATAGATTTAAATAGGAAAACTTTACTAAAAATATTATTATAGTGTAATGTCAAAGGAAGAGTGATGAGTTGCTTTTTTTGGACTGTCCACTAAATAATGAATTTTTATATCTCCAACAAATTTTAGAGTCAAATAAAAAGTTTAATACTAATAAAGTGTTAAAATCTAAATTTTATTATCATAATAGCATCGAAAAACTGAGTAAAATTAGATTCCAGACTTAAATTAATAGAAGAAAACCTGTAGAAGCCTTCTTAAGGAATTCCAATGGAAATAGAGAAACAAGAAAAGATATTTCCTAGAGCAAGGAAAAGATGTTACATTTGCAACAGCACTTAACATCTATGGCGAAGATGTCCCCAATAGAAAAGAATAAGAATGAATATTTGGAGTAATATTAACTATTAGCAACTGAAATGGCGAGCGACGGAATTCTTCCCATCGGGAAATGGGAAAATCTGGAAAAAAAAACAAATTCTTAACTCAGACTATTAAAAAGAGAGAAGTCCAGGAAAAAGAGCACAAGGAACGAACATGCAGGAAAGGAGATTTTATACATTTAAAACTTCAATTAAGCCGGAAGGCGAACAGTTAATTTAATGATTTAATTAATCATAATAGCACTAATTTTTTAGTAACAAGAAAAAATAATGATAATGCTAACACATGAGCATTTAAAAACATTATATTGTAAAATATATATAAAATGGCTTCTAAGAAATAACAGAACTTTGAGCAAAACATTTAAACAGGAAAATTCTCTAAAAAATAAAAAAGCGAAATAATTACAATGAGTGAAAGTGAGAAATATGATTGATATGACGAACATTAACCACTTGGAAATCCAGAATTAAAAAAACTTCCGACACAAACTCAAATAGAAATATTATCTAAATCATTAAAAGAGTCTATGTTTAAAAATAGATACCTCACTGATAAAGTAGAAAAATTAGAAAGATTAATAACGTCTTTACTTGAGAAACAATATTAATAATCATAAGAAATAGAAAACAAACTGGAACTAAGAATTCTTTAAATTTAATAATAAATTCAGGTAACGCCATTTTCGTTTTAATAGAATTAATCAGATCCTATGGAAATAGAAAATGAAGCCTCAAATTAAAATAAGCAGTAAACGTTTATTTAAAATAAGTAGTAAATTTAAATTAAATAAGTGTTACAGGAATAATAGTTTAAAAGAAGAATAAAATGCTACATGTGCAATAAATAACGCCAATGAAAATACTGCTACTAACTAAGCGAAATTTAAAGAAAGAATAAATAAGATATTTTTAGAAAACTATTTAGGATATATCCAATATAAAGCGGAAAAATTTATAGAAAAAATTCTTTAATTCAAATCTTAATCCTTGGATAAATAATTAGGAACGCTAAGTGCAAGACCAAAACTATTCCAAATATTAAAGGATGGTGCACTAATGAAGTGCTACACCGCCTAACTAAGCCTAGTAGGAATTCAAGACAAACTAATAGAGACAAGCTGATAGAATAGGTCAGATGGTTGACTACTAAGGTTTTAACAAAGCTTTTTAATTTTTTTATTGTAATATCTTTCTTAAATAAATACAGTAAGATATAAAGACTAAATAAAGAATCAACCAAAAAAGTTACAAAAATTTTTGAAAAGAAATCTTTTATTAATACATTCTTTCCAGCAGAAAAAGGATCAGGTCCAAAGAGTCTCAAAATGAAAAACAGGTTGAAATAATGGTAAATACGAGGTTTATGAATGAAATTTCAAAATAACTAGTCTCAAACTCCTTACTTTAAAAAGTAAAAAATGGTTTAAAAATCTTCCTGTGAGCTTTTTTATTATTCTTTAATTTTATTTAGAAGAATCAAGAAAAAAAAACAATGTACATTTACTGTTTTCAATTTTATGAACTTTTAATACTTCCACTGAGAATGTATCTTATAACATAAATTCTAAAATATTTACAAAAAAAGATTCTAATTTTTCCCATTTTATTGTTAAGATTGAAAAAAACATTTAGTTTATATTTTGATTGTAGTTTCTGTAAACTATTTATGTTTAAACTTAAACTTTTGAAAGATAAAAATCTTATATGTATTATTATATTCTAAGTCACGAAATCTTACTATTTTGGTATTTTTTTCTTTATTTATTTCTTACTAATTATTATTTATTAGCTATTTATTTGCTCTTTAGTTCATAAAACTTTTACTCTATTTTTTTAATTTTAACTCTTTTATATGGACCTATTTAAAAATGAATCTCCAGATTTATGTTTATTATTAAGGCTTTTGCTCATTCTTAATAATTATTCATTCTATTCTTTATTAAATATTTTTACTAAGAGCCATTTTAAAATCGTTATTTTATATCTAAAAATAAAAAGTAGTAAAATAAATTTCTTGCTATAAATAATTAAATAATCATTATGATAGATATAATCTATCTTCCTCGAGAAATAAAATTAACTTTTGGCTAAACAGTTTATCATTTTCTAAGTTATATCACTTAATAAAAGTTTTAAAAATAAAACCTCTTTTTTGTCGCTAATAACGAAATAAATCAAAAATTTATCTTAAAGCTTTACATTTGTACTAAATCATTTTTAATTAAATTTCATTCATTAAACTTAAATTCAGTTTATAAAACTCACTAAACTTGTATTTAAACTTTTTAATTAACTCCAATTTATAATTGTAATTATTTTCAGTATTTTTTTCATAAAGTTTAATTTAAAATGTTCGTTTATCTGTTTTAAACGCTATAAAATTAAAAAAAAATTTAAGATTTTAACTGCTATAAATAAAATTATTTTTACAGAAACTATTTTTTTTAATTAGAAAATATTTATTTTTTTAGATTCAATTTTTTCTCTAATTCTTTTTTAGATAAGGTTTTTTTCTTAAATTGAAAATAATTATTTCTCATTTATTTGCTAATGAAATGTTTAACCTAAATTTTTTTAATTGTTTAACTTAATTACTATTTTAATATTTTTCTTATTTTTGCTTAATGTGATATCTATCATTTATATTGAAAAATAATTTTTTTTCTAGAGTTCCTTTAATTTATCTTTAATTCAACTACTTTATTTTCTTGGAATTTTTTCTTTTTACTTTCTTTTAAGTCTTTTTAAGGTATTCTCGAGCTTTAGATTTATGTTATTTAATTGCAAAATATTCAAAAGTATTTTTTTATTCATTTGTTTTTTTTTCAGTTTCAAATATTGATTATCTTTATATTTTCATAATCTTATTTAAAATAATTAAAAAATAATTTTTAATTTTTTTTCAAAAATATTCATCTTTTTTTCTAAATTTTTATTTTATTTTTCTTATAATTAGTAATGGCTTTTTCTAGTTTATTTATTATTTATAAATTTTTTATGACAATCTTTGCACTTTTTGTTAAAATCAAAGATTCTAAAAGTTTAGTTTTTTCTTTTATCATTATTTATAAAATCATTTTAACTTTTATTTTTTAGATAATTTATTTTACTTTTAATTTTTCTTTTTTTAGTATCTCGCGTGAAATTTTTTAATTTATTAAAACAGAGCTTAATCATAACTGTAATTATGATTTCTTATTGATTCATATTTATTTTTTTATTTGTTAAATTTTGATTTATATTTAGTAATTTTTTTCTATTAATATTCTCTTCTTCGCTTAGAATTATATTAATTTTTTGGTTATTTTGGAACTTTTGACTATTTTTTTCATTTGCATTAAAGCAAGATTGTTTACGATTTTTTTGATTTTTAAATTAAACTTGTGAGTGAAATTTTTTTAATTTATATTTTTTTCAAGTTTTCTGCAATTTAAAGCAACAGGTCTCTACTTTTTCCTTTGTAGTAAAAAAAATGTGCTAACCTTCACTTAGATTGTATATTTTAATTAGTAAAGAAACTACTTTCTTTCTTTATTTTTTGATATTATCTAGATTTGTACTTAGCTTTATCTTTGTCAAATAAATCTATCTTATCTCTTTTTCTATAGCGAAATGTTTATGTATATTTTTTGTTTGGTAGTTATATCAAATTATTCAACACATCTTTATATGCGAACTCTCATGTAAATTTAATCATTTCTCAATGCTTTATAGAATTTATATTTTGTTTAAGAAATTTGAAAAAACACTTTTAATATTCCATATATTTTCTCATCCCAATTATCTTAAAGTTCAAATCTGTATCATTCGAATAAATTTAATTTATTATTTTTCTTTACATCTTTTTTCATGAATTATTATTCATATACCTAAGTAAAAAAAATTAAGTTTAGTTGGTTTGAGTAAATTAGTAAAGGAACTTTATGATATTATTTATCTGATAAGTTTAAAATTTCTTTAAATAAGACACTTATTGCTTTTTCATTTAATTTTAAATATTTTTTGTAAAAGATTCAAATTGATTAATGAGACTTTTAGTTTAATACAAATAATGTTTAAGCTGAACTGAAAAGATAACCGCCTTTTTATAGTCACATACTACCCTTTTAACTTTAATTTATATCCATCCATTTATTACAAAACGGATACTCCCGCTTTATAATCACAATCCTAAGATCGCTCATTATAATATGTTGCCTTAGTTCATCTTGCTTTTAAGTCTACTTGCTCACGTACAATCTTACTCCTCCTTTCTCTTACCAAGAGCGAAAGAAGTTTAAAGTAACTTCCTCTTCCTTGAAAAATCTGATTAGGACTCTTAGCCATCTATTTAACCAGTTTATTATAATGACTTTAAAGCTTCCTAAAATAAAGAAGAGGAAGTTAATTCTCAAACCATTGATTATTATGACTAAGGAACTCTTAGTTCCCATCAAGATTACGATGGACAAGTATAAGCAGTAAAAAATGCAGAAAACCTAGGATATTATGGACTTGAATATTAAAAAGAGGAGTTTCCTAATTCTTTCTTTTATTCTTGGTATGCTAATTTACTTGGGGAGTAAGATAGTGATAGTCTAGACTTCTCAGGCACTAATGATTTGTACTCAGATGATGAATAATTAGGTTATGAATGAAATTACTATGATTATCATTCTTAAGAGAAAAAGCTAAATAATTAGGATGCTATAGGAATAAATAAGTATTCAGAAGGAGAAGAACCAACTTAGTATTAAGTTGCTGATGGTTATTATGACGAGAAAAAGAAATCTGAAATAGGGAACGAATATGGATCAAATTACTTCTACGAACCTTAAATACAAGAATTCCTATAAAAGACTAGAAAACATTAAATAGGAGAATAACTTACCAAAAATGGAGAAAGAAGTTTGAAAAGTAAGAAAAATAGAAATACAAAACGACCATCTTAGGAGTGAAAATTGGTCCTAGATCAGTGATACACTATATTTTTTATTAATTTCCTTTTTTGTTTTAAAAATCTAGATAAAGAAAAAATAAATAAGGATGATTAGCATAAAATTTGAATTTAGGGATAATTTATATAAAAGTTTAATTATATAAATTTGAAATTTTTTAGTTTATTATTAAATCTTTTTAATAACTTTTAATTAGGTATTTAGAAAATTTTATCTTTAAATAATCTCTAAAGATCTAATTTAAGATACTAAAATGATTCATTTTATTAATTATATTATTTAAATTTCATTTAACTTCTTTAAAAAAATTAAGATTTAGCAACCTTATTCATTTGACTAATTTTATAAACAAATGTGATATATCATTATTAATTTAAGACTTAACTTTAATAATGACTTTACTTGTTCAGTATTCAAGATCTTAAATATTTGATTGATTTATCAAAAACACCCTAAATAACTACTTTAATCCCTAAATTATTTTTCTTAATTATAAAAAGCTTAAGAGCAACCAAATTACTATAGCACCCCTATATTTTTAAATCAAAAGCTATTTATTTTAGTTATATATAATTACGAAATCAAGCAAAGTTAATATATTAAAGCTATAAAGAATATGCAATTAGCTCCAACGTTTGATAGAAATCAAGCTTACATTCTGCTTTTTATAGACTTAATAGTTTCTCTACTGAACTTAAGTTTACTCCTATATATAAATACTTGATTATCATAAACCCACACTCTTAACTTTATACTAGACTATCTTCAGCTTTCATATCTTTGAAATCTCTTTCACTTTCTGATTTTATCTCACCATCACAAATTTTTAGATTTTTACTTCTAAATATTTATCTAAACTTGCTCAGAACTAGACGTTAAACTTGTTTCTCTAATGAACATATCCAGGTACTATTAGCAGTATACTACTAAAATTGCAACTATTTGCTTTAATGATGTCGAATATGCTTAGAGTATTGATTATATCAAAGTATTTTTAAGGAAATAAGTTAGCTTAAAGGGAAGTAGAAAGGATTCAAGGCTAATTATTCAGAATTAGACGTTTGAAGTGGACTATTAAAATGCTGATGTGAAGAAAGATTTAGATGATAGATATATGACAAGCCATGCTTACTATACTCAAATCTATAAGATATTATTTCATATGGTAGTATGGCTTAAGATTTAAATTTGTAAGAAGCAAATAGAAAATGGAAATAATGGTAAGGCTACATGATAGGATAAACAAGAGTTAAAATATAAATGATAAAATTAAGAAGAAAGCTCAAGATGAAGATCAATAAAGATCAATAAAGATCAGAAAATTATAGAAACAAAAAAGATTAATAATAGAGTTATAAATTGGAACTATACGAAAGAAACTTTAGCGAAGAAGACCATTAATATAAACAAAGCTACATGATAGGATAAGCAAGAGTTAATTCATCAAGTTTTCTCATTATATTTTGATCTTATACTTATTTAATTTTAGATGATTTAAGAAAAAAATTATAAAAATAATCTCGTTAAGATTGGAGGCTTTATAGCTTAGAAAAATCTAGATAAAAGTTAAATGGCAAAAGAATAAAAGTCATATAAGTCTTATAATAAAACTAAGTTTATTATATAAACATTGGTTACCTCATTTTTATTAACTGCCATTATCCTATAAATTTATCTCTGACTTTTGTTTCTTATCTGTAAATGTAGCCTATTCTGTAAATTTATTCATAGTTCACTATCCTTCATATTTAATTCCATTCTTGTTTATATAAATACCTTAACCATGTCTTTTACCTAAGTAAAATTCTCCCTCATATTTGCTTCCATCTTTGTAGAAGTAAACTCCTTTACCTTAAAATTTATCCTCGATTCATTAGCCTTCGTATTTATCTCCACTTTTACTTTTATATATTCCATATCCATGTTTATGATCTTTAAAAAATTCGCCTTCGTAAACTCCACCCTCTGCATAATGTAATATTCCTTTTCCGTATATTTGGTTTCAAGCCCATTGCCCTTCATACTAAGCTCCATTAATATATTTAAATACTCCATACCCTTATTTTAAACCCTTAGAAAATTCTCCTTCATATATTCTTCCGTCTGCGTAATTGAATACTCCTTTTCCTTATTCCTAGTCTTAATCTCAATTTCCTTCATATTTATCTCCATTTTTGTGCTTATAGATTCCATATCCATGTCTTTTATTCCTAAGAAACTCACCCTCATAGATTGCTCCGTCAAAATAATGAATGACTCCTTTTCCCTACATTTTATCATCTAACCATTATCCTTCATATTTATTCCCCTTTACATTGGTATAAGCTCCACTTCCCTTTCTTTAATCTTTCTTAAACTCACCCTTATAAATACTACCATCAGCATAGTAAAGATTACCTTGGCCTTATTTTTAATCTTCTATTCACTGTCCTTCATACTTATCTCCATTTCTATACTTACAAATTCCGTATCCATGTTTCTTACCTTCAAAAAAATCGCCTTAGTATTCATCTTCTTCTACTAGATTTTATTCTTAACTATCCCGATTCTAATTATATCTGCTTGCATGGGAAAGTTCTTTCTTTTAAACCTTTCAAGATTCGTTTTAATACTCATAACCCTTACTGTTCTATCATATAGTTTGCTTTTAACTGCTATAAGGAAAGTTTAATGCAATTTTGAAAGGGTTTGACTCATTAAACGGACAATCTTTACCTGTTGTCTCAATCTCAATGTAAAAAGGCATTCCAGGTTGCTTAATACTATAATTTGGTGGTAATATGACATGATCTGTAAATTACTCACTCGAACTATCGAAGCCATCTACTTCTGATTATTCCTTTGAATATAATATATCATAATGACCTTCTTTTAGAATGTAAATTAAGGGAAATTTCCCTCAAATTTATAGCTACTTTGATTGTGACCAATTTTCTTACTGATTCTAATCTAACATCACGATCTCAACTTTTATTCTCAGAACAAACTAAAGTCAATAAATACAAACACCCTCTACTTCTCTTTGCATAGTTAAGGTGTTTTTTATTAAATCTTCGTAAGAAACTTGGCATAAACTTTCGAAGTAATCTCTATGAGCTTCTAGATAATTAGCTACAAAGCAGCGCATTTATCATATCAAAGCTTCATCTTGGTTGTCTTTATTGTCATGAACTTCTTCAAATAAGAACTATAAAATCTGCTTCTGGCTATTCTAACTTTTTTACTACTACAACTCGTGCAAAAATCTTAGAAAAATTTACCTCAAATCGGAATGACTACTGTTTATTGTGTTAGGCCTTATTTAATAATACCCTTGACTACTCTCAAGTTTGCTTATGAAGTCTTGTAAATGTTAATCTGGAGTTGTTATCCTTAGTAAATGTTCCAAGTAGGCAAATCCTACTGCTCTAAAGAAAGAATTTCCATCATCTTTTACGCTTCTAATAGAGTCATAAATGGCCAACAAACCTTATCAATCCTTCTAAAACCCTGACTTATGCTTTTTCTCATTTATGAATTTTAAAAGAGAACTTCGGGGATAAATCAGTTTGCATTATGATTGCTCTGAACACTCTGAAGGAGTTGCAGGAATATCTTTTTCAACTTAAAACTCAAGTTGTTCAACGTTTTAATTCTTTAAAGTAATATCCTATCTGCTACTTTCACTTTAATCCATGTCTATATCTTCAATTTCTTAATTCAATTGATTGGTGCTTACAATTTTTAAACTCCTATTCGGTATTTAAATCTCCATTTTCTATTTTTAGACTTACTATTCCTTTAATTTTTACTACTTTTAATGCTTTATATTTTCTATTTAAACTTCGTTCTTTTATTATAGTTCTTCTATTTCATTTTTTAGTACGTCATTCTCGTTTTGCAGGTTTGTTAATAGACTAGTAAGCTTGTTAACTTAATTTCCCATTTCTTTTATAAAGTCGATTGTGTCCTATACTTAAATTCTTCCCGATTAAACGTTTTCTAAGGATTTTTAAGTTTCCTATTATTCCTCTGCTTTCAATTTTTGATCTTATAGCTTACTACTCTTCAATAAAATGCTTTCTCTATTAGCTTTACTGAAGTAAAGATGCTCTATCTATTCTAATTATTATTTCCAGACCTTTTTTTCAATCTCAAGTTTTTAAATCAAATCCTTAATCATTTAGAATTATACTTTCTCCTCCTAATTTTATCGTTATAACTGTTCATTTAAGTAACTCACTTGCTATAACTTAGATTAAGACTCCTCTAAACTGCTTTTTAACTACTGAATCTGATCTTTTAGTTATTTCTCCTCTTTCATTTACTCTTACATTCTCTGAACTTCTTCACTCTATTTGAAAAACTTCATCAGTATCTCATTATTTTCTTATGCTAGAGTTTAATTTTAATCTACCACTTAGTTCAAATAAGCTTCTCTTTCTTAAATTAATTTAGACTCTTCTTAATATAAATTTGAACTCTATTTAAGTATATTTTCCATTTTTTAAAACTGTATTTCCTTAATTTGAATATCAAATGCCTAGTTCTATATAATATTTTCGAATTTCTCTCTTTCTATTTTTAGATCTTGAAGAGTTTAGTCCATTCTATCCATTTACTATTACATTTCACTAACCTTTTCTTGTAAAATCCTCTTTTCATTTTCCAAGCTTTCGTTTTATATTCTCAACTGAGATATTTCTTTATCATAATGCTAATTTAGCTAGTTCTCTTTGCTTCTAGCAGATAATATTTCTTCTTCCTATATTTGGAGTAAGAAGTCATCTATTTACTTCTGCAGTTCTTGATTTAGACTTTTCGATTCTTATTGATTAACTATAATTTATTATTGATACTAATCCACTTTTTTACTTAGCTCTTATTTTTCTTTCAAAGCTTATATAAGCTCCTCTCTCTACATTTAAACACTTTTAATGAGCTCTTTGTATTATTTTTTTTCGTTCTCCAACGTGGCTGTTAACTATGTCATCTACATTTTCAAACTCTTATTTTCTTACTTCTATATTTAGCTTTTAATACTTACTAGGTGTTCAATGCATTAGCCTAAAAATTTTTCACTTGCTTCCAGTTTTTCTATATAAGATATCTAGAAGTTTGAAGATTCTCTTCTCATATTCATTTCTTGGATATTCTCCTCAAGCTAATTCCTATATTACTACTACTTATTTTTAACTATCTCTACCTATTCTAAAGCATAGGTATACTAGTTTTCTGCATCTTTCCTTAACTCGATTTCGTTTTGTAAATCCTCATCTAGTTCTTCAATAAAATCCCTTAAGCTTCTGATTTCGATATTCTTTTTGTTGATTTCGTTGATTCAAATCTATTCTTTTTCATGCTGATTGATGTTTATATTCTTAAGCATTTTTTTTTGAATTTCTTGTAGTTTGCTTTTTAAAATATCGTTTTCTTCTGATACTTAATTTAAGGTATTTCAGTACTCTTAAGGAATTTGCAAATCAGCCGACTGCTACATTAATTAGATCTCTTGAAGAGAAATTTTCTACTTTTCTAGAACACAATTTGAACACTACCGTCTTACTTGAATCGCTTAATCAAGTGCATTTATTACTTACTCACTCGTAGGTCTTTCTTCTTACTTAAGCTTAAAGCAGCTGTCAATTATATCTTGCAAATCTGCTTCCTAGTCATGCAAATTCTTAGGGGGCTTTCCACTTTTTAGCATCTGATAGACTTATAATTATGAGATACATTCTCAGTAAGGGTAGCTTCCGTTCAACGCACTAAATATAATACAACCGAGTGACCAAATATCACTCTTCTTTGTCAGCTATTAATTGTTAATTGATTCAGGTGACATAAAGTTTATAGTATCAATTAGCTTATTTTAAGCCTAGGGGATTGAAAACATTTAGGCAGTAAAATTTATTTAATGAGTTAACCCAAGCCCTGCTAGCTTAGCAACTCCTTCCTAACTTATCATTATATTCTCAAGATTAAGATTAAGATGCAAAATCTAGCAAGCATGGAGGAAATGCAGTCCTTCTGCCACTTACTTAAGGTATCGTAAAATAGTTATCAAACTCATCTAGGAAAGAGGTCAAGTTTCGTTTACTATCACTCTTGCTAAATCAATTGGACAGTTTTCAAAAATAAAAGCCACTTGACTTTCATCAATAACAATCCCATATAGACAAACAATATTCTTATAACTCCTCACTTAACTCAACAAATCCACCTCATTCATTACATTACTAACTCACTCTTCAGGTTTATTCCCTTTATAGCTCTTCAACTTCTTTATCACAAGTTTAGAAGGCAAATCTTATAGCTCCTCCTTGATAGAACATAAGAAAGCTTCCTCTTTATTTCCTGATTCTATAATACTTTACCTATAAACCACTATCTACTTAAAAGTGAGTACTCTCACACCCCTCTTTTCTATTTAATCTAGCTGTTCTAGCACTTCCTCACTTTAAAAAAGTTAGATTATATCCTAACTCTATAAATAATTCATTTTAACTTATATCTTTAAAAAAATGCCTTTGACTTATATCCTACTGTCTTTACCTTTAACCTATTTGAATAATAGCCTCTATTTTATTAAGATACATCCTACTTAGAGTTGCTCATTTGCTCTCTTAGTAGAATGAATGATGAGATAATAGCTTTTCTTAATTCAATAATCAGTCTTCCATTCACTGAAGTTCAAAACCTAAGATTTTTCTTCTTGTCAGATCTCTTTTACTTGATGAGATGCAGAGTGTTCGCACCTTAGGGTTGAATATATTTTTAATTGGCTATATTAACTAAATCTGTTCTAACACTAAAGCTTTCTCATTTCGTATCTAGATCTTTAAAGATTCCAACATTCTCTAAGTAATTAATAGTAAAGCTAAGTGAGAAGGTTAGTAAAGAAAGATAAAGGAGTTAGTAGTAAAAACGGATCGATAAGTTAAATCACCTAATGAGCTAGTTAAAACGAAGAGAACTAAAGAAACCTTTTAATTTTAGGAAAACATTATGAAGAGAAGGAGCTGGAAGAGAAGTATTACTTAGGGTGTATAAGAAACTAAGCCACTTATAAAATTGGAATAGTAGGACTATAATATATGGGACTTTGGATGGGTAAGTATTCTGCCAATAATGAGTAAATTAGTTAATACGTTGGATATTAAATAAACGTAAATAAATAGTACTAACCAAATTTTAGATTAAGGTAAATAAAAAATCCAGGACTGATTTAATAGCGCATTAATTATGAATCATTTTAAAAATCATATTAAACTAGAGAGAAAGTAGGTCCAATACTAAGAGAAATTATTCTAAATCTTAAATGAAAATAGCTTTTATATAATATATCTTATCTAAGCTTATTTTTAACTAAAAAATATGATATATTATTGTTTTTATTCTGCTTCCTTAACTTTAAACTATCTTTATTAGAAAAAACTTTTAATCATTTTTGTTGCTTTTATATACCTTTGATAACTTTAAATAAAAAAAGAAATTAATAAAAAATATAATGTATCACTGATCTAGGACCAATTTTCACTCCTAAGATGGTCGTTTTGTATTTCTATTTTTCTTACTTTTCAAACTTCTTTCTCCATTTTTGGTAAGTTATTCTCCTATTTAATGTTTTCTAGTCTTTTATAGGAATTCTTGTATTTAAGGTTCGTAGAAGTAATTTGATCCATATTCGTTCCCTATTTCAGATTTCTTTTTCTCGTCATAATAACCATCAGCACCTTAATACTAAGTTGGTTCTTCTCCTTCTGAATACTTATTTATTCCTATAGCATCCTAATTATTTAGCTTTTGCTCTTAAGAATGATAATCATAGTAATTTCATTCATAACCTAATTATTCATCATCTGAGTACAAATCATTAGTGCCTGAGAAGTCTAGACTATCACTATCTTACTCCCCAAGTAAATTAGCATACCAAGAATAAAAGAAAGAATTAGGAAACTCCTCTTTTTAATATTCAAATCCATAATATCCTAGGTTTTCTGCATTTTTTACTGCTTATACTTGTCCATCGTAATCTTGATGGGAACTAAGAGTTCCTTAGTCATAATAATCAATGGTTTGAGAATTAACTTCCTCTTCTTTATTTTAGGAAGCTTTAAAGTCGTTATAATAAACTGGTTAAATAGATGGCTAAGAGTCCTAATCAGATTTTTCAAGGAAGAGGAAGTTACTTTAAACTTGTTTCGCTCTTGGTAAGAGAAAGGAGGAGTAAGATTGTACGTGAGCAAGTAGACTTAAAAGCAAGATGAACTAAGGCAACATATTATAATGAACGATCTTAGGATTGTGATTATAAAGCGGGAGTATCCGTTTTGTAATAAATGGATGGATATAAATTAAAGTTAAAAGGGTAGTATGTGACTATAAAAAGGCGGTTATCTTTTCAGTTTAATTAAATAGTTAACTAAAGCTAACTAAACTAATTAAAGTTTAAAAATTAAAGCTTTAGAAGAGTATTTAAGGAAATTAAAAATAATTTATTAGTTATGAACTAACAAAGGTTCTTTGGCTTAAGATATAATCATTTTATTAAAAATTGCCTCACCGAGAATCGAACTCGGATTGCTGGATTTAAAGTCCAAAGTGCTAACCGTTACACCATGAGGCATCTTCATACTTTCTCTTAATAATCCCTTAAATATCTTAATTTATCGCTTCATTTTAAAGGAAAAAACTCTAGACTTAGTATCTTTTTATCTTGCTTATTATAGATTAATTACTAGACTAGAAGCATATAAAGATACTTATTTATAGTATAAACTAAAAGGGATTTTAGACAAATTTATACAAATAAAATCTTATTTAAATATCGAAGTGAGGTGGCATTCTGGGCTAAATAATCCTAGACATAAACAACCAATCTACAACTATAAATTAAAAAGAGCATAAAGACAACTCGCATAGGCCTAATTTGATACTTGCTAATAAATATCTAAATAATCATATAAATTAGGTTTTTCATTTTAAAGCTTTAATTTTATCATTTAAGATTAGTAATTCAAAAAACCTTCAATCAATTAAATGGAAATAGTTCTCATTTTCTACTCTCTTGTAAAGCCTTCTCAAACTTTTCCTTTCCAAATACTTCTTGAATTTCTTGATTTGTCAAAACACGATTACACTAGGTGCAGCTCGCTTTTTTTCCAAGATCCATTTGCTTTCGAATAATTTTTCCATTAGTATCTTGTTCAATTTTATCCTCTAAGCAGAATTTGCATACTTTATGCTAGCATTGTAGTTAGACGATGCTTATTTATTCTATTTACTATTTGCAGGTTTCACATTTTATTAGCATATATTCTTACTGTTGAAGCTTATCTATCTAACTCTTAGTTTCTATTGTGCTCATGTAGTTTGTGTGATATTGAATTTGGAACATTTTATTCTCGTCCTTTGGACATTCTTATCCATTTTCATTTACTTGAATGTAAAAAGGAAAACCTGGAATTTGAGGATTATAGCCTGGTGGTATGGTTAGCCTTCCTGTAAAAATTTCCTTAAATTCATCAAATCCATCTGCATTTGATTATTCTCTAGAGTATATAATATCATAATGTCCTGGCTTGTATAAAATATAAATTAAGGGACAAAAACCAGATATTTTCATTT
Source organism: Loxodes magnus (assembly GCA_946699065.1). NCBI lineage: Eukaryota > Ciliophora > Karyorelictea > Loxodida > Loxodidae > Loxodes > Loxodes magnus. The sequence continues at coordinate 309,968 of CAMPDV010000130.1, read as the reverse complement.
ATTCAAAAGATAACGCTTCTGGGTAGTTCCTATCTATAGTTACTATTTCTATTTTTACCTTAAAGACTACTTGCAGTGGACCAATTCCTAACCCATCTGCTTCTTTGCCCATGGTCAATATTTCTTTAATCAGCTATCCATAATTAATTTGACAGAACCCTTCAAAATAATCCCTATGTGCTTCTAAGTAGTTAGCAGTGATGCATCGCATTTGTCAAACTAAAGCTTCATCTTAGTTATCCTTGTTTTATTATAATTCCTCAGTTAAATACTGAATTAAGAATTTATTGTTCTAAAGCTTTTACTATTCTAGCTTTCTTAGCAAACATAAAAAGGTATTTCTTAATATCTCGTGACTATTAGTTTAATGATTAGGTCTCGTTTAGTAATATCCTTTGTTTCTCTCTAGCTTCAGTATAAATTCTTAAAGGTGTTAAATTGAAGTAGTGATTCTTAGCAAATGCTCTAAATAAGCAAAGCCTACTGCTCGGAAATAACAATTTCCATCTCCTCTAACATTTCTATAAGAATTATACTTAAACTGTAGATTTTTCAAAGCTCCTTTTATATTTTCACTATGCTTGTATTCATCCATTAAGTTAACTAAATTTTTACGAGATTATATTTGTTTTATTTGTGGCATACCATATGAATCTTGAGATTGGCTGTTATCTTATGAAATAATAGGCAGATTTTGATTTTAAACTGATTTTGCATTTCATTATTTAACTCCTTAAGGATATTAAGATACAGAAATCTATCCATTTTATTGAAGATTGTTAAGCTTATTTTGTAACTCCGTAACCTACTAATCGTATACTGTTATTCTTGCTTGCATTTATCTAGCCTAGACTTCATAATCTTAGCATATTTTCTACTTATCTAGTAATTCTGTTTTTAAAGCTTCTTTTTCATCTTTTACTTGTTATAGTTCTTTTTCCATAACTTGCTACTATTCTTTTAAGTATGATATTTCACATGTGTTGTTTTAAATAAATTCATTTATATTATCGATTTAACTTTTTTGTTCTTAATTCTCTTCTTAAGCTTTTTTTACATTTACTTGCATAAGTTTCAATTGTTCCTAAAGTTTATCTTTTACATCTTCAAGCTGAGAATTTTTTGCTTCATATTCACTTATTTTTTCAATCAGCTATTCTAATTATGAGGGATCTCTTGTTTACTCACTATTTTCTAGTTAAGATTAATCTCTTGTTTGTTAACTCGACTATTCAGACTACTCTTTTCAATGATTTCTTTCGTTTTCCAGTTTTTGCTTTTCATCTTTTATTTATTTAACATTTTATAACTCTAAAGTAAGCTTAGTTTTCAGTTCTTAATTTTCCTATTCTTTTTAATCCACCTGGCATTTTATTTCTTCTTATTAGATTTCTAGCAGGGATATCTTTTCTTTTAGCTTTTCTTAATCTGATATTTAAGATTCTAACTTAATTACTTTTTTATTAGTCTCTTCAAACCATATTAAAATATACTCTTTTTCTTATTTTGTCTACTGGAACTGATTTTAATACATTTGAAGGTTTTACTACATCTCCTGAATTTATTACTAAAGCTGTTTAGTTTCAGATTCATTACTTCTTTCTAATTTTAACTACTGAATCTTTTCTTTGTATTCTCTTATTTATATTTAACACTTCGTCAATGAATTATTTATCTCCTCTTTTTCTTGCTCTAGATTTTGAATTGTTTTTTCTAAGTTTTTCAAATTCAAATCTTGAGCTTTAATCTAAATTTATAGTTCATTCTAAGTTTTTTTCAACGTAAAATTTTCTTATTCTAGATTTTCATTTTATTTTTTCAGAGAAACTGTTTAATTTTCTGACTTTTGCGTAGTTTAACTAACAACTTCTATATCATTTTACTTGGCACTTAACTGCTATATTTTCTTATCTTTCTATTATATTTCAAGCTTCAAATTATTTAGTTATTTTTCCATTTCCTAGTTCTTTATTTGTAGCTAATTGATCTGTTCGTTTCATGAATTATGCTAGATTTAATAATTCTAATTTAGCTTCTAAAATTTATTTTTTTCCTCTTCTAACTTCATTTAGAGATTTTGAAGTTTTTCCTAGTACTATTAGTTATACTCTCTTTGCTTATTTATATTGACAACAGAAGAATTTTGTTCTAGCAAAAGCCTATCATTTGCTGTTTCCTGTAAATTATTTAAAACTTACTTGCTACTCTAATTGTTATTTTAGTTACTCAATTTTTTTCTTCAGCTGATCATTCTCAGATTTAAGTGGTTCAAATTAATCAAGATTTTCTTTTGAATTTTTATTAATTATATCTATCCTAGACTGTAAAGCTTAGTTCTGCTACTTTAATTTTCTAATTTCCTTATTGTTAAATTCACAGTTTTAGCATTAAATTTACGTTTAATACTCACTCATACTTAAAGATTCCTATCTTTTCTCTTCTTCCTTTTTAACCTATTAAATTCCACTCTTTCCTTGATCAACATTGAGTAACTAAAAAAGTTCTGGATCTTAAATTGAAGACTTTTATCTACACACTGGACACGTAAATTTCTAGATTTAAGCAGTCTCGTACTTGGCTATCTTTTAGAGAAATGTAGTTTTATAGCAATCTAAGCATAATTTATGGCTACACTGCAGAAATTCTTTGTAGTGTGCTTCATTTCTCTTGCATAAAAGGCAAAGTTTGCTATGAGGTGATTTTAATAAGTTACTCATTTTTTGGATTTTAATAGAAATGTAAAATGATAATTAATTGTAATTAGAGCAAGATTTAATGATAGCCTTGGATAAAGGAGATAGACTAAGGATATAATAAGGATATAAGGCTAGCAATTACTTTATGCTTCATAATTAGAAATATCGCAGAATAAGTTTAATAAGCCTTTTACAAATTTTCTAACTATTAGGATGAAAGAAATGCATGGGAAGAATGATTTGAAGATATAACATTTTTATAAGAACTAACAGTTGAAATTTAAAAGTATAAACACCTAAAGCTAAGAAAACTGTATTAAGTAGAAATAGCAAAGAGAACGCTCCATATAGGAATAAAAACGAGAATAAAAGTTAAATATATTAGAGTTATGGAATCTTTAGGATATATTAGGATATATTTACTTAATAAAGAGATTGCTAGTAATTCTCTTTGACTTATCATTCTAATTATTGCTCTTTCCTTAAAAATTATTTTTAAATAGAAGAGAAGCTTTAATAAAAGCTCAGCTATAGAAAGTAAATTCTACATCAATAAGTTAGATATAAAACTAGTAACAAACTCAAAGGTCAAATCATTACAATTTTCTAGTTAATACGAAACATAGACATGCCAAGCTCCTGAAAGCCTAGGATAATTAATATATTAGCTCTCAATATAACTATAGAAAAGCTCTAAAGCTTAGGATTAATAGGCATTGCAATAGAGTCTAAATAGCAGACTGAATAAAATTGAAATAAACTTATAAAGTTGAACAATATAAATCAAACCACTAAATTAGTTACTTATAGCATTAGTAAAGAAAATATCTAATAATCTCTATAAGAGTAATAATAGAATAGACATATAGCATATGAGCAAAAGTATTAAACATACATACTTATAGATATCTTTATCTAGTTATCTAACTTTAAAATATATAAATATTTAATTAATAGCATCAAAGAGTTAAGTAGCTAATACTTAAATAAAGCTTAATTTAAAACAGCATATTAAAGACTCAATCTCTATTTAGAAGTTATAATCTTGTATAAAAATAATCTAAAGCTATTTCTTCAAATTGCTTATAAGCATCTAAGTATAATTTAATATTAAATAGCATTTAGTTTTAATATAAGTATTATTTTATTATATGTTAACTAAGACTTGCAAACCTTTAAGGAGATATGGGAATAATATAGTAGGAAAATGGTTAATCATTATGAAAAAAGTTTACTATATATTAAGAAAATTTAATATGAGGAAGAATAGCAGAGATGACAAAAAAGGATAAACTTTAATAGTTTTATAGTTAAAAAATAAAAATAAAACTTTGCATTTGAACCAAGCAAGTTAAAACTTGATTTACTCATAAAAAATCAGTAAAAAGAAAAATAACTAAGTTGTAATTAATTTTAATTCATTTAAAGTAATAAATTTATGAAATAAACACAAAAAGAGAAATTTTATTTATGAACTTAATTTAGAAAACAAAAATCAAAAATCTAAGAATCATCACAATAAATTATATAATCTATGAAAATTATTAAGCAATTAGCTTTTCAATAAAGCATAATATAGTAATAAACCAGCTTAGTCGCTTTAGAATTTAAATCTAAATTTTGAGCGCAAAGTGGCTTGTATCATTAATGAGTAAAAATTTTTCTTCTAAGCATAAATTTTATTTGATAAATTAGCTTAGAAAAATTGTTTTAGAACTGAACTTTTCTTTTTATTTCAAAGTTTTTATTATTTTTGTTTGATCCTCTAAACACTAAAAGTCATTATTATAATAAATTTCTATTTTAACTTTATTAAGTCTGTTTATTTTAGCTCTTGATGCTTATTAAATTATTATTCTGTTAATTGTGTTTAACTATTTTTAAAATGGCTTTTTTCCAAATATGCATACTTTAGGAAGATATAAATTTCTTTCAGCAATCTCCTAATAATTCTCTTTCTTATGTCTTGTTTTGCTGTTTCACCTAAATAAATTTGACTATAAACTATTAAATTAAATTAATTTTTCTATATCATAATTATATTTAACTATACAATGTAATAAAAACATCTTTAACTTTATCTAACTTTATACCTCTAAAAATAATTCTAACTTCTAAAAATAATAACTGTATAAGCCTATTCTTAATACTATTCCAATATTTTAGAGCAAATACCTTTATTGCTTTATTCAGAAACTTATCTTAAATCATAAATTTTTATAGTTAGAATAGAAATTTATTATAAAGCAGCTAGCTTTAATTAGAATGAAGCTTAATAGTGAATACATTAGTGCTTCTAACTATTTTTAGTTTAATTAGTTAGTTTAAAAACCAAAGTACTTACCTTCTCTTATAATATGGAACCTCAACCTAGATAATAGTGCTTTCCAAAGTAAAGCGTACTTGTAGGTATGCCAAGTCTTTTAGGGTAAAACGGCATGTTGACTTTCTCTTCTAACTGGCCTTCGAGTAAAAACTTACCCGTTCCGTAGAATATTAAAGTAGAGGAAAATAGTAGTTCGTTTTAGAGTATAATAGATGTAACGAAGTAAAGTGGTAAAGTAGATTGTAATGGATAGAGTAGGAAGCAAAACAAGTGTGGACATACTTAAAAGAAGCATTACGCCAAAAATCTATGTATGTCATGCTACTTCAGAGTAGGAAGATAAAAGAAAGCAACGAAGTGCAAACACACGGACAAACCGATGCATGCGAAGGGACTTTGTTCGAAGTGTTACTAGAAGTGGATCAAGCAGAGTGCAAAAGACACAGTTTCTTGATTTAAATGATTTGCTGATTTTAAAATGGTATATTAAGAATAAATTCTAAAGTCTAAATAGAGATATAAATCTTAACTACAACATATCATAACAATGCCTATAAATATTTGATACTTATATCTAGGAAGAGTGAGATATACCTAAACTTAAGTTACTATTATTCTATCATAATTTATTATAAAGCTTTATTTTAAATCCTTTCCAAATACCATTTAATTAAAGGTATAACTATAAATTAGATAATTATATATACATTTATATTATATTTTTGTTTTAATGTTCCAAACCTAAGAAATAAATAAAAAGTAAAGTTCTTTAACTAGCATTTGATATATTGTCTTTAATTAGATTTTATTAGTTATATTTAGATATTTGTTTCTATTATTTTTAATTGGAATTTATATTTCAAAGTCATAATTTTCACATCTATGAATATAGTTATACCTTGATACTAAATAAACCTACTAATCTTAAAGTTTTCAGTATTTTAGTGATATAAGGGAATTATCTTAGAAGAAAGCAACTTAAATAATTAATTTAGATAGAAATCAATCAGCTTCACTTTTATATAGTTAGATATTGCTTTAAGTTACTTTATTTCCTTTTAGCAATCTTTTATTATTTTATAGAGGTATAATTTAAGAATTGAAGCAAGTCACTTAAAGTTATTACAATGATATGTTAGTTTCTTTTTATTTTAGCTTTATTGATGTAATCATAGCATATTTTATAGCTCTCTACTTTATCTTTCTGCTTAGACTTATAATAGTTAACCAGAAAAAGAACAGTTAAAGGTTTAATTTAATTATTTTAGCTAAGCAACTAGCTAGTTTATCTAGCAGCTATAAGCTAAGTTTATAACTTAATTAAAGTATTTAATAATTAAGCTTTCCTTTATAGCTAAGATATGATGCTATATCTCTCTATCAGGTACTAATAGCATTTCTTTATTATAATTATTTTTTATGATAAATTAGAAAGTCATTTTTATATAATTTAACTAGACTGCTTTGCTAGTATCTAGAAACACATCTAAGTGACTTATCTTTAACCATACTTAGTTAAGTTTATCCTAGTTTCTTTATTAAATTAGTCTTAGTGAATAAGTTTTATTGCTTAGATGCTTTGGTTCTTACAAGCTTTTTTAATAAAGCCACTATAGATTATATTATTTCTAATAAGATTGTAAAGAAAGTTATATTCCTTTGCTAAAAGTTATTTAGAAGACATAACTAAAAAGTCCAGATTATGTTATAGTCAAAAAGTTAGAAAGTAAAATAAAATTAAGTAACTTAAGATTGTAGCTTTACAGGTGATAGATTATAAGTTAAGAGATACCAAATAAATCTTACGAATAAAGATAGAAGAATCAGATAAATAATTCATCTCCGATCTAATTTAATTACTACAAACTCAGTCGCTTAAATATTTTAGTATATCTTTGAATATAAGGACAACTTACCTTCTTCTTACATAGCAAGGTACAAATCAGAAGATATTATAAAAGAGTAACTCAGTTAGAATGTAAATTAATTTAATAACTTAAACTAAGAATTTAAGTAAAGTAAGCTGAGTACTAAAAATTCTTTATGTTTCATATCTTAATTGCATTTATCATAGATTGGACATAGCTGTAAATAGTTATATATTATGCTTTACTATTCTATATCTATTATTATTTGCTTAATTATTATTTAATTTTCATCTTTCTTTGTTGCTAATGTAACTGAAATGCCTTCCAAGCTACAATTAGATATCACTTTAGGTATATACACTTCTTATAATTTTAAACTTATTAAATAGAAAATAAACTTTAAACTGACTATTTATAAAGAGGTCATAACCAATATCAATTGAGTTCATAAACTTAATTTAAGGTATTAAAAGGTCTTTTTATCATCTAGAGCCTTAGAGTTTTTGTTTTAATAGCTAAATTTTTATTTTTTATTACTAGATCTTTTTACATTTAAGAGCAAAAGTTTTAAGAATTCTTTTTAGCTTTAAGTTTAGTATGAGTCAGATTTAATTATTGCTTTACCACAAAATAGTTAAACTTAATTTTCCTTTTTCCTTATCTTTTTTATATTTATTATACTTAAACTTCTAAATTTTTGATTATGGAAAAATAGCTTTATCTTAAATTACAACTCTTAGCTGTTTCTAAAATAATAATTTCTCTGCTTTAACTTGTATTATCAAATTTTTAGATACTATGTAAATAATTATTAAGTTTATGTCTAATAGCTCTTTAAATCATCTTACATTTTAAACTGTAGTGTATTATCTTCTTTCACTAAAGTCTTTTATTTTCTTATTTAATATATCTTTATCTAATTAAAAGCTTAATTATCAACTATTTAGCACTTTATCTCATTTCGCTTATTTAAATCACAACAATAAAACTTAACTTCAACATACAAGTCTAAGTAATTATCATTCTTTTGTTAAAAGCAAAGAAAAGCTTACTGTTTAAATACATTCTTGTATAGAAGCTGAAAACTTTAGCTTTAGGTATCTATTAGAAATATATTTAGCATTTATAACTTTTATTGCTTCTTTACCTTAAGTACTTTGATTATAGTTAGAAAATAGAAAAGCAATATACTTATATTAGTTTTATTACCAAGTAAATAACAGTGAATACATTAGTGCTTCTAACTATTTTTAGTTTAATTAGTTAGTTTAAAAACCAAAGTACTTACCTTCTCTTATAATATGGAACCTCAACCTAGATAATAGTGCTTTCCAAAGTAAAGCGTACTTGTAGGTATGCCAAGTCTTTTAGGGTAAAACGGCATGTTGACTTTCTCTTCTAACTGGCCTTCGAGTAAAAACTTACCCGTTCCGTAGAATATTAAAGTAGAGGAAAATAGTAGTTCGTTTTAGAGTATAATAGATGTAACGAAGTAAAGTGGTAAAGTAGATTGTAATGGATAGAGTAGGAAGCAAAACAAGTGTGGACATACTTAAAAGAAGCATTACGCCAAAAATCTATGTATGTCATGCTACTTCAGAGTAGGAAGATAAAAGAAAGCAACGAAGTGCAAACACACGGACAAACCAATGCATGCGAAGGGACTTTGTTCGAAGTGTTACTAGAAGTGGATCAAGCAGAGTGCAAAAGACACAGTTTCTTGATTTAAATGATTTGCTGATTTTAAAATGGTATATTAAGAATAAATTCTAAAGTCTAAATAGAGATATAAATCTTAACTACAACATATCATAACAATGCCTATAAATATTTGATACTTATATCTAGGAAGAGTGAGATATACCTAAACTTAAGTTACTATTATTCTATCATAATTTATTATAAAGCTTTATTTTAAATCTCTTCAGATTTCTTTTAAAATGAAATAATATTTGAATTATTTAAGTTTATAATTTTTATGATTGTATTGCAGGAAATTTAACAGACTTATTACATTCCAAGCAATGTTCTTATTAATTCCTAACTAGAGTAATTATATTTTTCTATAGCAACGTGTAGTTAAATATTTTATTATTGATATTACAAGATTTATCTAGAAATTATACTCTAAATTATTATTTTCTAATTCTTAAAGCTTACTTATCTTTTAATTTTTATGGGTTAATTATCTAAAAGTATACCTAAAGGAGAAATTTATTATAGATATGTAAAAGCTTTATAATCATTTACTTATCTTTGTATCAAACTTACTAGAATATTTTAGCTTTAATTTAGGCTTACAACTACCTTTTATGGATACCATTTTTAGATTTAATCTACTGAACTTTTCATATACCACCAAGTGGTCATAATATATATGATATTTTAAGATTAGAAGAGTAGATATAATCTACTGATAGAATTGATACAGTGATACAAGCTTAACCTTGTTTAAAGAATTTTATCATCTAAAGCATCTTGTAGCTTTATTTTTAAGTATTATGCTGAATTTCTAGCTTTCATTACTATATCTTTTCCTATTTATCTTATTTAGTTACATTTGCTCCTATTACTTAAACACTAAATAGTTATATTAAATAGATTTGCAACTAAAGCACTTTTCTACCTTAAAAGATTCCAATTATATAAACTAAAGCAGCTTTTCTTATATTTACTCTTTATAGTTTTATCTAGAATATCTAAGGATCTTTCCTAGTTCTCTCTTAAAATACTATTTATCTTATAAATTTTACTTTTACAACTTATTTTCTCTGACAGTATAAATGTAAACAATACTTATAGAAGTTTATTTTCCTTTGCTTTATAATTAAAAAATACTAAGTTTATTACTAAGAAATGCTTAGATTATGCTTAATAGCCTATGCTTCATTTAATAAGCAAAGGATATTTTTAACAATATTTTATAGGAATTATAATATCTTAAGATAAGCTGCTATTGCTTAAAGTTTCCTTTACATCTATCTATTTCTAAGTTATAATAGCTCTTACATCAATTTGATGGCTTATTCTATTATTAATAATAACTTAAAAGTTAATGGTCATATTAATTAACTATAGCATTTCTATTAATTTAGTAGCTATATCATTATCCTCTTAATAGTTCTAATTAAGTATAAGTACATTATGATGACTAGGTTACTATTATTATAGATATTGTTTATTATATAGAATATTATATAGTGTAATCTATTCATTTCTATTTTGGCTAAATTATTAAGTCAATTTTAATTTATCTTAGTATGCTGTTTATTGCATTTACTTCCTTTATGAAGTTTTGGCTTTAAACTTATTCATTTCAATCTAGAAAACCAAACCTCTCTTTATATCCTTTTTATTACTCTTCTTGCTAAAGGCTCCTTCATTTAATTAGATTCGATAAGAATAGGATATAAGAGCATTAAGATTTACTAAAAATATAGGAAGATTTGAGTATAGAAAGCCATTAATAGAGAGATAATTGACACTTAGTAGTTTATTATTGCTAGTCTAATTATAAATTCATATCTATTTTAGTAGTTTCCTAGTTTTGCTTTATGCTTGCTATATTAATTGATAGCAAAGCTTGATAGAGATAAGTTTGGAATATTTTATTTTAAAATAGAGAAGTTTTAAGTAATCTATCATTAGCCTTTCTACTAACTTTAGCTTTTAAAATTAATTAATTAAACTTTAAGCTTTTATTATTTTGTCTTAGATTAGCTTTTTTCTCCTTAGCTAATTCTATTTAACCTTAATACCTTTTCTTGTAATTTGCTCATTTAATCTTTATTAAGTCGAATTAAAGTATAAACGATATCCTTTAGGAACTAAGCGGGTTATCTATATCTAGAAGCTGCTTCTAAGTTTATGAGTGAGTAACGAAACCTCAAACAGTTTAGGCTTTTAATTAATCTTTGTTGTTCGTAAGAATGAATACAAAGCTATTGAGCTTTAGTAATTATATTAAGAAGATAAAGTTACATTAAAACTAGAAATTTGTTAATTAAAAATTGCCTCACCGAGAATCGAACTCGGATTGCTGGATTTAAAGTCCAAAGTGCTAACCGTTACACCATGAGGCATCTTCATACTTTATCTTTAATAGCCTTTATTAAGTTGAACTTCTGACCTTTATCTTATTTAATTTCCAAAACTTTATTCTTTATCTAGAATAATGAATTATAAAATTGTCCTTAATGATTACAAGAATCACTTTAGAAGGTGTTTCTCCTTTAAGAAAAAAGGAAATATCTTTTATATAAACCTTTTCAAACCTAAAGAGAACTCTTATTCTCTTTTGCTTCCCTTTTCTTAGCCTTTTATATTTTTCTCTCAAATACAAGATCTAAAATATTTACATAATCTGCTTTAATATTTGAAATAGATAAGATTATATTTATATTAGTCTCTGTGATTACATCAAGAATATAAGTTTACTCCTTTATAAAGGTTTAATAGAAAAGGCTTATAAGATTAATAATAATTACATTAATAGGAAAATAAAAGAAAAGAAGAATAAACTAAAAATAGATAAATTAGGTATCTACTTTTATTCTATTAGTAGACTGGAATTTAATAGTGGGAAAATATATTTAGTGGATTATTTTTAGTCAAAAAACGAAATTGGATCTAACCAACTTTGCAAAAATAGTTAATCATTAAAACACTTTTGATCTGAAATTTTCATCTATCAAAAGAATCTTCTATTACATATAAAAAAATGTGAGGTATTCCAATAATAAATAATCTACCTTAAAAATCCTTCTTGCATTAAAATATTTGTAATATCATTAACGATAGCACTAGATAACTGGCTTTTAATATACTTTACAATAAAGGCTGTCAAACTTGCTTTAAAATTTTTTTATAATAACAAAAATTTAAAAGATTGGTTGCTAAAAATTTTAGGATATGAAATCAATTTCTTTTACTAAGAATAAATATTATGATTCTAAACCAAAATCATTTAAGGATATAACTCCAACTTTTTAATAAATACTTACATTTCTTTTAAAGCTTGAAATATAATATTGTTTCAAAGCTTTTAATCCAATACACCGATTTATTCATCTTTTTTCAGCTTAAAATATAATATTTTCTTAAGTTTAATTAGGATTTTAAGTAATGAAAAGTTGCTTAAGCTTATGTCTTGTTAATCCTTTTAAAAGGTATACTTACTTAAACAGTTGATACTTCTGTAGTTTATTTTATTATATTATTTTCTTTCTTATTCCATTTCCTGGTCTCAATTTTTTCGGTCCATTAATGTCTGAATAAAGAAAAAATTTTTAGATTAGAATATGCAAAAAAAAAAAAGATTTAGTAAGTATAATATTTTAAAGCTTTGATTTCAAGGTCATCCATAAATTATTTACTAAATAACTAATAGCCAGTCTAATGATTATAATATACTTAAATATTATTAGAGAAGTATATATTCAAGGTTTCAGATTGAGAAAAGGATTTATTGTGCTATATAACATGAGGGGGATTTTATGGGATAGAAAATATAAAATTTATTAATTAGATATTTCTTTATAATTAACAAATAGGAATTATCATATTCTAACTTCATTTATTGCTTTATCATATTTCTGTTTTCCTACAATTTGCAGAATTTCTTCGTTTGTTAATATGTAATTGCACATATAACAACTTGCTCTTTTACCTGTGTCATTTTGCTTTAGAATTATTTTTCCTTTTGTATCTTTTTCTATTTTGATTGTGAGACAGGCTTTGCATACTAAGTGAAAACATTGAAGTTCAATAACATTTTATTACTCAATCTCCGTTTAACATACTTAGCATTCTATAACTCTATAATTTTCTTTTAAGTCATTAATTAAGTTACTCTAGTTTATTAGATTAGCATTCTAGTACTCATAAGGCTATTTCTATTTTGTTTACTTAACTTTTTTCTTCTTAAGCATTTATTTTTAGTTTTCATATTTTGAATGCAAACTCTAGAGTTCCTTTTTTAGTTCCTAATTTTCTTCTTTCACTTATTTATTTTCCTTTTATAATTACTCAAGCTATTTCTTCATAGCTTTATCATCTAGTTATACTGTCTTGATTTCATTTTGACTATTTGTCATCTAATATTTTTGCTATAAAGCTATTAATTTATTTTCCATATTCTAAGCAAGATTTTAGAAGTCCATTTGACTTTTTTCTATTTAAAACTCTTACAGTTTTTAGTTTCCTTCAGCTTAATTAATTTTTTCTAGAAAGTCGTTGATGTTGTTTTTATCATGATTTAAAGTTTGCTATACTATTTAAAGTCGCTCACTCATCTTACTGTAGTCCTCCTCAACTTATCTCAATTACTTCTGCAAATCTTCTTGGAAAGTATTTTCAAGCATGTTAAATTCGTTTTCTATAATCCTTAATGTCTCTTGCTTTAGTGTTCTTAATTTACTCTGATAGCTTTTATTAAACTCTTCCATCTTTCCCCTTATCTATACTTCTAGATTCAGCTTCTAGATTATAAACTCTTTTTCATTTACCAGCTATCGATTAACATCTTGAATCTGAGATTATATTTCTTAAAGCATTTTATTTACATTTACTACATCATGTTAAGCATGTCTAGATTACAAGCATTTGAAGCATAACTATTAGCTATCAGTTTTGCAGTATAAATCTTTCTTTTCATTATGCTGGACACATTATGTCTTATGCTCCTCAATAACACTCTAAACCATTTGCATTACTATAAAATTACTAGCTAGCTCTTAAGGTTGCTTCTAAAACAACTTATAGTCTAAGGGGCATTTAATTTGATTTTCCTTTATGCATATTAATCTTAAGCACTCTAAGCATATTGAATGGCCACATGGTACTATTTTAGGTATTCTTTCTTCGCAGTCAAAATTTCTCAGACAGATAGGGCATTCTAAGCTTTCCATTTAATTTCTGATTTTAGTTTTTTAAAAGAAAAAGAGGGAAATGTTGCTTAATTACCTCTTAAAGAAGCTTAAATTAAATATACTTTAAACTACCTAGCAAAGCTAAAATCCAGTTTCCTTCTTAAGGTTTAACGCCTAGTTATCTAGAACCTCAAAAATTTAAGACCATAAACTAAGTTGAAAATTAGCCAAAAAACGTACTTTGGAAATAAGAGATTATTTTTAGAAATTGGAGAAAGTTATTATGGTAGCTATAGCTTAAAGATATCTAATCATAATGAAAATTAAGTCTTGTTTATCACAGAATGTGATTATGATATTAAGAAAACAATAAAAGGCAACGTATATGAAATACTTTTTCAAGTTCAGTCAATAAAAGAAAACGATGATAACTCATGAGATAGAATACTTCTGAAATAACTTGTCAGTTACTCTCACTGTTAATTTTCTTTTAACTATCACATATTGCTATAGAAATACATTTCTGTATTCAGAAAGTTTATTTATACATAACTAACTAATTGACTGCTTATTCAATCAAACTTATCTAGGTTCTTCAATGCACTTTAATTTTTAAACTTTTTATTAAAAGCTTAGCTTAAAGCAGAATCATATAAGGAGCAGGATATAAATAAATAACTATTTATATATTTATTATCTAAACCTACAAACTTGTATATAGGTGTCATTCAGATTTGAGTGAAAAAGAAAGTAAAATAGAATTTGGAAAATGATATAGAAAGGCAAAAATCAGACAGTACATAAAGCAAAGTATTACAAGTTAATTAGTTCCTTTTACTTTTAAATCTGTACTGAATTTCTTGTTAATAGACTTTGGAAGTAATTTGGTGCTTATAATAAAGACTTGAGTTTTACTCAGGTTTTATAATCTTATAAGGAGAATTTTCAAAATATATAAATAAATAGCTATGAAGATAAGATAGAAAAAAGTATATTAGCCTAATCCAATAGGGATGTTCTATAAGATGTTAATAGGAGAAGCGAAATAAATGGTATAAGAAGCATTTTAGGGGGAATGTTTAAATATCTTAAAGTCTCCAAGTATTTATATCATTTAAATTGTAACTATAACCAAAAAATAGCTCTGAAATTATCTAATTTTCAAATAGCTAGACATTAGATAATGAATCCTTAATCATTAATATTAAAGTACTTTTTAAGGATATATAAGGTAATGATGTGTTTGATTTATAAATTATAGAGGTATTCAAACTTTATTGAAGTAAAATAGATTTAGAGCAAGAAGGAAAATTGCCAAACAGATTTTATTCTTAGTAGAGTTAGTTCTCAACCTTAATTTTTAAAACTTGGTTAGAAGACTCATCAACTTCATATTTATTGTAAAGAGCTTATATGATGCCCTTCTAAAGAAAACCAACCTTAAGATAAATATAGAAAGGATTCTTACTAAGGAGATGCTTTATAATCTTCTTAAACTTGGATATTTATGGCTCTTTTATAAAGAATCTTGAATTCTAGCAGTACTATTTTTAAAAACCTTTTCTCAAGATTAATTCCATTAGATTTATAGGTTTTTTTTTTCGTTAGGTAAAGAAATTTAGAGATTTAACACCTTTAACCTTGAAGGAATAAGAATAATAAAAGTACTTACTTATCAATAATTTGCTTAATTTTATTTTGACTAAGGGTTTTACTATTAACTCATTACCTAATCTTTAATTAAAGGCTTGCTAAAATCATTATATAATTACACAGTAATAAAAAGAATAAAAAATAGCATACTAAAGGAGTAGTTCTAGCTATTTTTTAGTTTATAGGAAATTCAAAGTTTATATTATAAACTTAGTGGAAATTATAATTTTAGATATGAAACTATAAAACTTTTCTTAGCATGCAGCTCTCTTTACTTTGATTCTATGCTGCCCTTTTATTATATCAATACCTACTGATTTGTAGTTGAAATAAAGATGTAGGCTAATTTCCCTGTTAATCAGAGATTTGCTATATACTTTATTAGTTACTGAGTTGTATAACTTTATCATTTTCATGATCTTTCTCTCTTAAAAATATTTCTTTGTCTGCTACATTTATTTTACATCCCTTATCTATATCCTATACATGAACTGCAGAGTCTTAATTCTACTATTTCTAGTTTAATTCTCTAACTTCTTAATATAGCATAATCTAGGTTATTAGTTAAGTCTTCGAAATTAGCATTTTGTACAAACACAAAGAAATATATTTTTCCTTCTTTATAATCCAAACTAAGTATCCTAACCTATCATCTAAAACAGTTCCTTAAATAAGCATTTGTAAATAGCTAAAGACTAAACATAAAACAATATTAACTAAGTAAGGAATTAGTATTTTAGTCCAAAATGCTAAATATAACTATAAAAATACCCAAAATGAGAGATGAATAAAGGAATGCAATTTAATACCTGCTAGATAGAATTATATAATGTCTTTAATATTTAGAAACAAAGCTAAATTATTATATATTTTAAATAAGCTTTAAACTTAATTTCTAGCTGCTAGCTAGTCTAATTATTAATTAAGCTAATTAATATAACTTAAGTTTAAAAACATTTTCTAGAGGATAATTATAAGCTAAATATAGGAAATCGAAGAAGCTTTTTAATAACGAAAATAAAAAAAGTTAATAAGTAAAGAATTAGAAAGTATATTTATATTTACAGCACTAAAAGGAACAGAAACATTTTAACTTTTTTAATCTTTATTAATCCAAACTTTAAATACCTTGACCTTGAAACACTCTGATTTGTTATCTTTATAAAATAATAAAAATATATTAGCAAGAGATTAAGTAGCTTTACATTAAAAAAGTATCTAAATATGAAAAACAGGATTTTATTTATTTTCGAGCTAAAATAAATTCTTTAAGTTGCTTTCTCCTAAGACAAATAATAATTTCCTTATATCATTTAAAAAATAGTTAAGAATCTACCTTTAAACTAGATAATTAAAAAAATAATAAAATAGTATGCTACATTAGGTATAATGTATAATCTTATATCATAATATGAATTTTACATCTTCTAAATATAAATTCTGATTAAAAGGCCTAATAGAAACTATATTAAATTAAGTATAACTAGAAAAATAAATTTAAGACAATATATTAATTTTTTAGTTTAAGAGCTTTCGATATTATTATTTATTTATAAGGTTTAAAATATACACGTAAGTATATCTGAGGCTATATTATATATTAACTATATTTATACCTTTAATTAAAAGATAATTAGAAAGGCTTTAAATAAAGCTTTATAAAAATTATGATAGAATAATAGTAACTTAAGTTTAGATATATATCACTCTTCCTAGGAGTTAATATTAAAAAATTTATTATATTTTTAATGATATGCTGAAGTTAAGTATTGTATTATATATAGTAGCTTTTAGAGTATACAATTTTATAAACTAGGAAAATTGCAAAAAATTGATTTAAATCAAGAAACTGTGTCTTTTGCACTCTGCTTGATCCACTTCTAGTAACACTTCGAACAAAGTCCCTTCGCATGCATTGGTTTGTCCGTGTGTTTACACTTCGTTGCTTTCTTTTATCTTCCTACTCTGAAGTAGCATGACATACATAGATTTTTGGCGTAATGCTTCTTTTAAGTATGTCCACACTTGTTTTGCTTCCTACTCTATCCATTACAATCTACTTTACCACTTTACTTCGTTACATCTATTATACTCTAAAACGAACTACTATTTTCCTCTACTTTAATATTCTACGGAACGGGTAAGTTTTTACTCGAAGGCCAGTTAGAAGAGAAAGTCAACATGCCGTTTTACCCTAAAAGACTTGGCATACCTACAAGTACGCTTTACTTTGGAAAGCACTATTATCTAGGTTGAGGTTCCATATTATAAGAGAAGGTAAGTACTTTGGTTTTTAAACTAACTAATTAAACTAAAAATAGTTAGAAGCACTAATATATTCACTATTAAGCTTCATTCTAATTAAAGCTAGCTGCTTTATAATAAATTTCTATTCTAACTATAAAAATTTATGATTTAAGATAAGTTTCTGAATAAAGCAATAAAGGTATTTGCTCTAAAATATTGGAATAGTATTAAGAATAGGCTTATACAGTTATTATTTTTAGAAGTTAGAATTATTTTTAGAGGTATAAAGTTAGATAAAGTTAAAGATGTTTTTATTACATTGTATAGTTAAATATAATTATGATATAGAAAAATTAATTTAATTTAATAGTTTATAGTCAAATTTATTTAGGTGAAACAGCAAAACAAGACATAAGAAAGAGAATTATTAGGAGATTGCTGAAAGAAATTTATATCTTCCTAAAGTATGCATATTTGGAAAAAAGCCATTTTAAAAATAGTTTAACACAATTAACAGAATAATAATTTAATAAGCATCAAGATCTAAAATAAACAGACTTAATAAAGTTAAAATAGAAATTTATTATAATAGTGACTTTTAGTGTTTAGAGGATCAAACAAAAATAATAAAAACTTTGAAATAAAAAGAAAAGTTCAGTTCTAAAACAATTTTTCTAAGCTAATTTATCAAATAAAATTTATGCTTAGAAGAAAAATTTTTACTCATTAATGATACAAGCCACTTTGAGCTCAAAATTTAGATTTAAATTCTAAAGCGACTAAGCTGGTTTATTACTATATTATGCTTTATGAAAAGCTAATTGCTTAATAATTTTCATAGATTATATAATTTATTGTGATGATTCTTAGATTTTTGATTTTTGTTTTCTAAATTAAGTTCATAAATAAAATTTCTCTTTTTGTGTTTATTTCATAAATTTATTACTTTAAATGAATTAAAATTAATTATAATTTAGTTATTTTTGCTTTTTACTGATTTTTTATGAGTAAATCAAGTTTTAACTTGCTTGGTTCAAATGCAAAGTTTTATTTTTATTTTTTAACTATAAAACTATTAAAGTTTATCCTTTTTTGTCATCTCTGCTATTCTTCCTCATATTAAATTTTCTTAATATATAGTAAACTTTTTTCATAATGATTAACCATTTTCCCACTATATTATTCCCATATCTCCTTAAAGGTTTGCAAGTCTTAGTTAACATATAATAAAATAATACTTATATTAAAACTAAATGCTATTTAATATTAAATTATACTTAGATGCTTATAAGCAATTTGAAGAAATAGCTTTAGATTATTTTTATACAAGATTATAACTTCTAAATAGAGATTGAGTCTTTAATATGCTGTTTTAAATTAAGCTTTATTTAAGTATTAGCTACTTAACTCTTTGATGCTATTAATTAAATATTTATATATTTTAAAGTTAGATAACTAGATAAAGATATCTATAAGTATGTATGTTTAATACTTTTGCTCATATGCTATATGTCTATTCTATTATTACTCTTATAGAGATAATTAGATATTTTCTTTACTAATGCTATAAGTAACTAATTTAGTGGTTTGATTTATATTGTTCAACTTTATAGGTTTATTTCAATTTTATTCAGTCTACTATTTAGACTCTATTGCAATGTCTATTAATCCTAAGCTTTAGGGCTTTTCTATAGTTATATTGAGAGCTAATATATTAATTATCCTAGGCTTTCAGGAGCTTGGCTTGTCTATGTTTCGTATTAACTAGAAAATTGTAATGATTTGAATAATTAGAATGATAAGTCAAAGAGAATTACTAGCAATCTCTTTATTAAGTAAATATATCCTAATATATCCTAAAGATTCCATAACTCTAATATATTTAACTTTTATTCTCGTTTTTATTCCTATATGGAGCGTTCTCTTTGCTATTTCTACTTAATACAGTTTTCTTAGCTTTAGGTGTTTATACTTTTAAATTTCAACTGTTAGTTCTTATAAAAATGTTATATCTTCAAATCATTCTTCCCATGCATTTCTTTCATCCTAATAGTTAGAAAATTTGTAAAAGGCTTATTAAACTTATTCTGCGATATTTCTAATTATGAAGCATAAAGTAATTGCTAGCCTTATATCCTTATTATATCCTTAGTCTATCTCCTTTATCCAAGGCTATCATTAAATCTTGCTCTAATTACAATTAATTATCATTTTACATTTCTATTAAAATCCAAAAAATGAGTAACTTATTAAAATCACCTCATAGCAAACTTTGCCTTTTATGCAAGAGAAATGAAGCACACTACAAAGAATTTCTGCAGTGTAGCCATAAATTATGCTTAGATTGCTATAAAACTACATTTCTCTAAAAGATAGCCAAGTACGAGACTGCTTAAATCTAGAAATTTATGTGTCCAGTGTGTAGATAAAAGTCTTCAATTTAAGATCCAGAACTTTTTTAGTTACTCAATGCTGATCAAGGAAAGAGTGGAGTTTAATAGGTTAAAAAGGAAGAAGAGAAAAGATAGGAATCTTTAAATATGAGTGAGTATTAAACTTAAATTTAATGCTAAAACTGTGAACTTAACAGTAAGGAAATTAGAAAATTAAAGTAGCAGAACTAAGCTTTACAGTCTAGACTAGAAATGCTTAATAAAATCTCAAAAGAAAATCTTGATTAATTTGAACCACTTAAATCTGAGAATGATCAGCTGAAGAAAAAAATTGAGTAACTAAAATAACAATTAGAGTAGCAAGTAAGTTTTAAATAATTTACAGAAAACAGCAAATGATAGGCTTTTGCTAGAACAAAATTCTTCTGTTGTCAATATAAATAAGCAAAGAGAGTATAACTAATAGTACTAGGAAAAACTTCAAAATCTCTAAATGAAGTTAGAAGAGGAAAAAAATGAATTTTAGAAGCTAAATTAGAATTATTAAATCTAGCATAATTCATGAAGCGAACAGATCAATTAGCTACAAATAAAGAACTAGGAAATGGAAAAATAACTAAATAATTTGAAGCTTGAAATATAATAGAAAGATAAGAAAATATAGCAGTTAAGTGCCAAGTAAAATGATATAGAAGTTGTTAGTTAAACTACGCGAAAGTCAGAAAATTAAACTGTTTCTCTGAAAAAACAAAATGAAAATCTAGAATAAGAAAATTTTACGTTGAAAAAAACTTAGAATGAACTATAAATTTAGATTAAAACTCAAGATTTGAATTTGAAAAACTTAGAAAAAACAATTCAAAATCTAGAGCAAGAAAAAGAGGAGATAAATAATTCATTGACGAAGTGTTAAATATAAATAAGAGAATACAAAGAAAAGATTCAGTAGTTAAAATTAGAAAGAAGTAATGAATCTGAAACTAAACAGCTTTAGTAATAAATTCAGGAGATGTAGTAAAACCTTCAAATGTATTAAAATCAGTTCCAGTAGACAAAATAAGAAAAAGAGTATATTTTAGTATGGTTTGAAGAGACTAATAAAAAAATAATTAAGTTAGAATCTTAAATATCAGATTAAGAAAAGCTAAAAGAAAAGATTTCCCTGCTAGAAATCTAATAAGAAGAAATAAAATGCCAGGTGGATTAAAAAGAATAGGAAAATTAAGAACTGAAAACTAAGCTTACTTTAGAGTTATAAAATGTTAAATAAATAAAAGATGAAAAGCAAAAACTGGAAAACGAAAGAAATCATTGAAAAGAGTAGTCTAAATAGTCGAGTTAACAAACAAGAGATTAATCTTAACTAGAAAATAGTGAGTAAACAAGAGATCCCTCATAATTAGAATAGCTGATTGAAAAAATAAGTGAATATGAAGCAAAAAATTCTCAGCTTGAAGATGTAAAAGATAAACTTTAGGAACAATTGAAACTTATGCAAGTAAATGTAAAAAAAGCTTAAGAAGAGAATTAAGAGCAAAAAAGTTAAATCGATAATATAAATGAATTTATTTAAAACAACACATGTGAAATATCATACTTAAAAGAATAGTAGCAAGTTATGGAAAAAGAACTATAACAAGTAAAAGATGAAAAAGAAGCTTTAAAAACAGAATTACTAGATAAGTAGAAAATATGCTAAGATTATGAAGTCTAGGCTAGATAAATGCAAGCAAGAATAACAGTATACGATTAGTAGGTTACGGAGTTACAAAATAAGCTTAACAATCTTCAATAAAATGGATAGATTTCTGTATCTTAATATCCTTAAGGAGTTAAATAATGAAATGCAAAATCAGTTTAAAATCAAAATCTGCCTATTATTTCATAAGATAACAGCCAATCTCAAGATTCATATGGTATGCCACAAATAAAACAAATATAATCTCGTAAAAATTTAGTTAACTTAATGGATGAATACAAGCATAGTGAAAATATAAAAGGAGCTTTGAAAAATCTACAGTTTAAGTATAATTCTTATAGAAATGTTAGAGGAGATGGAAATTGTTATTTCCGAGCAGTAGGCTTTGCTTATTTAGAGCATTTGCTAAGAATCACTACTTCAATTTAACACCTTTAAGAATTTATGCTGAAGCTAGAGAGAAACAAAGGATATTACTAAACGAGACCTAATCATTAAACTAATAGTCACGAGATATTAAGAAATACCTTTTTATATTTACTAAGAAAGCTAGAATAGTAAAAGCTTTAGAACAATAAATTCTTAATTCAGTATTTAACTGAGGAATTATAATAAAACAAGGATAACTAAGATGAAGCTTTAGTTTGACAAATGCGATGCATCACTGCTAACTACTTAGAAGCACATAGGGATTATTTTGAAGGGTTCTGTCAAATTAATTATGGGTAGCTGATTAAAGAAATATTGACCATGGGCAAAGAAGCAGATGGGTTAGGAATTGGTCCACTGCAAGTAGTCTTTAAGGTAAAAATAGAAATAGTAACTATAGATAGGAACTACCCAGAAGCGTTATCTTTTGAATAAATGAAAATATCTGGTTTTTGTCCCTTAATTTATATTTTATATAAATAAGGATATTATGGTATTATATACTCTAGAGAATAATCAAATGCAGATGGATTCGATGAATTTAAGGAAATTTTTACAGGAAGGCTAACCATACCACCAGGCTATAATCCTCAAATTCCAGGTTTTCCTTTTTACATTCAAGTAAATGAAAATGGATAAGAATGTCCAACGGACGAGAATAAAATGTTCCAAATTCAATATCACACAAACTACATGAGAACAATAGAAACTAAGAGTTAGATAGATAAGCTTCAACAGTAAGAATATATGCTAATAAAATGTGAAACCTGCAAATAGTAAATAGAATAAATAAGCATCGTCTAACTACAATGCTAGCATAAAGTATGCAAATTCTGCTTAGAGGATAAAATTGAACAAGATACTAATGGAAAAATTATTCGAAAGCAAATGGATCTTGGAAAAAAAGCGAGCTGCACCTAGTGTAATCGTGTTTTGACAAATCAAGAAATTCAAGAAGTATTTGGAAAGGAAAAGTTTGAGAAGGCTTTGCAAGAGAGTAGAAAATGAGAACTATTTCCATTTAATTGATTGAAGGTTTTTTGAATTACTAATCTTAAATGATAAAATTAAAGCTTTAAAATGAAAAACCTAATTTATATGATTATTTAGATATTTATTAGCAAGTATCAAATTAGGCCTATGCGAGTTGTCTTTATGCTCTTTTTAATTTATAGTTGTAGATTGGTTGTTTATGTCTAGGATTATTTAGCCCAGAATGCCACCTCACTTCGATATTTAAATAAGATTTTATTTGTATAAATTTGTCTAAAATCCCTTTTAGTTTATACTATAAATAAGTATCTTTATATGCTTCTAGTCTAGTAATTAATCTATAATAAGCAAGATAAAAAGATACTAAGTCTAGAGTTTTTTCCTTTAAAATGAAGCGATAAATTAAGATATTTAAGGGATTATTAAGAGAAAGTATGAAGATGCCTCATGGTGTAACGGTTAGCACTTTGGACTTTAAATCCAGCAATCCGAGTTCGATTCTCGGTGAGGCAATTTTTAATTAACAAATTTCTAGTTTTAATGTAACTTTATCTTCTTAATATAATTACTAAAGCTCAATAGCTTTGTATTCATTCTTACGAACAACAAAGATTAATTAAAAGCCTAAACTGTTTGAGGTTTCGTTACTCACTCATAAACTTAGAAGCAGCTTCTAGATATAGATAACCCGCTTAGTTCCTAAAGGATATCGTTTATACTTTAATTAGACTTAATAAAGATTAAATGAGCAAATTACAAGAAAAGGTATTAAGGTTAAATAGAATTAGCTAAGGAGAAAAAAGCTAATCTAAGACAAAATAATAAAAGCTTAAAGTTTAATTAATTAATTTTAAAAGCTAAAGTTAGTAGAAAGGCTAATGATAGATTACTTAAAACTTCTCTATTTTAAAATAAAATATTCCAAACTTATCTCTATCAAGCTTTGCTATCAATTAATATAGCAAGCATAAAGCAAAACTAGGAAACTACTAAAATAGATATGAATTTATAATTAGACTAGCAATAATAAACTACTAAGTGTCAATTATCTCTCTATTAATGGCTTTCTATACTCAAATCTTCCTATATTTTTAGTAAATCTTAATGCTCTTATATCCTATTCTTATCGAATCTAATTAAATGAAGGAGCCTTTAGCAAGAAGAGTAATAAAAAGGATATAAAGAGAGGTTTGGTTTTCTAGATTGAAATGAATAAGTTTAAAGCCAAAACTTCATAAAGGAAGTAAATGCAATAAACAGCATACTAAGATAAATTAAAATTGACTTAATAATTTAGCCAAAATAGAAATGAATAGATTACACTATATAATATTCTATATAATAAACAATATCTATAATAATAGTAACCTAGTCATCATAATGTACTTATACTTAATTAGAACTATTAAGAGGATAATGATATAGCTACTAAATTAATAGAAATGCTATAGTTAATTAATATGACCATTAACTTTTAAGTTATTATTAATAATAGAATAAGCCATCAAATTGATGTAAGAGCTATTATAACTTAGAAATAGATAGATGTAAAGGAAACTTTAAGCAATAGCAGCTTATCTTAAGATATTATAATTCCTATAAAATATTGTTAAAAATATCCTTTGCTTATTAAATGAAGCATAGGCTATTAAGCATAATCTAAGCATTTCTTAGTAATAAACTTAGTATTTTTTAATTATAAAGCAAAGGAAAATAAACTTCTATAAGTATTGTTTACATTTATACTGTCAGAGAAAATAAGTTGTAAAAGTAAAATTTATAAGATAAATAGTATTTTAAGAGAGAACTAGGAAAGATCCTTAGATATTCTAGATAAAACTATAAAGAGTAAATATAAGAAAAGCTGCTTTAGTTTATATAATTGGAATCTTTTAAGGTAGAAAAGTGCTTTAGTTGCAAATCTATTTAATATAACTATTTAGTGTTTAAGTAATAGGAGCAAATGTAACTAAATAAGATAAATAGGAAAAGATATAGTAATGAAAGCTAGAAATTCAGCATAATACTTAAAAATAAAGCTACAAGATGCTTTAGATGATAAAATTCTTTAAACAAGGTTAAGCTTGTATCACTGTATCAATTCTATCAGTAGATTATATCTACTCTTCTAATCTTAAAATATCATATATATTATGACCACTTGGTGGTATATGAAAAGTTCAGTAGATTAAATCTAAAAATGGTATCCATGAAAGGTAGTTGTAAGCCTAAATTAAAGCTAAAATATTCTAGTAAGTTTGATACAAAGATAAGTAAATGATTATAAAGCTTTTACATATCTATAATAAATTTCTCCTTTAGGTATACTTTTAGATAATTAACCCATAAAAATTAAAAGATAAGTAAGCTTTAAGAATTAGAAAATAATAATTTAGAGTATAATTTCTAGATAAATCTTGTAATATCAATAATAAAATATTTAACTACACGTTGCTATAGAAAAATATAATTACTCTAGTTAGGAATTAATAAGAACATTGCTTGGAATGTAATAAGTCTGTTAAATTTCCTGCAATACAATCATAAAAATTATAAACTTAAATAATTCAAATATTATTTCATTTTAAAAGAAATCTGAAGAGATTTAAAATAAAGCTTTATAATAAATTATGATAGAATAATAGTAACTTAAGTTTAGGTATATCTCACTCTTCCTAGATATAAGTATCAAATATTTATAGGCATTGTTATGATATGTTGTAGTTAAGATTTATATCTCTATTTAGACTTTAGAATTTATTCTTAATATACCATTTTAAAATCAGCAAATCATTTAAATCAAGAAACTGTGTCTTTTGCACTCTGCTTGATCCACTTCTAGTAACACTTCGAACAAAGTCCCTTCGCATGCATTGGTTTGTCCGTGTGTTTGCACTTCGTTGCTTTCTTTTATCTTCCTACTCTGAAGTAGCATGACATACATAGATTTTTGGCGTAATGCTTCTTTTAAGTATGTCCACACTTGTTTTGCTTCCTACTCTATCCATTACAATCTACTTTACCACTTTACTTCGTTACATCTATTATACTCTAAAACGAACTACTATTTTCCTCTACTTTAATATTCTACGGAACGGGTAAGTTTTTACTCGAAGGCCAGTTAGAAGAGAAAGTCAACATGCCGTTTTACCCTAAAAGACTTGGCATACCTACAAGTACGCTTTACTTTGGAAAGCACTATTATCTAGGTTGAGGTTCCATATTATAAGAGAAGGTAAGTACTTTGGTTTTTAAACTAACTAATTAAACTAAAAATAGTTAGAAGCACTAATGTATTCACTGTTATTTACTTGGTAATAAAACTAATATAAGTATATTGCTTTTCTATTTTCTAACTATAATCAAAGTACTTAAGGTAAAGAAGCAATAAAAGTTATAAATGCTAAATATATTTCTAATAGATACCTAAAGCTAAAGTTTTCAGCTTCTATACAAGAATGTATTTAAACAGTAAGCTTTTCTTTGCTTTTAACAAAAGAATGATAATTACTTAGACTTGTATGTTGAAGTTAAGTTTTATTGTTGTGATTTAAATAAGCGAAATGAGATAAAGTGCTAAATAGTTGATAATTAAGCTTTTAATTAGATAAAGATATATTAAATAAGAAAATAAAAGACTTTAGTGAAAGAAGATAATACACTACAGTTTAAAATGTAAGATGATTTAAAGAGCTATTAGACATAAACTTAATAATTATTTACATAGTATCTAAAAATTTGATAATACAAGTTAAAGCAGAGAAATTATTATTTTAGAAACAGCTAAGAGTTGTAATTTAAGATAAAGCTATTTTTCCATAATCAAAAATTTAGAAGTTTAAGTATAATAAATATAAAAAAGATAAGGAAAAAGGAAAATTAAGTTTAACTATTTTGTGGTAAAGCAATAATTAAATCTGACTCATACTAAACTTAAAGCTAAAAAGAATTCTTAAAACTTTTGCTCTTAAATGTAAAAAGATCTAGTAATAAAAAATAAAAATTTAGCTATTAAAACAAAAACTCTAAGGCTCTAGATGATAAAAAGACCTTTTAATACCTTAAATTAAGTTTATGAACTCAATTGATATTGGTTATGACCTCTTTATAAATAGTCAGTTTAAAGTTTATTTTCTATTTAATAAGTTTAAAATTATAAGAAGTGTATATACCTAAAGTGATATCTAATTGTAGCTTGGAAGGCATTTCAGTTACATTAGCAACAAAGAAAGATGAAAATTAAATAATAATTAAGCAAATAATAATAGATATAGAATAGTAAAGCATAATATATAACTATTTACAGCTATGTCCAATCTATGATAAATGCAATTAAGATATGAAACATAAAGAATTTTTAGTACTCAGCTTACTTTACTTAAATTCTTAGTTTAAGTTATTAAATTAATTTACATTCTAACTGAGTTACTCTTTTATAATATCTTCTGATTTGTACCTTGCTATGTAAGAAGAAGGTAAGTTGTCCTTATATTCAAAGATATACTAAAATATTTAAGCGACTGAGTTTGTAGTAATTAAATTAGATCGGAGATGAATTATTTATCTGATTCTTCTATCTTTATTCGTAAGATTTATTTGGTATCTCTTAACTTATAATCTATCACCTGTAAAGCTACAATCTTAAGTTACTTAATTTTATTTTACTTTCTAACTTTTTGACTATAACATAATCTGGACTTTTTAGTTATGTCTTCTAAATAACTTTTAGCAAAGGAATATAACTTTCTTTACAATCTTATTAGAAATAATATAATCTATAGTGGCTTTATTAAAAAAGCTTGTAAGAACCAAAGCATCTAAGCAATAAAACTTATTCACTAAGACTAATTTAATAAAGAAACTAGGATAAACTTAACTAAGTATGGTTAAAGATAAGTCACTTAGATGTGTTTCTAGATACTAGCAAAGCAGTCTAGTTAAATTATATAAAAATGACTTTCTAATTTATCATAAAAAATAATTATAATAAAGAAATGCTATTAGTACCTGATAGAGAGATATAGCATCATATCTTAGCTATAAAGGAAAGCTTAATTATTAAATACTTTAATTAAGTTATAAACTTAGCTTATAGCTGCTAGATAAACTAGCTAGTTGCTTAGCTAAAATAATTAAATTAAACCTTTAACTGTTCTTTTTCTGGTTAACTATTATAAGTCTAAGCAGAAAGATAAAGTAGAGAGCTATAAAATATGCTATGATTACATCAATAAAGCTAAAATAAAAAGAAACTAACATATCATTGTAATAACTTTAAGTGACTTGCTTCAATTCTTAAATTATACCTCTATAAAATAATAAAAGATTGCTAAAAGGAAATAAAGTAACTTAAAGCAATATCTAACTATATAAAAGTGAAGCTGATTGATTTCTATCTAAATTAATTATTTAAGTTGCTTTCTTCTAAGATAATTCCCTTATATCACTAAAATACTGAAAACTTTAAGATTAGTAGGTTTATTTAGTATCAAGGTATAACTATATTCATAGATGTGAAAATTATGACTTTGAAATATAAATTCCAATTAAAAATAATAGAAACAAATATCTAAATATAACTAATAAAATCTAATTAAAGACAATATATCAAATGCTAGTTAAAGAACTTTACTTTTTATTTATTTCTTAGGTTTGGAACATTAAAACAAAAATATAATATAAATGTATATATAATTATCTAATTTATAGTTATACCTTTAATTAAATGGTATTTGGAAAGGATTTAAAATAAAGCTTTATAATAAATTATGATAGAATAATAGTAACTTAAGTTTAGGTATATCTCACTCTTCCTAGATATAAGTATCAAATATTTATAGGCATTGTTATGATATGTTGTAGTTAAGATTTATATCTCTATTTAGACTTTAGAATTTATTCTTAATATACCATTTTAAAATCAGCAAATCATTTAAATCAAGAAACTGTGTCTTTTGCACTCTGCTTGATCCACTTCTAGTAACACTTCGAACAAAGTCCCTTCGCATGCATCGGTTTGTCCGTGTGTTTACACTTCGTTGCTTTCTTTTATCTTCCTACTCTGAAGTAGCATGACATACATAGATTTTTGGCGTAATGCTTCTTTTAAGTATGTCCACACTTGTTTTGCTTCCTACTCTATCCATTACAATCTACTTTACCACTTTACTTCGTTACATCTATTATACTCTAAAACGAACTACTATTTTCCTCTACTTTAATATTCTACGGAACGGGTAAGTTTTTACTCGAAGGCCAGTTAGAAGAGAAAGTCAACATGCCGTTTTACCCTAAAAGACTTGGCATACCTACAAGTACGCTTTACTTTGGAAAGCACTATTATCTAGGTTGAGGTTCCATATTATAAGAGAAGGTAAGTACTTTGGTTTTTAAACTAACTAATTAAACTAAAAATAGTTAGAAGCACTAATGTATTCACTGTTATTTACTTGGTAATAAAACTAATATAAGTATATTGCTTTTCTATTTTCTAACTATAATCAAAGTACTTAAGGTAAAGAAGCAATAAAAGTTATAAATGCTAAATATATTTCTAATAGATACCTAAAGCTAAAGTTTTCAGCTTCTATACAAGAATGTATTTAAACAGTAAGCTTTTCTTTGCTTTTAACAAAAGAATGATAATTGGATTGCACATTTAAATAGATTTAAGTGATATAATTCTTTAAAGATTTTAGATTAAAAATACTAAAGTTATATAAGTTATAAGTATTTTAGATACTTTTTAAGGTATATCATCTATAGAATTTTTGTAATCATTAGAAATACTGAAATTTGCATTAGTCAAATGTAATAATTCTCAACAAATTGAGATGTAAGGTGCTTTAGATATATGTTGAGCATTATATTTTATATCTTAAATCTTTTATTAGGTAACGAAGATGATTTAAATTAAAAGAAAATATCTTTTAATGAGTAGCCTAGACTTACAAGTTAAGAATATTAAGTTATAGCAAAATAAAATTATAGAAATTTATATTCTTAAGGAATATAAAGAAAAATCGTCAACCAAACATAATTTCCACTCAATGAGTCAATAAACTAATCTGATATAAACTAAATTATGAAACATGTATGATAAAGCTCAAACAAAGGTACTATGAAATAAAAAGTAAAAGCAAGTTTTAAAGCTTCCAATGTTTATGATTTTAATTATTAAGTATAAAAAACATCTAATATTAGGGTATTCTCATTTTCAATAGCTAATTAAAGATTCTTTTCTAATTTTTAATTTCAAGTTGTTATTTAAAAAAGCACTTAAATTTTAAATCTAAATTTAGCTAAGAAAATTTTAAGATTATTATTTAACAACTAAGAAGATAAAAACTTAGTTTAAATAAGTCATTAAGTAAATAAGAAAGAAGATTTATAAGAAGTAACAAACTAAAAATAGTTGAAGCTTTTTTTAACTTCAGCGAAAACTAAAAAATAACAAAATAGCAAAAGGTATAAAAATGTATTTAAGATATAACAGATAATAATTTTCTTAGGACTTAATTTACTTTACTTAGATTCTAAATTAAAGTTAACAGCAAGTTACTTTCTAAGAAAATAATAATTTCTTCATAATAATTAAAAGAACTTAAGAAGTTTACATTTAAACTAGATACTTCTAAAATAATAGAAGGTTTATTTAGTATCAAGATATAACATTTTTAGTAGATATGAACATTATATCTTCAAAATATAAAATTTAGTTATAGAATATATAAATAAAAATATAACTAAATAAAAGAAAATCTATAACACTATTCTTAATGTTTTGCCTAGAATTTTCTTTATTAATTATTTATTTTCAAGTTTTTAAGCATTAAAATAAGTATATCATTAAGGTTATATTATATAATTTATAGTTATGCCTTTAATTAAAAGAGATTACATTTTAAGAAGATATTGTTAATATGCTTTGATAGAATCATAGCAGCTCAAATTATTTTAGATATATTTAACTCTTTTGAATTATCTTCCTTCAGTTAAATATAAAAGCTTATTATAATAGTTATTATATTCCTTTGCATAGTTATCTCTATTAGACTTTAGAGTAAAATTAATATACCATTTTAAAAATCGGTCAGAACTCATAAAATATATCAGGAGATTGTGCCTTTATCGTATTGCTTTATCTATTTCTAGTGACACTTCGAAAAAGAACTCTTTGAATGCTTCGGTTTCGAAATATACTTACGTTTTGTTTCTTTCTTTTATCTTCCTACTTTGAAATGCAAGAAATATATAAATATTTGGTTTAATATTTTTCTAAGTCTAAACTTGAAATATTAATAACGGAATTA
Organism: Loxodes magnus; assembly: GCA_946699065.1. Lineage (NCBI taxonomy): Eukaryota > Ciliophora > Karyorelictea > Loxodida > Loxodidae > Loxodes > Loxodes magnus. The sequence goes on along the minus strand of CAMPDV010000130.1, from coordinate 278,483 downwards.
TAAGAAAAAATTTATCAATCAGAAATACTACATTCTGAGAGTATACAACTGAATAAAAATAATGAGTAACTAAGTTAGCAGATTGATTAATAAGAAAGATAAGGTAATTTACAGAAAACAGCAAATGATAGGCTTTTTATAGGGCAAACTTCTTCTGTTGCTAATATAAATAAGTAAAGAGAGTACAACTAGATTTACTAGGAAAAGCTTCAAGATTTATAAAAAAAGCTTGAAGAAGAAAAATTAATTTCTAAGAATTAAATTAGAAGACTTAGATCCAGTTATGCTAATAAAACGAAATTAAAAATTAACTGTAAATAAATATCTAGGAAATGGAAAAATAACTAAATAATTTGAAGCTTGAAATGTAATAGAAAGATAAGAAAATATAGCAGTTAAGAATCAAGTAAAACGATATAGAAGTTGCTAATTAAAGCTAGCAAAAGTCAGAAAATTAAATTTTTTTTCTAAAGAAGTAAAATGAAAGTTTTGATTAAGAAAATTTCCAATCAAGAAAGAATCAGAATGAACTATAAAATTAGATTAAAGCTTAAGATTTGAATTTGAAAAACTTAGAAAAAAATTCAAAATCTAGAGCAAGAAAAAGAGGAGATTAATAATTTGTTGAGCAAGTATTAAATAAAAATAAGAGAATGAGAAGCAAAGATTTAGCAGCTAAATTTAGTTAGGAATAGTGAGTCAGAAATTAAACGCACTAAGAGTAACTAAGGAAATTTAGTAAAAACTCAAAATGTTTTAAGATCAGATCCTAAAGATAAAATAAGAAAAAGAGGGCACTAGATATGGTTTGAAGAGACCAATAAAAAAATAAAAGTCTTTAATATCAGATAAAGAAAAGTTAAAAATCAAGATATCCTTCTAGAAATTTAATATGAGATTATCGTTCATTTATAATAAAAAAACTATTTTTAGATATTAACTAAATGAGTTTTATTAAGTTATAAAGTTGTAAGGTTTTTCTAAATAGAGTTTAACTTGCCTATACATTTTAATAATAGGTTATTAAGAGCAATAACTACAGGGTAATAAAAAGTTAATATAAATAATTAAAAGATTATAAAAGCGTTTATGAGTAAAATAATAATAGATGCATTTGGTAAATCTTTTTTATTAATAATCTAAATAAATGTAATTATATTAACAAATCTAATATTGTCATAGTAAGATATTCTTAACACCAAAATGATAAACAAAAGAAGGCAACTAGATTAAAAGGTTTCCTATTGAACATAAACAAGAACTTTATTTCTTAAAGCTTCTCTACTCAACTTCCACTAAAAACTCTAGTTTTATTTGAGAACTAGTAAACCTAAATAAAATAAGTTTAAAGCTTTGACTTAGTCTCTTTTTAAGTGTATGCTATCTTAAAGAATCCTAGCAATAACTCTTTTAGTTAAGAAGCTTTAATTTAATTAAAAATTAAGATATTGCTAAACTTAATGATTGATGAAAAGTTTATTTCGCATAATGATGGCTTTGAAGAGAGAAATACATTTATTTACAAAAATGTTTATTTGAGAAAAATTAAAAATATAAAGGATCTCATTATAAGAGAATCTTCGAGATATAGGAATTTATTTATGTACAAATGGATATAAAAATAATCTAACTAAAAAGGTTAAATAAACATCTAAAATGACAATCAATCATTTCATCTTTTATAACTAAGTTTTTATCTCATGCTCAACTTTTAGTTTAGATAAAGAAGGGAAACATAAGTGATAAATATGAATTATAATAATTAAGTTTTAGCCTATAATTAAATAGAAGATTTATAAAAGAAATATTAAGCAAAAAGTTTTAAAATTAGGAAAGTTAAGAAGCACAAACTGAAGTTAAAAGCGAACGAAACTTTAAACTTTCTTGTTTCAAGTCATTTTTTTTGCGAATAGGACTCACAAATAAATAATTTTAATATTTTTAGTAAAACAAATTTCAAAGATATATGGATCAGATCAGATAAACATCAAAATAAGAAATGATTTGCATTATAAATAAGCAACCTAAATAAGTAAAATTAAAGCTATTTCTTAGTTTAAAAAACCAAAGTTACTTAAAAAAGTTTATTATTTAAGCATTCAAGTTTTAAAATATTTAAATTTTAGAGAAGTCTGGATAAAACTTTTTAGTCTTTAGATAAAGTAAATTAATTTTTATTATTAATTTGAATGAAATAGATTTAAAGAGTTAATCTAGCTTCTTATTTTATCAACTATTTTCAGGCTTTCTGACTCTCTTTCTTCCTTCATGTAAAGTTCCTCTTTTTTATTAGAAAAAAATGCCATCTTATTTTTTGTCTCTTGAAAGCTTTTGTTGTTCTTAGAAGATCTAAAAGTATCACTTTTTTTTATTTCTTAGCCTGTTTAGTTTGATGCGCTTTACGATTATTCCAAATCTACTTTCTTTTGGTTTTTCTTTTAAAGCGAAAATTTTTTGTCTGATTAACTTAAATTTGATATAAAGATAGAAATAATACAGAACAATAAGCAAGGCAAATAGTTAGTTCCCAATGATAATAATGAAGGTAATTAAAACTATTAGAAAAGCAAATTCTTCACATTTATAAGGATCTAAATGTATGTAAATAGAGTGCTACAAAAATAGAATTAGAATCCATACTTCATTTATTAGCTGAACAATTAATTCAGCTCTATCTTTTAAGGGTTTCGCTTTTCAAAGGTAAATTATATAAATAAAGGATAAAACTGAGCTGAGAGATATTTGTAGTTCAGGAAGTTCTTATCCAAAAACTATGATGAAAGTCTATATTATTCTCCTAAATAAAAAGATGCTATAAAACTATAAGCAATACTTGTCCTGGCTTTTAAGCTCACTTATCAAGCTTTAATAATCTACTTCATTTAAGCATGGAAAAAAAGTAAGCTTTGTGTCCTACTCTTAAGATATTGCCTTGCGATATTTTCTTAACTTAACGAAAATTAGACCTTAGAAGCAAATCATTAATATCTGAAGTAATGAACTTACTAGTATGAAGTATGAGAGAACACAATTGAAAGCAACATAGGAATCATCAGCCCTTGTAAATCTAATTTGGATTAGGACACAAATCATCAGTCCTAAAGATATATTTAAAATAAGTCTAATGAAAGTGGAATATTTATAGTTTGTGTAGACTTCCTACATATACTATCTCAGTTTAAATTTCCAACTTTTATCTTACCAAATAAAAATAAATAAAGAAGGCAAAAAACCAAATTAATTACTTATACCAAACCATTCGCTAAAAAAATCGCAGAGTTTATTCCTTGAACTTGTAAATTGTATCAAATTTTTGTTTATGAATCCTTATTAGAATTCAGATCAAAACTAACAGCATTAAAAATCATTTATTGGAAATCTTAGTTAACCATATATAAGGCTTGAAATATTCTAGATATTGTAACTGTAACCATTCCAATACATCCCTATCATTTCATCTATGCAATATGCGATTCTAGTTAATAACAAGTTGAAGTAGATCCAGATCTCGCTACAAGAACAATTAATCCTGCTGTTAAGCTGCAGAAATTGCTACAGAACGAGAGTACTGAGTAAGCAGGATAAAATTTTCTTAATTGTTTGTTAAGTTTAAATCAGAAATTTAGTTTGGAGGTTGTATTTCTTTTTCTTAGATTTAGAATTCTAAAGTCGAAGATTGAATTTGAATACACTATTAGAAGTTTTCATTGTATATAAAGCCACTTTAGCAATTCAAACGCTTTTACTTTCTTTATCGCATTTTGAACAGAAAGGAATACTTTAGTTACATGATTTACACAGGCCGTCTCCACCGTAATCCCACTAATCTCTAGGATAATTTAAAAGACATGCATTAATTTATAAGGTTCAAAACATTAATGGCATATTTTATTTTAAAATAGGCTATAATGGATATCGGGAATGCTGTAATTGAAACACTTATTATTCTCTAAGTAAAATTCATTATCAAATTCTAGACATTTTGTACCTTCATCGTTGCATTTTGCGCAATTCTAAATGTTTTAGCTACACTCTATGCATCTCTCTTTTACTTAAAGTATACCTTAAGGACATTTTTACTAGCCTTAATTATCAAGTAAGATAAGAGAATTTACACACTGAATGCAAATTTCGTTCTCACGTTTTAGGCAATTTGGAATTAACTCGTCGCATTTAATGCATTTTCCCTTATATAATGCAAAATCTTCTCAGTATTTAAGACATTTTTCTCCTTTCTCCTCACATTCTAAGCAAAACGCTATTTCAGTCAAAAAGGATTCGCAAAAGTAATCTTTATTGGAATCTTATTAAAATTAAGGACATTTTTCTAAGCATCTGTTACCTGATAGTTTAAAGGGATATTTGCAATAAAGACACTTTTCTTAGTTAAAGCATTTAACACAATTTTCATCAAATTATTAGCATGACTAGCAATTTTACTCCATCTCATTATAGAAATATCCTTCAAGATATTTCAAGCATGTATATCCAGAACTATAACAGAACTCACAGTTTGACTTGCTACATATACATTAATTATTGAAGAGCTAAAAATTGCTTGCACAAGCATTGCAAATTATTTCTTATTTTTTGCTATAAGAACATTGAGAGCACTAGCTTATCAAATTAATGCAACTTCTACATTAATTTTACTCTTTAATGAATCTTAATTTGCATTCCAAGCATATAATTTATCCAGCTATGTTGCTACACTTCAAGCAATTCTAAATTTAGTTTCCACAAGGTAAGCAAGTAAATGATTAAGGCTAGACATAAAAGCCATCATAGCAGGTTAAGCAATTGTTTTAATTAGATCCAAAGCATGTTGCACAACTAGAGTGGCACTAAGTATAGCAGTGACTAATAAGTGGACCGGTACAAGAGCCAAATTTGCAATTAAAAATGCAACCATTATTTGAGAATAAATTTTAGGAACGCTAGACCTATAAAAATCTATCAAAAGTATAAAATTCGAATTGACAGACTTCACCTATGAAATTAAATCATCTCACTATCTCCTAGTTCTATTTTACTATCTTTATCGAATTATAAAAATTTAGCTTATGAAGATCGGCATGTCACCTGCGTTTAAGAAAATTCAGATAAACATACTTAAATTATCTCATTCAATTTACTCAAACTTAAGGAAATGAAATTTCAATTTATGTTATTAGCTGAGTATGCAAATACAAAATTATTATAATAAGAGCTTAACTTAATTTAGATTCTGTCTATTATAAGCTTAAGCTTTTTATTTTAATTGTCAATGAATTAGTAAGGGATTTTATTATCTAAAGTATAGTTCTACTCCACTACTTGCAGACTTCTCTTTTATTGTTTGTTTATCTGCTTATAGTTTATTTGCCCATCCTTAAATCAGAAAGAAAAGCTAAAACTATCATTAATTATTCCAAAGGATTGTAGCTCATTTCAGCAAAAGTGAACTATTTTGCTTCTTACTAATTAGAGCATTCAATAGTCTAATTCTTTGGATTTAATTCTAAATAATATAAAGAAGCATCATCATAAATATCAGGGGAAGAAAAGTCTTCTTTTCCTTACAATGTGCAAGGATTTTCGTTTTAAACTATTTAAATTCAATCTTACTCAAAGAATTATTGGTTATTAATGTAAAATCTTTGCTGTAGCCCTTTACCATTGAATATAGGAGGATTATAATATATATCATTCCATACAATTCAGAAGTGATATCCAAACCTATTCCAAAAAAGCTAGCTCTGGTTCTAGCACTATATTCATTGTGACTTTAGCTAATCAGTATAACAAACCGTCAGTTCGTTATCTTAATTAATGATAAATTTAAAAAATATAATTTATCTTTACTAACCTGAAATGTAAATTGAGTTCTATTCCTAGTATTAATAATCATAACTTATTATGAATCTTAAGTGGAATCTACCAACTGAAGTTTGTTAAGTTACCAAAAAATAAAATTTTTCGCTCTCATCCTGTCCAAAATTTTTAATCCAAAAACTAAGAGCTCATCTTTCCGAGGAATACCGATAAACATCGTATCCAAAATCGTCAAAATATAGGATTGAGATTTTAGAGTATTTATGGCTTTTAATGGCGTTCTAGAAAGATCAAGATATGTCATAACATCTTAACAGCTTTTAGCTGGTGGTGATGAACATTAAGAATAATATGTTTCTAAATGGCAAGGAGTATAGAATTGAGCTATATTCAAATACTCATCTTCATTCAAAAATGAATCATATAGATAAATTCTTGGCTCAAGATTATTCCGCTGAAGCTATTTTCGTAGTTAAGATAAAAAATCGTGTAGGGATTAAAAGTTATTTTAGTGTCTATTTCTTTCGCTTCTACGAGATACTCTGTAGATAATTGAAAAATAATAGTTGATTCCAACTTTTAGTTCCTTTAATCAAAAGAAATACCAATAAATATCCAAGTAGAACAGTCTATAGGATTTTACTAAAACAAAGCATAATGATTTTCGCCTATAAGCCAAATGATTTCAAAAGCAAATTGGTTGTTTTGCATTTTGTATGAAGTAAAATTTAATCAAAAAGTATAATCGATTCATAAAATATTTTACTGAGTATCTAATACCTTGCAATCATTTTAAATTCAAGTTGAGAAACTTGCTTTATTAAGAGAATAACTTAGCATTAAATTTTATCCTTAATCAAGAAATAAATAAGTTCCATAAATTGACTTATAACTATATGTCAAATAAGGAACATTTTCTGTAGTTAAACTAAAGATTTAATAGTTTTAACAACTAGATGTTTCAGGTCCCTTACAAAAGTCATCACAGTACTGGCTACAAGGTATTCTTTAAATAGCTTCTTAAAGATTTTCTTTATATACTAAGAATTATAAGTTCAAAATAAAACTTATTGTATTTTTGCTATCACAATTTTATTACTAGTACTTCCAATCTGTGCTCAGGCAGTAGATTCAAAATTTTTAAATAAGTAAGCTTTTAGTTTAACTCTTTCATTTTTGAGATAAAACCTTGTGGCAAAGACTGAAATTTCTGGAAAGTTAAATTAGCCTCTAAATTTACTAATTATTGATATCTAATTCCAACAAAAAGCCATTAGTTACAAGTTTGTTCCAAGTTAAACTCTGCAAACTCAGAATACTTATCATTTTTATTCCATCAGTAGTAAAATCTTAAAACTTATTGATTGGTTTATGTTTATGTAAGTGTTACTGCTATTCGAAGATTTTGGTTGTCTTCAAAAGAAACCATATCTCTTAGTTGGAAATTCAAAATGTTAAAGAGAAAGCTTCTTAACTATATTAAATTTCGTAATATATATCATAAAAAAGACTCTTGTCATTAAGAAATCTTTATTCATTTCATATGTTGTAAATTAATCTAAAATTTCCTCATAGTAATAGGATAGAACAGTTAACTTTTTTTCAGGAAAATATAAAGAGGAATGGAAGGTAAAATCCTTCTAGGACTTTCATTGCTTTAAATTAAATAAACAATAATTTAAATTTAACTTAATCCTATTTAGTTTCTTTGCTTTAACTGCTTTTTAAAATTAAAGCATCATATCCTTAATAATTAACTATTTAGCTATTCAAATGGATGAATAAATTTGAGGATGAATATTTTAATAAGTTTATTCAAACTATATTGAATCAAAAAAATGGGATTTATTTTATCAAATTAAAAATAAATTAAATGCTTAAATGGTTAAATATACAACAATTTATCTCATTTTCTTGCTTTGGCTAATTTATAAACCAAAATAAATAAAAGAAATCTTTTTTATAATTAATAGAATCTCTTATGATATTTATTCAATAAAGGCTAACATTAATTGCAACCGAAACTTTAAATTGGAAAGAATTTAGTTAAATAATTAGCTGAAAAGAGCTGCATCTTACGTGTTTATTTAATAATGCTATGAACTTGGTTACTATAAATATGATTATTAGTTTCTGTTTTACTTTAATTTAAGAATGCTTCTAATTTTGTTTAAATTTGTTTTCTATCTTAATGCAATTCTTTTTTCTGTTAAATAATACAAAATTGAGTAAACTGTTTTATTACGTTTTTAGTTTCAGGGTATTAAATCTTCTTCTTTCATTTTTTAAGAAATTCCAATAATTTTTTTTGAACTCCATCAAAATTAATTTTTTTAATGAGTTAAATTAGGTAAATAAAAAGATTGAATTGCATATATACTAGACACTTCTATTAATAAGCATTATTAACTTAAATTTACTAAAATAAGGAAAATAAGAGTACTGGAATCCTATCAATTCTTTCAATCATTTATATAAATGTTCTTATCTCTAAATTTTTAGGATATTATTCTATTAATTTTATATTATATCTTAACTAGAAATTTCGCTCTTAATTCTTAAATAAAAAATTTAAAGATGAAAAGTTAAAATAGACTGATTAAATATTTATCATTGTCTAATAGACTTAGCCTGATCAATATTTTACATCATCTAGATTATATATTTTTAAATGACTTAATCAAAATTAGAAGTTTAGTTAAAGCAAATATTTCTATTATACCATCTTTATATGATGTCCTATTTGATATATATTTCTTTCTAAAATGTATTAATGTCATATTTTTAATCTTTTAGATGCCAAGCTTTTGCTTCTTTTACATTAATACATATTTTATAAGCCTTTTGAATAAGAGGAAGCAAGTAGCTGTCAAATAAAGATTTAGACTTAATACTAAAGAGCAAAAAGTTAGAATCTATAAAAGCTTTTTTATTGCTTGATTATTTGTCATCCTTAATTTAAGTATTTCAACTAGCTGGATCGTGATAACTCTTTTTATTTAGGTCTTTATGGGATTATTTTTTCAAAGGATATTAATATATAAAAAGAGTGTGAGTAGATCAAATATTTTATATGCTTAATCATTAGATTTTCTTTTAATAAAATTATGGCTTTTTTAATTCAATTCTTTAAGAAGTGTAAATAAACATGATATTCACAATAACCAATTTCCAAAATACGATATATGATTGTCAGTCAAATTTTCCTTTTGGTTTGAGCTAGTCAAGATATTTTTTATGTAATCTTATCTTAATTTTTATAATTCAAGTCAAATTTAGCTATTTCAATTTTTGAGTTATTTAGCATTTTAAATTGTCATCTTAAAAACATTTATTTTAATATCATATTTTAAAGATTCGACTTTTATGAATTTAGAATATAGAATTTATATGAATATCCTTCATTTAACTTTTCTCAGTCATCAATTTACTGAAGCTTTAATAATTATTGCCTTTTCATATATCTTGGCATTTGTTTATAATAACTGGAATCAATTTTTTATTTTTGCCAAGATGAAAATTAGGCTCTCAATATTTACTGTTAGCTGTATTTGAGGAATATAAGATTTGTAGAACATTCTAGATTCTAATATTTTTGAGTTCTTTATAGAATATCTTTAAAACTCAGTTTTGATAGAATTTATTCTAGATTCATGAAGATTCAAAAAGATTTAAATCTTTATAATATATTATACCTACTTTGACTTTTTTAAATCTATTTTATTTACTTTGGTAGATCCAAAAATAATTCAGAAACTGTCAACTATTTACAAATTTTCCGAAACTCCTTAAGTTTTATATAACAATTTTCACTCTTTAAAAAATTTCAATCTCTAGCAATCTTATGCTAGCTAATGCAAAAATTAGTTAATTTTGTTGATTAGAGATTATTATAATAAACTTCAAAGTAGTTAATTTAATTAATTACTTGATTTATATTCTAATTTAAATAGAATGTTCTTAACGACTTATTAGCATAGCAATAATTATAATCTTCAATAGCTTAGTATCTTTCTATATATAGTCAAATTTATTTTATTTAGTTATGGGATTTTTTGTTTTGCTTCTGTTTTTTATTTAAAAGATGGATAAATAATAAATAAATATATGAATATGATTATAGAGCGTGTAGTACTTCATTGGAAAGCAGCTCTTTTAATATTAATATTTAATATTTAAAAAGTGTTCTCATACTTCTTGTTGTCAATCTATTTGTCCAAAGAGACAAGTCAGCTTCTACAAATGGGGAATCTGCTTTTTTAAAATTATTGTTGAGGCTCGAATAAAATACTCCTGTCTTCTTGAATAAGATTCAAATAAGAATTAGTAATTTGGTCGTACGTAAGAATCAAGCTTTTTACTTCTAGCAAGAACAGTCAGGCAAGTTAGGCTTGTCTCTTCCAGGCTTGTCCACCTTTTCCCTGGTGGTATCTAGTGCGAGATTATTGCAATGCGGTATACACTGCACCAAATTACCTACTAGTAATCTTGACCACGATCTACATCTTTTATATAAATAAATTTGATTATAGAGCGCGTAGCACTCTCGTTGGTGCTCAGCTCTTTAAAAAAAATGTTTCATACTGACAAGAATGTTTGTTACTGATAAAATTATCAGATACTGATAAACCTTGTTCAATACTGGTATAATTATTCAGTACTGATAAAAATGTTCAATACTGATATAATTTTAGAATACTCGTAATCTTTAATACTTGCTGGAGGTCCAAGGACATGGCAGGACTGTGTCTCATTGCATCACCAAAGCAGAGGACGACATGTGTCAATTATGGGTACTTAAATTCCCCACCTCTGACGAAGCTCGCAAAAATAATTTCCTTTTATTTCCAGAATTAAAAATTAAAATAAGCAAGTGCTGAAGGTTAAACTAGCAGATGTCTCAAGGCCAAACCAAAGCAGAGGAAGACATAAAGTCGATTATGGGTACTTAATTTCCCCAACCTCTGATGAAGACGACCTTGTTGTTCACCTTCGAACAACTATGGCGGTTTTAAAAAATATATAATATAATAATATTTAACTTAGTGAAACTTATAAGCATCATAATATACATAAACATGTTCAATTATCAAGCTATCAGATACAAATTTTAAGAACATACAATCTAAGTATCTAAGTAGATAAAATTAATGCATACTAAAGATTTTTTATTATATAGAAACTTGAAAGCTTATTACAACTAAGCTTACAATTTTTAACTTTGATAGAAGCTGTTTAAGATTTAATTTATTGGTATAGCTTGTATTATACAGTTATCATAAAGATAGAGATTTTTTTATAAAGTAAATTTGTGAAATTCTTTTCAATCGCATTTTGATTATCCTCCGAGTTAAATTTTTTCGAGAAATAAAAATAAAAAATCGCAAAGAGAAAAGAGAAAAGAAAAATTTATAGTAACAATATTTCCAAATATTTTGATAATAAAAATGATATAAATTAAAGACTAATAAACTTTGACCTGGATATTCTTCAGTTTAAAATACAAAATAATTATGTAAATTTTTGAGATAATTTGGCAAGCAGAAAAGAAATAAGACATAATATCATAATAAAACAAAAAGACCTGCTTATTATGATTTGTATGAGATATGCAATAAGAAGAAATTTTATATATATTTTAAGCTTAACTTAATCAAATGAAAATTAGTTGTATATATTAAGTAATTATGAATATCAGAAATTATAATATAAAAGACGTATTTTAAATTAAAAAAAGTTAGTATAATAAATCCTTTTTAAGCTAAATAAATTACAAGATATTAAAGTAATTTTAGAAATAAATTGTTTTAAACTTTTAATTTATTACAACTTTAATTGAGACTATCTAAAGTAAAAAAAACAATTAAATTAGCTTTAAACCATTAAACTAATTTAGGTTTTTAATGCTAAATTTTTTTAATTTATTTCTTTTTACATTAAAGATTTGAGTTATTCTAAGTGATCTCTATGAAAAAATTTAAAAGCAATAATTAGCTATTTTAAGCAAAAATATGAATACGAATGATTGACTGATAAAACTTATATTAAGATTAGTAGATAAAACATATTACTAATGAATTTTGTCATACATTTAACAGCTTCCTATACCTTTAAGCTGCTTAATATTGTAATTTGCTTTTATAAGAGTAGTTAGAGTGATTTTTTGACCATTTGCTTTTTTATGCTTTTTGAAAATTGATTAAAAAAGGAAAATTGTTATTTTTGTCTTTTTGATATAACTACTTTTAAATTTAAGCTAATGCAACAAAAGAAAAAGAGACGTAAAAATGAATTTAAATTTAAAGATAAATACAAAGTATATTAGGCTTTCCAATTTTTAGTAGTTACCTATAAAGATTTTCACGAATTTATTATAAAATCCATTAACTAATGAAAATAAAATTAGGTTTAATAACCTTAATAATTTAAATAACTAATGAGATAAATAGCTTTACTTAGTAAGAATAGAATTCGGTAATAAATTATAAATAATTACATATGAGATAAAAAAGTAAAGCATTTAAGTCTAAAGAATTCATCTTATATATAAAAATTAATATACATTAAAAAAAATTGAAAGAATATCCCTAAGAAATATATTGAAAGACCATTTAATAATAAGGGATTGTGGGGAATAATTTTTATTTTTGAAATTAATTAAACCGCAAAATATAAAATAACAAACCTAAATAAAATAAATTGTTCCTAATAAATAGTAAATGGTTAAAACAAGAGAAATATAGTAATATCTATTTAAAAAAATAAAATTATTGGAAAGTAATAAAAAAACAAAAAAAAAGGACATAAAAATATATAAAGAAGAATATGAAAAATAAGATAAAACGAAAATAATTTTATTTGATGATTTCAGTTAAAAAAATAAATCACTATAAGAGATACTAAAAAATTATCGAAAAATGAAAATTGAAAAAAAATTATCAGATTGTGAAAAAAATACAGCAAAAAAAATTTCCATAGTTTTTTATAAAATTTTAAGATTCTACTAAGTGATAAAAAAAGAATGAAAAAACTAAATTAATTAATTATTTAGTTAATGCTTATGAAAAAAACGAAATTAACATCGCAAAAAAATTTAAAATTTAAAATTTAAAAAAATTTAAAAAATCTAAAATAAATATGAGATAAGCAAAAGAACAAAACTATTAAATAAAAAATGTAGAAAACATAAGAAAAAAATAGTAAAAAGACGTGGGAGTAAGAATCTAAAAATAATAAATAAAAAGTTGTTCCAAAAACAAAAAAAATAGAATTAAAAAAAGTAAAAAAGATTAAAAAAAATGAATAATAGACTGTTTCGTCTAATAATTAAGGCTATCTAGTATAGAGAGAGTACCCGGGTTCAAATCCCGGAACAGCCTTTTCCTTTTTTTTGTAAGAACATTATATACTTTTGTATATGTTTCGTTAAATTTATTCATTTATATATATTTTTTATCACTTTTATTTATCCTTTTTAGATTTTTTTACTTTTATTTATTTATTTTTAATTTTTTTACATCATTTTTTTAAAATTTTTTAATCAGTAACTCGATATACTTTATGGCTATTACTACTTTAATTTTTAATTTTTTTTATATTCTTTCTTAATTTTATTTTTTTACTTTTATTTTTTTATTTAGTTTCTAAATGCTATTGATATTTTTTTATGTACTCGATTTGATATTTTTCCTATTTTGGCATTCGATGTTGATTTTTTTAGTCTGAGTCTTTTTTAGTTTAAAAATCTTTTTTCTACATACTTTACTTTTATTTTTTTAATTTTAAAGTTTTTTATTCAAGATTTTTTTTCAGTTCTTTTTTATAATGGTTTTAGTATAAGATTGTCACTATTAACTTTTTTTTAATAAAGATCTTTAGTATTTCGTTTTTATAATCTTTCTTTTTATATAAAATATTAAGGTTTTAAATGATTTCTTCTTTTATAAACTTTTGCTACCTTTTTTTTAATTTTGTTCTAAATTTTTTTTCAGTCGACTTCTAATTCTTTATCTTAGTGTAAATTTCTTTCTTAATTCTGCTAAATTTTTAATAAAAGATGTCTTTATCGATCGAAAACTATTCCAAGTATTGACAATATTCTTTTTTATTAACCAAATGCTGATTTTTTCAAGGTTTTATTCCTATATTAATTTTTTTATATGTAGTGCATTGATTATTATTATAGCGCTCCATAACTTTAAGATTTCAACTTTTTATTTATATTCGAATTTATGGTAATATCCTAAAATATTACCATATTTCCTGCAATTTAAGCATTATTTTATTTCTTTAATTTCGGAATTTTGCTTTTTAAAGATTCATTTTCATATGCAAATGATCATTTGTTGATGAATTTTTTGAAATTCACTTTCAGTTCATTCCACTAATTGATTGAATTTGAATTATTTCTGTTCAATTTTCATATTGACTGATGTGAATTTTAGCATTTTAGTACTTAATTGTTGCTTTTAGCTATGTGATTTTTTTATTCTATCTCTTGAGCATTTCTTAAAAATTTAAAATTCTCCTTTTGCATAACTTTGAATTCTTAAATTTTTTTGCTAATCGTAATCTGATTGGGATGGAAGCTGTTTAAAGGAGCATTTTTGCAAGAAATTTTCCATTATATTTATAATTTTATAAAATTAAGGTAAAAAATTATAAGTCCTAAGTTAAGATTTTAAGATGATAATTTAAATATAAATATGCGTCTTAGCGTCAAGGATTGAATTATGGACTTTAAATCCAGCAATTAAAAATCGATTTTTGATGTGACCATTTTGAGTTGAAGATTTAACTAAGAATAGATTGAAAGTGATCATTAATCAAAAGTAATTTATTTCAATCATTTTCTTTTCTCTTTAGTTTCAAGTAATTTCTTTTTTCACTGATCTGGTATTAACTTTCTATCCTTTTTTCAATCTCTGAAGGCTAATGTAGCTTGTCTCCCTTAATATAATAGTTTAAGTTAAATAGTTTTATATCAATTTTTACAAATAGAAAAAATTAATTATAGATCTTAACTTTTATAATTGAAAAGATAATGGGAGCTGTTATTGACCTTCTTGACCACAATTTCTGGTTTTATGACTTGAAGCAAATTTCTTTCCTGTCACTGAGAAAGTCTCTGATCAGAGTCATTTTCTGAAGGGAACACTGTCTTTGAGATTATTCGCTCAAAGTGGGAGATTGAAACTTGGTTGCTCATAGTTATGAAGCTCCCTAGAAGCTGTGTCTGTAGCACAACAGGATATCCTCGTTATTCCTTAAAAAAAAGAGCACGTCGGGTCATCAATCAGAAAGGATTTTCCGGTCCAAAAACTCTTTTAGTTGAACTTAATTAACCAAAAGATCTTAACTTTTTTATATTTAGCTGCCTTTTATATAAACTTAGGAGAGATTTATCTAATAAGATATATTACTCCATTAGTTCCAAAAAGATATTATTTATACTATAATTTATTATTAATAAAGACTAACAAAACAAAGTGTTAAAGTAGAAGTTAAGATTTAATTATCGAAGTGTATAATAATAGCTAAAAAGAAAAGATAAAAAGGCTAATTTTAGATTATAATAAATTCTGAACTTTCATTTATCTATTTGAAAAATAGTAATTATAAGAAAGGCTAATCATTGATTCCTTAAAAGATCTCCATTTTAAAAGCAAATGACTAAAATGTTTCTATATAACTAAGATATCAACAATGTCATGAATATCAAAAAATTAGGAAAATGCATCTGATAAAAAGAATTAACTGATTCGAAGATCAACAATAATAATCTATTAAGCATAAATTATCTCTCAATCATGGGATTCTATAATCAAATCTTTCTATATTTTTAGTAAATTCCAATGTTCTTATATCCTATCCTTAATTAACTTAATTAAATGAAGGGTTTCTATTTTAACTGCTTAAAATTTGAGTAATAGTTGCTTTTAAAAATACCAGCAAGAGGTTTTTCAAGCTTTTTCTTATTCTAAGTTATTAGAGGTATTTAATACACTATGTTCTAATTTAAGCTTTAGAAATGAGAAGTAAGGGAATTAGATGATTAACTGAATTTGTCCTTTTAAGCAGGAAATAAGATCTCATAGTGCTCTTTTTCTACTGATTATCTTACAATGCAGAAAACCTTTAAATTAAAAGTTCTTAGCTAGAACTTTAGAAAATAAATCCAATTATAGTTCATTACCAAAACGAGTAATAAAAGGATATAAAGAGAGCTTCTTATATAAAAAGAAATTTGCTTTCTAGAGATTTAATTTAACAAGTTAAAAGTCAAAACTTCATAAATAAAGAAACAAGTAGAATATGTTTATTAAGCATACTAAGAGATATAAATTAAATTTGACTTTAATAATTTAATAAAAAAAGAAATCAATATAGCCCTTTAGAACATCTACCTTTCTTCAAGTGTTGCTTAAAGTTCATTTTGAACTGTCAAAGAAAACAAAGTTGTAAAAGTAAAGCTTATAAGATATAAATTAGTTTTAAGAGGGATTAAAGAAAGATCCTTGGATATTGATAGACAAAACTTTAGAGAGCAAATATAAGAAAATAGATTAGCTATTTTAAGTTTATATAATGTTAAGTTTGAATCACTTTATCAATTCTATCAGTAGATTAAACACGCTTTTCTAATCTTAAAAATTGATATATATTATGCGATGATATATCAGAAGCTCATTAGATTAAATCTAAAAGTGGTATCCAGAAAAGTGAGAAAATTGTAACCTAAAATAAAGATAAAACTTATTAATCAATTTGATAATAAAGATAGGTAAATTGTTATGAAGTTTTATATGTATCTTTAAATAAATTTCTCATTTAGGTATGCTAAGTATTTTAGATAATTAACTCATAAAGAATAAAAAATAAATAAGTTTTATGAATTAGAAAAAATAATAAAGAGTATAATCTTTAGATATATCTTGTAATATCAAATAATAAAAAATTTAACTACACGTTGAGTAAGGAAAAAATCTAATATCTAGGAATTAATAAAGTTCAAAGCTTGGAAGGAAATAAGTCTGTTAAATTTATAAGTACAAAATAAAGATCAAAAATTTAAATCTTTCGTATATTATTAATTTTATTTTAAAAACACTAAAGATATTGAAAATAAAGTTTGATAATAAGTGTTTGATGATATATAGTAGATATAATATTTTTATTATCTCTAGTTATTTTAATTTATCTTCCTAAATGTAAATATTAATCTATAGTTGATATGATTTATATATAAGCTTTTATTATCTCTTTTTAGACTTTAGAATTAATATATTATTTTAAAATCCACCCAAAACATTCAAAATTGATTTAAATCAAGAGAACTTTATTTGGCACACTACTTTATCTACTTCTAGTAACACTTCGAACAAAGACCCTTCGCATGCATTGGCTTGTTCGTGTGTTTACACTTCGTTGCTTTCTTTTGTCTTCCTACTCTGAAGTAACATGACATACATAGATTTTTGGCGTAATGCTTCTTTTAAGTATGTCCACATTTGTTTTGTTTCCTACTCTATCCATTCCAATCTACTTCATCACTTTACTTCTTTACATCTATTATACTCTAACTACTATTTTCATCTACTTTAATATTCTACGGAACGGGTAAATTTTTACTTAGAGGTCAGTTGGAAGAGAAAATCAACACACCGTTTTACCATAAAAGACTTGGCATACCTACAAGTACATTTGATCTGGCAAAGCACAGTTACCCAGGTAGAGGTTCCATATTATAAGAGAAGATAAATACTTAGTTTTTAAACTAAGTAATTAAAACAGCTAGAATCACTAATATACTCTCTATTTTATACTTAGTAATAAAACTAACTAATATTAATAAGTATATTCTTTTCTATTTTCTAACTATAATATAATAAATCAAGGACTTTAGATAAAAGAAATCAAAGGAATAAAAATAAAGATACATTTATACTAGAGAGTTAAAGGAGAGATTTAAAGCTATTATACAAGAAAATATTAAAAGAGTAAGCTTTTCCTTACTTTTTTAGAAAAGAATGATAATTAGATTTGTATACTAAAATTAAGTTTAGTGATGTAGTGCTTTAAAAGCTTTTTAGATTAAAATATTAAAGAGATATAAAAGAAATAAGTATTTAGATGCTTTTCTAAGATATATCATAATAAGAAATATTCAATCAATAGAAGGACTTAAATATAAATTAGTAGAAGATAGCAATATTCATATAATAAAGATGTAAGATGCTATAGGTATATGCATTTTAGTATTAACCTTATATCTATTAGTTAGGTAACAAAGCTTATTTAAATTTAAGAAAACAACATTTAAGGAATATCTTAGGATTATAAGTTAAGAAATTAAGCTATAACAAAATGAAACCTAGGTAATTTTTATTTTAAGGAGAATAAAGAAAAAAAGTCAACTTAACTTAATTTTATTCAGCTAGTCAACAAACTGACGTAAAAGAAATTACGAAAAGTGAACGGAAAAGCTCAAATAAATAGCCATGAAATAAAAAGCAAAAGTAAGTTTCAGAACTCCAGATTTTATGATTTTAGTAATAAATTATAAAAACACTTATCAGTGTATTCTTATTATCAATAGCTATTTAAAAATGATTTTCCATTTTTTAACTCTAGGTTTGTTATGTAAAAGAAGAATTTAAGGTTTAAATCTAAATTACCTAAGAAAATTAATAAGTTGATTGTTTAGCAATAATAGAGACTCAAATTAAATAAGTCATTAAGTAAATAAGGTAAATAAATAATAGCATGTTTAAATTGGTTAAAGCTTTTTTATCTTTGACATAACTGAAAAAAATATAAAAAAGAAAGTATATAGGAAGTTATAATTTTTAAGATATGGAGTGATAATATTTGTTCAGCCTGGACTTGCTTTACTTAGGACCCAAAATTTATTATTTGCTTTCGTTTATAATCTAAAATGTTAAATACCTTCTGACTTGTAACTTATTATTAGAAGTAGGTATATTTATGGTTGTATTATTCAAAATTTATTGATTACTTTATTAGTTATCGAGTTTGTATAACTTTAAAGGGGAATCGTTTATTTGATACTTCTCTCTTAAAATCAATTCTCTGTATGTTGTTATTTATACTCCATCACATGAACTACTTCAATGCTTAATTATGGCATTTTGCTTTTCTAGCTTTCTTAAGTATTACAGTATCTAGATTTATTAGGTAAGCCAGTTGCATAGCTATTTGATAAAAATAAAGCAAACATTTCCATTCTTATGATCCTTATTAAGAATCTCAAGCATACCATCTTAAGTGATTCTCTTTAATTAAAGCTAGCTCATAACTGATAGATGAAACAATGGCTACTAAGGCAAGTTAAATAAAGCAAATAGATTAAAAATAAATAATGGATCAAGGAAAGTTAATTAGATGTCTTTTGAGGTCTTAATAAAGTAATTTAGTCCCTGATAGATAGAGTTATATGCTATCTTTATTAAGAATAAGTCAAAGCTGCTAACTAATCTACCTATAATTACACTGGCAACTTTTAAAACTTATTTCCTAGTTAAATAAAGCAAGTTTAAATATAGTTACTAAAGAAAGTATAAAGGAAGAAGAATTTAATAAGAGAGTTTAGAAGCATACCTAGACTTAGTCTAGATAAGATAAAATTAATATTACAGCTATCAAAGACTATTCAATCCAAGCTTTAATTGTCTTGATGAACTCCTGGTATTTTACCAATATAAATGATAGGAAGTGATTAAGTAGCTTTAATTTAAAATAACATCTAAGGATACAAATCTGGAAAAATTGATTTTAGAACATAAATAAGTTCTCTAAGTTGCTTCTACTAAGATAAGTTATAATATCCACATAACATTAAAAATACTGTTGAAGCTTAAGATTAAACTAGATATTTTAGAAATAAAACAGAAGATTTATTTAGCTTAAATGTATAACATAGAAATGAAATTTATATCTTCAATTTATAAAATCTAATTAAAATATTAATAGAACTATCCTAATTTAAGCATAGCTAACTAAAATAGATTTAGATATCATATCAAATCATTAATAATAAGTTATTTATTTCTAAGGTTTAAAACATGAGTATAGGTATATCATTTAGTAAGGCTATTTGTTATCTTTAAAAGATATTGAAAATAAAGTTTGATAATAAGCGTTTGATGATATATAGTAGATATAATATTTTTATTATCTCTAGTTATTTTAATTTATCTTCCTAAATGTAAATATTAATCTATAGTTGATATGATTTATATATAAGCTTTTATTATCTCTTTTTAGACTTTAGAATTAATATATTATTTTAAAATCCACCCAAAACATTCAAAATTGATTTAAATCAAGAGAACTTTATTTGGCACACTACTTTATCTACTTCTAGTAACACTTCGAACAAAGACCCTTCGCATGCATTGGCTTGTTCGTGTGTTTACACTTCGTTGCTTTCTTTTGTCTTCCTACTCTGAAGTAACATGACATACATAGATTTTTGGCGTAATGCTTCTTTTAAGTATGTCCACATTTGTTTTGTTTCCTACTCTATCCATTCCAATCTACTTCATCACTTTACTTCTTTACATCTATTATACTCTAACTACTATTTTCATCTACTTTAATATTCTACGGAACGGGTAAATTTTTACTTAGAGGTCAGTTGGAAGAGAAAATCAACACACCGTTTTACCGTAAAAGACTTGGCATACCTACAAGTACATTTGATCTGGCAAAGCACAGTTACCCAGGTAGAGGTTCCATATTATAAGAGAAGATAAATACTTAGTTTTTAAACTAAGTAATTAAAACAGCTAGAATCACTAATATACTCTCTATTTTATACTTAGTAATAAAACTAACTAATATTAATAAGTATATTCTTTTCTATTTTCTAACTATAATATAATAAATCAAGGACTTTAGATAAAAGAAATCAAAGGAATAAAAATAAAGATACATTTATACTAGAGAGTTAAAGGAGAGATTTAAAGCTATTATACAAGAAAATATTAAAAGAGTAAGCTTTTCCTTACTTTTTTAGAAAAGAATGATAATTAGATTTGTATACTAAAATTAAGTTTAGTGATGTAGTGCTTTAAAAGCTTTTTAGATTAAAATATTAAAGAGATATAAAAGAAATAAGTATTTAGATGCTTTTCTAAGATATATCATAATAAGAAATATTCAATCAATAGAAGGACTGAAATATAAATTAGTAGAAGATAGCAATATTCATATAATAAAGATGTAAGATGCTATAGGTATATGCATTTTAGTATTAACCTTATATCTATAAGTTAGGTAACAAAGCTTATTTAAATTTAAGAAAACAACATTTAAGGAATATCTTAGGATTATAAGTTAAGAAATTAAGCTATAACAAAATGAAACCTAGGTAATTTTTATTTTAAGGAGAATAAAGAAAAAAAGTCAACTTAACTTAATTTTATTCAGCTAGTCAACAAACTGACGTAAACGAAATTACGAAAAGTAAATGAAAAAGCTCAAATAAATAGCCATGAAATAAAAAGCAAAAGTAAGTTTCAGAACTCCAGATTTTATGATTTTAGTAATAAATTATAAAAACACTTATCAGTGTATTCTTATTATCAATAGCTATTTAAAAATGATTTTCCATTTTTTAACTCTAGGTTTGTTATGTAAAAGAAGAATTTAAGGTTTAAATCTAAATTACCTAAGAAAATTAATAAGTTGATTGTTTAGCAATAATAGAGACTCAAATTAAATAAGTCATTAAGTAAATAAGGTAAATAAATAATAGCATATTTAAATTGGTTAAAGCTTTTTTATCTTTGACATAACTGAAAAAAATATAAAAAAGAAAGTATATAGGAAGTTATAATTTTTAAGATATGGAGTGATAATATTTGTTCAGCCTGGACTTGCTTTACTTAGGACCCAAACTTAATTATTTGCTTTCGTTTATAATCTAAAATGTTAAATACCTTCTGACTTGTACCTTATTATTAGAAGTAGGTATATTTATGGTTGTATTATTCAAAATTTATTGATTACTTTATTAGTTATCGAGTTTGCATAACTTTAAAGGGAAATCGTTTATTTGATACTTCTCTCTTAAAATCAATTCTCTGTATGTTGTTATTTATACTCCATCACATGAACTACTTCAATGCTTAATTATGGCATTTTGCTTTTCTAGCTTTCTTAAGTATTACAGTATCTAGATTTATTAGGTAAGCCAGTTGCATAGCTATTTGATAAAAATCAAGCAAACATTTCCATTCTTATGATCCTTATTAAGAATCTCAAGCATACCATCTTAAGTGATTCTCTTTAATTAAAGCTAGCTCATAACTGATAGATGAAACAATGGCTACTAAGGCAAGTTAAATAAAGCAAATAGATTAAAAATAAATAATGGATCAAGGAAAGTTAATTAGATGTCTTTTGAGGTCTTAATAAAGTAATTTAGTCCCTGATAGATAGAGTTATATGCTATCTTTATTAAGAATAAGTCAAAGCTGCTAACTAATCTACCTATAATTACACTGGCAACTTTTAAAACTTATTTCCTAGTTAAATAAAGCAAGTTTAAATATAGTTACTAAAGAAAGTATAAAGGAAGAAGAATTTAATAAGAGAGTTTAGAAGCATACCTAGACTTAGTCTAGATAAGATAAAATTAATATTACAGCTATCAAAGACTATTCAATCCAAGCTTTAAATGTCTTGATGAACTCCTGGTATTTTACCAATATAAATGATAGGAAGTGATTAAGTAGCTTTAATTTAAAATAACATCTAAGGATACAAATCTGGAAAAATTGATTTTAGAACATAAATAAGTTCTCTAAGTTGCTTCTACTAAGATAAGTTATAATATCCACATAACATTAAAAATACTGTTGAAGCTTAAGATTAAACTAGATATTTTAGAAATAAAACAGAAGATTTATTTAGCTTAAATGTATAACATAGAAATGAAATTTATATCTTCAATTTATAAAATCTAATTAAAATATTAATAGAACTATCCTAATTTAAGCATAGCTAACTAAAATAAATTTAGATATCATATCAAATCATTAATAATAAGTTATTTATTTCTAAGGTTTAAAACATGAGTATAGGTATATCATTTAGTAAGGCTATTTGTTATCTTTAAAAGATATTGAAAATAAAGTTTGATAATAAGTGTTTGATGATATATAGTAGATATAATATTTTTATTATCTCTAGTTATTTTAATTTATCTTCCTAAATGTAAATATTAATCTATAGTTGATATGATTTATATATAAGCTTTTATTATCTCTTTTTAGACTTTAGAATTAATATATTATTTTAAAATCCACCCAAAACATTCAAAATTGATTTAAATCAAGAGAACTTTATTTGGCACACTACTTTATCTACTTCTAGTAACACTTCGAACAAAGACCCTTCGCATGCATTGGCTTGTTCGTGTGTTTACACTTCGTTGCTTTCTTTTGTCTTCCTACTCTGAAGTAACATGACATACATAGATTTTTGGCGTAATGCTTCTTTTAAGTATGTCCACATTTGTTTTGTTTCCTACTCTATCCATTCCAATCTACTTCATCACTTTACTTCTTTACATCTATTATACTCTAACTACTATTTTCATCTACTTTAATATTCTACGGAACGGGTAAATTTTTACTTAGAGGTCAGTTGGAAGAGAAAATCAACACACCGTTTTACCGTAAAAGACTTGGCATACCTACAAGTACATTTGATCTGGCAAAGCACAGTTACCCAGGTAGAGGTTCCATATTATAAGAGAAGATAAATACTTAGTTTTTAAACTAAGTAATTAAAACAGCTAGAATCACTAATATACTCTCTATTTTATACTTAGTAATAAAACTAACTAATATTAATAAGTATATTCTTTTCTATTTTCTAACTATAATATAATAAATCAAGGACTTTAGATAAAAGAAATCAAAGGAATAAAAATAAAGATACATTTATACTAGAGAGTTAAAGGAGAGATTTAAAGCTATTATACAAGAAAATATTAAAAGAGTAAGCTTTTCCTTACTTTTTTAGAAAAGAATGATAATTAGATTTGTATACTAAAATTAAGTTTTAGTGTTGCGATATAAAATCTTAAGATTTATCTGATTAAAAATTAAAAAATAATCTATAAATAAGCTTGATGATAGATTAAAATAAAGAAAAACAGGAGATATAAAATACCAAAAGAGAGTTCATTGGAGATATTTGGTAATTATTGTAATACAAAACAAATAAAGATGAATTTTATTTTAGATATATTAATCATTTTCTTATTTAAATCATAGAAGAAAATTTAGTAGCTTATAAGGTTTAAAATATGAAAATTGCAATCATTTAAGAAATAACTTCAAATTAAATTTAGATATATATTTGTGCCGACTCTCCAGTCTCTAATATTTTTCACTGAAAAATTTGAATAATAAATCGGACTGTTTGTCGAATTTACCTAATATACTCAATTTAATTATTACTAGATATGAAAAAACTTTTATTTTCCTCCAAACTGATATATTAATTTTTCACCTTACAGTAAATTTACCTCAAATTACTAGTTTAACGGAATATGTAGCTAAATTATGTGGATTTCTGTCTGCCTTTATCTTACAAGAAAAAAGTGATGACTGGTGTAACTTTTAATCTCGATTTATCTTAAGTTTTGAAAAAATTTATTTCAGACAGTAGAATATGATAACGAAAAGCTTTGATGTTATAAAGTTTACGCAAATGGAAAACATAATCTTAAAACAAAAGATTTGAATACCATTATTTTGGTAGAGGTTTCAATAGTTAAAACTGATTAGGATACAACAAGATTTTTCTATCTGCTTGATTAAAGATTGAACTTGCTATTAATAAAGCAAGATTTTATAGTTTAATACTTAAAAATCAAATTGAATTAAGTCTATTAATTAGTTTCTTTTCAAAGGTAAAATTAAAAATTGATTGCCATCGAATCTTAGTATAAAAAAGAATAGCAAATGCTATTAATTTTTGAAATCTGAGAATTCGATATTTTAGCAAAGTTTTATTATGGAAGTGGTATTTTTCATTTCCATTGAAAAGTAATTGACAAACTAGAATGAAACTAGGATGCATTTCAGTAATGAATTACTTTATCCTGCAAAGCTTGATGTATAGAGTAATTTAACAGTTATAAAATTCTTATAACTTCAAAGTCAATAAAATTTAAACTAAATCGAATGATAGAACTTCCTTATAAAACTTTCTAATTATACTAGTAATTTTTATTAAGCAAAAAGGCAATAAAATTTTGAATATAAAATGTTTCAAGGAAATGACTTAAAATTTTCTTTTTTCGTAGTTTTAGTTTTTTATCTAAAATTTAGTTTTTTCATAATGTTCAATTATTTAAAACGATCTTAGAATTTTAAATTTTTCTAATTATGTATCTTAATAAGTAACTAAGATTAATGTATTAGATTGCTTATTAAATGCTTATATCTCATAACCACATTTTCACTCTAAAGTATGCCTAGTGTTTTTATCCAAGTACATTAATTAAATGAATCTATTTTATAGTTGATAGAAGATAATCATATATTTGTCATCTTTTAAAAGCTTTTTATTTTTTCTTGCTTGATCAATAATAAAAATAACTAAGGTAAATAAAAATAAAATTTTAATTATAATAAATAAATAAATTTGATTATAGAGCGCGTAGCACTCTCGTTGGTGCGCAGCTCTTAGAAAAATGTTTCATACTGACAAGAATGTTTGTTACTGATAAAATTATCAGATACTGGTAGACCTTGTTCAATACTGGTATAATTATTCAGTACTGATAAAAATGTTCAATACTGATATAATTTTAGAATACTCGTAATCTTTAATACTTGCTGGAGGTCCAAGGACATGGCAGGACTGTGTCTCATTGCATCACCAAAGCAGAGGACGACATGTGTCAATTATGGGTACTTAAATTCCCCAACCTCTGATGAAGCCGTCCCTTGTTGTTCACCTTCGAACAACTATGGCAATTTATAATATATAATTAATAAAATTTGTAAAAGCCAAGCAAAGCTTCAGGAATAACTATATATAATCCATTTTCAAGTTATCATCCTAAAGAAAAATATCTATTAAGCAAAAGTTTTCTTTTTATAAAATCGAATAAATAACAGATTCGTGTACAGTCATTAGTTTTTATACACTATTTAAAGTAAAAAGAAGATCAAGAATAATTTAATTTAAAGTTGACAATCTCAAAAGCAAAAAATTATTTTATTTGTATCTAAAAGCAAATGTCAATTAAAAAAAGGATCAAACTTAATTTAAATTTTTATTAATAAAATTCAAAAAATTAAAAGAATCGAGTCCATTTATTTTTCATTTTCTAATTCTAGGTTTTGAAAACTTTATCATTTTTTAGCTTCTTGACCTTTAGTCAAGAAGAACTCGTTATTTTAATTTCTAGTTCATAAAAGTTTTTAGACCAAATTATTTAAACTTTTGTTGAAAAAAATGTTTTTAAGCATAATTTAGAATATTGTAAAACATTGCTATTTCAATCTTAAAAAGAATTATTCTTCAAAAATATAGCAATATCTTTATTTTTTATCTGCCAATTAATTAATTTTAACTAAAAGGGCTTTTGGACCGGAAATTCCTTTCTAATTGCGCGACCCGATGCTCTCTTTTTAAGGAATAAGGGCATATTCTTTTGTGTTCTAGACACAGCTGCTAGGGTGCTTCATCACTATAAGCAACCAGGCTTCAAGCCCCTACCAAGAACGGATAATCTCAAAGACAGAATTCCCTTCAGAAAATGACTCTGATTAGGGACTTTCTCAGCGACAGGAAAGGAACTTGCTCCTAGCCATAAAACCAGAAAGTGTGGTCAACAAGATCAATCTCAGTTCCAACCATCTTTTTAATTATATTTATTATCTATTCTGAAAGAAGATGACTTAAAATAAAAATTCTACTAATATTTATATTCATTTTTTAAATGGATTTTGGTTTCTAGTCAACCGAGTAGACAATCCGGTGCAGTCATGTCTGCACTGAAAGTACTCTTGCAATAGATGCCACCACAAACAAGTAAGGATGGACCCATTGTGTGATAAGCCTTACTTGTTTGAGGATTCTCTCTATCGGTAAGAGAAGTCGACTAGAGGGAACTGAAATCAAGATCTCAGAGTTATCTTGATTTTACATGTCGCTATTCTGATCAGGAATTAGAAAAAACAGAGAAATGACTGAGATCGGTAATAACTATTATTTATAAGAATTTAACCTAATTGGGCCATTTGACACAAATATCGGAATTTTCTCTAACTCCAGCCTTTGGAAGAATTACAAGAATTTAAAGAGTGAAGGTAATAAATTTCGATTATAAAGTCGGAGAGAGAAGAAAATAATCAAAGAGACCAGATGAGGCTAGAAACATTTCCAGTCTATTATTAAAAATTAAGTTCGGATTCTTTATTTTTTCGTGGTGTACCAAACAATGTTACCACGCAAATTAAATTAATTAATTAATTTTTATTCAAAAAATCCATTAAAAATTAATTTTGAGATAAATCATTATAATTTGATATAATAGAAAAGAATAAAATCATAATCATAATTTAATTAATTTTTTGCCTTGAAAAGAAAAAAGATAATTGTAGATAACAATTTTAGGAATGAAAATAGCAAAAAAGAGATTTAGAAAATATAAGTATTTAGTGAAATCAATAGATAAACAACACTTTTTTATAACTTTTATTTAAACTAAGAATAAAGAATGAGAGATTTAAATTTACTATTGAAATATGAGTGATAAAAACAAATTCATAATTATAAATTTAAAAGCTTAAATACATTCGAATAAATATTTCCACAGAAAGTAAATTATAAATTTTAAGAGGAAATAGTGTGATTAAATTATTAAGATAAAGAATATAAGAAACTTAATACAACTTTTTTTATAGATATTTAATAATAAAATATAAAAGAAAAGAAAACCTTTAGATCGAGATTATGACTTTTTGATATTTTGAGATAAAAAGGAAAGCAAAGAATTGCTTAAAATAAATATAAGTATTAGATTTAAATGATTTGTCATAATAATCTTAACTTTTTGATATGATCTGTTTTCAAATAATCTAAGATGTCTTTCCAAAGAAGAACATTACTTAAATTTACTTTAACAGCAAAATCTGCAAGAATTTATAACTCTTTACGAAAATTACATCCTAATTTGCTTGCAAATGTTCAAGGTAAATCTAATTTAGAACTTTAAGCGTTAAAATGAAAAACTTCACAATTATGGTGAAATCTCGCTAGCGAATTTCAACCTAATCCTTATAAATATCTGTTACAACACTAAATTTTTGTTGTATAAGCATGTCTATACCCTCAATCCTTCTTTCTTACCACTCCGTCTATTAATAATTAGTCACTTGGTTACAATTCTAACTTCTTATATGTTTCTTTTAAATAAGTTTTGTTATGTTGATACTTACTTCATCATTAAGTTAAAGAAGATATAGACAATTCATCTCAACCCATTCAGTAATTCGTTTTAAATAGCTCATCCATTTTCTACTAAACAAAGGCCTTCTTTTTTTACTCTGTTCATTCGAACTTTTCAGAAGAGTTAATAAACACTTATACAAAATCTTTTGCCTTGTATGAAAATAGTACATAATACAAACGTTGGAAAATTGATTGATTTCTGTACTCATAAATTTACTTATGTCCATTAATCCAAAAGTGGAAAAACTTACTTTGTGAAGTATTATGCAAGTAAAAAATATCACAGTTAAAAACTAAGTAATCGATGTCATTCTGAATTATAAAATCTTCAGGCTAGAAAAATAAAGGTAATCACACTCTTATGTTTTAAGCCCAATATTTCTACTTTCATTCTCAGTCTCCTTCTCTCGGCTATTTTATATCATATTTCACTAACTTAAACCCTAACTTCTATCACAGTGATATCGCTTCTTTAAACTTTGGATCTTCTCATTCTTCATCACTTCCTTGTCTAAAAAGGACAGGCTCGTATCCACACATCTTTGTTAATATCCCACTAAAAGGAATCAAATGAGAAAAATGAGTAGATGAAGAAAGAGCGATAAATCTATTAGATTGAAAAGTGGAATTTTTTCAAATAGCATTAGAATCGATTTAAACACATTGAGTGAAGTTATCATAGAGCTCTAAGATTTATCTAGGGGAAGTGATATTTTCTTGAAAGTTATATTTGTACGATTTTAAATAAGAGTGAACGGTATGTTCAAGTTCAGCGAAATTTTTGTGAGTGATTTTCTGTTGAAGTAGTTATTACACAACCTAATTTTAATTTTTATAATAAGGTTTGAGAGTGGGTTCTTTATGCTAAATCTGAATTTTTTGAAAAGTTGAATTTAAAAAGGAAGGATATTGGGTAGAAGTATCCAAAAGAACTCTAGATTAAATGAAAATCAACATAAAATTGCAAAATATGAAAATAGACAGCACTAAAATGGCAATTATTATCTTTCTCAAGGTGATTTTCATTTTTAAATCTCTTTAATATTTTTAGCAAACAAAAGAAAAAATGTATTTCTAGTTATTTAAGTCAAATAATTTTAAAAGGCTTTAGTTACTTTAACTTTAGTTGCTTTTTTAAGACTTTATAAATAAAGAGATTTATAAGTAAGTTTTTAAGATTGGATAGTCATTTAATTTTATCTTTGATATTTTAAACTGAGTAATTTTATTTTCTTCTTTTGATTGCTTTAAATATCATATCTAAATCTTTTTTCATAAATTTTTGTTGTATAATTACAAATTTATCATCAAAACTCTGTATTATAAAATCTTTATGGAAAGCTTTATAAGATATCCTCATTTTTTAATTTACATTCATTAAGTCTTATTTTTGTTATAAATCGTAGATATTCATTTTTTGGTTTTTGAGAGTTTTATGATTATTATTTTTTTTTTAAATTAAGAACCTTAAATAGATTGAAAATTAATTTTAGGCCCAATATTCCTATTTTCCTCTGACGATAAAATTACATAGAGACTCTGAGAACTTTTTTATTAATTAAATTGAAAAAAACGATTAAATATATAACATGAAGATCGAAAAGCTTTATCTATCCTTTATTTTTATATATCGATTCTTTAATTTTAGTTTATTTTTCTCTCTATAAGTTGCTTTATCAAATTTTATTAACTTTAATAAATTAAGATCTTTTAATTTAAGTTAATTATGAAGAGCTTAAGAATAATTTATTGATGGAAATTTTTTTATTGGATTAACTAAGAATAATTAAAAAACGATTTGAACAGTTTCTTATAATAATTCATCCTAGCGCTGCATTTTTTAATTTCTGCTTTTTTTTAACTAAAGGAGCAACCTACAGCGAATGAAAGTCTACATGGTTTATTTAAAAGATCTGACTATATTTTAGAATAATTAGTGTAAGAGCAGATTAAAGGTTTGTTTCGGTTAAATTGAATTCAAACTTTCCTAGATTTAAACTTTTTTCGAAATCTAGAGTTTTCTGTTTAAGAATATTTAATTTTAAAAAGTGAACAGAAGGATTATAAAGACAATTCAAAGAGCTTATTGTTGAAATTAGAATAAAAACCTGGAATAAGAGTTGTAGAGGTGTTTATGAAGAAACAATTTTCTTTCTCTATAAGATTTAGTTAATGATAAATTTTTAAGTTATCAATATAAAAGTTAACAGTCATTGCACAACAAAGAAAAAACTCGGATTTTCATCTGAAACAAATATGAATTTTCGACTATTTAACTACTCTTTAATTTTCTTTTTTCCAGGATGTTTCACTAAATTTATGGATATCAATCTGTTTTTTCACGTAAGGAAAAGCAATGGATGTGATAACCCTAGATCACAGCTTACACTTAAGTATAAAGTATCATAATTTCAGATTGTAGAATTCAAAATCATAAAGTTTTAGAAAAAAATTTGTCGAAATGAAAAATCTTAAGCTTGAAATGGAAAAGTTTGGATACCAGATTTTTCTATCTTAACAAATTTGTTGGGACAGAATGATATTGATTTGCTGATATTTAACTATAACTGACTTACCAGACATAACTAGAACTCATAACATATATTAACGTATATGAAGCAACTGATACAAAGGAAGAAATTATTTTCAGAAACTAGATTATAAACAACTGTATACTTTTCTTTTACTCTTCCTATTTTGAACTTGATTTGGGTAAATTTTTCTCAATCTGATGTAAATGTTTAGTTTATCAGATTATAGAAAAATTGAACATATTCTAAAGTAAGTGATAGAGGTTTCTAAAATTAAGCCTGACTAGAATACGATGAGCCTTTTTCAAATTGCTGGCAAATAAATTTGAATTAAGTATTAGTAAAATAAGATAAGGCGACATAAAGTTATAAATATTATGGAATTAAGCTGATTAATTAGCTTCTCTTTTAAAGCATAGTTAAAAAATCGATTGGAGTGCAAATCTTTCGTATAAAAAATAACAGCATTGAAATTTGAAGTCTGGTAATTCCTATACTCCAGTCAAATTATACCATAAATGCGATAAATTCAATTGAAAAACAATAAATTCACTTTCCCTGAACCTTTGCAAACGAACTAAGATGTAATTTAAGAAGTGAGATATTTTATATAGCTTAATTTGCTGTTTATAGTATCATGACAAGCGCTAAACTCTGAGGCTTCTTGCAAAAATAATAAAAATTGATTTAATTTAATTTAAAAAGATCTTCACTTATAAATAGTTTTTTAAACCTTATCTTAATTAAAACTTTTTAAACTAATTTATTACTTTATTCCACTAAGTAGCTTTAAAATTATAATTACGAATCTTTTACTATTTTTATCTTCTTTTTTGTGATTTAAATTTCGCATTTAGACTATTAAGACAAGATTTAATATTCTGATTTAATTTTTTATATTAGATAATTTTTTGTCTTTAATAACTCAAAATGTTTTATGATTTTTTGTTTCTTACTTTAACTTTCTACGCTTTAAATATTATTTATTCTTCGTTAAATGTCTCAATAGAAACTGGGATTATTTCGATATTTTGGAAATCCACGCTCTAAATAAATCTATTGAAAATCGCTTTGATTCTCACTGTAGGTTATGAATTAGAGTTTACTTTTTATTCTTAAATGAAATAAAATTTTATTTATTTATACAGTCTTTAATAAAAGGTAAAGCTTTAGGTCTGAAATATAAATAGTCTTTAACTGACTTCCTTGAGAATATAAAGAGATTAACTATCCTTAAATTTTCTTTGCTCAATTAGATAAAGTTTTGCGATATCTGCCACCATTAAGCAAAACTAACTTATGATAATTATAGTGTTTGATGCCGGAAATATAGAAAATTCCTTTAAATCTTCAAATCATTATAGTTATTAAAAGAATTAAACTCTATATCATCTGTAAAATGGATACTTCACAAGATATAAAAATATCCACAGGCAGATTTACTTTTTTTACTATTTCGTACAAATTTTTTCTTCTTTTTTATCTTTAAATCAACTCTTCATTTTCCTTGCCTTATTAATTATTTAAGAAGATATGCCTCTTATTTATATAAGATGCTTTAATTTTAAATGGTTTAAATGTTGTAATAACAAGGCTCTTTTATGTATTAATCTGGAGCAATGTTGTCTACTTGAAGTTTAACATAAGTAAAAGATTTTAACATCCTTAAGCGAAAAAATTGGTTAATAGTTTTCATATTTCTTTCTAAATTTTATTTTCACTCTTTGAATGATTATTTAGTTAGAAATAGTATAAAGTTGGCAAATGGGGAATATAAGAAAAAAATAATTTTATACCTTTTTATAGACAAATTGCTTTAAGGTTTTTGTGAACCAAAATGATAAAAATGACGAAAAAGGTATCTTTAACTAGTTTAATTTGTTCAATAACGAGTCAAAATTTAGATTTTTATCATTCTTTGAAATAAAAAATTTGATTTTTTGAAGATATATCAGTAGGATAACAAATTTATTTCAAATAAATAAATGAAATTAATATTTTAAAGATTTATCGTTATAGACTCTTCTAAAGTTTATTATCCTGTACCAGGTAATCTAAAATATCTTTCCAAATTTTTAAATTTTCTAATTTTACCTTAACTGCAAAATCTGCTAGAATTATCAACTCCTTTCGAAAATTGCATCCTAGTTTACTAGTAAATATTCATGGCAAATCGATCATAGTAGTGTTTGCGTTAAGATGAAACATTTCACAGTTATGCCTAAATCTTGCTAACTTGTTTCAATCAGGTTCTTCTAAATATCTATTACAACATGCAATTTTTTTCTTGTAAACATGTCTAAATGATCAATCCTTTTTTCTTCATACTCCATTAAAAAGTAGTTTATTATTTGGTTCATTTTCTAGCTTCTTTTATTTTTCGTTTGATTATGTTTGATTATGTCGATACTTATTTCATCACTATGTTTAAAAGGATACATACAGTTCGTCTCATTCCTTTCAGTAATCTGTCTTAAATATCTCTTCCATTTCCTACTAAACAAATTCCTTCTTTTTTTACTCTGTTCATTCGAATTTTTCAGAAGAATTTAAATACACCTGTGCAAAATCTTTAGCCTTATAAGAAAATAAGGCATAAAGAAAACGATGAGAAATACTCTAATTTTTGAAAGAGTATCCTGAAGTTTAGCGTCCATTACTTCATATATGAAAAAACTTATTCTGAGAAGTGTTGTGCAAATAAAATAAATCACAATTAAAAATTATAAAATCGATGTCATTCTGAACTATTAAATCATCAGGTTAGAAAAATAAAGGTTATCATATTCTTACATTTTATGCTCAAGATCTCTACTTTTATTCTCAATCTCCTTCCTTTGGCTATATAATTTCATAATTAACCAACTTAAATCCTAATTTCTTTCACAGTGATAGCGCTTCTTTAGAAATTGGATCTTCTCACTCTTCATCTCTTCCTTGTCTAAAAAACACAGGCTCGTATCCACACATCTTTGTTATTAATCCACTAAAAGGAATCAAGTAAGAAAAGTGATAAGTTGAAGAAAGAGCGATAAATCTATTAGATTGAAGATCTGAATTTTTTCAAATAGCATTAGAATCGATTTAAACACATTGAGTGAAGTTATCATAGAGCTCTAAGATTTATCTAGGGGTTGTAACGTTTTGTTGAGGGTTATAATTGTAAGATTTTAAATAAGAGTGAACGATATGTTCAAGTTCAGCGAAATTTTTGTGAGTGATTTTCTGTTGAAGTAGTTATTACACAGCCTAATTTTAATTTTTATAGTAAGGTTATTGAGGGAATTATCTTCGATAAATCTGAATTTTTTGAAAAGTTGAATTTAAAAAGGAAGACTAAGAGATAGAAATATCGAATATAACTTTAGATTAAATAAAGATCAACATTAAGTAGCAAAGTACGGAAATAGAAAGCATAAAAAGGGCAATTGTTATATTTCTCAAAGTGATTCTCATTTTTAAATCTCTTTAATATTTTTAGTAAACTAAAGAAAAATAGCATTTCTAGTTATTTAAGTCAAATCATTTTAAAAGGCTTTAATTACTTTATCTTTAGTTGCTTTTTTATGACTTTATAAATGAGAGAGATTTATAAGTAAGTTTTTAAGATTGAATAGCCATTTCATACTATCTTGCATTAAAGAGTTTTTTCTCTCTTCAAATATTTTTTTATAAAAAGCCATCATAAATAAAACTTTTCCATAATTTTTAAATTTCTTAAATCTACAGCATTTTATGAACACTCCTCGAAGATAAAAACTGGATGGAAACTCTAAAAATATTTCCTCGTTATTAAATTTATATTTCTTAAGTCTTATTTTCTTAATAAAACTCCTAAGACAAAGATTTTCTTTACCTTTGCTTTTATGAGATCTTATGACTAAATCTTAATGATATGAATATATATCTTTATCAAGAAGTATAAATAAAGTCTGAAAGACAATCTCTACTTTACACTTCGTTTTTCCTAAACCGACTAAATTTACATAATACTCTGAAATTTTTTGTTTTGAAATAAAAATTTTGCTTATCTTATTAAAGAAATAAGATAAAATTTGGAAAACGAAGATTGAAAAGCTTTTATCTTTCCTTGATTTTTTGTTTTCTATCAATTTTTTTAATTTTAGTAAATTTGACTCTTTATCAGTATCTTATAAAATTGGCTAACTTTAGCTTATTAAAGTCATTATATTTAATTTCCTACGTAGAAATTAAGAATTGGTAAAGTGAAGGGATTAGATAATTATCAATGTGAATCTTTTTAATGGATTAAATAGAAGTAAACATTCATTAGAAAATGATTTAAACAGCTGTATTGTGATTTTCCTAGATCTACATTCTTTAGTAACTTTTTTAGTTTATTTTACACTAAAGAAACAATCTGAAGTTAATAATACTCTACATGATATAATTCAATAAGCTCTGACTATACTTTAGAATATCTAGTGTAAAGTAGATTAAAAATGCTCTTAAGACTAAACTAAATTTAAACTTTTCCAGTTTTAACTTTTTTCAAGAATCTAGAATTTCCTTAATTATCTATTTTTAAGAATGATACTAAACTTAATTCTACCAAAACTAATATAGATAGAAAATGATAATACTCTTAGACAATAAAAAAGAAGCTTAACTTTAATTATTTCTTATTTTATCTCGATTTAGCATTGTTTCTTGGATTAAGCTTTAGCTATGCTTTTGAATTTTTAAGGATTTTGTCTATAATCACTGAGTGATTTTATTCAATTTTTCTTTAGTCTTGCTTAGGAAAAATTTTAGCTAAGATAAAAATTTGAACTTTGAGTGAAGCAGGATTTTGCAAAATGTTTCGATATTCAAAAATTTTTTGATATTTCACACTACGTTTAGACAGAAAAATGTATTCCTGATTATTTTAACTGGAAATAGCAAAAGTTGAGAGAAAATCCTTAAAAATTGTAAAAAACGTGAAGTTGCATTGTTATATAACTTCAATCCAAGAGATAAGATATTCAACCAAGCGAATATTGCTAGTCAAAGGTTAAATTTTGAGTTTGATTGAAAATCTCAATATTTTAAATTAACGAAACTTCAGAAAATCCTATAAAAGGAATAAGCAACGAGGATTAAAAAATTGGTAATCCTTGTTTGCCTAAAACTTTAAAGAAAGAGAAAGATATTTATTCAATATTAAATATCTGATAAAAGAAATGCTTCTTACACTTCTGGCCAAAAAAAGCTTAGAAAATTTTGCAAAATTTAAGGAAAAGAACGAAAATTCTGAAACATTAATTTGAGCAAAAATGCTAAAATTTACTAAATTTACTTTATAAAATATATGTCTTTATTAGCAGAAGCAAGAAAAATTTGATAGATAATATGGATATCAGAATAAAAAAATAGTAGAACACTTGCTAAATAATCAAAATATCTAACTTTCATAAAAATTACATAATTTGGTTTAGTTAAAAAATACTCTAAAAAAAAGAATCCAAAAAAGGAGATGCAATTGAATTCAACTTGCAAGCACATTCGTAACTTTTTTTCAAAACTAATAGATATAAGAGCTAAGATAAAAAGGTGAATATCTAATTTGAAAAGAGAAAAACTTACACAGCTATTTGAATATTTATTCACTCATCAATTAATTAATATCTTATTACTTTAGTAACCATTTATGCTAGAAGAACTGTGAGAAAAATTTTACAAGATAAATGTGGGAAGCATTGGAATATTGAGAGATATAAGTTAAAATGTATTAAGGAAATACCATAATAAAATCTTAAAAGCTTCGATTTTTATTATTAAACAGAAGGAAAGATGACAGCTAAACCAAAATTGATCCAATAGATATTAAATTTATTAAAGGTAAACTAAGATAAAAATAGCCAAAAAAGAGAAAGCAATATGTAAGAGGAGATAATCAAAAGTCTCTTCTAAAATTTAAGTTCTATTTTTTGCTATATCAAGTATAATTTCTAGTTGTAGCAATTATCTATTGAAAATACAGTTCATTATATATAAAATTATTACCGAAAATAAAAAAATAAAGAAGGAGCTAAAATAGAAACTTATTAACAACATGCTGGATAAAAAATAATTACAAGAAGAAATAAAACAAAAAGTTATTTAGGAGTAATAATGCATAAGAAGGAATCAATAAAGAGAACAAAACTGCTTTAAAAAATACATTGCTATTCAAAATATTAAGTTCAATTGGCAGACTACAGTATGTTTTATTTTCCGGTTATCATTCAATCCAAAAAATCCTTGAATATCATACAAATAAAATCCCAAAGGATTTAAATATTAGATGCTTAAATACATGCATTTGGAAATTAAAAAATACCCTTATATAAATAATTTTAAACCAGCTAATCTTAGGAAGTTCCAAACTCCTAAAATACTTTAAAATTCTTCTTTCTCATTTTTCTATATAGTTTCTCATTATTTCCATATAGAAACAAAAGTTCTTAGATAAGCATCTTCATAAGTTTACTTCTACTAGAATTTATTATAAGCTTTCATTTTTTATCTTTTCTCCTATATTTTTGATTTCTAGTGGCTTTTATCATGAAATTAATTTTGCTTATAGAGATAAAATAAGATGCAAAGTTTGGAATGTCCTATATGTCTTAGTTACTTCGATTTAAAAGCAAAAATACCAAAGTCTCTAACTTGTGGACATACAATCTGCTTAGAATGCCTAAATCAATATTTTAGCTAGAAAAATAAAATAATTTGTCCTTTAGATATGGCAGCATTCAATTAGCAGCCATAGGAATTTCCTAATACTTTCATAGTTATATAACTGCTTGAAAAGGCAAATTAAGAGTAAGCAGACTTATGCAAGTAGCATAAGAAGAAATAGGAGTTTTATTGCAAGGAAGACAATCAATAAATTTGCTTCAAGTGTACAAGAATTACGCATTAGAACCATGAAGTTTTAGAAATATCAGACTTTCTAGAAGAACTCAAACCTAGCATAGCCAAAATAACTTTAGAAATCTTAGTTTAAAAAGAAAAAATAGAGAAGAGTTTATGCAGCAATCAAGAAGAAATAAAGGTATTAGAACAGTAATTTAATGCTTTTAAATAATAGCTTAGCGAAGCTAAATAAAAAGTAATTAATTAGGTAGAAGAGATATTTAAATAGCTATAAACTAAGCTTCTAGAATCAAAATAGGAGAAACATAATTAGTTACAAGACTATATAAAAACTTTATTATAAAAGTAGAAGAGATATGAAACTTTTTTATAGTATAATAAAAATGAAATTAGTGGGTATTTAGAAATTATGAAGAGCACCTAGAAAGAATTAGAATGATAAGAAATTGAGAAAGAATAGCTTAAAATTGAAATTTCAGAAAGGCTTGTTAATAGAATGGAAAAAGCTTTGAAAGAATCAATTCAAATTTAAAAGATTAGCTAGAATATATAGGAGGAAATTAAAAATTTAATTAAGATAAATAGATGTGAAATAGATGAAAATTCTGAAAATATAGATAGTTGAAAGATCAATTAATGTTACGATTGTATTTCATTCAAAAGTGAAAAAAATGCAAAGTTATTAGGTATTGGATAATTTGTTCCTAAAGAAGTTGGTGATTCATTATTTATAAAAGAATTGTAAATTCTTAAAGGTTAATCCATAAATTCAGAGCCAGTTTATTGCTTCGAAAATAAAATTTAAATCACTAACAAAGGAAACTAAAACTAAATTGAAACCATTTTTTTTGATAAGCTTATAAACATTGATTAAGACTAGCATTATACAATTAAGCTTCTTTTATACGGACAATCTTGTTTTCAAGGTTAAAATTTTACGAGTGAAGTTTAAGCTTAAGGATTAAAAATATCTTTTACAGACACTGAATTTTCTGATAATGATAATGATAATGGAAGTGATGTTAGCAACGGAATGATTCCTTGTTTATACTTTAAAAATTAAATAACTAATTTTTGATATATTAGTAAGCTTTCATAATTCAATAGAGTATATAATTTATCCTTAAGGATAAAATTCTAATGGTAAAAATATAATAAAATTAAAAAAGTAATATATATCTTTAATATCTTATTGCATTCATAGATTTAAGTTTATTATTTGTAAGAATTAATTTTTACAACTACTATTATTCTAGTAAAGCATTAAATAAAACTTTTATTTGTTTATCTTAAATTTAAAAAGGTTTCTTTATCTCTTTTATTAATAAAAGATGAATTAAGATATATTCTTATGATTTTTATTTTGATGACAATCATAAATTTTAATTTTCGATCTTTGGGTTGATAGATTATGATTATCTCTAGAAAATTAAATAAGTTAAAGTTATTCATCCCGCCATCTCTCTCTCCTTATAGACCTAAAAAGTATCTTACCCCCTTTATGCTATTTCTATTCTATTCTATCAATAATTACAATTATACCTAAAAGATTATTTTCATAGTGTAAACTCCAAGATAGTCTAGTTTTAGTAGTATAGAGTTTTAATACATTTTACTAATCATAACTAGAAGCTTAAGCTATCTTTTTATCTATTTTATTAGTATATTTAAAATTATGTGTAGTAGTGATTATATTTGGGGTATTAAAGTGAAATGGTTAGCATATGGACTGATCTATTTTATTTCTATCCTTCCTCTTATGACTTTATTAGACCTAGCTGTCTTATAACTTTTTTAAAATACTTAGTATTTAAATAACTAATACTAGAAGTTAGGTACTTCTAGCTAAAGTAGGTATAATATTATAGAATTATGAGACTTAGTTTATATGCTCTAGTTAGCAAATAGTAAGCAAAGATAGTTATTAGCTGAAATGAATACTTATCAAGGTTATCTTAATTGGGTATTAATCTCTGTTTATTTTCCTACTTTTACTGATTCAAGTTTGTATGATATAGTATTAGTATGTTTAGCTATTACTATATACAATGTTGCTGTTGAAGAGCGTTATAGAAGATAATGATAGTTTTAGCAGAATAAGATATAGTTCAGATATATCTTAATAGTAATGAGTATTCCAGAATCTGTTAAATAACTACTCAATCATAGTTCCTTACTAAGCTTTGCTATTTTCTTTTTGACCAATCTACTTAAGTTTAGCCTTATAGCTTCTCTTTACTCTAAGCTAAATTATTTACAATTAATAGACTGAAAGACATGCTCTTGCTTTAATCTTGACTGCCAATTTCCTTCGTAATGTTATTATAAGCTCATCCTTTCATGAGCTTTCAAGCCAATATTAAAATAGCTATACTTCCTAATTTAATAACTATCTAGAGATACTACAAACTTATTAGTATAAAGAGATAAGATTTAAAAATAGCTAGAAAGAACATTCTAGGTTTAGATCCTTGGGGTTTATATCAGAACTAGATAGTAACAATAGCTAAGAAAATACTTAAACATTAGCAAACTAAAAGTTAATACTTAGCTGCATGACAACAAACATACCACTCATACCTAAAACGCTAACTAGTAGCTCTTAAAGAGAGATTAGTCATTCAAGAGAAAACAAACCTAAAACTAAAGCAGGATGAAGGTATATTAAACCATAGCATCTTAGCTAGGGCTAAATATCCTTATTCTATATCTTTCATTCCTTCATTTATTAAAGAAAGGCCATTAAGTTAACTTTTCATTAGGCTCTTCATTCTGATATATAAGGCAAGGATTAGCTATATTTACAAGGTATAAAACTACTAAGGAATATCTTCTATATCATCCTATTTAAACCCTTTTATTTCATTATTTACATCCTCTCTAGTATAAAAAAGCAATTTAACAACTTCAA
Source organism: Loxodes magnus (assembly GCA_946699065.1). Classification (NCBI taxonomy): domain Eukaryota; phylum Ciliophora; class Karyorelictea; order Loxodida; family Loxodidae; genus Loxodes; species Loxodes magnus. Next base: position 237,854 of record CAMPDV010000130.1, on the reverse strand, counting down.
TAAAAATCGGACAAAATAAGATGATTTTTACATCCTAAATATCCATAAAAGCAGCAAGAAAGGTGGAGAAAAGTAAAGGTAGTAATATAAAGAAAGTTACTCAGTGAAATAAGTTTAAATACATAAACTTAACAATTAATTAAATAAAGTAAAATGCCTCCTAAATGTTCATGCTAGCTATATAATATCTATGAAAAGCAAACTCTTTAATGTGGACATTATTTTTGCAAGGTATGCTTCAGGGAAGGATATAATTCGAATAGAAATATGAAGAACGACTATCTCTTTATATGCCCTTCTTGTAAAGTGGGGTCAGAACTGTCAGATTAAATACTTTGTAGCTTTTTAAAGATTGCGGATAAAAAGGAATTAGCACTCAAACCGGGAGATTCTAAGGATGCTAAATAAAAGTAGGAAGAGTAAAAGAAAGTTGTATCGAAGTCAGTAGTCTACGAAAGTAAAATTATAGCCACTCCTAAGCAAACTGAATAAAAAAGAACAACTTATGACTAACGCTAGGAGTAAAACTAATAGCAGCAGTAGTTCTTTACAAAAAAAGAAACTCCAAGATAGGATAGTAGATATAATCAAGCTCAATAATAAGAGCAGGTTCAAAGTGATAGATACAATAAAAAGCAAGAGGTTTCACCCAAGAAGCAATAGCCTTTAAAAGGCAATGCTTCTTATTAGGAAGTATAACTTGAAACAGAAGATTTAGAAGTGCTGCTGGATAAAGCTTTGAATAAATAATTAGAAAGGTTTATCAAAGAATTGAATACTAAATACGATAGCATTTAGAGATAAAACTAAACATTAAGGAAAGATATTTTAGATCTGTAGAAATAAAACACCGAAAAGCTAGCGAGTAGAGTAGATTATCAGTACTAAGATATAGTGTCCAACTAGTAAGAATCTTAGAATTAGCTTAACGAACTTTTGGTAAGAGTTGGTAAGTTAGAATAGTTACTTATCGGCAATAAGTAAGGTAGTTAAGGAGATGAAATTTAGATGTGGGAAGATTAGTAAATAGAGTAATAAGAGGATACTAAAGAAAATTAAGAGCAAATGCTGTCAACTGAAAATAAAAGCGAAACTGAAAGCGAAGATTAAAATAAGCTTTTAACCACTGAAGAGAACTAATTCGCTTAATTTCAAGTTCTTCAAGATGCTCCTAGTTTTTAACCTGCATAAAATAAGTTGAAGGAAGCTTTTAAAATGTTATCTTAAAAAATCGAACCATAAGAAACTTCTACTTCTTAGACTTTTAAAATAGAATCTTAAGAAAATTTGGTAAAAAAGACTGAACAAACTGAGTCATAAGATTTATCCAACTCTCAGTCGTTAAAATCAGAGTCTTTAGAAAATTCAAATAAAACTGAAGAAACTAAAGCTTAAGAAGTAACCACTTTATAACCTAATGCAACTGAAACTTTAGCTTCTAGTTATTAAATCTAATAAGATGAAATAGTAGTCTCGAGTAATCAAACTGAAAATAAGCCAGAAGATAATCCCATTAGCTAGCCTGTATAATTATCACTAAAGTAAATTTATCCCCGCAAAGCTCTTTCAAACTTAATAAGTGAGTATGAACAAAATGAAAATATAAAGCGTAGTATATAGGAACTCCAGGCAAAGTTCAACTATTATAGAAGCGTGAGAAGTGACGGTAATAGCTATTATCGCGCTATTGGATTTGCCTACTTAGAACATTTAGCACGAATTACAACTCCAGAGAATCATATAGAAAATTTCATTACTAGACTCGAAAGTAACAAAGGCTATTACCAAATAAGGCCTTTTGATTAAAACGAAAACGAGAAGTAGTTAAGACAGACTTTTCTGAAACTTCTACAAAATCTAAAGGAATGGAAAAGTTAAAAGCAATCATAAATTTCTTAGCTACTAATGGAAGAACTTTCAGAAAACAAAGATAACAATGATGAAGCCCTTGTATGGCAAATGAGATGTCTAACAGCTAACTACTTAGAATCTCATAGAGAACATTTCGAACCATCTTGCAAGGTACCTTATAAAGAAGTGATCTAAAATATACTTACTATGGGAACAGAAGCAGTTGGACTAGGAATAGGACCACTCTAAGTAGTACTTAAGATTAAAATTGAGTTAATAGCAATTGAAAAGACCTTTGAGGAAGCTGTATAGCTTGATAGAATGAAATAAGCAGGAAAATGTCCTTTGATATTTATTTTACATAAGTCTGGACGTTTTGATATTATATATTCTATAGACCAATCTAATGTAGACGGTTATGATGAGTTGTAAGGATTTATTTAAGAACAAATAAAAATTCCTCTTAACTATGAAATTACAACACTAGAAAAACCCTTTTTTATAGGAATCGAGAAGAGTGAATAGGACTGTCCAGTCAATGAATTCTAACACTTTGACATGTAGTTTAATTTTCCATATATAAGCACTGAAAACTAACTAAAGTCCTAAACTCTTAAAAAAGACTAAGAGTAAAATCAAAAACCTGAACTTGTAAAATGCGAAGTTTGTTCATAAGAAATAGAGAAACTAAAAACTTTAAGTTTAAAATGCAATCATCTAGCATGCAAATCCTGTCTTGATAACTATATAACTCAGAAGACAATTGGTAAAATCATAATATAAGAGACAGAAGATTAAAAGGTAACTTGCTTTTTATGCTCTTATATCTTATCAAACGAAGAAATTGAGAAGGCAGTTGGTAAAGAGAAATACGAAAGTGCCTCAAAATAGGCTTCTTAAAATAAAATCAATTATCAACTTTAAAATTAAACTAATTCCATTTAACTAAATCTTCATTATATCATTATAAATCATTAACTTATTGTTTTAGCTATCTTAAATTCAATGTTTAGAATAAGCTTAATAAAGTTGAAACTACTTTAAAGAACTATCTTATTTATATATCCTTTCCCTAAGATTTTCTCAGATAAGTAAATTAACGTTATAGCTACTAAATGAAATGGTTAATTAATCATGTATCAATCATATAGAATTATTACTTATACTATATATAAGTATCATTGATTCCTTTTATATTTTGATTATAATCATTATTTATACCCATTTTGCTGTCTTTTATTTCTAAATGGGTTTAGATAATATCTATTTTCATTGAAATTGATTAATATTTATTAATTAGAGTGAACTCAAAAAGTGTAGGTATTTACTTAATGATATTAACTTACATTTGATGATATTGTTGGAAGTTATAAAATAATAGCAAGCATCATAAAATCTTGGTCAAACCTTTTTGATTAATGAAATCTAACGTTTGAGCTTGCAGGTAAATAAGTTCGTTAACCTACTTCCTTTCTTTTCTCGTAGTAGGATTCACTTCTAATCTATTTCTTAGTACATCTCTCTAATTCCTTAGCTTTTAGAACAAATTATTAAAGTTAGGCTAACTTCCTTTAATTAGTTATGCTATAAGTTTTATATCTTAGTTCGCATTTCAAACTTTTCAATTAAATTACCTAAGTTAATGATGATTAATAAACATTTAATGTATTTTCTAAATCCTAATTTTAACCCTTTTAAAGCTTTATCTATAATAAGACTCTGTAGTCTCCTTAAAGAATTAGAGAATGCTTGCTTTAGTTCGATTAACCGTTGTTTTTAGCTTTAGAGTTTATTAACTATTCTTATAATTTTAGCTATTATTTATAGCTTTCGCTTTGGAGGATTTAGGTGGGAATATAATCTCATTCGAAATTGATTTTAAGGGGTATTTTATAAAGAAATTTTTATATGATAGAAAGATCTTTTTAAGCAGTTAGAATCGTTTTAATTCTGCTTCTATGAATGATAGTTTTAGATATACTAAATTTAAATTTGAGCTTTTAGTCCTACATGTCATTTGATCTTATCATTGAGTCTTCATTTAAAGGATTTAACCAAAAAAGGATCTATTTTCTATAATCCTTTAAGTTCATTTTACTCATCACTGTATGAATTTAGATTCTCCAACTCAAAGAAGAATGTAGTAGTGATTAGTCCCTCTCCTTTTCTCTTTCCTAGTAGTGTAATTATCGTTCTTGTGGCTTATATCTTTAAAGTATAAATTGCTTATTAAAATCTTCAACTTACTTACTTTTATCTTCCTCAATAGATTACATGCATGTGGTCACTCTCAAACTGATAAATTCTTACTATCTACTAGGAGTATAAATATAAGAACTTGGATTGTAGATTTAAGAACATTATGCTTAACATAAAAATTGAAATGCAGAGCTTAAGTATTAGTCGCTATAAAGCTCCTCTTCAATAAATTTTAGAAACCAATAATATTGATAAATCATAAAGACAGGATAGGTGCTTTTCTTAATTCGACGCTTCTTTCTTTTCTTACTAAGACTAGTTTTCGAATTTTTTCCTGTCAATCTAATTTCAACATCTAGCATTCTTAACTTAGTGGATATTCCTAAATCCTTTTTGCTATTTTTAAGTTGCTTCCTTTCATTCTATCCTATTAAAAAGAGCTTAGTGCTAAGATATTTAATCCCTTTTACCTTCTAATTTTACAGATAGCTTTAGTATTTACAAATATCTGTTTAAACTGGAAAATTTGTTAGGTACTCTTTTTTATCTACCTGGAAGGTGGAAAAAAGGAGCTTGCAAACTTAAATCGAGAGAAAAAAGTACTTAATAGTAGTTTTAATAGCGTGGCCAATCTTATAAAACCTTTTTGAAGATAATTAAAAATTGACAGTAGAAAGCATGAATAAAACAGTAGTAAAAAAAGTAGCCAGACCGTTACTTTAATAACTAAAAGCAAAAATCAAGTTATTAAGGAGATATGACAATTACACAGTTTTAGTCAGAAATATCACTATAAAGCAACTTTGATAGACAAAGTTACTTTGAAAACTAGAACATTTTGAATCGATAATTACGAAAGGACTTTAATATTAAAAAAGCTTAATGAAAATTATCCAAAAGCTTATAAATATAAGGCAGAAGGTTTTAGATTCTCAAGTGACAAGAAGATAATCAGCTATGAAGAAATATCAAGACAGGATATTGCAAGCAATTATTTCAGACGAAAAAAAGTAAAGAGATAAGAAGCAAATCAAGATAACGAAGTAGTAGTAACAATCTCTAAAAAAATAGAAGGCTAGAGATGAACATAATTCTATAAAATAATTTTAGAGGATAAAATTAGTTGACTATAATTATTTATACCAAAATAAAGTTTTCATTAGTTAAAGGATATTTGAACAAAATTGAATATACATCGATTTCGAAAAATTGCAAAGCTCAATTATTTTTACACTATAAACTCTTTATTCTAATTAAATTAAAAATATAAGAAAAAATGAATTAAAGTAAAAAGATAGGAAGGCCTCTTTGCTTAGAATGCAAAAAAAAGTATAGCTATGAGAAGAGAGTACTTAGCTGTGACCATAAACTATGTTTGGATTGCTATGAAAAAAGCCTTTTTTCAAAGGTTGGTTAGTTTGATAATTTGTAAATAAAAAAATATAAATGTCCAATCTGCAAAAAGGGATTTCAAATACAAAACCCAGAAATTTTTTAACTTATTAACATTGAATAATGCAAAGAAAAAGCAATTTAAGCCAAAAAAAAAGTAGGAAAAGAGTAAAATTAATTAAATGCAAATGATTAATTTATCGAATCTTAGTGCGAAGGATGTCAGTAAAGATAAATATGAATAAAAACCAAAGAAGCATAAATTGAAACCTTATAATAAAATATCAGGGAGCTATAAGAAGATTTAAGATAATAACAAGCTTTAAATTAATAAATTTAGGAAGAAAACAAGGAATTAAATGCTTGAAATGAAGCAAGCAAGAAACAACAAGAGCAATATTATGAAGAATATCAAAGCTAAATTTAATAATTTTAGTAATCATTAGAAGAAGAAAAAACAAAATTATCATTATAATTTAATGAAACTTAATAAAGTCTCTAAAACTAAGTTAAGGTTTTAAATGAATCATTAAATAATATGAATGATTATGTTTAAAACAATTTGAAAGAAATGGATATTTTAAAAGCACGGAAGCAAATGTTTTTACAAGAAAATAAAGAATTGAAACGTAAGTTTGATGCATTAAAAGAAGAAAATAAGATCTGGTAGAAGTAGAAAAAAAACGATTCAAAATAAATTAGACAGATGAAAGCAAATTAACTCAATTATGAATAGTAAATCATAAAGTTACAGAATCAACAAAGAAATGAAATAAGCGACTAAAATACTAAAAATTAAACGTAAGAAAATCAATTAACTTATGGAAAAGAAGACGAATTTATCTAGATCAAACTTTCCAAAATTTAGATAATTTAGCTTAATTCTCAAGATAACTCTTATTAGTAGCAATTGAGTTTAGAGCAAATAAAATGTAGTTGCAATCTAAATTTCGATATAAAATAAAGAATTCCAATTCAACTAAAATGTTTACATCTCATTTGTGATGAATGCTGCAGAAGGCAAATTTAAAGCAGTTAAAGTATTTAATGTCCAATCGATAAAAATACGTATAAGTTAAATCTTTCTTAACTATTAAAAATGATAAGTCATAGGACTATTAACATAATAGAAGGATATTAAAAAGAATTTATCGGATCAACTTAGAAAAACTTTGAAGTTTACCAAACTATCAAAAACTAAGTTTTATAAAATAAGGGTAAATGATAATAGATTCAAAGCTAACTAATCAACAAGCTAGATACTTTTCAGACTTCTTTTAAAAATAGTTCTAACTTATTCTATTAATAGTTTACTAACCTAAGAAAAAAAACATTTTCATCTATTTCTAAATAACTGAAGTAGCAAATCAATTTTCTAAATACATATCTTGATGATGTAGACATCATTTAAGAGTTTGAAAAACTAAGCAATAAAAATTTAGAGTCATTCAAATTTTGAGACATATAAAAGATAGATAGAGCTCTTAAAAATTTAATAAGCAATTAGAATCTTTAAATAAGAGAGTAAGATATAAATGATATAAATGATATAAATGAATAGCAGTTAGTTTAACTGATTTTGAGCCAATTCTTTCGTGAAAAGTTAAATGACATTGAAAGATAAAGTTAAGGCGGTCCTTCTACTTAGCCTTTATCTTATTAACTATGTGAAAAATTACCTAATTTAAGTTCATAACAGCAAAATTAGCAACTTACTTCAGACTAAATGTTATAATCTCAAGATATATCTAGTATGCCTCAACTGAAATAAGTTTATAAACGAAGTAAATTGGTAAAACTTATGGATGAATACAAACATAGTTAAAATATAAAGGGAGATATTTAAAGTATCTAGTAGAAGTATAATTCTTATAGAAGTGTTAGAGGAGATGGAAATTGCTATTACCGTGCAGTCGGCTTTGCTTTCTTAGAGCACTTGATTAGACCTACAACTTCAATTTAACATTTAAAAGAGTTAATCTAAAAGATTTAAAGCAACAATGGATATTACTAAATGAGACCTAATCTATAAAATAGTTCTCATTAGTTACTAAGAGATACTTTCTTACAACTTTTAAGAAAACTAGAAGAGTAAAAGCTCTAAAACAATAAATTTATTAATGATTATTTAACTGAAGAAATATAGACAAATAGGGAATTATAAGATGAAGCTTTAGTATGGTCAATGAGATCTATCAGTGCTAATTATTTAGAGGCACACAGAGAATACTTCGAAAGTTTCTGCTAAATTACTTATGAATAACTAATCAAAGACGTACTTACGATGGGCAAAGAAGCAGATGGATTAGGAATCGGTCCTCTCTAGGTAGTTTTTAAGGTAAAAATAGAAATAGTAACAATAGATAGAAATTATGCAGAAGCATTATCTTTCGAATAAATGAAAATAGCTGGTATGTGTCCTTTAATTTACATTCTATACAAGCCAGGACATTATGATATCATATATAGTCGAGAATAATCGAGCGCAGATGGATTTGACGAATATAATGAAATTTTTACAGGAAGATAAACAATTCCACCTAACTATAATATTTAAAATCCAGGTCTACCTTTTTTCACTTTTGTACAATAAAACGGATAAGAATGCCCAGTAGAGGAAAATAAATAATTTTAAATTAATTATCACATTTAATATAAGAGCACGTTGGAAGCAAAGTAATAGATTTTACAAGATCAATCATAAGTAGTTTAGCTAATAAAATGCTAGTCTTGCACTTAAGAAATAGAATAAGTAAGCATTGTTTAACTTCAATGCGATCATTAAATATGCAAATTTTGCTTAGAGGATAAAATTGAGCAGGACACAGATGGAAAAATTATCAGTTAAAATAATAATTCTAGAATCGAGATTACTTGTTGTATATGCAATCATATTTTGACCAATAATGAAATTGAACAAGTAATTGGAAGGGAAAAATTCTAGAAAGAACTGCAATCAGTAAGATAATGAGATAGTAAAGCTTTTTATCATATTAAAAAATTATAATCTTTAATAAAATATCAATAGTATCTTTCTTTACTCAGGTAAAAACCTTAAATGTATGGAAAAAATTTTATAAATTTCCTATAAATATCAACTCATTTTATTTTTGGTCAAAATAGTAAAAATAATTTAGTTTTTATTTTTCTTTATGTAGAAATATATAATAATAACAGTATGCGAATAGACTTATAGCTTTATTTAAAAAATAAAATAAAAAAATTGTTTATAGATTCCTTATATCAGTAGGATAGCCTTAGTTTAATAATCTCTTTTAACTTTTCATTTTTGCTTGATTTTTGTTAACTTCTAGATTTAAAGTGTTTCTAAAGTTTCATCTATTTTAATCTTGTTTACTGAATCTTGGGGAAACTTAAAACTTAGATTATCTGATATAAGTTTATAAACTTGTTTACTTTTTATTTAGATGACAATCTCTTAAAGTTCTGATTCCAAAATCAATCTCAGTTTACATTTTTTCATCTAAGGTAAAATTTTGCTTAATAACAAATTCCTTGAATATATGACTTTTCTTTCTTCTTTTATAAGCAGATGATTCTGTCTTAGTTAAATTAAATCAGTTCCAACCTTCCAATACTTAGTCTAATTTTGTTGCTAATTTTTTTATTTTAGGCTCTAAATCCATTAGATCATGTTAAAGGTATTATTAAACTATTGCAAGTATATTAGGACTTCAACTAACTCCTTTCTATCTACTTAACTTCGTAATTCTGAAAATTACTAATTTCATCCTTGATTTTTAGCATGCAAGCTATAAACCAAGGGTAATCCTTTTAAGTATGTACTTAATCAAAATTTTGTTCATTTTCAAATTTCTTCTACCAATATAATTCAAATTTACTCAGCTCATTGCAGTTCTATATATAGTTAAAAACATTTTTATAGTATGATTAGAGTCTTTGACATACCATCATTCTATAACTAGAAAGATTGTATCTATTAAACCTAATATACTTATACAAGTTTGAATTGCAAACTTATAAACTTCTTCTTAAGATATTAGCAAAATAGTTCCTCACTAATATATTTAAATTAGCTACTTTAATTTCTAGCATGCTTATTTCCACACTTCTATTCAAATACTAAAAATATATATCATCTATTATCTTACTTTATGCTAGAAGCTTTAAGTCTATATACTTTTACCTCTTTAACTTGCTTATTTCTTTACGATAAAGCTTTTACCTTTTTGCTTTATTTTTAAACATAGCAATCATTTTGAATTATCTCTAGGTTATCTTAGCTTGGAATGTTTATTAGATTTAGAATCTTTGACTGAAATTTTAGAAATTAAGGCAAACAGTATTAGAGCTAATGGGCTTTTCCAAGTGGTTATCTAAAGACTTCAAATTTTACTTTGAGCATAAGATGATTAGATTCACATTAGCTGTATCGATAATTTCTTAAAAGAAGGACTAAGAGATTTAAGAGATGCAATGATATAGTAGGTCTTTATGGCTTTTGATTACTAATTCTACGTGAACTTATGTCTTTTTTTTGTTGCTTTGTTTATTTGCAATGAAGACTAAAGAGACAATCAAATACATTTTAAACTTTAGAAAACATTTAACTGCATTATTGATGCTTCTTTAGATGACTAGAGATAGAACTCTCTTAGTAATATTACTTTCTATGAAAATCTGGTAAAATCTTTATACTAGATATACATTAATAGGATTTGGAACCTCCAAGAATAGATGAAATATCTTGAACTCAGAAATGTTATTTGAATATAATTAAAAATAGCTGTAAATATAAGAAATCTGATAAGAGCTTTTAAGATAGAAAGAACAACTAAAGTAGAATTGAAATCATTTCATTATTACTCCAATATGTGGAATTAGAATTTAATAGTAAAGTAAAAATCTTATTTTTTGATTCTCTAAATGAAATTATACAAAATTGCTGTGTGATATTTAGAATAGACTTATTTTGAAATGAAAAGAGTATAAAAATATATTTCAAAGGACTCTTACAATATATACAAGTATCTAGATTTATAGACTTATATTTAGAAGATAATAAGCAATAATTTACATATATGATAAATATCTTTCTTAAATAAATAGAATATAGTAATATACATTATATAACTTAATAAATCCTAGAATTATATCAAGTCAGATTAAACATCAAAGATTATTTAAATACAATGAACTTTATAAATAAAATCTAATTAAAAACATTTAAAATGTTTAAACAAATACTTTCATCACAAACTCTAAAAATACTCTGCTAGTTCTCTAAACATTTCCTTTATCAATTAATCTTTTTCCTAGCTCATTTGAGTCTCTTTATAAAACTTCAAAAAGCAGCAATCTTTATGCACATACTTATTTATTTAACTCTCATTATCATATTTCTCCTTTCTCTTTATTTCTGTCTCTTTATTATATTCACATAGAATACAATGCAACTCATCTCATAGTTACATATAGTTATCTTCATAGTTAAGCAAATCGTTTAATTAAAATCTTCGAATCACTTTATTTACATAAGGCTTTAAACTTTTTTCAAAGTACTCACTTTAATGTTTTTCAAAATCGAAATGTATTATTTTTCCTATTATTAAGCCTTCTGTTTATTTTCATATTTAGTAAAGTTAAACTTAATCTCTGAACATGTAATGCTGAACTTATTTCTTTACAAAATAACTATTTAAATCTCTATTACTTAATAGGTTTAAATACACTAAGGAGTTGAACTTCTCTGTTATTTGTGTTACTTATAAAATTGTTTCTTTATCTATTTTCTCTAGTTAAATTGAATCATCTGAACTACTTGAAGAACTTAGCTCTTCTAGGATTTCTTCCTTATTTATTCTAGGATACTATATAAAAATAGTAAGTGGCTAGTTCTTTACTTCTACTCTTTTAAACTCTGATATTTAGCTAAGTTTACCCAAAAGCTCTACATTATTCTCATTTTCATAGCTTATCAAACTGTGTGGTTATAGTAGTTTACAACTTAAAAGATGTTTTATTATATCCATCCATAACACACAAGCTTACTATTAGTTTTCTACTAACTTTACATTCAAAGTATCTTCCAGCACATTACTAGTTTATCCTACTTCAGATATGCAAATTTTAACAGCCAGGTTTACTCTGCTCATTATATAAGGATTCTATTTCTTCCCTTTAAAATGAGATTCTTTTATAATAATTTTCTTATGAGGGACTAAATAAAAGTAATCTAATAATTACTTATACTTTCTAAGCACACTTTAAGTACTTTAATAACTTAAATTTAGTTTCTATTATATTGCAATCAGGATTAATTAAGTAGCTATATCCCCTTTATAACTTCAACTTTAGTTACATATAATACTCCAACTAAGTTAAATCCCTTTTTATTTAAGAAATCCTATTTATTCCTTTTAAGTTATTTTAACTTAATCTTTTAGCTAAAATAGTTTAAGAGGAAAGTGTAGATGAGTTTATGGACTAAGATTATAGATTTAAAAAATTATCATAAAAGTTTAGCTTTAGATCATAAATGTTTAATTAGTCAAGATTTGTATTTTTCGTTTTATATTATAAAATTATCCTTAAGGCATTTTATAATTTAGAATATAGTCATCAGAAGATAGTTCTGAGTCTTAATCTAATTTGGTTTTTAATTAATTAAGTTTTTGATTTTTATTGATTAATGATTACTTGTATTTTCATTATTTTAAGTTACTATTAAAAGATTAAAAAGCAGTCTCAGTTAAAATATTTATCTTCAAAGTTATTTTTAAGCCTTATTACTTCTCACTTTCATTTATTTCCTTTCTTTTTAATTATCTAGATCTATTAATAGCCAATTTCTACTAACAAAAGGAATCAAATGATATCAGCTTTTCTTTTCAATGTCGCCATATCTTTTATTATATTTTCCTTTTACACAAATAATTTTTTTAGAGGCTTCCAAAGCACTTTTACGATTGATACAATACCTCCATAAAGTCCACACTATCCATTGCTTTCGCATATCTTCAATAAGAGGATCGAAGATATTATTTTTCCTCATTGCTACTTTTAATATATAGTAGTAAAGAAATCTATTCAAATTATGTTTCTTCTAACTTCTTTCTATCTCCCTTAACTATTTTAAGGACTCACATAATCTTCAGTAATTCCTAATTATAATTTAAATCGCTTCTATTTTTCGCTTTATGCATTCAAAATTTTAGATTCATTCATTGTACACCTTATCCTACCGATATGCACCTAAGTCTAGTATTTTTCCAATGCTTTAATGAAAATAATTTAACTAAGAGTCTTTTTCTCTTATCCCTCAAAAGCATCGAGTGAGTATTTGTATCGTTTATAGAAAATTTACTCTTTTGTATCTTTATTTTTAGCAAAGAAGCAAAGCAAACAGATAAAATATTAGAGTACTAGTAATTAAATCCATAAAGAGATACTAAATCACGTAATCACCTAAATAGAGTAATATCTATTAAATTTAATCTAACTGCCTTATGCTCTAAAGCTATATTTCAAGTCTTTAGAATAACTATAATAAAAGTATTACAAGGAACTAAGATGAAAATGGAGATTGTTCTAAGTAACGTTTGATCAAATAAAATAAGCAAAGCGTTAAAGGTAAAAAGAGCTTTAAGAAATAAGCTAATTAAAGAAGTATAAGTATATTAACTTTAAGTTACTATAAAGTAATTGCTTGATATAGGTTTATAGTAGTTCATTAGATCAAAATAAAAGAGTGTCTAATGAGATACTAAATTGGATATAACTACCTTAAGATGTTTATGATGTCATTATTTCATAAATATCTTAATAGATCTTCGATAGAATTACAGTTCAAACTGATTCAAGCCTATAAGGTTAAATAGAAATAGACTGTTTAGTTGTTAAAAGATATCATGTCAAAAGCTCTAATTAAACTTTGAAAATATTCCTTACAACAAATAGAACTGTAAAATTAATCAATCCTTAAATGAATTCAAAATACTAGATAAGGAGAAAGGCAAACTTGGCCAATTAAGTATAGTTCAATTTGTAAAATTATCAAGAAACTCAATAAATAACGTTTTTAAGATAGATCTCATGCTGCTTTTGTAATATAAAAATAAATAAATAAATAATGAATTATCTGCCTAAAAGAAGATTAAACCAAACTGAAGTTCTATTGATATATTTAAAAATAAATTAAATTAAATTTAAACTAAAAGAGTTTTTTAATCTTGTTTACATCTCATCATTTTTCTTTAATTAGTTCTTCTTTCTATTCATCTTTAGCTTCTTCCTTTTTAGCTTTCTCCATTTCTAGAATCTCAAGTCTCCTTGTCATTAGCTTCTTATGAAATATTTTGATCTATAAGTCTAAATACTCCAATTTAGACCTTGAAAATGAGTTTAGATATTCTTGATCGTATAGTATAAGGCGCCTTAAGTCATAATTTCCGATATTTTCCGATAATCAATTCATTATATTAGAATAGTACACACATTTAAAGATATGCTCGAAAGTTTCATACTCTCCACACATACAATAGGGATTATCAATGGGGTAATGACGATCTTAAAGATCCTTACGGAAATTATAAGTTTAGGTTCTAAGTTTATATATACTGATAATTTCTCGTCTATACTATTTGTTTAATTTAGTATAAGTAATTTGTGGAAATTGTTAAAGATTACCAAATTATTCAGTATATACTCTAGCTGTTTTCATCCTCATAAATTTTTTAGTAGCTACTTTGTAGAAATATTGCTGCATTTTTTCTCTTACATATTTAGTAAAAGTTTTAAGATTGATATTATTCTATTAATTCTGCAGATCGATATTATAAAGGTCTGATAATTCTACTCTTATCGTAATATTGAAATCCTTTTTTCCATATATTAATGAAAAGAGAGCCTATTGTTGATCTTGGAAAATCAATACTTTCTTATTTAATTTTATGGTAGAATCTGAAGAATTTTATAGCCATAATGTGCTTAAAGGGTAATCAATTCAGGTCTATATAACATGATTCATTAAATGTTGAAGTTGCTACTTAAAAAGCTTTTCTTGAAATTAATCTCATGCTTGATTCTATTCTGTTCAGAACTCCAGTTACTCCTTTTTGAATACTTCATGGTACTAAGTCTCCTCCATATTCTGCTTTAGGTAATGTAAAAAGTCTACATAAAGTTTTAAAATGTCAAGGAGTTACATTCTTATATCTCATCAGTTAAAAAACAGCTTTCTTCATTGCAGCTATATACTTGAATGCAGTTTCTTTGCAATGGGGATTTAAGTTCTTCTTCTAATGTAGAATAACTCCTAAATATGTTACTTGTTCTTTTTAAGCAATTGGCTAATTTCCTAATTATAAATTTAAAATTTATTATTTCTGATTCTTCTTTAGAAATTAGATGCATTCGGATTTGGTAACATTAATCTTTAAATTTGTTCATGCAAAAACTTTATTTGCTTCATTTATTAAATTCTACATCTACTTTGCAGATTTGGAAAGAAGAATAAGATCATCTGCCCATCCTCTACAAGCGAAGCTAATACTTGAATCCTGGCATTTAAATCCCAATTAGTTACTTTTACTTTCCAGATATCTAATTACTATGTCATAATACAATAATGCTAAAACTGGTCCATGAGAACTTCCTTACATAACTCCATTGTTGAACTATAAAGTTCTGGTGCTCTTACCATCTATGATAAATGAAGAATTTAGGTTTTTATAAAACGATTCTAAAGCTATTATTATTCCAAGTGGTAGTTTAACTCTCTTAAGTTAATCAAACAAGAGTCTTCTTTCTATTGAGTCAAACATTTTTTCAACGTCTATCAGTGTTGCTATCAATTTAGTCTTACCTTTAGCACATTTCCGATAGTTATCAATTATTTGTTATATTATTCAAATTTATTAAGTTGTTTATCTGTTTTTCATAAATCCCATTTATGAAGGGTGAATCAAATTTCTCTAATAAATCAGATTGTATAGTCTTTTTGTTAAAGCTTTATCATATAGTTTTAGAATAGTATTAATAAGAGAAATAGGTCGTCAGTTTTTCCAATCATCTTTATTTCCTTTTTTAAATATTGGAATTATCACCGATATATTTAATTCCTAAGGGATTCTTCCAAGTCTTAGCATATTATTCAGAAAAGAATGAAGAATTATTAATAAATATTATCCACCATATTTCAGAAGTTCGCCTTTTATTCCATCTGGACCAGCTGCTTTTCCATTCGGAATTTCTTTTATAATTTCTTATATTTCTTTTATGGTAAAAAGATCAAATCCTTACAAATACGAGAGTGGATAATCTTTAATTTCTTAAATATTATCGTATATTTTATCTATTTTTTAATTACTAAGATTTATCTATTCTTGAGTTAGATTATAATGCTTGTTAAAAACACAATTTTCCCATGATTCAATGAATTTATTTTTGATTTCTTAATTAAAGTTCATAGTATTTCTCTTTAAAGGATTTAGAATTTTCTTAGCCTGTGAAAAAATTTCCCTAGAATCTCCATTAAGAAGTAGAAATTTCTTTTTTGCTTTATTTTTTTTAAATTTTCATAGATTATACTTGAAGTCTTTCCAAAGTCGTTTTGCTTCCTCATGAAGATTAGTTACTTGCTAGTTTATTCTTCCAAATCTTACGTGAGCTTCCTTATATTCTGAGTTAGTTCTTTTTGCCTCTATATATTTCTTTGTGAGAGCTCGAGGAAGTTTGTTATAATTTGAATCTGGAATAAACGAACCTAATGTTTGATCAGCATTGTCTTAAATATTACTTTTGATGCATTCATATTAATCTTCAAGATTATCTTAATCTATTTAAAAGAATTCTAGATAAGTTTGTAGGAAAGATTCTTAATATTTTTATCTATCTATTGCATCTTATAACCTATTTATTTTATATTTTCTCTGAGTTATCTTTTCCCAATATACTATAGAATTATTGATAAAGTCGACAGTGATTGGAATATGATCAGAAAATAAACTATTATTATGAGCAGTGAAATTTGCAAACTAATTAACGTTCAAATGGTTGTTTATAATGATATAATCATTACAATACGTTTTTCCTGTTCCTTTGTGAATACATGTATTAATGTTGCTATCATTCACTATCTCAAGATCGTTTTATAGTAAGAATTCTTATAGTCTAATGTTATTATCATAAGTATTTTCAAGATTATCACCGAAACCTTATAAAAGAGCATTGAAATCTCCCATTAGTAGATGTGGATTATCATTATATAAATTCAGCAATGTATTTAGTTGTTCATAAGCTAAATCTTTAACATCTTAACTTTTTCCACTATCAGGCATGTAACAAGACGTGATTATAATTTTATCCAGTTTAATTGTTATGAATCTATTTATTTCTTTTTCAACTTATATATGTATTTCTGTACTACTAAATTCTTCTCCTATAATTAAGCATACATCTCCTCCTTTTCCTGAGTTCTTAAAATATGTTTTAAATCCATTTATCAATATTGGAGGAAAGTCATCTTTTTATCAGGTTTCGTTTATTGATAAAATATCTATACTGTTATCTCTGATAAATTCTTCAATATTCAAGCACTTGCTCGCTATTCCATTAATATTTATATGTCCCATCTTTATTTTTTAAATTTATTAGTCCTTTCTAATTTTTTCCGAGCCTGCAGATAGACCACTTTCGTAAATGCAAATGCTTTTCTATCCTTATTGGTTAATCTAAATATGTACTAATCTTTTTCCATACTCAGGATGTTAATGAAAATATTGTATCAAAATATATATTACTTACGTCGTATATTTTTTAAGTAGCTTTCTATCTATATCAATTTTACTTTTCACACTATCACATGTACCTTATTCTAAATCTTAAGTAACTGTGACATATCTACCTTATATATTGTGCATTTCGTACTATGGACGTCTTCAAGTTTCGGATTTAATAAAATTTTAAAGTTATAGACTAGTCAGATTGAAATAACATATTATTTAATCGCACTCTTTTTTATTATTATGTTTACTCATACGTTTTGCTGGCGGAATTGTTTTATCTTCTTCTTCATGTTTCCTTTTAAGAATATTAAGATTAATATTGGAAGATAAGGTTTAATTCTGATAAATAGCATCGATCGAATCTGTTTATTTTTATTAATCTTTTTTTCATCTTTTAGTAGAATAATTAAATATATCTTTTTTCAAATTTTAATTAAGTTTTTAAAACTCTTCTATTTTTATCTCAAGTGTCTACATATTTTGGGTACTTTAAATGAATTTTAAGTTGAGTTAGTGATATTAATGCTATAGTAAAACAAAATCTTCATCTGGCAATTTTATTTGACAGTATTAGTTATTATGTTATGTTATAATAGTATTAGTTTATGCTTCCTATTAATTATTTTAAGTTTACATTAACTTGTCTTGCTTGATTATATTTGTTTGAGTAAATTTTTGACACAAAAAAGCTGTTTATTATTTATTTATATTATCTGTTTAGATAATACTATCCTTTGTTTAAATATTTCCATATAATGTTTAAGTTTATGCATCTACAAATTACTTCTTCTAAAATTACTATTAATTACTGAATTCTTTTTTATGTTAGATTTAATTCTAAAATAATTCTTTATACATTTGAATTTCCTTATTTTTTAATAGAATTTAATTTTGAAAAGCTATATTTATTTCATATTTTTATTATCTTTACTTATCTAATTAGATTTTAAAAGTTAAAATTTCCATTTAAGCTTTCTATTCTTAATCTATAAATTACTTATTTTAGTTTTATAATTTTTAATATTAAGAATATAACTCTTGGAGTTAAATTTCGTTTATTATTTTTTATTAGGTAATTTGTTGAAGTAAATATTAGTTCTATTCTAATATAGTCTATTGATATCCTTGCTAAGTTTTATTTAGAAAGTTATCTATTTCAATTTAAGTAAAATTTTTAATTTTATTAAAGTTTTGGCATAGTGAATTATTTGCTCCTATCATTTAAGCTTAAGTAAAGCTTTAATTAGCATTGGCTTCAATTTGAATCTCTTAATTAGATTATATTTCATATTTTGAATTGACTTAATTCTCATAGTTTTTCTATTATATCTAAATTTCTTGAAATATACTAATTATTTCATCTGTTTAAACTATTTAGTTACTGTAATAAGTGGAGAAGTTTGTTTAAGTAATTTTATGAACTAGTTATTTTGATAGCATTTTTTTGTGATATTGCTATATATCAGATTTGATTGACTAAAAATTGTTCTATAATTGTTTATATTTCTAATAAATTTTATTTATATAAGTTTTATAATATATTTTGGATATTTCTTAGTTACTTATCAATGTTTCAATATCTCGTTCATATTTTGCTTTTATATTAATTAACATTTCATTTAATTATTGGTTCTTATCTATAAGTCTTTATATATTATGTTTAAGTTCTTTTATTTCTAAGGTAAATAAATTCTCATTAGACTAATTAATTATTTAATTTTATATTACATTTCTTAAATCAGCAGTTTAATTTTAAGCTTGTTTGCTCTGAAGATCAGGTAAATAATGATTATTTGAATTATCAGGATTAGTAGTATTATTTTATTTCTGATTAATTTCGTTATTTGAAATTTAATAGAATTGTTAATTAGTATTATTCAAAAATGAATCTTAAGTTTATGTTATTTTTGACTACCATAAAAGGATATCTTTATTTGAATTTTAATTAGGATTTGAAGGTATATCTTTTGAATTCTAACTATCTAAGATAATATCTTATTTTTGGAAAGATTTCTTAGGTAATCGTTTCGTATCTTTCGCGGTATTATTTTAGGCGGTTAATCTGTTCATCTATTTATAGGTTGATTTCACTTTCATAATACGCTACAATTAATATCCACGTTGAAGAGAGTTCCTAAGTAGTTTTAATGGGACGCGTATGAATTTGTTTTCCGGTTTTTGACTACAATTTTTAAGTAGTTGTCTTAATAAATTCATTATTAGGTTTACTTATTTAATTTGTAGTTACTCCAAATCTTTCGTTTGGAGATTTTAATGCACCTGCCTATGCTTTTCCTATGAATTTGCAGCTTCTTTGAAATTAATTAAAGAAGAGTCACTATTAAAAACTAGTGAATTCTATATTTCGTCCATTTTTTTTTTTTTTTTATTTAAAAATAAATAAGTAAGTAAATCAATTAAGAATATGGAGTGCGTGGCGCTTCAATGGTGCTCGGCTCCTTAATAAAGATTTTAAATTTAAAAACTTCTTTTCTGAAGTCTTCCACAGTGCTAGCATTCCTTTTGGAGTCTTGTCTTCTGTAGGTCAATTATCGGAATACTCCTTAGGATACCTTAGTATCAAGCTCATTTCATCAAATAACGTTTTTTGATGTCTCTTCAGTCTTTGTCTTATCTCTTGGTTCCTATCAAGATTCTTGTTTAGTTCTTCACCCATGGGTACTTTCTGGTACTAGATCTTGAGATAATCTCTATTGGAAGATTGTTCCTCCCTATTAAAATGTATAATAATAATAAAAAAGCTATATCTTAAAAAATGGAAAAAACTCGGAAATAGAAACCTAAAATTCTGACATAATTAACTATCAAGAGCCAAGAATTGAAAATAATAAATCTATGCCTGTTAAGAGTTGGGAAATACAGAATTTGCTAGCAAGATGAAAAAGTTTGACCTATGAGCAAGAAGTTATTTAGCTTTATTACTTAATTGAGTAAATAAATACAAAATATAGATCTAAACAAGAAAACTAGAATCTTCACTTTATTTTGTAAGATAAAATACAGGAAAATCAAGACTTGGTAAATTAATTTTAGTTTTTAATAAAAGCCTTAACTTCCAATCTTATGCTAGCAGAAAAAACCTAGCAGCAAATCTATAGAAAATTAAAGAAAAAGCTCAATTATAATTAAAAAAGCTAACACAAAACAGATAAGATGGAATGAACAAAAATTTCGAATATAATAAACTTTACTTTTAAAAAATGGAAAAAACCCAGGAATCTAAACTTTGAATTCTAACCTTAAAGATCAATCTTAAGTCTCAGTTAACTAGCAAGAACCAAGAATTCAAAAAAGATAAATCTACTCCTGTCAAGGATTTGGAAATACGGAATTTCCTAGCAAACTGAAAAAGCTTGAGAAACCCCACGAGCAAGACATTATTTAGCTTTATTCATTAATTGAGAAAATGAATACCGAAATATAGATCCTGAAGGCGGAAAACTTGAATCTTCGGCTTCTTTTGTAAGATAGAAAAAAGGAAGATCAAGACTTGATAAGTAAAGTTTAGTTTTAAATTGAAGCCTTAACTTCCTAATTTGAACTATTAGAAAAAAACCTAGAAGTAAATCAATAAAAAATAAAAGAAAAAATTCGATTACCAATCAAAAAAAACTAACTTCAATCAGAAAAGATGGAAATTGAAAAAATGTAAACAGAATAAAAATTTTAATTTAAGCCCTTAATAAAACGTTGCTATTGTTGTAAAGTCTGGACATTTTGGGAGGTAATGTCCGAAGTGAAGAAGTGTGCTTGAGCAGCACCGTAAATAATTTGGAACATCGAGGAGGCTATATTGTAATTACTTTGGAGTTATTTACAGAAAGAAGCTGATATTAGATGATTCAAGTGTGACACTTATCAAGCAGGATCTTGGTAATTAATAGTAACAGAATAAATAGCTTTAAAAGGACAACAATGACCTTAGAATTTGTTTAGAGAAGCTGGAGAAAAATTACAAGAAGATGGAAGAACAATTCTATGAGCTTATTGAAGAGAAGAAGAATGATCTCAGTTTGAAATTGATTCAGATGAAGACATGTACAGTTGAGTATTGAATATAAAAACTTTTATTGTCTTTAATTTGAGGAAACATTTCCTCTAATTATAGATAACTCTAGCCATTTTATTTTAAATAATTAATTAAATTTCTAAATAAAGAAAATGGAAAATGATCCAAAAATTCTTCCATCAATTTACCAAGCTTTTATTAACTCTCTTTTAAAAGGATGTTTGTATTTTTAAAATAAGGAATATAATAAGTAATTATATCTGAGAAAAATAATAAATATTTTAATATATTTAAAATATTTTATTTAAAGATATTTAATCTTAATATTTTCAAATTTAATATATTTTAATTTAAATATTAAAGCTGATTTTCTCATCATCTTGCCAATTGAAGGGCTTTCTAGAATTTTTCCCTTCCAACTACTTGTTCAATTTCGTTATTAGTCAGAATATAATAGCACTCGCAGCAGCTAGCTTTCTTTCCAGGATCATTTTGCTTACGAATTATTTTTCCATTCGTATCCTGTTCAATTTTATCCTCTAAGCAAAATTTGCATATTTAATGATTACATTGAAGTTAAACAATGCTTACTTATTCTATTTCTTAAGTGCAAGCCTAACATTTTATTGGCTAAGCTGCTTACGATTGATTTTATATAACTTATTGCTTAGTTTCAAGAGCACTCTATCATTCGTAAAGCTAAGAAGATACGGGTTAAGTAGAAGGATCTCTTTAAATTTAATTTCCAATTTCCTTTAGCTTTTCACTAAAGAATTGACTCAAAATAAGTTAAACTAACTGCTATTCATTTATATCATTTATATCATTTATATCTTACTCTCTTATTTAAAGCTTTTAGCTATTTATTAAATTCTTAATTGATTTATTAATCTTTTATAATTCTTAAACTTTGAATTACTCTAAATTTTTTTGGTTGGTTTTTTCAAAATCTTAAATTATGTCTACGTCATCAAGAAATGTATTTAGAAGATTAACTTGCTACTTCAATTATTAAGAAATAGACTAAAGTGCTTAACTTCATAGATTAGAAAATTATTTATAAAATAAGTTAGAATTTTTCTAAAATTAAGTCTAAAAGGCTTTTAGTTTGCTACTTAGTTAACTTTAAATCTATTTTCATTTATTTTTATTTTGTAAAATTCAGTTTTTGGTAGATAGGTAAGCTTCCATATTTTTCTGTGTTTGTTAGATGATTTATTTTTACTATTCTCCTAGTATAGTCGTAGTTTTAAGGCTTATGATTTTGTAAAATTAAGAACGATCTAACTAATAGATCTGCAAATCAAATAGACATTAAACACTTTGATTTTTTTCAATTTGCAGTATGCAGCATTCATCACAAATTAGATGTTCGCATTCAAGTTAAAATGGTATGTTTTATTTTAGACCGAAGTATTTTTTACATCAGTTACATTTTAATTCTTCCAAATTCATTTGCTACTCATTAGAATTAATATTAGTATTAAGTTAAATAATTTTTATTTTGGAAAGTGTTTTCATGATTGGATCGTCTTCTTTTTTGTAATTTATATATTTTTCATAAGTTTAAAAAGTAGGATTACTTTAAGATTAATTTTAAAGTAGATTCTATAGATTCTTTATTTATTATTCATAATTTAACTCTTTTGCTTACTTTTATCTTATTTTGTTTTCATAGTCTTAGTTTAACTTCTACTAAACTAGATACTCTTCTTTTAGTGTCTCATATTTACTTTTTTATTCTTTTATTTCTTTTATCAATTTTTCATTCTTCTCTTTTTAACCTTCCATTTCATTCATGTTGCTCTATATATAATTATTCAAACTATTTACTGATTCATTTAAAGTCTATACTTCTTTTAAAGCATTTTAATGACTTTATTAAGTTTATTTCAATTATAGTTATAATTTACTTTTTTCTTCTTCTAGTTGAGAAACTTTTGATTACAATATTTTAGATTCTTCGTTTGCTCTTTCTGTTTACGATTAGACTTTTTACTACCTTCTATTTTAATCAGCTTATTCTTTTAAAAGTTAGATTTCTTTTTCAAGCTTTTCTTTTTATTCTTCTAACTAGTTTAATTTTTCCTACTCTTTTTCTAACTATTACTTTAGATTATAATTATCATCTTCTGCTTCGCTCAACGTATTGGATTATTTATCTAAATTAGATTTTAATTAAGTAATTGTTTCTTTAAGTTAATTCATTTCATCTATTTTATCATTTGCCTTATCAATTTTTTATTATTTTTCTTTATTTTCTTCTTCGAATTTTTAAACTTAAGTTTATAGCGAAAAAAGTTTGCTTTATGCTTCTTACAGTTGTTATTAATAAGATTTAGTGATTTCGGATTAATTGTTTTTTTCTTAAATTAATTATTATTTAAATTCTTCATATTAACTTATTTAATTTTTTTGTTCTTCTTTTTAGTTTTTTAATTATTCATTTTCTTCTTCCATTTTCGTGTAATTTTTTTCACAATCTTATAATTATCAATCTATTCTATTAATTTATTCCTTTAGGTCATTTATTTTTTTATTTAACTAATCGATTTCATTTTTAAGTTCTTCATTTTCTTTTTATAATTACATTGCCTCACTTTATTGATTGGTTTTGCTTTAAGATGAAGATTCTTTTTAATTTTTTTATGCTGCTAACTATTGTAGTTTTTTATCTTTTGTCTCGAATTCAGTCTCCTTCTCTTTTAATTTTCTCTCAAGCTCCTTATTATTTCTATTTAGTTGCTTAATTGTTTCATCTAATTCACTTTATTTTTTCGTATAAGTTTGGTTTTTTTCGTCTAGCTTCTTTTGCTTTTATTTTTCTTCTTCTAATTATTATTAAATTTTTTAAATTTAGATTTGATAATCCTCAATGTATTGCTCTTATTGTTATTTGCTAGCATGAATATCACTTAGATTTATTTGAAGTTTATCAATTTCCATTTACTAAATATTAAATTCTTACCTGCTTTTAGATTCAATCTTCCATTTTAGCATTTGCTTCCTTAGTTTGCTAGTTTTCTTCCTAAATTTATTAATCTAATATTTGCTATCCTCTTAATTCATCTTATAGCCTACTGAAATTTTATTATAAGGTGTCGTTTTTCTTTTATAAACTTTTAATTTATATTTTATTTTACTCGCATACAGCACAATAAACATTCTAATAATAATCACTTTCGTTAAAAGTTTCTTACTTTTATTCTCCTTACTTTGAAATTTAGCCCGATAATGTTTTTTCTTATTTAATGTT
Organism: Loxodes magnus; assembly: GCA_946699065.1. NCBI lineage: Eukaryota > Ciliophora > Karyorelictea > Loxodida > Loxodidae > Loxodes > Loxodes magnus. Next base: position 213,358 of record CAMPDV010000130.1, on the reverse strand, counting down.
GAGAAGTTAAAAAATTTCTGGATCTTAAATTGGATATTATGTTTAGCAGATAGGACACTTAAATTTTTGTGTTTATAAGTTAGCAAATTTAGATATCTTATTGAAGATTGTTTATTTATAGCAATCCAGACATAATTGGTGATCACAATCTAAAACTTTCTTCTCATAGCAATTCTTTTATCTACATCGAAAACATAGCTTGGTTTTAGTTTTGTTAAGTACACTCATTTTTTATTTATACTTTTAATTAAGTTTAAATATGAAAATTATAATGAAATTTTTTAAAAGGAAGCTATACTCATAACTAAGACTGACTAATCCTACTTAAACATATGCTTAAAACTAATTTGATTACATCCTTCTTTTAATTTCACGAAGTATAGAATCTTTTACCTTTGTAAATATAGAATCTTAGCTATAAAGCACTTTGATTCTTTTAGCTGAGTATTACAAAATAATGGTTTATCTTAGAATAATTTAACTTAAAAGTTTAGCTAAGCTTAGTTCTTATATCTAAGCTATTTAGTAAAATAAAGACTTTTTGAATTTAAATGTTTAACAGTAACCTAAATTTAAGAGTTTTATTAAGATTTAACTTGAAGAATTGATTAAATAATTAAATTCTTTAGTTACAAAAGAAAAAAGGTAAGCTGCTTAACAAGTATTAAAGATAAGGTAACTTAGAATAGTATTAGATGAGATAACTTTAGAGAAAAATAGTTGGAGTAAGGGTAAAAAGATTTATAGGAGAACTTCAGTTTCTTTATTTCTTTTTGCTTCTAAGCCAAAACTGAACAACATCTTTATTTGATTCGATATTCTTTAAATCTTCTGAAAAATGGTTCGCTAATAAATAGAGAAATGCTTTTAAGAGTTTTGAAAGAAAGGCATTTTGAACTGAAAGTAAACTTAATGGCAAAGCGATGGAATATTTGGATAGAATTAATGAACTAAATTCAGATTAATTAGTAAAGGTAGGAAATAAAGTAACTAGATTCATAAACTAAAAGAATTCATCAATTTTGATAAAGAAACATATGCTTATGTAAAATTCAATTTATTTAAGTGACTTCACTATTTCCTATAAATTGATTTAGAGATGGTTTTAATCGAGTATTAATTAATAAAACTTCTTCAATTTTAGTTTTGAAAGTTCTCTTTTGTTATACCGTCATTCGCTCTTTTTTAAGCTTGAAGCTTTTTGACTTAAACTAATCATCTTTCTCATAAAAGCATGATATAAGCTTCTTGTTATATAAACTCTCTCTTTATTATAAGACATTCATTATCTCCACTTATTAATATTTAGATAAAAGCGTTTATAAAGTATTTGCTTTAAATATACTTAATCAATTAAGTCTATAATCTTGTAAATGTTTACATTTAGTTATGATTTTAACTATTTAGTGTTTTTGTAATTATAGAAGCTATTTATTTCTTCTTTACACCTTAAATACGAAATTGCCGCCTTTTATTTCTCAATTGTTCTATTAATTTTGGGTTTCCCATAGTTTATTAGCCTCATAATAGATAAAGATTGATTTAAATAATGACTCTAAGTATCCTTTAGGATGGTAGAGCTTCTAGACTCCTATCTGCTTAAACAAGCTTTTCTTAGCTTTCATTCTGATCAAATAATTAAATAAGTTTCTTTAATTTTACTATCATTCCTTTCTCTTCTTTACATTTAAATTTAGAAAGAAGTTAAATCTAATTTTAATACCAAACAGAATAAATTTAGTGATTACTACTAAAAGATATAAAAGTGACTGGCACATTAAAGAAGCAACTAAGACTAAAAGCGATCAAAAAGTAAACATTTAAATAGCCTCAAAGAAAAAACTAAAAGTAGCTATTTTATAAGAAGCATATAATAAAGTATCCTGAAAGCTAATTATTTTTAGCTGATTAAATTAAAAAGAAAGAATATAAGAACAGACAAGGATTTCTAGATTAGTAGAGGTAAATTTCTCTAATTGATATAAAATGATTTTCTTACTATAGGAGTAAGAAATACTTATATGCACTCCTTGTAAGTATGCAAAATAGAATCTGCGAATGAAACTTACTAAGTGTGTGGAAAGGATTATTTATAAAAATGCTAAATGAGAAATAATTTACTTGTTGATTGGTTAAAAATAGAATGGAAGATTATTAGCCTACATTCATAAATCTAGAGAATAGACTTGAATGAAATCTTAGTTACTTGAAATTATCTATCAAGGATAAAGAAATATAAGAAGAATAAGCTAGCTTAACGTTAAATCAGTTATGATTTATTATTATCTCATAGAACCAAACAAACAACTCCAAGAATCATAAGGTAATAGCTTAATTGGCATATCATCAATAAACATCTGAAAGCAACTTGTATGATAAATAAAATACCTAGAAAGATTAATAAGATAAGCTTTAAAACTTGATTATGCTTCATTCAGAACAAAACTAACTATTATTTTATTATCCTTGTAAGAAAGAGGAAACAAATAAGACTTATGCAGTAAATAAAATAATTTAGTTCAATTAACGATAAAGCTATTCCTAGTAACCAGGAATTGATCTAATAGTTAATAAATAGGAATATCAATTAGGTAAGAGACGATAGAAGCAATAAATTTATAATAAAAAGTTTAAAACACAAAGATTGCAAGAGGATATCCATCAGCGATTGTTTCCTAAATATAGATATAAGATTAAATAAATTTAATCTAGAACTGTGTAATTATACTTACATTTCCATTAGTTAAAGTAAGGATGAAGTATAAGAATAAATAATTTAAGGAAATATGAAAAATTCATCATAATTAAACCTTTTTAGTAAGCAATCAAATATTTTCTTAAATTGAATACTTAAAAAGGAAATTTTATATTTATATATCTTAAAGGAAGAATAAAGCATTATATAGTTAGTTATAAAATAGAGATACATAAAAAGATTTCATAATAGTAAAGCTAGTAAAGCTAGTAAAGCTTTTAAACATTATAATTTGTTTAAGTTAAATTAATGTAAGATATTCTAAAGATAAATCAACTAAATATGATTTTAACTTTAATTTATCAAATAAAAAATTTAACTTTTTGATTTTAAAATAAATAAAGAAAGATAAATTAAAAGGAAGAAAATTAAAATAATTAATGATAACTATAATAATTAAATATTTTATTAGAAGTCTTAGATAAAGAGTTATTTCTAGCTATAAAACAATTTAAATCATTGTAAAAGTAATCTTATACAAAATCTATTATATTTAAAATAATATAAAAATATATTTCAAAGGACTCTTACAATATATACAAGTATCTAGATTTATAGACTTATATTTAGAAGATAATAAGCAATAATTTACATATATGATAAATATCTTTCTTAAATAAATAGAATATAGTAATATACATTATATAACTTAATAAATCCTAGAATTATATCAAGTCAGATTAAACATCAAAGATTATTTAAATACAATGAACTTTATAAATAAAATCTAATTAAAAACATTTAAAATGTTTAAACAAATACTTTCATCACAAACTCTAAAAATACTCTGCTAGTTCTCTAAACATTTCCTTTATCAATTAATCTTTTTCCTAACTCATTTGAGTCTCTTTATAAAACTTCAAAAAGCAGCAATCTTTATGCACATACTTATTTATTTAACTCTCATTATCATATTTCTCCTTTCTCTTTATTTCTGTCTCTTTATTATATTCACATAGAATACAATGCAACTCATCTCATAGTTACATATAGTTATCTTCATAGTTAAGCAAATCGTTTAATTAAAATCTTCGAATCACTTTATTTACATAAGGCTTTAAACTTTTTTCAAAGTACTCACTTTAATGTTTTTCAAAATCGAAATGTATTATTTTTCCTATTATTAAGCCTTCTGTTTATTTTCATATTTAGTAAAGTTAAACTTAATCTCTGAACATGTAATGCTGAACTTATTTCTTTACAAAATAACTATTTAAATCTCTATTACTTAATAGGTTTAAATACACTAAGGAGTTGAACTTCTCTGTTATTTGTGTTACTTATAAAATTGTTTCTTTATCTATTTTCTCTAGTTAAATTGAATCATCTGAACTACTTGAAGAACTTAGCTCTTCTAGGATTTCTTCCTTATTTATTCTAGGATACTATATAAAAATAGTAAGTGGCTAGTTCTTTACTTCTACTCTTTTAAACTCTGATATTTAGCTAAGTTTACCCAAAAGCTCTACATTATTCTCATTTTCATAGCTTATCAAACTGTGTGGTTATAGTAGTTTACAACTTAAAAGATGTTTTATTATATCCATCCATAACACACAAGCTTACTATTAGTTTTCTACTAACTTTACATTCAAAGTATCTTCCAGCACATTACTAGTTTATCCTACTTCAGATATGCAAATTTTAACAGCCAGGTTTACTCTGCTCATTATATAAGGATTCTATTTCTTCCCTTTAAAATGAGATTCTTTTATAATAATTTTCTTATGAGGGACTAAATAAAAGTAATCTAATAATTACTTATACTTTCTAAGCACACTTTAAGTACTTTAATAACTTAAATTTAGTTTCTATTATATTGCAATCAGGATTAATTAAGTAGCTATATCCCCTTTATAACTTCAACTTTAGTTACATATAATACTCCAACTAAGTTAAATCCCTTTTTATTTAAGAAATCCTATTTATTCCTTTTAAGTTATTTTAACTTAATCTTTTAGCTTAATAAGATTTAATTTGCTTATAGTTTTGAAACTTAAAAATTGTAAATGAAAGTCTTAGCATGCTTATTTATAAAAATTAGAAGTTAAAATAAATTAATCCTGAAAGTTTATCTATTAGATATGAAATACTTTATTAGCTAAGATTAGTAGTTTTCATTATATATTTAGAAAGTTATGCATAAGATACTTTTTAATTTAGAATATAGATATAAGATATTCTAAGTGCTTATCTAATTTAGTTTTAACTATTTAACTTTTGCTGTTTATTAATTAATAATCAGTTATATTTTCAATTCTTTTAAAATAGTTAAATTATTAAAGTTTACAGTCACTGTTTATAATCTTCATTATCAGAGTTAAAATTTAACTTAATACTTCTAGTTTGTATTTGGTTTACCAGCTTTATTATATTAATATTTCTAGTCGTTATTTTTACATTTTTCAGTATTTATTTTAGCTAATAAAAAGATTTTACGATACATGAAAGCCTATTGATGTGTGCATTTTACAAACTTTTCTTAATCCTTTGTATATATTCTTTTACACATCTAACCCTTTAAGGTGTTTCTAAGATCTTTTAAAATTATAAATTCTTCACAAAGTTCAAACTTTTCACATCAAAAGCATAATCTCATTGAAAGAATTGAAAGTATTTATTTATTATACTGTGACTTTTTTATTTTTTATCTGAAAGTAATAAATAAATCTATTCAAAGTGCACTTCTTGCTTAGTTCTTTCTACCTTGCTTAAAAGATTAAGGCTTTTAATGATTTAATTCATTCTTACTTATAATCAAAAAGCTTAAAAATCTTGCTTTATGTGTTTAAGATACTTTAATTTCATTTTTTGTACTCTCCGCATGCGTTTGGCTTATAGACTTTCCAAAGTATTAATAAGAATAATTTTTATACAAGAGCTTTATCTCTTAACACCTCGCAAAGTAACGAAAATACATTTATAGATTAAAGTTTATTTGACTATCTTTTTAGTCCTTACTGCAAAAAGCAAAGCAGCAGTAAATATCATAACAGAATTGATAGTTAAAACCCATAAAGCCCACTATATCTTTACATCACTCAAATCTCCCTTCACTCTTATTAGCATTTTCCTAAACAATAATATTGAATCTAATTTCTTACACTCTAAAGCAAAATTCGAAGGTTTTAGAATAATAAATCTAATCACTTGGAAATCTAAAAGTTCTACCACTGATTGTCTTTATTACTTACAATTAAGTTAATCACTTCAAAAGCTTAAAAATATTAAAGACATTAAGACAACAATAAAGATTCCTCTAAGTGTCTTTTATTTATTTAAACTAAACTGAAAAAAGGAAAAGCTTTAAGTATAAAGGAATAAACTCGTTAAAGAGGTATAATTACATAAGCTTTACAATTCTAGTCTATTTTAATATACTAGCTTGATAGATAATTATAGTAGTTAGCTAGATAAAAATTAAAAAGGGTGTAAAAATAAGTATGTTAGAAATTAAAGTAGCACCTTTAGATTTATTAGTGAGTAAATACTTTAATAAGTAGTTTAAGATAAATTTTAATTCGAGCTTATAATAGAATCTTTCGAGTAATCGAATATCATATCAAAGACTATATTAAACTTTGTAAAATATTCCTTATGATATTAATGCTGAAGTACTAAAATTAATTCATTAGAAGAAAAATTAAAAAAATTAAAAAAATTAAGAATAATAGAAATAGCTTTATGAGAAAGAAATGCTAACCAATCCAACTTGTATATCTTAATTGATAAGATATAAGAGTCTTCTAAATTTATAAAAAGTTCCGAGCTAAAAGGATATTTTGTAATAAAGTTGATTGAACTGCAATGGTTTCACTTAATTAGCGAAGTGCGTCTCGCAGTCAAAACGGTAAAAAAGTATAAAAATAAATCTCAAGCAAAATCAAAATCATTTTACCAAGTCATTTTTTCTATTCCTCAATTTTCAAGTAAAAACTATCTTCTATCTTCACTCTCTTTTTTAGTTTTCTATTCCTTAAATTACTTGTAGCTTTGCTCTCTTATGTAATTACTTAGTTCAACAACTCCAATATTTCTTACAAAAAGCAAAAATTAATTAAAATTCTTAATTCTGTGAATTTTGGTTTCCTTATTGTAGTGTTTGAAGAGATTTACCAACAAATATAAATTTCTCTTTTAGTTCCTAAAAGAGAATGTTCATTCTATAAGCTTTAGTTATACAAATAAAGCTTTATATTTTTTAATGACCTGGAAAAATGAAATTAAAAGGAAGACTTTTGATAAAACTTGAAAACTTGTCTATTTAAAAGAATACATCATAAGTAGCTTTATCATACTTAACTATCAATCAATAAGGTGAAAGTAAAGCATAAACTAGGTAAACGCCAAATCTTTAAAAGGAAGAATCGTATAAGTCGATTAATAGCAATAAACTACTAAGTATAGTTATCACTCTAGTAGTTTCTTTCTATACTCAACACTTTCTATATCTTCTACCATTTTAGTAAATACCAGTGTTCTTATATCCTTTACTTAATTAACTTAGTTATCTAATTAACTTAATGAAAGGAAGATTATAAACCAGCTATTTAAATAATAAAATGGTAGAAGGGTTCAAGAAAGCTTTTATATCACCTCCTAAAAAGGGAGAGAAAGTAAGAACCCTCAACTTTAACTCACACATCTTCTTCCTAGAAATAATCTTCTTCTCAAAATCTTCAAAAATAATAGACTCAACTAGGAACTTCCAGCCCAACCTAAAAGATGGGACAAAAGCGCCAAAAGGCTACCCCGATGATACCAACTGAAGAGGAAGGACCTAGAAAGGTGCTGGAGACGCAAGAAGCAGCAGCTGTGCGAGAGTTTGCGGTGCCATAGTTCCAGGAAGAACAGGCATAAATTTTAGTCGCATTCGCTGACCTGAAGGAAGAAGTAAAGAGGCTACGATTAGAGAATAGAGCTCTAAAAAATCAAGTTACTGAGCTCAAGGAATGGAAAGAAAGCTTCTGGGAAGTCTACGATCGAGAGCAAAACACTTTCTTCAGGGAAATGGGATTGCTGCAACAGAGATCAACTGTGCTTGAAGAGAACAGCAAGTACCAACAGTAGTAGGAATTCAAAGTTAGGAAAATTCAAGATCCAATGAACATAGAAGGAGCTACTACGTTATCGAGGAGTCTAGACAAGAAATGAATTAGGAATAAACCAAGATGCTTTGTATGCAAACAAACTGGACATAAATATAGACAATGTTAGAAATTGAAATTAATTAAATAATAGTACTGGAATAGAAAATAATAAGAAAAATAATAGTACTAATATTAGGATAAGATTAGACGATAATTCTGTAACTAATTTTATCCGTCAGGAGGTTAAATCTACAAACTGAAGTGGTACACAATCCAAGGCGACTGAAGAAAGAGTTTTGAAGGGAGCTGGTTCCAGCCAGGTTATCAAACTGGTCCTGTGAACACGAGGTTGAAAGTCCTCCAAATTCACTAAACTCCAATTAAAACTTTTTAATTTAATTTAGTATAAACCAGCTATTTAAAATAAAAGCAATAGAAGTATTTATAGATACTATAAACCTGTTCAACCTAAAGCTTTAATTATAATTTATGATTGATATAAAAATCATTGTGCTATACTCTAACAATTATACTATAAAGGAAATCAGACCATAAGTCTATATTTGTTATATTAAGCTGGAAATTGGAGTTGAAATTAAACTAGTAAACTAGTTATCTTACAATTAAATAAATCACTTCTATATTCAATTTTCTTATCTTTAACTATACAAAGAAAAATCATTTATAAATGACTACTGAACGAGTAATAAAAAGGCTATAAATAGAGTATTCTTACATAAAAAAGCTTTTTGTACTCGAGGTTTTAAGATAATAAGTTTATAGTTTAAATTTCATAATTAAAGTAACAGAGTATATATGTAATATTAAGCATCTCATAAGATTTAAAATAAAATTGAATTTTATAATCAATTGAAATAATAAGAGTCAAGTATATTAGGAAATCTTAGTATAAAAAGACTCTAACAACAATAGCCTAGTCAAGATAATGACTTTTTATTTTAATGGATATCATATGAAATGAAGAGGATAATTGATAAATCATGTAGCTACTAGAATGAGTATATTATATTTGAACTATAGATAGTTGATATGATCGTAATATAACCAATAATTTTAAAATGATGATAATAGAATAAGCAATCAAATTAAGAGTAGAAGCTAAGTATTTATCAATCTAACCGAGTTACTTTACTCAAACTAAATGTTTTAAAATATATTAGCTTTCTTCAGATAAACTATTAAAGCAATTGAAACATAGAGTTAGATAGATAAGAAGGAAACTTTAAGAAATAGCAGATTTATCTAAAGGTACTAAGACTCCTATAAAATATTTAAGAAAACATCTTCTGCTTATATAAGAAAAATAAAGCCTATAAACCTTAATCTATGACTCTTTTTTATAATAGACTTAGTTATGTATCTAAATCTAAACAAAATATTTGCATTTGGAATATGGCTTTATTATAATTTAGTGACTACAATCAGGAAATTTAATTTACTAGAAGTTAGATATTAAATAGCTTTTTAAGCAAGTTTAATAATTTAAATACTTTAATAGCTATATAATAAAGTAAATGAAATTGTAAGATAAAATTATATAAAATACTAAGTGTAGATAAGCTGAAAATTCAACTTAACTAGTTACTTAAAAATATAGCTTCAAGCTGTATTTTATGATTCATTATTTAGAAGGTTTGAAAATAAAGAAAGCTTGCTTGAATGTAAAATCTCTTTTGGTAGATTTAATCAACGCTTCTAATATTAAAAATCGATATATATTAATGATCATTCCCCAATCTAAGAAAAATTAAGTAGTTAAAACCTAAAGTGAGATGTCTAGAAAAGTTAGCAGATATGAAATATAATTCATAATATACTAATTAGTTTGCTAGCTAATATAATAAATTAAAAAAGAGACTGATATATTTATACATCTATTGCATATTTCGGCATAATAAGTTTTTAATCTCCAACCATAACTCTTATTACTTAATACTAGTTAAAGAAATTTAAAAGCAAGAAGATAATAGCTTAGAGTATAATTTCATAATTAACTTGTACTATCAAATAAAAAAGATTTAACTACACATTGCTGAAGATTAAGATTAATGTCTTCAGTTTAAAATTTAACAATAAATGTATAATTTCAGATTAATTTCATAAAAGCAAAACTTAAAAACGATAAACTTAAATTATTAGTGCCTTATTTCATTTTATTTTATAAGAATTGTAGAGGTTTTAAGATAAAACTTGCAATAAGTTTTGATAGAAGGATAGCAACGTAAATAAGTTTAGATATATCTGGCTTTCTTAGAAGCAAATATAAAGATTTATTCTTGTAGTTATGATATGCTGCATTTAAGCGTTACTATTTTCTTTATTATATTTATATCATGCCATTTTAGAATCCAGTCCTTCATATAAAATACTTTATTCAAGAGTTTATTTCTTTGGTACATTTCTTCATCCTCTTCTTGTATTATTTCAAATATAGATTCTTTGCATGCATCGGCTTGTTTCTGTGCTAAATTTCGTTGCTTTCTTTTATCTTCCATCGTTGAAGTAGTATGCCATACATAAATTTTGCTTAATGTCTTTTTAACTATATCAATATTTGTTCTGCTCAAACTCTACAAGTAGCCTACCCAAAACTTGAGACTATTTTTCGCTTTGCTTCTCTACATCTACTTCACTCTGAAAACTATTTTAATTACTCTCTTCCTCTACTCCAAAACTTTACAGAGCCGATAAAATTTACCCAAAGATCAGTTAAAAGAGAAAGCCAATATATCACTTTACCATAAAAAACTTAGCTATCCACAAGTTCATTTTATTTTCAAAGCAATCTCTCTTCGTTCAATTTCAAAAATATACCTGAGTATAACTACTTTCTTTAAATAAAAAGCAAAAATAGAAAGAGAAGCTAATAACAACTACTAATTTTAATTATAAGGCAAGAAGTTAAATATTGCTATACAACGATTTGTTGTTTTAGAAGTTGTAAAAATTAAGTATTTATGGGGTTTGTAATTAGGATAAATTTTAAGATTCTTTTATAAGTATATTTTAATGAAAGATGTATTTAGCTATGATATGATATAGAAAATTAAATTGAGACTTATGTTCATAAGTTTTTATAATTTATTTACCAAAGAGAAGGGAATCGAAAATAAGGTTTAAGAAAAAGAACGATGAAGAGACTTTTTGATATGATATCTGCCTCTTTTTAAGATTAAAAATAGAAAATACAATTTTTAATTTATTTAGCATAAGCAATAAACTAATAATTTAATAAACATCAAGAGCTAAAATAAAGCAGATTAAATAAATATAAAACAGAAATAATCTATAATGCTGATTTCTAAAATTTAGGATAGAAAAAAATAAAAAGATTTCAAAAATAAATTTTCAATCAATCTCGTTTTAAGCATAAAACTTGTTTTTTATTAAAGATAATAAACATTTTAATTTTTTTTATTTAATTTAGATATTAAAATAATTACACTGACTTATTTCTACATTATGTTTAATTAAATAGATTGCTGCTTAAAAAATTTTCATTGACTGTATAAATCAACACCATAGATCAAATTTTTTATTTAGTTTTTTAAATTAAATTCTTCTTTTTTTGTTTAAATCTTAATTTATCTCCTTAGATTAATAAGTAATATTTTTGACTTGGTTTCTTTTTATGGTTACTAATTTTTTTTAAGAGTATACTAATTATTAGCTTACACAATTTCTAGAGTTTAATTTTCTTTTTTATTTTTACTAATGAAATTAAAGCTTTTCTCTGTTTAATTTTTATCACTAACTACATTCATTAATCATCCAATTTTCTTAATGTGGATAAATTTCCTTTTCACTATTGATCATTTTCCTTCTTTATTATACCAGAAGCATGTAGGTTTAATTTAGCATACAGCAATAATTTTAAATTATATTCATTTAATTAAAAGGCACTTTAATAATTCTCAAAGCTGTTTAAATGTTTGAGTAACTAGAAGAATATCTTTAGATTATAATTTTGGGCAAGCATATAATATCTAAAATGTGATTGAATTTTACACTTCTATGTACTATTTTCATTTACCTTAAATATGCTATTTGACTCTTTTTACTTTTGAGAAATTTAAATATTTATAAACTTTCAAAGATTGATAGCAAGATGAAAAATATCCATGTATTTTAAACCTTGTTTCTTCTATCATATGTTGCTTGTTAATATTATTCTTACTCTAATAGAAACAATTAAATATAGTGATTACTTTATTAATTCTTTAAGAAAGGAATTTAGTGGTTGAATTTTAATTTTTCAACTTAATTCAAAAATTCTGATATAATATTCAGCTTCGTATTTTGAAACTAACGCAATGTCTATTAATCCTTTGATTTAGATTCAGATCTTTTATTAACTTTAGAGTCTATATGTTCATAATTCTTTATCTTCTAGAACTTCAGATATGCTTAAATTTATTATTCGCAGATTAATGTTAATGAGTTTGGACTTATATTTTGTTAGAGATTTCTAAAAATCAACCTATTAAAATTGACTTTGCTTCTTATAGTTGAACCTCTATTAAATATTTTCTATTATTTATGAATCAATTAAAGTACAAAGAGCCACACCAAAGAGAGATACTAATAACCTTTTAATTTGCATTTAGTAAATATCTCCTCAAAATTTCGTAGCTTTAATCATTTTAATTCCTATTCTCGTTTCTTATTTTTTTGTGGAAAGATTTTTCTATACCAAATGTTACGAAAGGACTGTTTAATTACTTTCAATTTATTACCATTTTTAGGCTTTTATACTTTATAAATTTAGACTTTTAGTTCTTAAGGAGCCTTATGTCATCAAATCAAAATTTGCAAATATTTGATTACTTATATGTCTAGAACATTTGCAAAGTACTTACTCATTTTATCTAATGCCTTTTAAATTCTCATATTCAATCATAAGATACATAAGTTAATGACAATTCTTATATCCTTATTATATCCTAAAGTCAATCTCCTATCTTTATTCAAGGCTATCAATAAATCTTGCTCTTACTTATAATATAATTATCATTTTACATTTCTATTAAAATCAAAAAAAATGAGTAACTTATTAAAATCACCTCATAGCAAACAAAATTATGATAAGAGTAGCAAGTAAGTTTTAAATAATTTACAGAAAATAGCAAATGATAGGCTTTTGCTTGAACAAAATTCTTCTGCTGTCAATATAAATAAGCAAAGAGAGTATAACTAATAGTGCTAGGAAAAACTTCAAAATCTCTAAATGAAGTTAGAAGAGGAAAAAAATAAGTTTTAGAAGCTAAATTAGAATTATTAAATCTAACATAATTCATGAAACGAACAGATCAATTAGCTACAAATAAAGAACTAGGAAATGGAAAAATAACTAAATAATTTGAAGCTTGAAATATAATAGAAAGATAAGAAAATATAGCAGTTAAGTGCCAAGTAAAACGAGTATAGCTAGGCTTAATAGATAAATAAGTAATAGGATTTTCTACAGAAATTACAAAATTAGCAAACATAGAATCAGTTTAAAGAAATAGAAATTATAAAACTCATTTCTTAAAGTAGAAATTAAGAGTAACAACTGAGTTAGGAGGAAATAAAATGTAGTTAATGTAAATAAAATTTCGATATAGAATATAACATTCCCATTCAACTAAAATGTTTACATCTCATTTGTGATGAATGCTGCAAAAAGCAAATTAAAAAAATAAAAGTGTTTAGTGTCCAATAGATTTATAGATCTATTAATTAGACCCTTCTTAATTTTACAAAATGATAAGCCATAAGACTATTAATATACTACAAAAATATAAAGAACAATTTATCTTAGAAACTTAGAAAAACATGAAAGTTTATCCAACTATCAAAAGCTCCATTTTATAAAATAAAGTTAAGTGATAATAGATTTAAAGTAAATAAGCAACAAATTAATTACCTTTTAGACTTAATTTGAGAAAAATTCTAACCTATTCTATTAATAGTTTACTAACCTAAGAAAAAGCACCTTTTAATCTATTTCTTAATAATTGAAGAAACAATTAAATATTCTAAATACAATTCTTAAAGATATAGATATCATTTAAGATTTTGAAAAAGCAAACAAAACAAACTAAGGAAACTTAGAGTCATTCAATGTTTGAGATTTATAAAAGATAGATTAATCTCTTAGTAGTTTAATAGATAGCTAAAATCTTTAAATTAAAGAGTAAGAGCTAAATGATATAAATGAATAAAAGTTAGTTGATCTAATTTATAATAGTAGTATATTGGAAACTTAGCAACTGATTGCATAAAATCAATTGTAGGAAACTTAGCTAATAAAATGTTAGACTTGTTCTTTAGAAATAGAATAAGAAAATATTATTTAGCTTCAATGCGATCATTAAATATGCAAGTTTTGCTTAGAGGATAAAATTGAACGGGATACGAATGGAAAAATAATTCGTAAGCAAAATGATCCTGGAAAGAAAGCTAGCTGCTACAAGTGCAAATATATTCTGACTAATAACGAAATTGAACAAGTAATTGGAAGGGAAAAATTCTAGAAGGCCCTTCAATCGGCAAGATGATGAGATAGCCAACTTTAATATTTACATTAAAAGTTATTAAATTTAAATAAACTGATTAAATATCAATCATTTTTCATGTTAAATCTTAAATGGTAGTGTAAATTAATTTTTTAGATTTTATCTATTATAATTACTCAGTCAGGTTAAATAGATATTTTTTACAAGTTACATTTATTAATTATTGTATCTAATAGAAAGAAACATTTAATTTTCTAAATGAGAAGATTATAAGATAAAATCAGTATGAAGGAACTTATAATTAGATTGCTAAAAATAATGAATTTTTTCATAGCTTTCATACATCTATAGGTTAATCTTAATGCTTATTGTTCTCTTTGAACTAGGTATTTTGCTTAGTTTTCATTTGTCGTCTAGATATTAAATACTTCTAAACTTAGTTTTCTTCAGTCTTTAATATAATTAATTTTTAGTAATCTTTAACTTGGAAAATCTTCATGAATATCTAAACTTATTTATTTGGCAAATACTCTAGAAACTTATTCTAAATTAGATAATAGTATAAGTTTTATCTTCTAAAGAGAAAGGTATATAAAAATGTAATGATCCTTGCTTTTCTTACTCTTCTTTATCCTTTAAAAACTAGAAAGTTCTATATTAGTTAATTTTTTTAATTCCAATGTTTCTTTTTTTTCTTTCTATTCTATGTCATATATTTAAGACTTTAAATCCAGTTTATACCTATGAAGTTAATAGATATATCTTTGAAATATTTAATAGGATTTACTTGGCTCTTTCTATTTAAGCAAGCAATTCTTCATTAAAGTTCATTCATTTCTTGGTTTTAATGCAAGTAAACAAACTTGAGATCTTTGTTTTGAACTTCTTGATATCTTCAACGATATTCTATTAAGCTATCTCAAGGTTAACTATCTTGCTATCTAATATTTTTCATATATGCACAAGAGTTGAAAGGCTACTCCAAAATTATGCTGTTAGGGATATTTCTTACACTATGAATATGTCTTTACAAGATATCCTTCAAAAACTAAAACAAACGCTTCTACTAAATCTAACTAGCTTATATTAATTTGATTTCTAAATACTAATTAAATTGCCTATTAAGATACTGACAGAAGTATTACATCAAACTAATGTTTTAAGTGACAACTTAATTCTACTATAATAAATCTACTCTATTCCATTTTTAATGCTTATCTAATGCTACTAGAAATCTATATATAAAGCTTAAGGGTATTTACAGGATATTATATTGCTATTCTAAATATAAATTCAGAACATAAGATTAATTAGATTTGATTTAGTTTTAGCAATAGTTTGTAACTAGAAGTGATAATAGATTGAAGAGGTGTAGGGTAGAGTAGCTATTTAAGGATTTAGTTACTAAGTCTGCTGTGAATTATAATTTATTGCCGAATCGTCCTTTTGCAATAATACTAGAGATATAGTTAAATAAACTTTTATACGAGAAAGGATAGAAAAATATACTGGATGCTTATTGAGAAAGTTACAACTAAAATAATTAGTATCTTTTTGAACGTAAAAAGAGAGACCTAGCTACTATCAAAATGGAATTAGGAATTACTACCGATTATAAAAAGGTTGAAAAGAGTTGAATGAGAGAAATAAGTTTGCAAGAAGCAAAGCTTGAATATAATATTTTATTACTTAAAGATACAAAATAAAAAATCCAGAGTTAAGTAAAAATGATTCTTCTAATCCATTCAGTGAAATATGTATTTACTTTATTGTTTGGATGTTTATAAAACTATGCCCATAATTTCTAAAGTGCTTAGAAAGACTTTAGAAAATTTGGTATTGTAGAAGACTTTGAAATTTTTTATTATGAAGAAATGTAAAGAGAAGCTGGTTTTAACTAACTATATTAATAAAAAGCATGCTTTTCAAGTAGAATAAGATACTTCGAAAGATAAATAATAAAATTATAAAATTTCTCTAGTAAGTTGATCAGAAATCTCTTTAAAAGCACAATTAGGGAACCAAATACAAACTAGAAGTATTAAGTTAAATTTTAACTCTGATAATGAAGATTATAAACAGTGACTGTAAACTTTAATAATTTAACTATTTTAAAAGAATTGAAAATATAACTGATTATTAATTAATAAACAGCAAAAGTTAAATAGTTAAAACTAAATTAGATAAGCACTTAGAATATCTTATATCTATATTCTAAATTAAAAAGTATCTTATGCATAACTTTCTAAATATATAATGAAAACTACTAATCTTAGCTAATAAAGTATTTCATATCTAATAGATAAACTTTCAGGATTAATTTATTTTAACTTCTAATTTTTATAAATAAGCATGCTAAGACTTTCATTTACAATTTTTAAGTTTCAAAACTATAAGCAAATTAAATCTTATTAAGCTAAAAGATTAAGTTAAAATAACTTAAAAGGAATAAATAGGATTTCTTAAATAAAAAGGGATTTAACTTAGTTGGAGTATTATATGTAACTAAAGTTGAAGTTATAAAGGGGATATAGCTACTTAATTAATCCTGATTGCAATATAATAGAAACTAAATTTAAGTTATTAAAGTACTTAAAGTGTGCTTAGAAAGTATAAGTAATTATTAGATTACTTTTATTTAGTCCCTCATAAGAAAATTATTATAAAAGAATCTCATTTTAAAGGGAAGAAATAGAATCCTTATATAATGAGCAGAGTAAACCTGGCTGTTAAAATTTGCATATCTGAAGTAGGATAAACTAGTAATGTGCTGGAAGATACTTTGAATGTAAAGTTAGTAGAAAACTAATAGTAAGCTTGTGTGTTATGGATGGATATAATAAAACATCTTTTAAGTTGTAAACTACTATAACCACACAGTTTGATAAGCTATGAAAATGAGAATAATGTAGAGCTTTTGGGTAAACTTAGCTAAATATCAGAGTTTAAAAGAGTAGAAGTAAAGAACTAGCCACTTACTATTTTTATATAGTATCCTAGAATAAATAAGGAAGAAATCCTAGAAGAGCTAAGTTCTTCAAGTAGTTCAGATGATTCAATTTAACTAGAGAAAATAGATAAAGAAACAATTTTATAAGTAACACAAATAACAGAGAAGTTCAACTCCTTAGTGTATTTAAACCTATTAAGTAATAGAGATTTAAATAGTTATTTTGTAAAGAAATAAGTTCAGCATTACATGTTCAGAGATTAAGTTTAACTTTACTAAATATGAAAATAAACAGAAGGCTTAATAATAGGAAAAATAATACATTTCGATTTTGAAAAACATTAAAGTGAGTACTTTGAAAAAAGTTTAAAGCCTTATGTAAATAAAGTGATTCGAAGATTTTAATTAAACGATTTGCTTAACTATGAAGATAACTATATGTAACTATGAGATGAGTTGCATTGTATTCTATGTGAATATAATAAAGAGACAGAAATAAAGAGAAAGGAGAAATATGATAATGAGAGTTAAATAAATAAGTATGTGCATAAAGATTGCTGCTTTTTGAAGTTTTATAAAGAGACTCAAATGAGTTAGGAAAAAGATTAATTGATAAAGGAAATGTTTAGAGAACTAGCAGAGTATTTTTAGAGTTTGTGATGAAAGTATTTGTTTAAACATTTTAAATGTTTTTAATTAGATTTTATTTATAAAATTCATTGTATTTAAATAATCTTTGATGTTTAATCTGACTTGATATAATTCTAGGATTTATTAAGTTATATAATGTATATTACTATATTCTATTTATTTAAGAAAGATATTTATCATATATGTAAATTATTGCTTATTATCTTCTAAATATAAGTCTATAAATCTAGATACTTGTATATATTGTAAGAGTCCTTTGAAATATATTTTTATATTATTTTAAATATAATAGATTTTATATAAGATTAGTGTTACAATGATTTAAATTGCTTTATAGCTAGAAATAAATCTTTATCTAAGACTTCTAATAAAATATTTAATTATTATAGTTATCATTAATTATTTTAATTTTCTTCCTTTTAATTTATCTTTCTTTATTTATTTTAAAATCAAAAAGTTAAATTTTTTATTTGATAAATTAAAGTTAAATTCATATTTAGTTGATTTATCTTTAGAATATCTTACATTAATTTAACTTAAACAAATTATAATGTTTAAAAGCTTTACTAGCTTTACTTTTACTATTATGAAATGTTTCATTAACCTTTAATTATTTATATAAATACTGAAAATTTATAATTTTCTTTATGCTATTTCTAATGAAATTTATTCCAAAGTGATTTTTTTAATGTTTGATTGCTTACTAAATTTATTTGATAAAATTGAGCATTTTAATAAATATTGTTTATTTATTGTACTAAAGCTTCAGCCTCTTAAGTTATTGTAAATAATTTTTCAACTCCGTTCTTAAATAAATTTATCTAAACTCGTGTCTATTAAATAGATATTACTTTCTTTACCTTTTGGATATATGAAGAGATATCTTTTTCCAATCTTATTGATAGAAAATTAATAATCCTTTTAATTTTTAATTTTTCGTCTCTGACTTAATTATCCTTTTTATTTGATTAGGCTATAATTTAATTCCTGTTTACAATGATTTGATTTTATCTTTAATTAAAGTTAATTTTTTAAATTAGCTACACAATTATTTTCTATTTTCACTTTCCTAAGTATTAGTTAATTTTTACTATGCATGACACTTGAAATATAATAAAGCTTTAAAACTTATTTTACAGCCTTTCTTGGTATTTTATCTTGTTTATCATATAGTTTAGTTTATCTGTCTTAATGTTAATTATAGAGTAATTTTAATACTTTTGATCTTAGGACTCTTTTGTCCATTTCTTTAGATAATAATAAATTATAATAGCTTAACTTAATAATTTTCACTTTAGCTATATTTATTCCCTTAGATTGCTATTTACCAATGTTCAGGCCTTTTTAAATATTAAAATTGCATGCAATCCTATTTTATAAATATATCAGTATAAGTTTAAAATTTTCTAGTTCGTGTAAAGATTAATGACATCTAGAATACTTCTGTTTCAGCATTCTAGCCTTAATTTTTCGTAGTTTGTATATGCTTATGATTTGCATGCTAGTAAGGAACTAATGTAAATCTTTCTTACTATCATAGTAATCAAATCCAATCATATTATATCCTTTTGAGATATTGTTCTCTGCTTTTCTTAAAAGTATCGCTAATCTTAGTTTAGCTTATTTTGATTATTGCTGCTAGAAAGAATAGCTTGCAATGGATTTCATTATTAGCTTCTTAGAAAACAGTTCTTTGTATCTTTCTTTTTAAGAGTAGTTCAAATTTCTACCTTTTGGTATCTTTTATTCTTAACTGCTTCTAAAATCATCAGAAGAGTTACCTTTCTTTTTCTAAATAGCAGTCACTAGATATATTCTATTTTTACCATTAAATGTTTCCTAAATTTAAAAGTTAGGAAAGAAAAGAAAAGAAAAGAGAAGCGAATGCTTTGAAAGAAAAAGGGAAAGCAGGAAGTCAAGGGTAGTAGTAAAAATACAGAAATGCACTAAAATCATCAAAAGCTCAAGGAAACATCCTTCGATCATACAGGACTCCAGAATTTTTACCATTTAAAAAAACATTAGAACTGCTATTTAATAAATCTAATATACTAAGAGTTCTATAAATTATGGATGACAACACTAAATCATTTGAATATAAGAGAAATAAAATTTTCAATTAAGAAATTAAGGAAAAAAGAGAAGCTATAAGTTTCTAAGCCGTGCAATTACATAAATAGTTAATTTATAACTAGAGTAAATATATTAGAAAATAAGAGTAATCAAGTCACTTATGAATGAAGATTATTTAAGAAGTCTTGGCAATAAAAAACGAAAATAAAATAATCCTTCACATTTTTTTTAAAATTCTTGAAAGTTGGAAGAAAGACTTAATGACAATCTCAATAAGTGATTGATAATTAATCATATAGCTAATTATTATTTACTAGAATGATAAAGTCTTAAACTTGAATGGATCAAGTTAGCTTTAGTACAAACCTTTATTAAGTAAATCTATATTATATAATTAATGCCCTCTAAGCATCCTAATGCATATATCTATTTAATCTTTATTTTAGATATATCTCCTTATTACCTTTCTTACCTATCTTGACTTCAAATTTTTTTTAATTAAATGGAAAATTGCTTGATGCTAATTATCTTATACTAGCTTACTAAAATTAATTGCTCTTTAAAATTAAATTATTTACATAGCTTAATAAAAGCTTTTTTTGCAATGCTTAATTAAAGGATCAAAATTAGATAGAATGACTAATAAATTTTAAAATTCGAAAATGAAGCTTAAATGCATAAAGATATTTATAGTCATAGGGAGAACTTAAATATGCTGAGAATCGATAGAAAGATAGAAAGGAAGAAACAAGGTGAGAAAAGAGAAATTACATTTATAAACTTAAATAAAACGAAGCAACTGATTTAAATTAAAAGCTTCATAGAATAACTTTTTTAAGTGAATTTAGTAATTAAAAGATGAAGATTTTAAACTTCGTGAAACTAAAAAGTTATGAAGAGCAAATGTTAAAATGAGTTTACGGTTAATTAAGTTAGGATAAACCAGAATTAATTATGAGTATAGCTTCCTTTTAAAAAATTTCCTTATAATTTTCATATTTAAACTTAATTAAAAGTATAAATAAAAAATGAGTCTATTTAACAAAACTAAAACCAAGCTATGTTTTCGATGTAAATAAAAGAATTGCTATGAGAAGAAAGTTTTAGGTTGTGATCACCAATTATGTCTGGATTGCTATAAATAAACAATCTTCAATAAGATATCTAAATTTGCTAACTTATAAACACAAAAATTTAAGTGTCCTATCTGCTAAACATAATATCCAATTTAAGATCCTGAAATTTTTTAACTTCTCAACATTAAATAAGAAAAAACATTATCGGGCTAAATTTCAAAGTAAGGTGAATAAAAATAAGAAAATTTTAACGAAAGTGATTATTATACGAATGTTTATTGTGCTGTATGCGAGTAAAATAAAATATAAATCAAAAGCTTATAAAAGAAAAACGACACCTTATAATAAAATTTCAGTAGGCTATAAGATGAATTAAGAGAATAGCAAATATTAGATTAATAAATTTAGGAAGAAAACTAGCAAACTAAGGAAGCAAATGCTAAAATGGAAGATTAAATCTAAAAGCAGGTAAGAATTTAATATTTAGTAAATGGAAATTGATAAACTTCAAATAAATCTAAGTGATATTCATGCTAGCAAATAACAATAAGAGCAATACATTGAGGATTATCAAATCTAAATTTAAAAAATTTAATAATAATTAGAAGAAGAAAAATAAAAGTAAAAGAAGCTAGACGAAAAAAACCAAACTTATACGAAAAAATAAAGTGAATTAGATGAAACAATTAAACAACTAAATAGAAATAATAAGGAGCTTGAGAGAAAATTAAAAGAGAAGGAGACTGAATTCGAGACAAAAGATAAAAAACTACAATAGTTAGCAGCATAAAAAAATTAAAAAGAATCTTCATCTTAAAGCAAAACCAATCAATAAAGTGAGTCAAAGTAATTATAAAAAGAAAATGAAGAACTTAAAAATGAAATCGATTAGTTAAATAAAAAAATAAATGACCTAAAAGAATAAAATAATAGTTTAGATTGATAATAATAAGATTGTGAAAAAAATTACACGAAAATGGAAGAAGAAAATGAATAATTAAAAAACTAAAAAGAAGAACAAAAAAATTAAATAAGTTAATATGAAGAATTTAAATAATAATTAATTTAAGAAAAAAACAATTAATCCGAAATCACTAAATCTTATTAATAACAACTGTAAGAAGCATAAAGCAAACTTTTTTCGCTATAAACTTAAGTTTAAAAATTTGAAGAAGAAAATAAAGAAAAATAATAAAAAATTGATAAGGCAAATGATAAAATAAATGAATTTTAATAATAAATAGATGAAATTAATTAACTTAAAGAAACAATTACTTAATTAAAATCTAATTTAGATAAATAATCCAATACGTTGAGCGAAGCAGAAGATGATAATTATAATCTAAAGTAATAGTTAGAAAAAGAGTAGGAAAAATTAAACTAGTTAGAAGAATAAAAAGAAAAGCTTGAAAAAGAAATCTAACTTTTAAAAGAATAAGCTGATTAAAATAGAAGGTAGTAAAAAGTCTAATCGTAAACAGAAAGAGCAAACGAAGAATCTAAAATATTGTAATCAAAAGTTTCTCAACTAGAAGAAGAAAAAAGTAAATTATAACTATAATTGAAATAAACTTAATAAAGTCATTAAAATGCTTTAAAAGAAGTATAGACTTTAAATGAATCAGTAAATAGTTTGAATAATTATATATAGAGCAACATGAATGAAATGGAAGGTTAAAAAGAGAAGAATGAAAAATCGATAAAAGAAATAAAAGAATAAAAAAGTAAATATGAGGCACTAAAAGAAGAGTTTCTAGTTTAGTAGAAGTTAAACTAAGACTATGAAAACAAAATAAGATAAAAGTAAGCAAAAGAGTTAAATTATGAATAATAAATAAAGCATCTATAGAATCTACTTTAAAATTAAACTTAAAGTAATCCTACTTTTTAAAATTAACCTTCTTAATTTTAAGGATAATAGCCTAATTTTAGTTCATAACAGTAAAATTAGCAACATTCTTAAACTTAAATGTTCTAACCTCAAGATATATCTAGTATGCCTCAACTGAAATAAGTTTATAAACGAAGTAAATTGGTAAAACTTATGGATGAATACAAACATAGTTAAAATATAAAGGGAGCTATTTAAAGTATCTAGTAGAAGTATAATTCTTATAGAAGTGTTAGAGGAGATGGAAATTGCTATTACCGTGCAGTTGGTTTTTCTTTCTTAGAGCACTTGATTAGACCTACAACTTCAATTTAACATTTAAAAGAGTTAATCTAAAAGATTTAAAGCAACAATGGATATTACTAAATGAGACCTAATCTATAAAATAGTTCTCATTAGTTACTAAGAGATACTTTCTTACAACTTTTAAGCAAACTAGAAGAGTAAAAGCTCTAAAACAATAAATTTATTAATGATTATTTAACTGAAGAAATATAGACAAATAGGGAATTATAAGATGAAGCTTTAGTATGGTCAATGAGATCTATCAGTGCTAATTATTTAGAGGCACACAGAGAATACTTCGAAAGTTTCTGCTAAATTGCTTATGAATAACTAATCAAAGACGTACTTACAATGGGCAAAGAAGCAGATGGATTAGGAATCGGTCCTCTCTAGGTAGTTTTTAAAGTAAAAATAGAAATAGTAACAATAGATAGAAATTATGCAGAAGCATTATCTTTCGAATAAATGAAAATAGCTGGTATGTGTCCTTTAATTTACATTCTATACAAGCCAGGACATTATGATATCATATATAGTCGAGAATAATCTAGCGCAGATGGATTTGACGAATATAATGAAATTTTTACAGGAAGATAAACAATTCCACCTAACTATAATATTTAAAATCCAGGTCTACCTTTTTTCACTTTTGTACAATAAAACGGATAAGAATGCCCAGTAGAGGAAAATAAATAATTTTAAATTAAGTATCACATTTAATATAAGAGCACTCTTGAAACTAAGCAATAAGTTGTATAAGATCAATCGTAAGCAGCTTAGCTAATAAAATGTTAGGCTTGTACTTAAGAAATAGAATAAGAAAATATTGTTTAGCTTCAATGCAATCATTAAATATGCAAGTTTTGCTTAGAGGATAAAATTGAACAGGATACGAATGGAAAAATAATTCGTAAGCAAAATGATCCTGGAAAGAAAGCTACCTGCTACAAATGCAATCATATTCTGACTAATAACGAAATTGAATAAGTAGTTGGAAGGGAGAAATTTTAGAAAGCCCTTCAATCGGCAAGATGATGAGAAATTCAATTTTTATATTTACATTAAATCTATTTAATTTAAATAAAAAACTCATATCATAAATAATAGAATTTAAACTAAATCTTTTCAAGTTAAACCAACAAAAGTAAAATAAATGAATTTTACGAATTATGATAAAACTAAAGGATGAAATTTTATTAAATTTAATATCGACAATTGAGAAAAAAATTTCCATAAGTTTTCGCTTTTCAGCTTTTCATTAATATTCATATTATAGGAAAAATAATATGAATGATCACTCTAGTTAGTAAACTCTTATGAAACAACTTAGTTCGTAGAAGTCAGACTTGTATAAGTCTAAATAGATTTATAAGCAAGGATCCAATTATAAAGAAAATGCTCTAGTTAAAAAGGATTTCATATTATAAGTATCCTTTGTTAATTAACTTTATACGAATCTATTTATATCAGCTTCTATCGAATTAAGGCCTTTTGTTAATAAAACGAATAAATTCATATGAGAGATCTTTAGCTTAAAGTAGCTAGAGTCTTTCGCTACATTATTCTTACATTTTTAATAAACTTTAAAAGGAACTGCTTTAAAAAGAATTTTTTAAGCTTTAAATTTTACTAAGAAATATGCATAAGAAAGCTAATTTTCTTTTGCAGCACTATGGTTATTTTTCATTCGAATTTCGATAAATTTCTTACGCATTTTTATACAAATTTGGAATATCTACCTAATCTTCTAGATCAGGATGACAACATAAATAATTTAAGGCTCTTGAAGTAAATTTATTCCACCTCTAACTCCAAAGCATGTGAACTTCCTAATTGTAAAAAGCAAACTAAACTGCTAGTTTATTTTTACTTATATCTCTCAATATCCTCTCCTAAGAAGTTTCTAAATACTTCATTATCCCTTCTTTTAAAATTACGCAACGCATATGAAATATCTTTGCTATCTTTGATATCTTTGCTATTATGATATTTCTAAATCTTTCTTATCTTTAATTCTTAGATTCTAAGTGGTGAGCTTAATTAAACCTTTATAAAATTGAACCTTTCATTAAGAAAATATAATTAGCTTTTTCACTTCGCAAAGCACTACTCACTCTTCAGATTTAATAATAGAGATCTTTAATTTCACTAGTCACTTGAACTTAACTATAATAAATAATTTATTACTACATAATCACAACTAGCAGGCTTATCTCCACCTCCTCGCAGATTTAAACTCGAAGCAGTAAATTTTTTTAATATGCATAAGCTCTAAAATAAGAGTTTCTAAATACATAAGCAGTATCTAGAAATCTGATATTGCTACATATAGTTTAAACTCTAAATTATTCTAGAACTCTAAGTAAAGAGATCTAATCTATTTGACAGTCTTCTATTTAAAAAGTTTCTATTTTTGATTATTTAAGAAATATAACTGAAGTGTTCTATTTATTTGAGTCAAGTTAAGGCTATTCGTCAGTTTTTAGTCCTAACTTAGTTAATTAATTAAATTTTCAGGCTTAGTATTTACTTACGATAGAAAGGAAACTAAGAGTCTTAATAAAAACGCTTTAGGTTTATATTTGTGAAGACTAGATAGAGATGAACGCTTTTTAAAGTACCCACTGATAAAATGGGATATTTCATCTTTCTCTCTTTTTAGACCTTATTTTCTACAGTCTACAAGTATAAAATAATATAAATAGACTATTAACCATGAAAAAAGGAGAGAGTTAATTAAGAGACTGATGCTTTATTGCTTGAGAGTATCGAACAAAATTTATTGAAGCTGTTTTGATTCCACGTGCAAAAATAAAAGTGAAATGGTTTCTATAATGGAGTGTGAGATAAAGTGGCTGAACGTTTTGGAAGATTAGCTAACTATTCATCTGGTAAATTTATACCTGTGTACTATAAATAGCTTCAAACCTCTCATTCACTATATAACAGTAAAGATGCGAAAAGTGTGTTCTTAATATTGGAATTAAAAGGTATAAAAAAGTATTTTTTCTTATATTATAAAATCATTAAAAGCTAATTTTTTGCCATTCCTTTACTTTTAAGTCAAAGATATGAGCTATTCCTTGACCTTCTAGCACATAAACATAGTCTCCATATTTCAAGGGCTGAACAAAAGCATGTGATCCTTTGTAAGGTGGAGCGTAATCTTGTAAATGTAGTGTAGATCCTGGAGTGATCTCATTTATTTATTAAACTTGTAGCATGCTAGATGTGTAAAGTCCATTTCCAAAGAAAAAGATCCAGTCGTCACTTATAGGAATTGAGTGAATTTCTTATTTAGAGCTAGGTGAACAGAAATGGGGTACGTATTTGTATTTATTTCATTTTAGAGACCTTATGTCTAAGATTTAAATGCTATGCTCGTTTAATACATTTTTGCCAAAGACGAAAATGTAATTTTAGACTCCACAAGCATTTAAATTATGCAGGGCATCTATTAAGTTTGGTAAAACCTGTCATTACATTTCTTCAAAGACAAACCTTTCACAACTTTAGGAAGGTTATGGAGTTTCAAAATAGTCTTAATACTTGGTTGAAGCACCACCTATGACATAAACGCAGCCCTCATAAAAAGTCATGCAAGCCATTCTTCTTTTTTTGTTCAAATTCTAAAGCTAGACTATACTCTTGTGCCCTACAATAAATGCTTCCTAAAAGCAATCTTGAGTGGTGCAGAAATTCTTATTTGTACTGCCTAAGGCAAAAATATAATTGTTAGGTAGCATTAGCTATTTACATATCCAAGGGATTTTATCTTTGATTTTTAATTTTACCTTCTAAATCTTTTTTTTAACTAAATCTAGTTTTCATGCTTCAGTCTATCTACTCTAGATTTGGAATATATAAGGGACAGAGTAGAACAAATTAGGAGATATTTCATACTTTAAGATCATAAGAGGAAGCTTACCATATAGTTAGTTCCTCTTCCCTTTGCTAGCATTTTAATCAAAAAAGATCTTTTTACACTCGTTGCGAAGTCAAATTATCTTCTTAATGAAGTAAAACCTTCCTTTATTCTCAAAAATGTAGTTTCTAAACCCCTTAAGTATCTTCTACTAATCTGAGATGTTTAATTCCACGCTTTCATTATTTTAGCTATTTTCCATTATTTATTTATTTATTCAATAAAGGTTAAGGAAATTGATGTCTGTTAACTATATCATTTCACTTTGTTTAAATTTGACTTGTTTGTTTAATTATTAACTTTTGATGAAAATTAAGAGAAAATGGGTTATATCTGAGTACCCCTTTTTTTGTTATTTCGCTTTACTTACTCTATTTATAACTTATGGAGTGTTTATGAGATAGAAAGCAATCTAGCTGTAAAAATTAGCAGCGAAATGGGGTTTTAAATGTGATAATAGAGTAAATTACTCTATTTATGGATATTAAATCTAGCCTTTTTATCATATGGAGACTGATAAATTATATGAAGAACTCAACCAAAATTAGAGCTTAATAAGCTAACATTAGATGACTATAAACTACAGTCAAATAAAGATATCTACAAGTCATACCTAAATACGTATAAACATTACACTCACCAGGTTATATTACAGTACTTATTCTAGTTCATAGTCTTAAATCTAATTGCTTCATAAGATCTATTTAAATCCTTTTTGCTGCTTAAAAACTAGATTTATATAAAGTTTTATAGCTAAAATTAAAGCTTACCTACATACATTTTAAACTAGTTCATTTGATATTATGTCATCTTTCCCTCCATTAAATTTACCTCTTATATTAAGTATCTTTCCTCTCAACTTATTATCTGAATTTTAACTTTGAGCATAGAAATAAATTCTTTCTTTTTGTCGTAGTCTAGTATTTATACCTTCTATCATAAAGGAAAAATAGTAATTGACCTATCCTTTTATAACCTATTTATTAATTAGCATTTTGCTTTTTCTAAACAATGAGATAATTGTTAATTCCTAGGAATACTTGAGTAGCTTATTCATCCTTCAAGCTTTTTCTATGAAGGCAGTTTTACATATTAAGATATATGCCTTGAGAACTGGATATTATACAGGGTATATAGTAAAGCTTAGCCATTCTGACATTATGATTAACCTCTTCACTTTTCAGAGTAAGAGCTATAAATACACCAAATAAATGGATTGCTAGCCTGTTCTCTTCTTATAGCTACTGCTATGCTAACTGAAATTAATCTATTTACTATGGAAGGAATTATGATAAAAAAGCTCGCTATTTAAATAAAAATTTCAGGATAATGCTCTAAAATTAACTTAGGTCATTAAGAATCCCAATTTTGCCTATATATGAGTAGTAAATGACTTTGTATATTATAGAATATGTGACATATAATAATAAAAATATAGGAAAGGTGTATTGTGTAATGTCTATCCTTGGTGGAGAGTAATAAAGTACTATGCTGCACTATAATTTTGGATTCTTAAGTTTTATCATACTTTTGCAATTTTTCTCTGTATTTATGCTATAACTCTAGGTTGTTTCAGTTTACTTAAGTAACTAATATAACACTTGCATTACTTTTAGCATCTAAAGTTGATAGATACTCTTCAGGTATTATTTTATGTATTTGGTAAAAAAGAAAGTTACTTTGACTGAACAGCCACTTTCTTTATATTTACGCACCATATTTTTAACTACTTTCTCTATCTCCTTCTACCTCAAAGTCAGACTATTAATATAATTAAAGAAGAGCAGCTTAAAGTTAAATTAATAAGCTCACTATTATTTAATGTTAAGTCATTCAACTTTTCCTAAGTCTCTTCTATCTATAATTAGCTCTTTACTACTAATTATCTAATCTTGTAACTGTTGGACTCTAAATAGTAGTAAAGATATTAAAGCTTTTAAGCTGTATTTAAGCATTTTACCCTCAGACTTCCAAACCAACTTTGAATCATTTTAGATTTAAAAAAGTTATTTTAACTTCATTCTTATCCCACAGCTTTACCCTTTTATCTCTACCATAACCCACATTTTCCCCTTAAAAAATCCTTACATCCATATAACCCAGGATAGTTCTCTTAATCTAAAATCAAGTTTCATTTTCATCTTCTTAACTATCTTAGCTACATAAGGCATAATATTACTAAAACTGTTAGAGTAGCTAAGAGCATGAATAATAATTATACTTTTATAGTTATTTTGATGGTATAACTATTAGTCTTAGGTATATGTTTTCTATATTTTATTCATGCTTGTAAAAGAAACTTTATTGTGTTTGCTAATTATCAAATTTAGCGTATGAGGAGAAATGAGTAAACATTAGTATGAAGATATATATATATGTGTGGTAGTACGGTAGTTCGAGTGATGCTAGTGAACAGAGCTATTTTCTTGAACCTGAGTCATTCTTTTCTAGCATGAAGTCTCTTGAGACAAGATAATTAAATTCTTCACGAAGAGGTAAACGAAAATTATAAGCAAATATCATGTCAGTATAAGTTAAAAGAAATGAAGGTAGTTAAGTATATTCAAGGTTTAGACCCATAAATTAAGTATGGCCAGGATTAAAAATTAAATATACAGACTAACTACTAACTCATGCTTTAAAAAGGCAAATTTTACATCTGAGAAATATTTACCTACACAAGCGAAATTTTATGAACACTAAGTTAGAAAAATAAAAAGTGTAAACTCAAATTTGATCAAGCATAAAGGAAAAAATATTTGAAAGCATAAAAACAAGCTATTTAAACGACTTTAAGGGTACTTAGAAGAACCTAAGAGATTATAAAAATAATGGTACACTAAAATTTAAGTTAAGTGCATAGTAAAATGAAGTTTATTTATAGTTGTAAATATGGGAAGCTTTTAGAACAAAATTAAAAGCGTCATAACTTTTTGTAATAGATGCTCATCAGGAGAGGAGTAATCGATTGAAAAGCAAATAAATGAAGCAGTGGTTTAGAAATAAAAGGAGAACAGTCACAAAAAAGACACTCCGAAATTCCAGTCCTAAATTTAGACGTCAGAAATAATTCCTTAAAAGAGTTAAAATTCTTAGTAAAATGGAAGTTAAATTGAGATTGAGAGCGAAAACAGGTACTCAGCAGCAACTGTTTAAGATTTTCTTCCTTAAAAAAGATCTGCATCACCTCTTGATCAGTCCTAAGAAAATTAATCTCCATTTACGCATAGTGCTCATCTTAATATAAACACTTAAATGTTCGTTAGAAAGAATACAATCGATATAAAGTATAAATATAAACTAATAAAGGTACTTGGGTAGGGATCTTATGGAGCAGTTTGATTAGCTGAGAATATAGAAACTCATGAATAAAGAGCTATTAAGGTTATCATCAAGACATAGGATAACTATCAGTAGTTTCAAGAGTCTAAAATTCTCTCCAGTCTAGTAAGACTTTATTTTAGGATCATCCGAATGTCTTGAAATTGTTTGAAATCTATGAAGATGATAAAAAAATACATCTAGTGACTGAATACCTTACAGGTGGAGAGTTATTTGATAGAATAATTCAATAAAAATCATTTTCTGAGCTTGAAGCTCGAGAGATAATGAAATAAATTCTGTCAGCGGTAGCATATTGCCATTCTAGAGGGATTGTTCATAGAGATCTGAAGCCTGAAAATATTATGTTTGAAAGGCCACCTCCATGTAATACCTTAAAGATAATAGACTTTGGTACTTCAGCTATTAGATAAAGAAACCAGAGATTATAAACATTGTAAGGAACTATGATCTATGTTGCTCCAGAGGTATTAAAAGGGAACTATACCTAGAAGTGTGATATATGAAGCTGTGGAGTGATATTATATTTTCTACTTTGTGGAGAACCTCCATTTGAAAAAAAGGATATTTAGAGAAGGTTTAGAAAGAAATAAAGCTTTTCAATGCATTAAAAGATTTGAAACTAAATTTCCAAAGAGTGTAAAGACTTGCTTTAAAAAATGCTAACCATGGAATTAAACGAAAGATTAACTGCTAAAGAATGCTTAAAACACAAATGATTCAAGGACAATAATCAGAAAAATATCGAACTTAGTTCATTTGAAAACTTACGCAATTTTTAAATCAATAAGAAGACTCAAGTTCTTGTAATGAAGCTAATAGCATTTTATATGGAACCAAAGGAGGAAATTGAAGCTCTTAAAAAACAGTTTTTGTAAATAGATGAAAATGGAGATGGAAGGCTCTCTAAGAAGGAGTTTATTAACGCATACTAAAAGCTTAAAATCGAAAGAGAAGAAGTTGATGAGATATTCAACGAAATCGACACGGATAAATCAGGCTACATTGAATGAAACGAATTCATAGCAGCAAACATGAACAAACGCAAAGTATTAACTAAAGAAAAACTTCAGGCTATATTTCACTAACTCGACATAAATAAGACAGGAAAAATAAGCAGAGAAAATATCACCAACTATTTCGATGGATAAATAGATAACAACACAGTAGAAGAAATTTTTGTAGAGGCAGATCAAGACGGAGATGGATTTATAGATATAAATGACTTGTACAAAGCTATATATAATAAAATTGATATGTACTGACTGGCAATATTAAACATTTCTTATTAGTTTATTTATTTTACTTCTAAAGCTACATCATTGACCAATAGCTCTCTTACTACCACATAGCAAGTCTCTATCAGCTTTTGTCTAACCTAGTTTATTTAATCAATTCCATTTGACTTAAAATTTACTTTCCCTTCGATCTTTTAAGAGCGACTAGTAATTTTAAGTAAAACAATTTTTTCAGTATACAATATAAATAGATTTGCATTTACAGTCTAAAATGGAGATTATAAAGCATATTAAAGACAGTAAATTTGAGGCCAGAAGTTAAACTAAAAGTATCTTATGGAAGAAACTTAAAAATAGAGTTCAAAACTTAGAGCACTTAAACTGAAAACAACAAGATAAGTTAGGCAATTACTAATAATATCAATCTGATTAATTAGTAAAGACCATTCAGTTTGTTTTCAAAAGTAAAATTTGATTTTATGATAAAAATTTATAAAAAGACAGAAAAAATGAATGATGAAAATTGATTTTTGGAGATCTTTAGTAATATCTTGTTTAAGTAGCTCTATGTATATTACATTCCTCCTTCAGGATATAATTTACATATTAAAGAAGTTGAAGAGCTACTTGATGAATTAGTACAGCTGCACTATAATTATGGGATAAAGGTTATTGTAGACCTTCTTTCTTTAAATTTCTTAAAATCTGGACTAGCAAACTAAGCTTTAATATTTAGGAATACTCTAGAACAGATTTTCGCTACTGTAAATCAAATAACCTACTTCAACGAAATTCCTTTCCTAGCCTTTAGATATAGCAAATATATCCATTAAGATAAAAAATTAATAATTAAAAGAGAAAGAAAGATAGAAAGCATTACGTTAGTTTAAGGTGTAAAAGCAAAGCTTAATAACTCTAATAATGAGGTTGTATTTAGAACTACCATATGGTAAGTTTTAACTGCAACTTATGAGGATATTTAAAGCTCATTTGTATTAAAAGAGTAATTAATTAAGTATCAAGCTGTGAATCTTCTTCAGGTGTATCTTCATAGGGTAAAACTGATTCAAGGAGAAACCACATAGCCAGCATAAAGGCATTATTTCTACCTTGTTTAAAGATTTCTGCTGCTAATTAATACATGTATGGACGTTCTAGTATTCAAGAATTTAGAAACACCAAAAGCAATATTAATTGATCTGTTAAGTTTGATCATTTAAAACATAGAAAGCTCTAGCATTGCTAGCTAGTAGCCTTAACTACTTATTTTTGTTTTCTTTTTAGGCTTAAAATAAGATTCATTAAGCTCTTATTCACTCCTTGTTATCTTTTTCTTAAATTTTTTGGTTAATTTGCATCAATTAGTTTAGCTTATCATCTATACCCTCTTTATTTCCATTTCCGTTAAAAGGGTCTGCTGAAATTTAATTTTACTACGTCTGACTTTTATTATCAAAGTTCTTCTGTTACTTCCTAGCTTTAGCTCTACCTTTCCCTTCATACTAGTTTAATACCTAAAGCTCCTTAAACACTTAACTAATATTTTACTTCTGAACTTATATTCTATAAGTCAGTCTCACTACATTAGGAGATAACTTAAGCAAATTTGCAACTTCCTCAGCATTGCTTTCATCCTCCTTTAGTAGTTCCATAATTTTCTAGCTCATGATTCTGAAAGGTGATTAAAGGCCTATGCGAGTTTTGATCTGATTTCATATTGATTTATAGCTAAGAGATGTATTTTGAATTTACTCCTACGACATACCATTTAACAAGATTCATCATGCTTCTGCTTCTTCAATTTCCTTCATTCTTAATTTTTAAAGCAGATTAACGATTATTTTACAACTATGAAAATTAGTTTAAATCACTATGCTTATAGAGATGTCTTAGGCTTTATTCCTGATAAAGCATAATGGTTACTTTATAAGGCTCTATTGATTTTGCTTACTGAAAAACTTTTCTAGTCTCTTTTATTTTAGAAGCTTCAATGAGCAAGTAGAAACGCAAATAGGAGAATATGAAGGAAGTAAATAGAGTTACTTAAGAAGGATAATAGCTCTTAGATAGGTGATAAGGTTAAAGGTCTATGTTGTGAAATACTTGTAAAGCATTAGTTTCACTAATTTGGCCAAGAGAATTTACAGACAAAGAGAATGAAAAGTAAAGAGATGAAAGAAATAAATCAAGCTAACTAGCTCAAACCCATTTTTAATCCTATCCGTTCATACTTTAGAGATAGGAATAGATTAGCACTTCCTTTCTGGGACATTCAAATAATAGAGAGCAATAAGAGTATTCAAGATATGGAACAAGGAAGGTAATTAAGGTTATCATTAAATAAGCTTTTCTATAACTGATACTAGAAGGCAATTGTATGAAAGATAATCCTTAATGGTTATAGTTATAGTTGTAGTATTGATTCTAAATTCAGATAACTGATGAGATTGAATTACTATAATGGCTTTCAAGTCTAAAAGATTGATATAATTAAATTAAATCATCAGGTCTTTTATTAAAAGAAAGGAAATACAGAGATAAGTTAACTGAATGCCTTGAGAAAGTATAACTGAGAGTGAGTTTATAAATAGATTCAGTTAAAGAAGCTAATTTAGCTACATGAAATAAAGGGAATAGAGGAAGACGATTTCAATATCTCAAATACTAGCCAGTTAAATAACCTAAATTTCTTGTTCTCTTATTTATGAATCAATCCAAGCTAATTGGCTACTATATTCATAACATAAGACTCTTCTATTAGCTCCATATGAACTTATTCAAGCATTCTAATACATTTAAGTTCTTCCTTTCATAAATGGATTGAGAATTTTCAATCTAACCTTCTTATTTCACTCGCTTTTCTCTTCTAATTGTCTTTTCTTAAAGTGTTTAATTTAGTTCTGCTACTAAATTCTGATTTTATATAATTATTTCTCTAATGAAATAAAATTAGGTTTGTATTGAAAATGTTAAAGGTGGCAGATTTAAGAACTGAGAATGATATAAATAAGTTTTGACTGATATTAGTTGGAGATAAATGAGCTTATCATTAGATATTCAACCGCAGTTATTTATAGAAAACTTCAAATTGAGAAGGCTAATTAAGTATACTGAGTTGCTTTCTCTCCTGATTAGGATAAATTTTAACAGGATAGTTAAAAAAAGTATGCTTGAGAACTGACTTTTGGTATCTCTTCTTATAGTTTAAAATATAGCCAAACAAGCTAGTTTCTATTAGAGTTATATGGCTTAGGTAATGAATATTGCTATAAATATAGAAGTTAAGATTAAGAAGCTTAAGATTACTTATCCATTGCCATATCAGCTCTTTTTTTATATATATGAATGTCTTATTTTCCTTCATGTTAGCTAATTAGATACTCCATTCCCATCGTCACTTAATTTCCTCTGAATAATTACCGAAAAGACCCAGATTTTCAATGCTATCTTATATCTCATTCCGTTTACTCAGTTTCCTAGCTCAATACCACATAACTGATATATCTTTCCAATTAGCCCTATAAAATAATAGATTAGCTACCTTACTATAATCTTACAGCTTATTAATAAAATACCATAACTATAATTATCTTCATTTAGTTAATTAATAAGGCATTCTATAATTAAAGTCTAGAGATAACACTAGACTAAGCAATAACCAACAATATCTCTTCCATTTCTAAGTTTGCTGTATGGAATAATCAATACCATCATTTAGTTCACCTTAGCTATACTCTTATCAAGCTACTATACTCTAAACTGTCTGCTCACATGTTTAGAGTAGTTGACTAATGTTACTATTTATTAAGTCATTTCTAACCTTCTTATCTTATAGCGATTTCTTGAGATTGCTTCACTCAAAATAGAAGGAAATTGCAGCATCAACTATAACAATTAAAATTAGCTAGTTTATAGTTAACTCTTATTAACACTAGTTAGCATTAACAGATATTTGAAGCTTCAATTAACGAATAATTGTTTTAAGTTTACTTAACCATAGAAAACAAAAGCTTAGATTGCTTATTTAAGTTGCTTGATTAAGAGCTACTAGATCCTTTTATTACTTCATATCCCTTTATAACCAGAACTACCTTTTTAGACTCATGTCTATATTATATTTCCATCACCAACTTATACCAAGTCAATTCTATCCCTTTACACTATATCAAACAAAACGCATCTAGAGTTACCTAAAAGCGATAATAATCCCCTACCCTCCATAAACCTGACATCTTTCAGGTCTCAAAATTTAATCAATTTCAATCGCAAAAAAAGAAGAATTAGTATTTGGTTAAAACAGAATAATAAACATCAAAGAGGTAATTAAAAGAAAAAAGGGACTGATGGATTTTATTATAGTAGTTATTTTCATTAGCTATTCGTTTAGAAATGATTTACATAATACTAAAAATAAGAAATATGGAATTCAATGGGTCGCATTTAAAAGATGAACTAAGATAAAAATTCGCTTATGAATTTTTAATCAGACGCATTCAACCTAATTCTCAGCTTTCATGGGATTAATTCGTTAATAAGTTTCATAAGTAGAATGGAAAAATTAAGGAGATCTGATAGAGTATTCAGGACTCAAAAGGAAGTGTTACTGTTGAGCCGCTTGGTAGCGCGATTATATCTAAACTTAACTTTTTGTTTAATGAAATCACTTAGAAAAAAATGCTTTCGAAGTTTTATTCGGAAGCGAATGTAGATGTCATCAACTTTCTCGCGAATGTGCAAAACTCAGAGCAAAGTGATCCTGAGTATAAGCAGTCAATTAGGTATAGAATAAAGAATATCTTTAAGCATGCTCTTGAAAAAGACTTTATAACTTCGATAGGCTTCTCTTGCTTATTCAAAATAAATCTGAGAAACGTAGAAGCCTCTAATTTAGATTTACCCTCTAAATATTTTTTTTAAATATACCTCGATGAAGGAGAGAGTCAGGTTTAATAAGGTAATTAGAACTTTGTTGGGTATTCAAATGAATACTGGCAGTAGAACATATAATGCTTCTAAATAGAAGACAAGCACAAAAATCTAAATATCAAAGTAAGCGAGAAAGAGACCTCTGTCGAAGAGAATGTAAGTTCAATTTAAACGCTTTAGGAATTTCTAGCTGCTGAGCAGGTTAATTTATTTGAGATCCTGGATTAGTTCTAGGTAAGTGACTTACAGAATAAGACCTAGAACTTTTTATAGTAAGTTATTACTCAGATTTATACTTAAAGGAAGACAAGAGTAACAGAAGATTACTCTTCAGGTTGGAATTTCTTTCGAGCTTGATTAGGATTAATTAGTACAAGCCATGCTGCAAAAATTAAACTACATATAGCATTAGATAAGTAGCTTAGACGCTGAAGTGTTTTAAAGCTAAAACGATATTAAGCTACTAATTGAACCCTTTTCTTCTATAAGAATGTAGATTTTTAACGAGCAAAAAAGCTAAAAAAGTGAATGAAGAAGATCCAGTGAAAAATCAAGTCCTGTTCATAGTTCAAAGATATCTCCAATAATGACTCCTGTAAATAAGTCCTAGAAGCTCCATAGGAAGAAGACTGTTCGCACGAAAGAAGAAAGGAATGAGACTTCAATGATCGAATGTACGGAACGTTGCAAAAAGGCTTGTTACATTTTTTAACATTCTTGTTTATTGCTTAACCTCTTTCAATAAGATCACTCTTTTAAATCTAAATGAGCTATCAAACTTTAAATTAAAGCTAGAAAAACCTCAAATTATCAGCTAAACTTTACTCATATTAATACTTTAAAACTAAGCTGGAATTTTCAAACTAATTGGTATATCAACTTATAAATAAAAAGTCAGACTTTTGTAATATTGTAGGAGAAGGGAAAAAGGGGGAAAAAGAGATTGATCTAACATATAAATATAACTCTCATAACCAGGAATAATAACACATATATAAATTATAGATAGGTATATTATAAAAGGTCTCGTTTATAATAATTACTAGTTGATTTATGAAAAAATATTATAAGAAAATGCTCTATAGGTTTCTATTATAATGAAGCATTCAGTTATAATTGCTTAAGAAATCAATAAGATACATGAAAATTAAATTGATAACTTATTTAAATAACATTCGCGGTGCTATCTAGAGAATAACATTATACATTTATAAATGAGAAGGATATGATAATTTGATGTATGAAGCTCTTGAAGTTTAAAGAACATCTGCTTATTTTATGTCACTGATCATTTATAAGAATAAAAGGAACGTAGATTTAGTATGATTGAAACAGAAAGCTTTCTTTACTTTTTCAGCTACTATAATTTTTTTCTATTTTTAAGCTTAAAAATAGGAGTTGAGTAGTTATATATATTGAGAAACTATGTCTATATTAAGAACCTTTGTTTAGCTTTAAAAATTTGATAAAATGTTTTCTGTTTTTATAACCAAATAGCATTTTTGACTATCTCCAATGACTAAAAATTTCCTTTATACACTTCTTCGTATTTGCATTTTCTATAAATCTCCTTATTCTTCTAGATATAATTAAACTAAACTTTTGAGATATAATTCTGTCTATGACTTTCATAATATTCACCATATGATGAGTTGATTATTATCTCATCTTATATTATAAGTAAATGCTATCTAGATATAAGATCACTCTTTAGAAAGTATCCCAAACTACTAAAGCCTTTCAGCAAAATTATGATATAATTTTTACCTATTAAGTCAAAAAGCTTTTGAAACTACTATTTTTGTCTTAAAGGTATAATTACTTTTTGATTCAAACCTATACCACTAAAGCATCTTTAAATGCAAATTATTATTAAGCATCTTATAAAGCCAAAATACTTCCGCATAACTATCATTTCATGCTTTTTCATCTAATTTTCTTTTTAATTCTAACCCAAATATCTTGCTATTAATACTCTTTAAAAGCTAAATAATATACTTCTTATGATCTCTTCTATATTATTTAAAGGTACATCGAAGTATAAAACCCTATCTTACATCTATTATGTATACTTTACCTATTAATATACACTTTCTTGATATAGATATCTGCTTCTTTTTATTAAAAAACCAGATATTAAAGAAGAATTTGTGCAATCACCTCATATGAGCTTATCCTTTAATTAGCGCTTAATACTATCCCTAATCCTTTTTTTATTAGCTGTTATATTGATATCTAGTAGGCAAATATAAGACCATTTAACTAGGATTATACAGTGCTGCTTTAATAATAGACAGAGATTTGAAGAAGTTAAAGACAATATTTAAACATCTAAAAAAGTGTCATTTTGCCTCCGCTTTTTTTAGAGCAGAGTAAACGAAAGTTCCAAAATCGTAAATTTTCTGCTTTACTTCCATGCTAAATTGCTCTTCATCTAAAATCCTTTACATTTGTATACCAGTAATTAATTTATGGGAAACTCCATCATTGTTTATCTGTATTAATATCATTACATTTTGCTCGTCTAAGTGGTTTCATTTCTTAATGTCACTCTTTATTTACTCTACCTCATGTATATCTCTTCCTACAGCTAAAAAGCGCAGTAGGATTTGAAGTTGTAAGATGCTGCCAAAGACTAGCAAATTGTTCAAGTTAGCTTCTTAGGTGTACTTAATCTTGCACTTATATGGACATACGCAGATAACTCGGACAAAATTCTTGGATAATATGTAAAAAATAAGAAGCATAATTGACTAATGCCTGTATGGTAATTCTTACTTGTCAGTGCTAGGATTCTAACTGAATGTCTGAAGTCTATTTAATTCGTACTGACTAAGATTTTCTATATTCGTAGTAGCTTCGAAGTTTACATAGCTATCTAGCAGCCATTACTTTAAACTTAATGGTAGTTGATCAAAATTATTACGCAGAGTGTTCAGGAAATCTTTAAATAGAGTAAGAAAGTTTCTCAATTGACACTAGAACTTTTAAGTGTTATGATACTTTTGGTTTTATTTATAAGGATGGAGCACTTGAGAAAGATTTATCTATTGATCATAAAATAGACTGAATAGCATTTTTTTGGAAAATCTCCTTAGTCACTTTAATATTATCTTTTAGTTTTGCAGGTTAGTTTCTTTCTTTGTAATCTCTTAAGAAGGTTATGCTAGTAAGTGAAGTTGCTGCTAGTTTTAATAATTATTTTTAGAGTTCAGCTTTTCTTCTTAGTTCTAAGTGTTTTTATTATACCTTTTTTAAGTTTACGCTTAGTATCTTTAATTCTGAATCTCTTAGTCTGATATATCTGAATTTTCTTCTGTTTCTAGTCTAGAATTGATGCTCATATCATTTATATTTGCAGCTTTCTATCTGATTTAATACTAAAAATTTTTTGTAGAATCAAGCTCTTGATTATTAGCAGTGCTATAGATATGCTGGTAGGATTTATTTAATTGCTAGCTTATTTCAGATTTCTATCCTAAAGTTTATTACTAACCAATGTTATAAGAATTATCAAACTAATTGGAACTCTACGAAGTACTATATATTGCGCTGTAGTATTTGCACAGATCTTTGAACTCTTAGGGTATTTGCTCAGATAACTTGCTTGGCCTTTTCAAATCATATAGAAACTTAGAAGGTCCAGACTATGATAGCTATTTATTTTCTACCTTATTTCTCAATACTTGCTGCTTATTAAGCTAACTTTGTATACTTTCATTTTAGCTTTTGTTCAATTTCTTTCTTATATCCTCTCTTACTAGGTCTTTTTGCTGAATTTTACTTTCCTCTTAGATTTTAGTCTTTATCAAATAGTCATTTTGAGGCTCTTTTTATAAAGCAAACAATCCAGCTAGCTAAGTTTATTTACTAGGAGATTAGCTTTGATAGCAGTCTTATTTAGAGTGCTTTTCTGTTCCTTTTTGAATCTATGACTTAGATCTTGACTTTTTATAAGAATTTTGCTTTTCTTATATATGCAAATTTTTATTTATCTAGCTGTCTATACTTAAATCTAATTAGTTACCTATTTTCTTATCATTATATCTACTATTAGGTATCTAATAGTCCTCTTACGGTGTTTGAAATTGATAGTAGTAATTTTAATTTGATCACTAGCTATTTGCATTTTTATTAACTACTTTAATACTACTCTTTATAGCATTCTTTCTAATCTCTGATTTTAGAACTTTTGTCTACTAAACCTTTTCTTATTCGTATTCACTTGTTTCTGTTGCTTAGTTCTAATGATAGCTTTGGTAATCTTACTAATTAGACTATTTATGATTTTTCTGAGGTGATTTATTTAAAGGCTGCTTTTAGCCTTAGAATTACGTCTCACTTTTATAAGCGGAATTCCCCAGTTCGAAATTAGAGGTTTTAGATCTTTATTTCACGAATTTATCTTACTCTTTCCGATTTTTCTGTTAAGGGCTAATTTATTGAAAGGTGGGCGTTTTAACTCGAAAATTTTGACCCTAAAATAAATCAGATGAATGCTCAGACGATTCATCTTATGTCTTGATATCTGTTTGTATCTCTAATAGCCTTTTGTTCTTACTGTCTTTATTTACCAATAAGCCTTGTTAGCCAGTATTTATCTATGTAAGCTTAAGTCTGGATTGCTGCTTTAAAGGAGTTTTATCCGAGCCATATGAATTGGGAGTGCTTAGTTCGTTGACATTTGGATTGTTCTATCTGAACACTGAAGTTTCCTCTTTCTTAGTGGAAGTAAAAATCTAGTTTGTATTTTTTGCTTGTTAAGGAGTAGAAAACCCTTGTATATTCTACAAATTACTACTTATGCTAGGAAGTTGATTACCGCCGCTCTAAACGTTCTGAGGAAGATGCTTGGTAATGTTAGTTTTGATTTTCAATGAAAGTTTACTTTTTCCTTATATAAAAGCCGCATCTGATGTGAAGTTGCCTTTCGACAAATCTTAATTATGCTGATGATTTAATTTCGAGCTCTGATTATTTCCCAAATACTATGGACTTTACACATTACCATCTAAATGTATCTATCGATACAGCATTCAGTTAGCACTA
Source organism: Loxodes magnus (assembly GCA_946699065.1). NCBI lineage: Eukaryota > Ciliophora > Karyorelictea > Loxodida > Loxodidae > Loxodes > Loxodes magnus. Next base: position 171,586 of record CAMPDV010000130.1, on the reverse strand, counting down.
TTTTCATAACTGCTATTCAAGTCTTAGATTTAATTCCCCTACACTTTTCCTTTCAAAATCTCTTTCTACTTAGTGACTGCATAGTTCAAATGCTTGCTTGCAAAAGAGTTGTTAAGATTCTACAGTAGCTCATTCTAACTATCAGGTAGTTTATAGAGCTTTAGCTTCTACTTCGAATTAGCTTTCCTTTTTTAATTTTCCCTTTTCTACAGTAAGTCTTAAAGGTTTTTAGCCGAAGTATTGCAAGATAGCTCATTTTCCTTCATTTTATTTTAGCTTTAATTTAAACTATTTACTTGAAAGAAGCTAAATTAGGACTTATTATGCTTAAAGGCTTCTCCTGTTTACTTGTCTATGCTTATTACTACTTTTCCAGGTTAGCCTTACTTATACTTTTCTATTCAAGCTTTAATTTCTGAAACTATATCTAATGCCAAAACTTTCATTTTTTGTCTGTCTTCATACTTATTACAAGCACCTCCTGTAGCTTAACAAACCTCTCTTTATAGTATATGAAGAACTGATTATTTTGAATTACTAGTCAAAAGGTAAACAGATCCAGTAGGAATATTAGGCCAAAAGCTGAATGCTGGTATTATATATAAGCAAAAATAACCTTATAATAACATTCTTAGCCCACACTGCTAATAAGCAAAAGGCAATAGTCTAAATAGGATATTATAGCTAGTATTAAGATGCTAAGAGGCATCTTCTGGTTATATATAGCTGTTATTTTATATATATACAAAGGAGTTTAAATACGAAGTGTGAAGCTAGTAGACGATAAAGAAAATAGATATGAGTATTAAGTGCTAATGTAACTATATTTATACAATGTACCTATAATTTATTATATCTATAAGGAATAAAAAAGCTTCTTGTATAGAAATTAAGGAATGGTAATAATATTTTCAAGACTGAGAATCAAGATTTTAACGTAAATAGTCAATTTTAGAATGAAAGGCTTAGTAATTATTTTGACTATTTGCTTATAAATCTCTAAGCTTAAGGATAATACCAAGCTAGTTATATATTAGGAATATTTCTATTATGTAAAGCTTTACATTAGGTAATTTTGCATTAAGAGAGAGCTAACTATAATTAGTTCACTCTAGAAGAAAAAGAAAAGTAAGGTTGAGTTTTGTTTAAAGGACTAAAAAGAAAAGGCCTGAGTTAAGAGTTTAAGAAATAGAGTAATAAATGAATATAGCACTACAAATAGATAATTACATCCACTAGGATGACTTTATTTCTATACCTCACTAGATATTAGAATAAAGATAGTAACTAAAGTACCTAAGCTATACCTAGGATATATATTTATACCTTTAAATAGTACTTGTCTATTGACTTTTAATCATCCTGTCTTTAAACAGTCTCATAATACTCCAGCTTTAAATCAAAAAGCTATATGAAAAAAGAAAGCAGCTCTTTAAATACTATCATTACATCTAGGTGGCAACTATTTTAAAACTAGTAATTAAATAAAATTTAAGGACCAGGAACTAAGTAAATTTTGAGAAAGGAAGCTGCTTTTAAATATTTCTTATCTTCATACCATAACCTTTCTATATCAACATCAGGTAAATTTACCTCCTTTCTAGCTGAAAATTCTCTTTATCCACTTCGTAAAAAAAGCAACTAATTAAAAAGGAATCTTAGCCCTCTTATCAATCTGAACAACTCAAAGCTAGTTTCCAAGCTTTTTAATACTTAATCGAAACTTATAGAGAACTCTTACATTCCCATTTAGTTTGATTACACAATAAATAAGCAAAAAATTAACAAGCTTTAATAGTTCTCACTATATACAGTTCAGTATGTAAGATCTATTTATAAAAGCTTAGATATAAATTAAATTAGTAACTTTAAGATGAAGCTTATTATACTATTTTACCCTATCCAATCTTATGTATCCGTTTTATAAAACCCTTTTTAAAATTACCTATGATAATATACTTTGCGTGTTTTAAAAGTGGTTACGGCGGTTTTATGGATGTCTATATTTATAAGATTTTATTCAGATAAATTATAAAATGAGAATAGTGTTTTTAGTTTTATTGATTGTCGTAGTTATGTATGTTTAAGGTACTTAAGAAATAGAATTCAAGTCTAAAGTGAAAAGATTGATGATGGATAGAAGTTTAATGGAGAAAAGATCTAATTTAAATATGAATAAACTAAAAGTAGAAAGCGAAGAACAGACAGATTGCTAGAATAAAGTAGAAGACACTTAAGAAATGATTGAGATGGGAAATAATTCATAGAAATCAAGAAGATTTTTGGCATGAAAACAGTCAATTTTTAATTTTTTTTGGATTCTTTTAAAATTAATAGTAGCGACCAAAAATGATTGCTATATCTTCTTATCTTTTAACAGGGTAATTTACACAAATTATCATTAACTAATTACTCACCAATTTTTTACGCTTCTAGTCAAGACTTAGAAATCTTAGGAGTGAAGGAAAAAAGAAAAGACACTTAAAATTATATTTTCATAGTTCTCTAAATTCAAAAAAAAGGAGCCAATCTAAATCTACAATTGTAAGCCATTAACCCAATTTACTAAAAATATACTCTAATAGGAGACTTAAAATTTATACAATGAAGATAATATTAAATAATATAACTCAAAAAGCTTAAGAGATATAAATAGCTTGCTTTAATCTAAGATAATAATAAGAAAGCTAAATCTATTAATATCAGACTTAGAAGTTTGAATAATGAGTAAATATCTTTTAGACAGCTAAAATATTTAAATGAGCTTTCTATCCTTTTTCAATAGAGTAAATTTAGATAAAGTCTATAAGCTCAGGTATTTCTATAAAGTATATAATCGCGTTTTTCTTTTCTCTTAGAAGGAAAATTTTAGGATATCAGATATAAACACCAAAGAATTTAGATGAGCGATGGCTAAAAAATCAAGTCAAACTGTGATTTTTTTCTTCTTATGTACAGTTTTATTTCTTCATTCCCGTATAGAGCTCACCAATCTAACTCATAAAAGTAGACTAATAAAAGAATCTTTTAAGATCTCTAATGTAAATAATACTTAAAGCCCTACTCTTTAATCCTAAATGTATCAAATACTGATTTCAAGCCTTAGTAGATAACCTATAATATCTCTTATAGAGAAATAAGATAACACTTCAAGCTTGATATCAACTAAAGGCTTCTATGAACTAGATTATATTCCCTTTATTTTTCTATTTAATAAAGAAGCTATAATGTTAATAGGGATTTTAAGCTCAATTATCTATAATATCATTAGATAGAATTTTTTAGATGCTTGTATGAAATTAGTTTGCATAGTAATACTAAAAATGATTTTATGTGCTAACTAATACTCATTTTTATGCTTATTATTATTGAAAATCATTTTACTAAGAAAAAAATATTTTAGGTGGTAGAACTCCTTTTGAAAAACCTTAGTAGCATGCATTGAAATACTAAAGTCATTTTTTTATTTCCTTATGATTGAATAGAAGATTTATTTAATGAAAAGATAGGAAAATACTTATTATAAAAGATAAGTTTAAGGATGTTATAAAAGTTGTCTCTTTCTCAGTGCTTAAATGAACCACGGTTGCGAGGATTTATGTCACAATTACAGCCAATAAGTCAAGTTTTAAAGCACACCAAACATCAGTCTTGGTTACACTAATAGCATTAAACATGATCAGTATTTCTAGCCTTTTTTAATAAAATTTTGCAAGGATTACATCTATAGATTGCAAGCATTTTACTTAGAATCTCACTTTAACTATTTGGATTTAATCAATTTTATTAAACTTATAATGCACACTCCTGAGACATTTCTTACAAGGGAAGTAGACTTTACTATAAATTGCAAGAAGAGCATTTTGTAATTATCAAGTTCTTTGCAGATTAGTACCACATATACTAGCAAGATTTACATGTCACTAATAAATGTCCTTCTCCTTGCTCATAGGTAATATATTGAATATTCTATTAAAGTTAACTTAGCATGTTATAAAGTTATTTATCGTTATTTTATAAAACGCTTTTAATTCATTTATCTTCTATGAGTTACTAGCAACTTTTATAAGGACATGTAATTTAATCAGCATCATTTTCAGAAATCTATTTCTTAATTTAGCTTTATAAACAGAAAAGGCATAAGCCATGTTTACAAGGTTAAGTATTAAATAACTCATTACTAGCGAACTATCTATTACAAACTGTACAAGAATTACTATTTGGCTACATCATTCCCTAACTTTAAGTTTTATTTTAATCAAGCTACTACTAGTTATTATACTACTAATTAATTTAATTTGGCTAAACAATTCCCTATTACTAGAAGTAAGCCTATCTTTCGTATATTTCTTCTCCAAAAGCTTTTAACTATATAAAAAAGTTACTATTTACTGATTCATACTATTTAACTCTATTTTCTTCAAAATGTTTGGAAAGTTTTCATTTAAAGTATCCAAGTATTCTATAATAGCTTGCATGTATACTATTGCACAACACTTAACGTCGAATTTGTATTCTTGTGGATCCATAATATTTATTTTAAGTGTCTGAATATCATTTTTCTAAGCCCATTTAAGTACTTCATTTAAATATCCGAACAACGCTAAAAAAATATTATCTTCTTGTTAATCCTTTATAATGTACATAACTTTTATTTCAGACAGCTATAGACTTTAAACATAGGCATTATTTACAGAGTACAAAGCAGAGATTTATCCTTAAAATTTAAAACTTTCTTTTAAAGCCTAGATCTGGGGATTTTAGCTATTTTCAAATAAATCTAAAGTGTAAACCATACCAATGCTCCCATTACTAACTAACTCTATATAGCATTTCTTGTATGCTAGATTCCTTAGTTCTCCGTTTTACTTAGCATTGTTTTGTTAAAGTGCTTAACTAGACACTAAGTGTTCTGGATGTATTGCCTAGTGTTCTGGATGTGTTGATTAATGTTCTGGATGTTAAGTTTAACTAAATTGTTGTGAAGGTTTATATTAGCTAAATTTTTGGATGAAAGGATATATCTGTATAATAAATTACATATTGCTAATCATATAAGCAGAATCTTATTTCCTATAAACTAGTCATTCCTTACTAACTTGTCTAGGATTAAAATCTCAAAACTGCTTCATAAGCACAATCTATACATTCAAAAAGTGGAGCTCCGAATACTCCTGTTGATAAAGCAGGAATACTTACACTTCTGCAGCCTAGCTAATTAGCTTTCATTAAAGTATTAAAAAAAGCATCGAATAGTCTATTTCTACTTAATTAAGGATTATTATTTATTCACTATGGTCCTACTGCGTGTATTACGTATCTTATGCCTATACTTTATAAATTTCCCGAGCCTGTGTGTGCTACTTAACCTTCAGGCACTTAGCCAATCCTATTCTTTAACGCATTACATTCTTACTCAATCTAATATCCTGCTTTTTCCCTGATTTTTCCAGCAACTCCAGACCCAAACCACAAATCACCATTTGCAGCATTCGTGATAGCATCAACACCAAATTCAGATCCAATATCTCCTTCAACAATAGCTACTCTAATTTAAGGAGAGATTTAGAATTACTATTTGATTTAATTCTATCTCTACATTATAAAATAAAAGGAACTATCCAAATAAATAGCTATTTATTTTATAATTTTCATCTAAAATAACTCTAAATTTACTTCCACATCATCTATTTTCCTCCCTTTTAACACTAATATTCCTAATCCTATTCCTATTTATTACTCTAAAGTATACCTTTGTTATACAAGAATTTTAGTAGCTTTGCTGTCTTGCTAACTAGTAGAAGATGTAGTTGACTAGAATTTCTAACTTATTTAAATTGAAGGAGATAGAGAGTTATAACGTAATTTTGTTCGATATTTGGTTTAAAGAATGAATTATAAGATAATCTTTGACCGAAATTTTTGAATTTAAGCTTATCTTTTAAGAAGCAGCTTTTTCGCAATTTTGGTCATGATAAGTAAATGAAATTTGAACATTTTTGAGTTACCTCAAAAAATCTTTTTCCTACCAATATTTTAGTTTCTAGTTTCACTAACTGAGGCAATGAAAAAATTGCATAATACTCATTATCTTATTCCAATCTGGTTAAAAGACCTATTCGCTTGAAAATAAATTGAAGCTTTAGCTTCAAAATTAATAAATAGCTTATGATCAAAGTCCTGCTATAAAAGTACTGACTAACTAGTTTATAACTATGCCTACCCTCTTAAAACTATTGAGTGGCTTATTCTTAATTAAGTAAGCTAATTTGACTATCTAGTTAGTTAGCTTCATTATAGTTTAGAGTTACTTATGCATATAATTGCTTATTCCCCTATTAGTTTTAATCTGAAGCATTATGCTTGAATCTTAAGTTTTAGACTTTTAGATATTTCCTGTATAAAGCTTTTGTAAATAGAGAAACTTGATTAGTGAGTTTCTTATTACAATTAGAATCAAAAGGATGAATAAAATTACAGTTTGCTGGGTAGCTAAAGCAATTAAAAATACATAAGGCTTAGACTTTGATTCTAAGGTAATAATAAAGCTGAAATATCTATCTCTTCATTAACTGATAGAATGCTCATTTTCTGTTAGTTGTTCTCTAAAGTTAGTTATGTGGAAAATAGTGCAAGCATGTAGGGTCAGTTTAGAAGCTAAAGAGAATAGGTTTTAGATATGCTTGGATATATAAATACCTCTCTCAGTTGTGAGAACTCTAGTTATACAGCTAAAAGAATCAGTTTGATTTTAAATGGTATATTTACTTTAAATTTTGCGATCAAGTCAGTATTATCTCTTATTTATATACTTCTATAGATGATAGAAAGAGTATAATAGAAAATAGGATAAGCATAAAGAAAGCGCTCTTAAGTTGCTATTAATGATAATCCTAGGATATATTAGGATAAACAAAAAGCATTAAGATCAAAAGATAGATAACTAGAACTTCTTCTCTATCAAGAAGGTTAAATTAGAGTAAATGTAAAAGCATTGAAATTAGTTCAATGAAACCATTGATAGTAAAAAGAGGCTAAATACCTATTATAATAGCCCCTTTTGTATGATTATATACATTGTTGAAATAAAAACGCTAACAGTGGTTCTATATTCCTTTCTTTTAGAAAGAATGAGAATAAGCTCAAAGCTATTAAATCTACATAATGCTTTAATTTGGTTCTTACATGATATGACTAAGATACCTATTTAATCATATATTTACCACATTCTTATAATGCAAAATTGGTAGAGAATTACAAGCATTAGAATACTTAAATTATGGAAGGTTATTAAAGGGAAAAATTCTTTTAAAGGAGCCTAAATAGTAGGTAAGATAGGACTTGGAGTACTAAAGTACGAGATTTGTTCGAATTTAGTGAAGGCGTAAATAGTTCTATTTTGTTAGCCTAGAACTTCCAATCTACTTATTTTCGAGCCTATAAAGGAAAAATAAACTATTTAATCACTTGATACTGGATAGTTTACTCAAGGCCATAAATCTTAGTAGGTTAGTAATAGTACAACTATAGTTACAGGAGGATATGAGTATGAAAAAAGATTAACTGTCATTAACTGTAGAAATGAAATAAGCACATTCTATTCTTAATTAGAGTGAGCTGATCATTGTATGTTTGTAGAGAAAGGAAAAGGAGTTTTTCTCATTGCTGGAGCTTTAAATGAGTAAAAATGCGAATTTTTTAAGTTTGAAGATAGAAAGTTTTATGAGCTTTCTAACTATCCAATTTAATCGTCAAATCAGAGTAGTGCAATTTTGAATAATTACCTTTATAGTTTTGGAGGCTACGATTATCAATAAAACAGAACATCAAATGAAATTTTTTAATATAATAAAGACACAAACGAATGGAGGAAGTAAGCCTCATCCCTTCCTTAACGTTCTCGAACTTGTTCTTTAAAAGTATAGCAACGAGGCATTTTAGTATTCGGAAATTATTACTGTGCATTAAGAAATATTTGCATATACGATGAAAAAAGTATAAGAGAATGAACAAAAGACGAAGATAAAGGATATAGCTTAAACGTTCCGATATAATAAGGAAGCAAAATATTTTTCATTAATGATGAATATAAAATTTTTATCTTTGACCTGAAGAAAATAAAGTGGAGGTTTCTAAATATTTAACTTCTTAATTGTAATATACAGTTAAATAAAGAAAATTAAAATGTAAATTTTCATACTCATCGTTAATAATCAAAGTCCAAATAACTAAGTTCTATAATATAAATCGGATATTTATAAATTTAGGTTTAGCAACTATGTACTTAATCTTAGAGTTAAGTCTTTCATTATCTTATTTATAATTATCAGAAACTAGAATGATTTAACTTAATTTATTTTGGTTTAATCGCATGAAGATAAATATATCTGAAGTGAGTGAAGAAGTAAGTGAGATGGAGATAATTTAGAAATCAAAAATATTTTTAGCATGAAAAGCAAACTTTTTTCAGCTTTTTGTTTATTTCGCTGTTTATCTAAAAATACCTTTCTAGTATCCTTTTATTAGTACCAATGGTACTAGTTTCTTAGTTTAAATTCTATCTTTATAAGCAACTTAAAAAAGCGAATCTTAATCTTTTTTAGACTATCCTACTTACATTTTTAAGAGCGAATTTATTTTTCATCTGAATATCAAATTAATTTAAAAACCTTCATTAAAAGTGCTTTATACTTATACTAGTTGAATCTAGTTTTAAAACTAAATTCCTTTTTTTAATTATGTCCTTCTATTTACCATCAAGTAAGAAAAAAGTTTAAGAAATGCTTATTAATTAGATTCTTTAAACAGACACTAACAATTTTAACTTCTATGAGCTTTTAATAAACTTCGCTATTTTTGACTAAACTTATGCTAAATCTAAATAGCTGGGTATGCTTCAAATAGTTATCTTTTATATCAAGCATCTAGAGATAGTTCCTTGATAGTCTATCTTCATTTTTATTTAAAATAGAAAGGCTTATGGTTATAGAGATTACCTAAGCTATATCTTTTGATATTAGTTATAGTTGACTTAAGCTTTAACTATAGCTTTTTATAAGGATGACAACAGGATTGAATCTCATGTTGGCTTGTATTAAGAAGCAAAAAAGTTTTAATACTTAGAAGGCTGTAGATTATGTCTGAAGCAATCTAAAACATTTTTCGGATCAACACTAATGATGGAATTATAATTACTCTCCTTATAAGAGACGAGATAAATTGTATTACGATGTGACCTGGTAATTTGAGAAATTCAGATAACAAAAATCCCAAAATTTATGAATTTTATAAGTATCCAACTACTACCTACGAAGTCTCTAAAACTAGAGATTTAAGAAATTTGTAGAACTAAGTTAGTGTCTATCATTAGTCTCAGTTCTTAAGTCTTAAATAATCTGATTAGAAGTTTCTTAAGCTTAAAATAAAAAATCCTGATACAATACTTTTCCCTTGAACATTCAGTCGATTGCCAACAAGTCTTATCATTAAAATTCTTGCTTTAAGCATTATCAAGTTATTAAACCAATAGTTAAAGGCTTATTCAAATACTCAAATCTCTTGCTTAATATAGAGAGCTAATATTAAAACAATAGGAGATTACTCAGCTTTAAATTATAAGGAATAAGCTTATAATATAAAGAGCTGTTTCAGAGCATCAAATACCATTTAAGACTTAAATAACCTTAAATGCTCCTTCATATATTTCCAGGAAATAGAAACTTACAACATCGACTAATAAATTAAAAACTTCATCAAAGTAAGGAAAATAAAAGGACATAGGATTAGTTAATAATTGAAAGAAATGGAAATCTAATCCTGTCATTCGTTAATTTTCTAAAGCTTATCTTAAAATGTTCTCTTGATTATAAGTAAACCATTTTATTTTAAAATTTAGCGGAGGTTTGAGAAAAAATTCTTCCATTCTATTATATGTGGAAACAAAATTTAACTTATTCTGCGTGTCTAATCTCTAGAGGATTAAGGAAAGTAAAAATTCGAAGGCTATTTAAGGGAAAAAAGTTTTTCTGTCATGTAAGTGAATTTTGTTCAAAAACGCGTGAAGCAGGAGGTAGAAAAAGGAGCCAAAGAAATAGATTAAAGGTATAGTAAAAATTGAGATAAGGATATTTAAATGAGATCTATTATAATCTAAAAATTTAAAGGCTTTTAAGTATATATGCCTAAAATAATTTCCTAAAATTCTATCTTCGAATCAAAGCACTAAAAATATATAACAATTTTGATTACTTTTAGAATGCGTAAAATTTCTAGTATAACTATTACAATTCTGATCTAAAAGAGAAAGAAAAATAATCTTCATTTAAACATACAAAATTGATATAAAAGAGTATAAGTTAGAAAACAAAAGGGAGCTAATTTTAAATGGACATCATATCTAAATATCTTAGTCATATTGAAAAATCAACTTAATTGCCTTTTATAGAGAAACTAGTTAAACTAGAAGTTCCATAATTATACAGTGGATGATGAAAGATAAAGTGAAGAAATTAAAGAGTAAATTATAGTAAAAACTAATAACCTAAAGGTTAAGTTTTTGTTGCAATTTACTTATACTCAAAGGTTCATTAGCATGTACTAAGCTTATTTAAATTTAGACCTCTCATAAAATAAAGATTTTGAGCCTGAAAAATAAAATTTATTCATCAAGTTCTAACTGAAGGCAATATAAATTAATTCTTTATCTAAAAGTAAGTGAAAAAAAGGCTTAATATCAAACTTTTTAAAGCAGAGAACAATTAAAAAAAGATTTTTACCTTTCTAACTTCATTTAAAATCTAGACAGAATTCTAAAAATATACACTAAATTTGGATAAAATAGATAGAAAAGGTAGAATTTCGTTATAAGTTAAAGGCGAAAGTTATAAAATAAACTTTTAAAGTCACTTTTACTTCGATAAATTGCTTATTATTAATGAAGATTAATAACGATATCAAAGATTAATTTTTTTACCCTCCTGATATTAGAGTTTTCATTGTTAAAGGAGATATCTGCTAGGAAGCTGGTGTTGATGCTATCACAAATGCTGCTAATGGAGATTTGTGACTTGGAGGGGGAGTGGCTGGAGCTATTAAGAATTTAGGAGGATTTCAAATTGAATAAGAATGCTAACAAATAAGGTAAAATAGAGGCTAACCAATACCCGAAGGATAAGTAGTGTACACAAGTTCAGGGTTATTATCAAAAATTGGGATTAAATACATAATTCACGCAGTTGGTCCAAACTGGGACCTTAAAAATGTTAATAAAAGTAGAAGCAAACTTTACTAAGCCTTTTTCAATACTTTAAAACAGGCAGAATATTTGAAATGTAAAAGTGTAAGTATTCCAGCTTTATCAACGGGAACTTTTGGAGCTCCTCTTGACGAATGCATAGAAAGCGCATACGAATCAATAATAGAATTTTCCACCGAAAAAGCAAACTAATAGTAATCTTATTTACAAGAAATAAGATTTTGCTTATTTGAAGAATAAAAAGTAATTTATAATGCAGATTTAGCCCTTCCTCTAAATTTTCAGTTCTAGATAATTTAGTATAACATAAGGCTAATAACAGATGCTTTCTACATAATAAAAATAGCCTATAAATGAGAGTCAATAGTATGATCAAGTAAATCATTAGATATAATAGAACATAAATTTAGAGTAAGAATAGAAGTAGCTTAAATATTAGGGATGCCATATATAGTTGGTAAGTAACTAAGAGTAAGATAATTTATATGTCTTGAATAAAAAAACTTACAGTCAAAATAGTTTATTCAACTCTATTAAGAATAGTATAGGAATTTCATAACTATAAGATGGAATAAACGTACTGACTGATTAATAAAATTCGTAAATAATAATAATAATCTTAGATTAGAGCTCATCAAGCGAAAAAGAACTATTTACGTAATTGTTCTAGTACTTGAATGAGATTTATAATGACAAAATGTTCTAAAGCTACTAAGTATTTAAAATGCGTATTATGGATCTCTAGGAATTCTCTTTTAATCCCTAAAACTGTGCTATCACATACTTATAATCGATAGTGGATTACTTGGATTCTCTAGATAATCCTATGTCCTAGAATTTGACGAAAATCTAGTTAAATAGTACTAATTAGCAAATAGTAACTTTTTTATATAGTTGAAAGCATTTAGGGATGAAATAAATGAAAGATATGATTTTTACTTATAGCAGTAAGACCTTATTCAAAAATAGTAGCTAATCAATTAATCTCAAATGAAATAAGAAGAAGAGAAAAAGCAGTTGAATGAATTCAACAATCAAACAGGATAATAAAACGACTAAGTGTGCTTTCATTGTTAGCAAGGATCTGCTAACAGTTAATTTCATAATTTCGAACCTTGTTCGCATAAGATATGCATAGAGTGCTTATAAAAATATATTGAAAGTACAATTTAGGAAAATAGAGCTTACTAAATTGTCTGTCCTTTCTAATAGTGCTGTTAATAAGTTAATACAAAAACTATACTAAGTTCATTACAAGCACATAATTAAAAACTCTACCTTTCTTTATACATATCTTTGTCATAAATTAGTAGAATCAAATCGAATTTATTGAAGGCATTGCTGCTAGTAAGATGCAAATAATGTTAAATGGTTTGATATTAAGATGCTGTAGAAATGTATTCAGCAGATTGTACTTTCTGCCATTAAAGCAATGTACCTATTTGTGAAGGTGATATTAATGTATCGATTTAAGAATAAAATTAAAAAAAACTAAATTTAGATAAATAAGTAGAAATATTAACAAGAATGTAAGGCATTTTTAGTTGTCCAGTATGTTAAATTATCACACAAAAGAAGAAAGGTAATGATCATGTAACATGTGATAAATGTCAAAAAGAATTTTGCCTGTTTTGTGCGAAAGAATGGAATTAGTAATGTTGCTGTGAGATTTTTGTGAGAAGTGCATATTCAATGGCTTGAGGGAAGAAAAGATAATAAAGTTTTTCATCATTTAAACTTAATCTTTTTTATAATATTCTACTAAGCAAAATAGTTATTTTCAAGGTTATTAACTAAGAATCATAAAAAACACAAAAGTTATGTTTCTTTAATAATAAAAGAAAGCTATTACTTAATTAAATTTTAAGAACCTTAAAATTAATAGTAGGGTTGCATTTTAAATCTCGGATCGAAATTGAGAGAATTTAAATTGACTAACTATATCTAAGTCTCTTATCATTAAGCATAGTTTTAAAAGCAGACTTAAGAAAAGATAAAGATTGATAACAAAATTTTATATTCCATCAACTAATAAAATTTAAATATCTTATGAATATACTCTATAAATCAGGTAACTCAACATTTTAATTATTCACATATATTTAGCAACTATCAATGCGAATGAGTTTAGATTCTTTTTACAAAGCTTTTTAAAATAAAAAGATAAAACTAAAAAGTCAAAACGTTAAGTAAATCTTTTTGATTCTTTTAAATAAATAAGCCTTTTTATGAGAAGCAAAGAAGACTTCTCTATGTTTAATAATATTTTTGATTTTATAATCATCAGAGTAAACAATAAAATTCCATATATCGATGAAAGTTAATTATAAGATAAAGAAATCTTTTATTTTTGCTTTCTTTTTTGGTTATTTGAACTTATAAACTTAAATAATAGCTTTATATAAAACTAAGCCTTTTTGCTAGAATGAGGAATAATATCTTTAATAATCATTCAATCTAAATAACTATCTATAAAAATAGAATCTGCTTAAATAATAGCTTTCCTATAAGCAAAAAAAGTAAGCTTCTTATCCATCTCATTATGCTTTTATATCTAAATAAAAAATGGAAGGCTTCAAAAAGGGCTTTTACAACACCTCCTAGAAGTAGGAGAGAAAACTGGAAGCCACTCTTGACTAGTCATCTTTCTCTCGACCTTAACCTTTTTCTCAACAACCTGGAACACAAGCCAATCAGGAAGAACTAAAACAAACTAAGAAAATTTAACATGAGGTAACTCCAAGTTTTGAGGAATAGCCAAGGAAGCAGATGAAGTCTGCCTTTCACTAGGAGGTTTCATAGTTTAATCCTTCTGGCCAGACGAGCATGGAGTAGCTCATCAAAGTTGTCCTAAACCTCCAGGAAGAGATCAAGAAGCTCAGGAAGGAGAATGAAAAGTTATGACAACAAATCCAGCACGGATTACAAGATACCTTGGACCTTAGTATGGCAAATCATGAAAGGGAACTGTATGCTCTTTGAAAATATTAATAAGAAAAATTCAGCAAACCAAATCTTAGGTGCAGATGATCCAGTATCAGAATTCCTAGATCGAAAGCATATTACAGAGTCAGAAGAGCTTCTAAAGCTAACAGAATCAACTTGAACAGAACATAAAAATGGATATTGAGAAGAATCCTCAAGAAATAAAGAAAGAAGAGAAAATGAGAAACTGTGCTATTGTTGTAAAAGCAAAAGCCATCTGTGGAAGAAATGTGCAGAATTCAGAAAAATCAAGGAATTATCATGAAGAAAACAAATTTAATAGCAAATAAGAAGAAGAAAAAATCTGATGCAGAGAGAACGGAACGGTCTATAGGCTGAAAGCGGAAAGGAACTCTGAACCAGAAGTATTAGTAAATACAAGAAGAAAGACTTGGAAAACAAGATTCACGAGTACTAGAGCTCGTAAAAAACTAGATTCAAACAATAGAACTTTTTTTTAAGTGGTTATCTGTTGGATCCCACAAACATTTATAATTCAATTTATTTATGCTTCTTAACTTTTATCTTTTTCTCAACTAAAGAGTTTCTCCATTCAAAATTTTTGCTATATCATAGATATTAGTAAAAGAAAGAGATATGTCTGTAATAATTAGAACTTATAATAGATTGAAAAATAATCAGCAAGTGTGCAAAAGTACTTCAATTAAGACATTAAATCTCTGTATAGTAAAACAATTTTTTTCAAAAGCTTAAATAAAAGGATTAGTTATTCACTTTGATATATTTAGAGATATAAACTTAAGTCATGCTGCTTTCTCTGAACGGCCTTTTAATTATCATAACGAGGATACTCTTCTTATCTTTTTATACAAGCAGAAACCACTATGAGTAATGATTCTATACTCCATAATCATAAATTAAAAGACTCTATCATTACCGGATAATCATCTAGATATTCTCTCTTTAAGTTGTTGAATCGATTAGGAATTCTTTAAGATTTAGAGATATAGTAAGACAGTTCAATTTTTTGCTTAGTCCATAAAACAAAGAAAAGTTATTATTGTTGAAATTAAAAAAAATAGAAATGTATTCGTACTATTTACGTTTTATTTTTTATTCGTTTTCATATTTAGCTAAATAAATAAAATAGAATGTGCATTTATTAGCATAAGATAAATAGGGTAATATTTTTAAGTCAAACTGAAATTCTTTCTATCAATATTTTAACTAGAGTTTCTACGATTGAATAAGCTGATTTCAATCAAATATATCTAAAAATGATAATCTTTTATTAAAATTAATCCTCTATACTTTAGTTTCTTTTATACAGAACTAAATATAATACAGTATTATATAATTATTAATATATCATCGCGTTTACTTGGTTTGTCAGGTATTAATTTGCAAGAAATCTCAAGAATCATCGCGAAATTCATTAAATTATTCATTTTTTCTCTATATTCGTATTCTTTAATTAAATATCTTTGGATGCTAGTCTATTCTTGCTTTACTGTTGGTATTTTATTCCATTCTCAGTTTTTTCCAAATATTTGCTTGGTTATTCCTTTTTACACATTTACTATTGATAGAGTAATTAATTCCCACCATTCATTTTTTCTAATATAGATTACCTTCAGACATACAATAAATCTTGGTTAGGTATTTTTTATAATTTTTACTTTCGCTTTTTTCGCAATTTTTGGTATCTCTAACAGAATTTTTTATCTGTCCTAACCTTCTACAAAATCATCATATAATTGCTCTTCTTACACTTCTTTATTAATACCAAGTTTTTTATTCTTATTTAGTATTTTAATTTGATTATTCAATCTCAATTGGAAAGTGCATGACTTTAATCATATACTATGAAAGGGTTATTTAATTGAGATTTCGAATCTCTTAGATTTTATCTTCTGTTTTTTAATTTCCTAATTAAATAGAGCGAAGAAGCTTCTAAGCTCAATTCTGTATTAAGGATTTTATTTTTATTTTAGAGTTAGATAATAATTAAGTCAAAGCTGATTATTTACTGAGCTAGTTTCTTCACTACATCTTATATTTTTTTCTCAACTTGTAACAAATAAATCTCAATCTAAGCATCTTACTATAAGTTAGTAGACCTGTATAAGCAAATTGTTTCTAAGATACCATTTTATTTTATATAATAGCAAAAATAAAATAAAAAGGGAACGGTCTTCACTTTTTTCTATTTTGAACATTTACTTTAATTTTAATTGTTAAATTACTCATAGATCAATAATTAAATTTATTAATTATTATATTTTATTTTATAATGTAGAGATAGAATTAAATCAAATAGTAATTCTAAATCTCTCCTTAAATTAGAGTAGCTATTGTTGAAGGAGATATTGAATCTGAATTTGGTGTTGATGCTATCACGAATGCTGCAAATAGTGATTTGTGGTTTGGGGCTGGAGTTGCTGGAAAAATCAGGGAAAAAGCAGGATATTAGATTGAGTAAGAATGTAATGCGTTAAAGAGTAGGATTGGCTAAGTGCCTGAAGGTTAAGTAGTACACACAGGCTCGGGAAATTTATAAAATATAGGCATAAGATACGTAATACACGCAGTAGAACCATAGTGAATAAATAATAATCCTTAATTAAGTAGAAATAGACTATTAGATGCTTTTTTTAATACTTTAATGAAAGCTAATTAGCTAGGCTGCAGAAGTGTAAGTATTCCTGCTTTATCAACAGGTGTATCCAGAGCTCCACTTTTTGAATGTATAGATTGTGCTTATGAAGCAGTTTTGAGATTTTAATCCTATACAAGTTAGTAAGGAATGACTAGTTTATAGGAAATAAGATTCTGCTTATATGAGGAGCAATAAGTAATTTATTATACAGATATATCCTTTCATCCAAAAATTTAGCTAATATGAACCTTCTAAACCTCCTGAACCAGTTAGGCTAGAAATAGATTTAAAGAGTTTAATGTACAAAAGATGCCATATATAGTTAGTTAGTAATGAGAACATTGATATGGTTTACACTTTAGATTTATTTGAAAATAGCTAAAATCCCCAGATCTAGGCTTTAAAAGAAAGTTGTAGATTTTAAGGATAACTCCCTACTTTGTACTCTGTAAAAAATGCCTATGTTTAAAGTCTATAGCTTTCTGAAATTTAAATTATGTACATTATAAAGAATTAACATGAAAAATAGATCTTTTTATAGCTATATGAGCATTTACGAGAAGTACTTAAATGGGCTTAGAAAAATGATTTTCAGACACTTAAAATAAATATTATGGACACACAAGAATATAAAGTAAGCATTAAATGTTGCGCAGTCATATATTTATAAGCTATTTTAGATCATTTGGATACTTTAAATGAAAACTTTCCAAACATTTTGGAGAAAATAGAGTTAAATAGTATGAATCAGTAAATAGTAACTTTTTTATATAGTTAAAAGCTTTTGGAGAAGAAATATACGAAAGATAGGCTTACTTCTAGTAATAGGGAATTGTTTAGCCAAATTAAATTAATTAGTAGTATAATAACTAGTAGTAGCTTGATTAAAATAAAACTTAAAGTTAGGGAATGATGTAGCCAAATAGTAATTCTTGTACAGTTTGTAATAGATAGTTCGCTAGTAATGAGTTATTTAATACTTAACCTTGTAAACATGGCTTATGCTTTTTCTGCTTATAAAGCTAAATTAAGAAATCTATTTCTGAAAATGATGCTAATTAAATTACATGTCCTTATAAAAGTTGCTTGTTATTCATAGAAAATAAATGAATTGAAAGCGTTTTATAAAATAACGATAAATAACTTTATAACATGCTAAGTTAACTTTAATAGAATATTCAATTTATTGCCTATGAGCAAGGAGAAGGACATTTATTAGTGACATGTAAATCTTGCTAGTATATGTGGTACTAATCTGCAAAGAGCTTGATAATTACAAAATGCTATTCTTGCAATTTATAGTAAAGTCTACTTCCCTTGTAAGAAATGTCTCAGGAGTGTGCATTATAAGTTTAATAAAATAGATTAAATCCAAATAGTTAAAGTGAGATTCTAAGTAAAATGCTTGCAATCTATAGATGTAATCCTTGCAAAATTTTATTAAAAAAGGCTAGAAATACTGATCATGTTTAATGCTATAATTGTAAGCAAGACTGATGTCTGGTGTGCTTTAAAAATTGGTTTATTGGCTGTAATTGTGACATAAATCCTCGCAAATGTGGTTCATTTAAGCCCTGAGAAAGAGACAACTTTTATAACTTCTTTAAACTTATCTTTCAAACATTTGAACTATGATATCAATTTTAATTTGAATAATAATTGTTAAAAATATATTAAAAGAGATATCATGTTAATTAAAGTAAGCATAAGGAAATAAAAATTTTTAATTTGCTCGATTAAGGAAAGTTTTCTATTAATTAAAAACTATAAAATAATTACCAAATTATTCGAATCTAAAAATCAAAGAAAGCATCTAAACAGTAAAATCTCTCTGCATTTCACTAAATAGTTTTTATTTTTTACAATTTTAAACAAATTAACAAAAATTCTATTACTCTAAGTTAAGATTTTATTTTTAAAAAATGAATTAAAAATAGTAAAAAGAAATTAAAGCAAATCAGATATAGATAAAAATTTTAATTTATCTAAATAGAAAAAAATTTCATTAAATCAATTTTTAAGATTCATTTCTTTATTTGTAAGATACTTAAAGTACAAAAATATCTTGAAAAGAGAAAACATTCTTTTTTAAGAGAAGCTTTAGATATAAATTTCGTTGATAAACTTCTAAAGTTTCTAATTTCTATAGATTATATAAGCTTATCATGAAATAAAAAAGTGTTGTTATGATTCTCTATACGGTATAAAGATATATCCCTTTTATAATTAAATAATTGTAAAAGAAACTCTTCAAGTAAATAAAAAATTACCAAGTCTTCTATGTCAAAGATAAACATTTTCAAAGTGACTCATTTCTGTTTTTTAAATTGCTTTCTTCAGTCTGCTTACAATACAAATGCAAATTTATGTTCGCTTTTTGATGCTTTTGAATCCATCTAAATTTAAATATCATAAAGAAATTATTAAATTTGTTATATTCTCCTTTCTATTTAAATGTCTATATTTAAAAACAAAGGGACTGTCTGAAATGATTTACGATTTAAATTGTTAACTTATGAAAACATAAGGATTAAATAATAAAGGAACTAAAGAATTTAAACAGAGACTAGAATTTAGTTTTAATAAAATCATTTTACTTTGTACAAAAAATTGATTGCATAACTGTTTATTTTTCATACTAAAAATCCTTTGCTTTTTTTTATATCTTTCTTTCCATGAATCTCATTCTTTTGTTTAGTTATTATATACTATACTTCTTTAAAGATCTTTCTTCTGATTCATTCTAGCAACTTGCCATTTCTTCTACTTTTATTCGATTCATTTTAATTAAATTTTTTTCATTAGACTTTTATACATCAGCAACTTTTTAGTTTATATCCTTTTTAGAATAGATTTTAATTATATTATTTTAAAATATTTCCCTTGATATTATCCTACTTTTTTCTTTCTATATAACCAGGATAACTTCCTGATAACTAAAGTTTTTTCTTTCTTTCATTAAATCTTACAAACTAATCAAGTCGCTGAAGTTACTTATTATTATTTTCCATAGCAAAGCACTTTAATATAAATTTCTCTCCATTTGTTTATTTCTTAATTATCTAAGCTAAGAAAAAATATTTAAAATAGATTCTTTTTTATAAATTTTAATTATTTTCTTAATTCTTCTATTTTTATCTTATAACTCTTTTAATTATTTTAATTAACATTTTAAGTCTTTTTTAAGATTTTTTTTTCTTTTATAGCTTAAATTTTAGCTTTCAACTTTTCTTTCTTAATTATGTTTTTTATAATTCCTTCAAATTCCAAACTAGTTGGTAAGCTTAAACTTTTTATTTATTTATTTTCACAAATGAAAAATGTGGGAGTTTTTCAAATCTGCTTTTTAATTTTATTTTTCTTTTTTTCGTTAATAAAATACCTAATTTTCTTGAAAAATTTAAGTTAAATTAGTTTTTATTAAATATAAGTAAATTAAATTTTTTGCTATTCTTATCAAACTACATTTTCAGTCTTTAAGTGACTAATCTTTGATTTCATATCTTATGTAATTCTCCACTTTTATTAGTTTAATAACTTGTAGACAATTCATAGAAATTTTTACCTTAGAAAATTTAATTAGACTCATTTACCAAATTTATTACTGTTTAGTTTTCATCTTTTTAAAACATTCTTTAGAGAATTACCAAGATAACGCAGCTTTTGGTTTTTAAACAAATTTACTTATTTTAAATCTCTTCATTTTGCTTCTCAACAAAATCATCTAAATAAACCTGTCTCTTGCTTAAAAATGGAATCTTTGCTAAATAAATTTTTTTCTACAGCTAATTTAATTAAAAATTCTTTATAATTCCTATTTGATCAAACATTTCTTTGCATCGATTTCTTTTTTAAATTATTTCAAATCTATTTACTTTTATTTAATTCCTTATCTTTATTATTTTAAATTGATTCAGGTTAAATTAGCTTTCTTTTTATATTTGATTTAATACTTTCACATCATAAACTCTAAGACTAATAGCATATCAATTTTCAATTTATGCATTTTTATTTGTTTATTCTAGCAAAAGATTGCTTCATTATTATACCTTTACTACTATTTATTTCCTTACAAATAGCTTTTCCATAGTTGAATCTATAAATTTTAAATTATTTTAGAAGGATTAAACTTTAGTTTGAGATGTGAAGCTATTTGTTCATTTGTTCTTAATTCAGAAAATAAACTTATTTTTAACGATGATTTCTTTTTCATAGAAAAGGTATTTTATCTTTATTTATTTATTTATTTATCAAATAGTTTAAGTAAAGAAGAAAACACTTCTTTAGTGAGAAATTGCATAAGTTTGGCTCTTTTTACCTTTCATTTTTTACAACTTAATTAACCTTTTTTCTTACTCTTTTGAGTTGAAACTATCTTAAGAACTGACTGTACTTCCTTTTTCTATTGCCGTGAGACTAAAATTTTGAAATAAATTTTCTTTTTTAACTTCTAAGAAAATATCAGAAAAAGGAAGTTAATATAAGCCTATGTAGATAACTATTTATAGCTTACTTTATTTATCTAGTCTAATGCAGTTAATAAAAGTTTCTCTTTTTGATTTTATAATTTTTAAGGCCTTTCTTTGTGAATAGCTCTAATGATAATCTATAAAGGTAGAAATGAAGCATTTGAATCAAGAGACATTATTAAGAATGACTAACTGATTAATGCATTTCTGATAAAAGATGATATTATCCACTAAAAAAGCTTTTTTATCCGTTTTATCGAAACCTCTTTTGAACTTTTCAGAAAATGATCTTCGTGGGTGATAAAGCGGTTAGAGTGGTTTTATGATTATTTGTATTATAAGCTCTTCGAAAACCAATTAGTAAATGAAAAGAATACTTCTTGCTCTATTGATTTTGGCTGCTTATTATGCTTAAGCTCATGCGACAGAAGACAAAGAAAGTTAAATAGAATACAAATCTAAAGTGAAAAGACTGATATAGGATAGATCTCTAATGGAAAAAAGAGCTAATTTGAATATTAATTAATTACAAGAGCAAAGTTAAGAATTTACCAACTGCTAAAATAAAGCAGAAGATATACTATAAGTCAATCTGAGCGAAGGATTAAGCGATCAAACAGATGAAAGATTCAATTTGATAGGAAAGAAGGCAAAAAAAGAAAGGTCATTTGGATTTTTGTCATGAAAACATATATATATCTTAAATATATTTTGGAAAAGGTATAATCACTTCTAACTATTAACATACATTCTTATTACCAAATTTAAAACTTTAAAAGCATAAGTAGAATTCCCTAATTTTCAATCTAGTAAATAATAATTATCTCTTAGAATAAAAGTTTAGCTTTAAAATATATCCTAAAATAAATAGAATAAACTATTATTTTATTTAATGTAATATCTTCAATAGAAAGCAAGGGTATTGTATTTAAATATTAACTAGCATTATCATGTAATTTAGTTGTCTTTATTCTTCGTTGAAATATTAATAATTAAAGATGTTCTATGGATAGATAAAAGTTTAGGATTATAAAATTATAAACCAGTTTTATAGAATTAACATGACAACTTTCTCGTTTAGTGAGTTGATTATATTAACATAACAAAAAAGAAATACAGCAAAAGTTTGAAAATATTTTTATAAAGAGGACAGAGCAAAAAGTATAACCAGAAGAATTAAAGCTTTTCAAAATTTAGATTTGCATCTAATAAATGTGATTAAAAAATGAATAAAATAGTCAACTTTGCTTAATAAGCATTCTAAATAGCTAGAATCTGAGAACTCAACTAATAAATATATTATCTATTTCAATCCAAATATTATAAATTATTATAATCTCATTTTATCTTTTTTTCTATTATATCCTAAAAAAATACACATAGCTACTTTTATTTAGAAATGCTGAGTTTATTTCCATAAGATTGAAAAAGAAGAGCTTATAGTATAATATCTTCATACCTCTCTTTCAATATTATAATAACTTGCTTTTATAAAAAAGAATGGAATTAATATGAATTACTTTATCTAGTTAAGCTTAAAAAAGAATAACTAGTTTTTCACCCCTTCTAAAAATTGAGTTCTATTCTTTCTCATTTAGAACAATTTTTTATTCTTAATAGTTTAATTTTTGGTAGTATAATTTGCAAGCAGTATATTAAATAAAAATATTAATATACTATGAAGAAAAATAGAAGCTATAATAACAAACAAAGGTAGATAGATACTTAGTAGCATTTGTAGTATTATAATATAGCTAGTATGCTATATTTACCTTTATTATCATTATTATGATTTTTAGTATTTTAATATCTTCTATGACAAGTTTTTAAATCAATGCGAGAGAGTGTTTTTATATTTTTTTACTTACTATAGACTAAAAAGAAATTAAAGGGTGTATGCATATGAATAATGAAGCAAGTCTGATAGAAATGTAATTGGATTTGCTAGATCAATAGATAACTTAGCTAAAAAAACTTGCATTCTTTCCTTTAGCATTTCATTATGGAAATAAACTTCTAGCAATTACACTAAAAAGTAATCTATTAAGCAGCAAGAAGCATATAATTTATAAACATAGATACCTTCAATAGTTAAGATTAAAGAAACTTAGTTAGAGCATAATATACAAATATCATTTTATAGATGAGTTTAAAGCATTAACAAATCTATAATTAGTCTTTTTAATAATTCATGCAGATATACAATTTCATTATCAAAATGCCAAACAAAATTTATAATTTTTCGTTCATATAAGAAGAGAAATTAAAGTGGCTAATGCAAACAAAAATAACTCAATATTATAAGAAGAGCTAGAGTTAAGAAAGTTAATAAAGAAGAAATAAATAAAAATGGGTTAAGTTGAAGAAAGATAGATATCATTTAAGTTAGTAATATAAGGTTAGTATTAATAAATTCTCTCCAATAAAATAAGTCATTATCCCTTATAGAATAACTTCTACTTTTGTTGTAACATAATCTTAAAAAATATAAATTAATATCAATCTATTTTTATATAGGAGAATGGAAAAATCCCTAAAACTAAAAAGATTACAGCAATGCTCATTTCACGAAAAGCTAATTTAGTTTACTTCGAAGTAAATTATACTTTGGAAGGAGAAATAATGAGCAAATACTTATTTTCTTTGTTATTTGAGGTGAAGCAAATCACTGAATTTAAATATTTCGTGATTTTTTTAGTTATTAAATAGTAAAGCTCCTACATTTTACCAATTTAAGAAGATCCTTTTATTGCTTATAAATCTAGAGTGAATAATAAAATTATCTATGAGGGAGATGGATCTTATTTATGATATGCTCTTTAGATATATAAAAACTGAATGCTTGATTTTAATTATTTGATTACCTAAAGCAAAAAAAAAATAATGGACATTAAATAAAGTATGATCAGCTGTCTAATGTTACCAGTCATTTCCTTGCTCTTCTTTCATAAAGTTTAGACTTTAATTCAATTTAAATAGGTTTTTCTACTCTTTCTATCCTAATATAATCTTTCTTTACTTCATTCACTATTTTTCTTTCTTTTTTAGTTAAATCACCTTCTTTAGGCTACTCTACGTCACTTGCTTTTAATTAAGGACTGACAGGTTGAAGAAAGGCTTTAATTTCTTCTACTCTTTACTATTTTTTTGTAAGAATTACTTCAATAGATTTACTATAGGACTGTAATTTCATAAAAGAGTCATAACTACTCCTTAACAAGATAGCTTGAGAAATTTTTCTGACCTTCGTAAGAAGAGGCGACAAAGTTTTAGGTTGGTCTTCATCCCTTGCTCTTATAGTTTTTTTCATTCTTGACATTCTTAAGTATTGCTTCATTATCGTTTGCTAATTTATAAATAAATAAGCAAACTCAAGATTTAAAGTTAGTTGTGTCATTTAAATACACACTACTGGAAGCTTATCTATACTGTAATTAATTACACTATATGTAAATTTTTAAGTAATTCCTTAACTTTAACTTGTTTACCTGTATTTTGCTTTAAAACACGAATTAAAAAAAATTATTTTAGGTATCATGGAAATTTAAAAAAATCAAATGGGAATAACTAAAAGGTAGCAAGAAAAGCAGAAGAGTTAAGTCTAAAGACCGAACGAAAATTGGTAAGGAGAGACTTCAGCTATTATAAACTCTAGTTTACAACTCGATTTTTTAAGATGCATATATCAAATAATATATAAGAGACATTATATCGTATAGATGCTATATAGGATAGTTAAAATTTAGAATGGCACTCAGCAATAATTATATAATTAAAAGCTAAAATTACTAAAATAGGAAAACTAAAGCTTTTAATTAGGTAAAATACTCTCATTCCGTTATATAGTGATTTGAAATATAAATATACATATGAATGGTTGGGCATTTTATCCTGGTTAAAGATAATAAAGCTATTATTAAAAATAAATATAGCATAAGAAAAAAAAAATCGGGCATTTATGTTTTAAAATAATAATCCAACTGCTGTATTTAATATAATTTGCTTAATACAAATAAAATACTAAGATTACAGTCTTTTTTATTTCTTTTTAGCAGCTTAGTGCTAGAAAGCCTAATTCAAATCAAAATTTAATCTAAAGCAGCTTAATTTGCTATATATGCGAGGCTTATTACTTTTTATTTAGATTTATAAAATTATTTGTATGATGAAGCTATAAAGCTAGCCTATTTAAAGCTTCATTAGGATTATAATACACTCGCTTCTCAAATTTACTTATTTACCTTCTTCATGTACCATTAAAAGTTTCAATCTTATTACTTTTATTTATTCACTCCCTTTAAAAAAGAACTTAATTTCGATCTCAGCTTTATTTTAAATCAAGCTAGTAGTATAAATTACTTAAAGTTGGTGAACGAAATCATAAAATATTTCGACAGTTTTTTTAGAAAAGAATAATAAGATAAAGGCAAACCATATAATACTTATTCCTTTGCCTTATAAGTATAATAAAGCTTGGAAAAGTTTTAAGCAGTTTATTCATTCATATAACTTAAGGCTTTTCCATTTTTTGTTGTTGCTTTAATTAGGAAAATTTTTATAATTTATTACTTGCTATTTTATGTAAGAAAGATCATTAAAATAGAGTATAAAGGAATGAGATATAATATTAAGACCTTAATGAGTTTGATCTTTATCTTTCTTTCGAAAGTTTTTTAATTTTTGATTTACTTTTTGACTTAAAAATAATTTTGTCTGTATGGAGTTTCTTCTTTATTATTTATACTCAATCATCGGGATTTTTTCATCTATGAAGTTCTTTCTCTGGCTTAATTTGTTGCATAGACATACATTTCTTTTCCAATTATCTCTGAAACTTCTCTTCATGTAAGCTAAGATCCACAAAATTGGCATATGATAAGTCCGTCAAATTCAAATTTATTAAGAACGAATTTTCCCTCAGTATATTGCTCTATATAATTGAATAAGCAAGTCTAGCAAGCATTTCTCTTACAATGGAGAGTAAATATCTGCTCACATTGATGCTTGCAGTTTTCAAAAATACATCTCTTTGAACCTTAAGCTTCTATGGAAGAATTTTACGCTTATTCTAATCTCTAGTTTGCCTAAACTAATTTTTATTCAAATAACTCGTTACCTAAAATTAGCTTTATATCTTAAAGCGATAGTTCTGAGTTACAATAAAAACAGTGTGCTTTGTCTTTTATTTCTTCACGCTCTAATATAACGAGCAGTCCATTTGTTTTATTCTCAATTTCCTATCTCAAACAGCTCTAGCAAAACCCATGATTGCAAGTTAAGTCGATTAAAGAAGTTAACTTAACGATCTGTTTACAGATTTAGCATTCAACTTATAAGCTCTCTTCGCTTTGCTCTCTATCGATCTAATTTTCACTCACCATTTATTACTATTCTGGCATCTCTTGTGCTTATATCTACTATTGGCTTTGATTGAGCTATTATTCTTGTTAATTTATCTATTGAATTTGCTAGTCATTTTGTTAATTACCATTCTTCTATTTCTCTTGGAGTTAATCACTTGATTTGTTGCTAAGCTCAATTTCAGCATCAAGTAAACTGAGACTAAATTCAAAATTTAATTATTGCTAGAACTAAATTCCCTCATTTCTTGGAGCGACTTCTTCTTCACTCAGTGAATTAAAGGTATAAAAGGGATCTTAAGGTATTAGTAAATTTTCCTTTTCAAGATCCATTTAATTACTCCAAATTTCAGTTTGAGCATCAAATCCATCTA
Source organism: Loxodes magnus (assembly GCA_946699065.1). Lineage (NCBI taxonomy): Eukaryota > Ciliophora > Karyorelictea > Loxodida > Loxodidae > Loxodes > Loxodes magnus. Next base: position 144,524 of record CAMPDV010000130.1, on the reverse strand, counting down.
TTTTAGATATAAAATTTGGGTAAATAAGATTATAGTTTGAGGAGTATAATAAAACCCAAATTTTTGCGCAATTTCCTTATACTCTTAGACTGCTTAAATCATATAACGTTTGCTTCTTATTTTCTATCTAAATTATTTCAAAATTTAAGAACAAAACTGCTTAAAGTACACCTAAACTAATACCTTCAGGTTCAACTCCCATCGTGAGAACTTTCTGTAACGTTTTTTAAAATGGAGTTTGTATTCTGTTAATAGCATAATTTTTATGGGCTTCCAAATAGTTAGCAGTTAATGTTCGCATTTCTCATACTAGAGCGTCGTCTATTTGAGAACTATTTTATTGAATCTTCTGTTCAATGAATTTATTTGCTTATATATCCTTAGTTTATTTTTGATCTTTTAGTTAATTTAGAAACTCCAAAAAAACGTTTCTTATCTTCAAGCTTTTTTAAGTTTATCTTGCTTAGAAGTATCCAATACCTTAGCTCATATTGTCTTGAAATTATTAAAATTCTTAGGCTGGAGTCGAGAGTCTAATAAGATGCTCCAAATAAGCAAAACCAATAGTTCGGAAAAAACTGTTGCCATCTCTTTTAGTAATCCTAAAAGAGTCAAAATCTTTATTTATCTTCTCTAAGATTTCGTTACTTTGCTTTCTATTTTACTGTTAAGCAAATAATTTCTTAAGGTTTTATCTTTCGCTTATTCGTTCTTAATAGTCTTTAATTTAAACCTACTATTTTTATTGAATCTTTTCTATGCTTGATCATTTTTTTATTTAGTTTTGCGCGCCTTATTATTATTAATAAGCTTTGCTAGCTTAGAAATTTTATTCTTTTCCCAGTTCAAATTTACTTATAATCAAATTTTCTGGGGATTTTGAGCTTTGATCTTCAAAGGATTGATAGTTCTTTATCTCATTTAAACTTTACACTTGGAGTTATTTTTTTAAGTGATCGCTTTATTCTATATCACTTGAGTTAACTATTGGTAAAGATTTCGATTCCTCTATTTCTAATTCATTTGGTTCTAACTTTTTTTCCTAGTATGAAGGCTGCTAAACCAAATTAATTTCGATTTCTTTTAACTGAAGTTCGATTTACTTGGCCTACTAGTAATTTCTTATAATTACACTTTACTAATTTATTTCTGCTTATAAATCTTGGATTTACTGATTGCTTCGCTTCAAGTTTGATTAGAAATTTTCTTTTTCGTCTTTAAGTTCCTTAATTTCATGCTTTAGACTTTAAATTTCACTATCCTTTTTATCAACTTCTCAGTTAAGCTGTTATTTCACAATCTCAAGTACTTAGTTTTCCTCTTTTAAATGCTATATTTAGCTTTGAAGCTTCAGCTTCTTAAAATCTTGTATTTGTTTATTTTTATCTTTTATTTCTTTTTGAAAATCATTTCCTTGCTATTTAAGCTTCTAATTTTCCTCCTATTAGATCTTCAGGCTTTGATACAACTTTTAGTTCTCTTGAGCAATAACTTACTATCTTTCTGATTCTTAACGCAAATTTTCTTTAATCTAGATGTTAAAATCAGTAAGTTATTTTATTACTTTGTCGAGATCTTCTATTTTGTGCTACTTGGTCTATAGATCTGTTAGACAATTTCTTTACTCTTATTCCAGTTACTTAATAGTTCGACTCTAAATAAAAAATATACATTTTGCTCTATAATTTACAGTAAATGGCTTTAACTTGCTCCTTGATTTATACTTTCTAAATTATTTAATATACTCACCTGGTAGGTTTTTTTAGGAAATTACGTCGAACTAATAGTTATGCTCCGCTTAATGACTAGATGCTTCTTACTTTTATACTTAATTATTGAATTATTATAGCTTGCTTTATTAACTAGTGAACTTTCCCTATTCTTCTACTTAATAGCCTATCTTAGGATAGTTTTTTTAATTAAAATCACCTTCTACCTTTAACTGTTCACTTTGATAGATCTGATTTAAGTTCTAATCATAAGGCTAAGATCACTAGATATTCCAAACTTCTTCATTGAACATATTTTATGGTAGTTATTGCTACTCAGCTCGTATTTCCTATTATATAATTGAAACTTACAATTGTAGACTCGCACATCTATCCTTCACTTCATATTTTCTGAGAAAAATCAAAATTTTATTTATTTAATGAGTTCATCTATTTGCATTATTATAAAGGACACCTAAACTAATTTGAAGCTATTGTGTTATTTTAAGTCAGCTATCTTTCTATTTTAAGTGATGAAACTGTATCTCTTATACAGCTTTTACAAAGAAGGTGATTACATCTTTGATTGAACTCTTGCTCATATGGAAATTTTTAGCAGTTCTAGCATCTTAAGCTATTCTGATCCATTTTATTGATTTATTAATGCATATTAATTAAAAGATTCTTTAGTAAGATTCAAGAAACCAGGATACTCATTAAGCACCCCTATTGATACTTTTTTAAGTTGAAGGTTGAAAATTTTTACCTTAAAATGCTTAAAGCTTCTTAAGATAACTTTGACTTAAGATTTATGAAGATTTTAAATTTATTTGCTTTGAACAAAAAATTCTCAGAAGCTTTAACAAACTAAATGAACTAAGTATTAAAGAAGAATCTCTCAATTGGCGTCCTTAAACTTCCTTATATTGCTTTAACTTATTAAACTAAAGCATTTTCATTTAGAACAAGCTTACTCTTTCTTTCGTTCAGCTAATTTCTTTCACACTTTTGACCAATCTAAATGATTTTCAATCAACATAATTATATAGCACTCTTAAATAGTTGAACCATAAAAGGATTTCTATTTAAAGTGATAATAACCTAGATACTTTGAGAATAAGCTAGTTATGCTTCTTTAAGTCACTTTATGGTGACTCAGCTATCATCATATTACTAAACCTTTTAGTGATAAATTCCTTTTAAGTCCCTACATTTATAATTAAGTTAAGGCATTTCTAAGAGTAAATCTAGCTTTATTTCTTTTATTAGATTATTCAAAGTTATTATTACTTTCATTCTGATTATATTCTTACTTCTCTTAAAAGATAACAATTTTAGCACTTTCTAGCTTATTTCATCAAGCTTTAGTAATACTTGATATGCTTTAGCTTTGGAACCTGAAAGTTTAGTTATTACATTTCTTTTATTTCCTTAGTTCGTTAATATCATTTTACACTGCTTTAAAGAAGAAACTTTTGTATCTATTTACTTTAAAGATAAAACCAAAGGAGAAAGGCATCACACTAGTCAATTTCTTTTTTTCCTTTCATATTTTCTTATTTATGTAAGCGTTGCTTACCGATGAAAACTACTAATAGTAGTTTAAAAAAAATTATCTCAGAATGCTTCTTTCGTTCATAGCAGAGTTTTTTATAACCACTCTAGACTCAATGAATGATATAATGTCCTTTAGCGTAAATAAGCAAAACAGAACTATGAGATTGAGGGAGATAACTTATTTCTTATTAAATTAGCCAGTTTCAACAAGTAAACTAGTATAGTTAAACTAATATCTAGCATATGTCTCTATGCTTAAACATAAAGAAGGTGAGTAAGCCAAATATTATACTTATGCTACCCACTTTAATTTAATTACCTCTACCATTAAGCATAGATATATAGTTTTAAACATAGACCTATACAGGAAAAATATATAATCTAACTCTTTAGACATTCTTTTTGATAGCTTTGATCAAAAAATTTCTAAAATATAAGTATGAGAAATCTATTTATTTTAATCCAGATATTTGATATAAAGACAAAAAGAGGTAATTTAGGTAAGCTTATTTCTCCTTAATCCTACATAAACTCCCTGCTTTAAAAGTCTAGTCAAACACCAGTGAAGTTACTATCTTTCATCCTGCTAAAAGAGCTCTTCCACTCTTTCTTTTTTCAACTAGCTAATCTCTGATTATTTAAACAAAAGCGATACTTATACCTAAAAGCCATTCTACCATTAAAATAGCTAAACTTAATTCTACCTAAAATCTCTCTTTCAGCATTTTAGTAAAATACCCTTATCTTTATTACATAAAAGCAGTTTAAAGCCTTATTTAAAAGAGTTACTAACGAGACTTATAACTTTACTTTAAAAGCTAAAACAAATATCTACTAGACATGTAGACTGCTTTCTACTAGAGTGCTCAAGGTATCTCTAAGTAAAAGAAGAATATAAAAAAGAGAAAAAGTAGAAATCGTATCTGTTTTTTAACTAAGATAGTAAACAATTATGTATCAAAGTTAAATCTTACGATGCAGCATTATTTTAGATAAATGACAAGCATATGTTTGATTTATGATGAATTCAGATTAATTAAATTATAAGGAGAGATAGATAAATTAAAGCCTAAAGCGATGGCTCTATAGTAGCATACCAAACTTCATAAATAATCTTTCTCAGAGCGTAAAAATACCGCTCAATAACTACTCTAAATTAGAGTTATAAAACAAAGGTAAGAAACCAATGAAACACCCTTCAAAGAGTAGAAGTTGGTTATAGGCTAAAAGGCTAAATGTTAGGAAGTAATAAAAAGTACAATGTTTATTCGTTAAATTAGCTAAATTAAAGGTAAATTAGTTAATTAAAGTTAATTAAAGTTAAAAGGATATTAATTGGAATAGCACTTTTAATAATAATTTTTATTTACCAGTATAAATATCAAATGGGAAGCATTTGCGATAAAAAACCTAAGAGTGAGACTGACTGCTAAAAACACTAAAGAAGCGAAAGCTTGTAGAATATTCCTGTCACTCCTACAACTCAATATTCTATTCATTCAAGAACTAGCTCTGGAGTTTTTCTGTAAGACCAACATTGATGCATTTCTCCAGAATTCACAACGGCTATTGGAGAAGAGAACAAGAACACATGATATTCGAACTAAAATTAGAGCTAAAAGATTGAACCTATAGAAACACTGAAACTTGTTGAAAGTGAATCTAAACGAATTAACTTATTCCACGTTAGTAGCTGAAGAGGGCAGGTAACAAAATGGAAGCTAAAAACAAAAGCAATAAAGGGAAATAAAAGTTATGTAGAACAGCTAGTAGATAGTTCCCTTTTAATAAGTGGTTCTAGATCTGATAATCTTGCTACAGATGAAATTACTTTGATCTATTCCGATAATTCTTGCGAGGAGTTCTTAAGTTATTCAAAGAGAAGGTCACATAGAACTCAACAACTGGAAAACAAAGTTTTTTTGATAAGTGGAGTAGGTGAAAATTGAATGACACGTAAATGTGAAACATTCAATCTAGAGAAATTACAGTTCACTTAAATAGAGGATATTAAATAGCCTGTTTTCCACAATGGACTTACATGATAAGGAAATAAAATAATAGTTGTAGGCGGAACTACTTCCTAGAAAAATTCTGCTTTGAATATGACAAATAGAATTTAAGTCTACGATCCGTTTTAAAATCATTGGGAATTCGCTAAAGCTCGTCTTAACTAACCAAATAACAGCAATTGTGTTTTTATACCTGAAAAACAAGTTATATTTATATATAACAGCTACTTATAAACTAACTATTTATGAGATTATAATGGAGGAATTAAGTTGGTTGAATTCGGAGACGCATTTATAGGATAGTGTGGAGTGTTTACAAAACCTCTAGTGCTCATAAGCAATGTGTGGCAATACGATTTAGAAGATCAAGTTTGCAAGTTCAACATAAGAGAAGGGAAGTGGAATATTGTATGGAATAGATGGGATTGATAATCTCGTTTAGATATTAGAGATAGAGTTAATTTCTATCTATTTTGCTATTTCTCAAATCTTTTTATATATTCCATCATTAACTTTCAATCTATACATCTAATATAAGAATTAGCTATATAACTATTCATTAATAGATAGTTACTAAAACCATAACATTGTTAGCATCAACTCTAACATCTTTAATCCATCGAGATTCTAACTTCTTTAAATTCTATTTAATTATAATCTCAATAAGCAAGAGCAAACTAAATAACCGAAGCGTTTTTAAGTAAATAAGACTTAATAAACCAGATATCACAATAGCAAAGCATGTGATATTAGAGTTAAGTTACTGAAATATAAAGAAAGGTAATTTTAACTATAAAGAAGACTAACTTTTATACTAAATGGAAACTTTAAAGGATCATAAAGCTAAATACTATTTCAACTAAGTAAATAAGGATTAGTATATTTTACGAATTTTCGTTAATTAGAATATTAATTTCGGAGATTTAGCCAATTTAGAAATATATAGAGTACATTGATAGTAAGAATATAAGTATGAATAAACCCAAATAATGCATATTTCAAGTTAAATTTAATTAAGAATTTGATAAATACTAAGTTGTAAAATGGAAAGACAATAAATTAGCTTGTTTAATCTCTATTTAAAAAACTCTTCCTTAATCAAGTATATTAAGACTAAAGATTGCTAGCAAAATATAATAATAGCTTTGTTTATTTTAGTATAGCTAAAAAAGAGTCAAAAGGATTTTCTTTCTCTTTATATAAAAAAGAACAATCTAAAAAATCAATAGACATATAAGCAGGGAATAATGTCTCGTATAAGCTAATTAAACTTATATGAAGCTTATTTATTCCAATAGAGGCTAAAAATTATTAAAATTAAAGAGAAAATATTTAAAAAATAAACTAAAAGAGATATAGCTTTTGTTATTATAAGGATAATACAGCATTTAGATATTATGCTAGATGCTATAATAATTTATATTTCATATATGATTTATCTTCATTTATATAAGCTTACTATTATTTAAGAAATGCTTCTGACTGATTTATGATTTTGAAATGATAGCATCGATGCTAAAATCAAAATTTTAGAAATTTTAGTTAGAGTTAAAGTTTTATAATTAAGCTTCGATCCTGGGATTTAATTTGATGGAATAGGAATTAATAAGGTTTACTAACTAGCCTTTATCAAATAAAACTAAAAGGTTATTTTATTTATAAACTCTTTAACTTTTTTCATAAAAAGAATGACTGGTATCAGAAAATTTCCTTTAAAAGTCACTGTATTGAAAATTATACCTTAGGCATTAGAGAAATAATAAACTTGTCATTTAGATATATACTAAGAACTTAATTATAATACCTTTGCTTTTACTATCACACTTATTTAAATTCATAAAGTGCTATTTGTAGATAGTCATATCGAAAAGACATTTAATAAGATTTATATTTCAGAGGATTTCTAAAATTCTTTATTTTACTACTAGTTGAAACACTTTTATGATCCTTTGATGAAACCATTAGCTAAATATATAATCTTTGATTTAAATTTTCTATTTTAATGCCTTCGAATCAAGAAATTAGATCGTCTCCAATTTTAACTTGCTAACTTTAAACTTACATAAAGATCCAAATCTTTAGTCAGATTTATTTTGCTTAAGCTGTATAAGCAAAACAAGCGATTCTAACTAATAGTTATTAAATTAATGTTCTAAGATACATTTCTTTTGCATAAACGTTTCCATCAATCTATTGACAATCTTAGTAAATCTAGATGTAACTGATATCTATTAAACTAGCTTCTAAGCTTGAATCATTTGCTATTAAAATCATAAAGTTCATTATTTATAAATCTATGTCAGTTGAACCTCAATGTTAATATTTAATCCCATGCTTATGAGATAGTAATGAAAAGTTATCTGATAGTTGATTGCTTAAAATGTATATTTATGTGAGTTTTAAAAGTTGAAGCTTTAAATTAAAATTGTGGAAGTATTAGTTGATTAGAATGCAGAAGCTTGTCTATAATAAAAACTGAATCTGCTTTGAATATTCTGTTCTCTTAGATATGTTCATTATGAGAGTTCGCATCTAAAAGTATATTTGCATTTTTAAGCAAAAGAACTCCTTTAATCTTTAAATTAACTGAGAGGATTTATTTAAAGTGTCGTAGAAACTCGAAACGGATCTTGCGATCTAAAATTAAAATTCCAGTCATAGGGATTCCTGAGCAGCCTAAAGATTTTAATTAGCTTTGCTTATATAAATTACTAATATCCAGGTAAAAGTTAGAATGGAAGCTTATCTCAATTAATCAAATTTAAGTAAAAATAAGCAAACATAAAAGTGGGAAGATTGTTGTAGAATGAATAATAGCTAATATTAGAAGAAGCTTATGTTGATAAGCATATCTTTAAATCAATCAAAACAAGTTTATAGATTGATCTTAATAAATGGTTTGATTATAAAAGAGATAAAATAACAAGCAGAATACAAAAAGATTTTATTATCATGAAAGTAGACAAAATGGTTAAAATTTTCGAGGATATAAAACAACTAAAATACCTATAATCCTAGACAATTGCTAGAAGATTCTTACTAAATCTAGTTTTCTAAATATTGAAAAACAACTATTTTTCTAAATTTGTAGTTGAATAGAATTTTTAGATTTATAACTATCTAATAATGCAATTTTAAATTTAATTAAGATCTCTTATACCATCAACTTGGTAAATTATAATATTAGCTATTAAACTTTTTTATGTCAAAAGCAAATTTGCATTGAAATAAGCATTTCAAATTCTAAACTTATAGCATTGTGGTGTAACTCTTTAAATTATAGGGCGCTTTTAATCCCTAATCTCTAATCTCAGAATAGTGAATTTTTTATAGAGCTTTTTAAGATTATATGCCTCCTCAAGCATAAAGCTATTTTATAAAACGTATACTTCAATTTATTCAGCTAAATATGAAAATATATCTTACATAATTAAATTTCATTCAAAACATATTAAATCTAATATCTATCTTCTATAGCTTTAATTCTATTTCAATTTACTTCATCTATGACTTTTCTTATTCTTAGAGATATTAATAGAATGATCTATTATACTGTATAAAATATGGATTTATTAATAAGTTGTTTAAAAGGGATAAAGAAATTGATTAAGACTTATTAGTTTTAATTTAGCAGTTATTGCTTATTAAATGAATTATTTACCTTGATTAGTACTTATTTCTGAAATTATTTACCCATATAAAATATTTCTTAGGATAGCCCCTTTAATAGTTGTTTTGATATATCCTTAAACTTTATTTATAGCTCAAATAGCTTTTGACTGCTTCTATTATAGAGTCTCTTTTGTCTCTTTTATTTCAATCTCTTATTAGCAATTACCAATTAGTTGCTTTATTAATTAAATCTTCGTATCTCATTTAGTTAGTTAGTTTTAGTACTAAGGATATTTAGACAGATTTATATATATTAGTAAATGGTCTCTATAAAGATATAAATAGATTGGATTATAGAGCGAGTAACACATCGTTGGCGAGCAGCTCTGTAAATTGAGATTTTAAAGTTGTAAACATTTCTCATTGGAGGCTACCCCAGTGCTATCATTTCTTTGGAAATCCTGTCTTTAAAATAGAGCATGGTCGGTGTGATTCCCAAGAGACCTAATCGTCTGGCATCTTTCATCTAGTGTTACTTGATACCTCCAGTTCTTTCTTTCTTCTTGGCTCCTACCCAGATTCTTGCTCAAAACTATTTTAAAAATTAATTGACTACTATAAAAGTAATTATCTTCTTATCATTTTAGTTCATTAATTTAAAACTAAATTTCCAAACTCAGATTATTAGCGAAAATACTTTTTACTATTTTAGATATTTTATCTAGATTTTAATTCTAAGAGATACTAATTAATTTCAAGAATTGGTTTCTAATAAACACTACTAATACTTTTAAACATCATTTTAAGTAATAAGCATCTAATCTAAATTAGTTGGTAGATATTTATTCTTTCCCGAAATTAAATTGAAGATCATATACTTTTATGACAAAATCCTAGTGAGATATCTCTCTTTTTTTATCCTTCTTTCCATCAAATTAATTCCTTCATTCATTTGCTAATTTATTTCTTCTCCTTATTAGCTTGTAGTATACTTTCTACTTTATTTAAGTAATTAGTAATTTCTCAACTTTGTTCTTATTATGTATTATAGCTAAATTTTATCTTTTTTCCAGTAGAGATCCATCTTATATTAGTCTTTTCACTTTAGTGAATTCTATTCAACTCTCTTTGTCTTTTTTTTGCACTAGCTTAGGTTTAGAAAACAGCAAAAATAAAAAAAACACGAAGTACATTTTTCATTTATCAATGGACTTTCTGAAAACTTAAAGTGCAAATAAGCATAAAACCACTCTAACCCTTTTATTGCCAAAGTTACGATGTAAAGCAATTATAAAACTAGAAGGAATTGGGATATAAAAGAGCTTGTTGTGAAATATATTTCTACTAGTTAAATATGTTTTATCAGTTAGTCACTCATAATCATGTTTTAATTTAAAATAACTAACTTATGTTTGTTAAGTTATTCATTAGATTAACTAAAAATAAATCAAATAATTAAGAATTTTAATTAAATTAAAAACGAATCTAATTAATAAGCTTGTATAAGCGTCAAAAGCAATAACTGGCAAAATATTTTAAAACTAATGATATGTTTTTTCTTGCTTTAACCAATCTCAATTAAAGTTAAATACTAAAAAAGGTTAAAATGAGTTAATAGTTACAAAAGTTGGCCTTTATATCCAGTTAATTTGGAAAAGTCTTCTCTTGACTTTAGGGCGGCTTAGGACTTCAGTAGTCCGCCATCTGTATTTATAATTTTTACTTCACGGTTAAGCCTTTTACATCTGAAAATTATTTTTAAAGTTCCTAATATTATTATTATAAAACTTTAACCTATTAATTTAACCTGTTTGAGTTGGCCATGATTGAAATAGGTCTTATTTTCTTATTTTATATTTCTTCTAATGCTTTATTATTATTAATTAAATTTCGAGTTCATATGAATACTTCCCTGTTATCTATTGATTCTTTAAATAATTTCAAATTAGATATTCTATTTTTCTTAAAGTTCTTTCACTTGAAATCGGAATTAAGAAAACTAAAAGTAAAACATTTATGGAATTTAATTAAACTATTTGTCAATCTCGTCCCTTTTATATCCCATTTACGATTATATGCTTTATATTGCTTCCTCTTTAGATAGAAATTAAAGGTTTAATTCCTCACCTATTTTTTCTGGTATATATTCCAATTTTTCAATCTTTAATCTATGTTGTTTTAATTTATATTGTATATTTGATATCCTTTGCTGAACTGATTTTGTAAGAATTCCTGAGATTATTGTCCTTTATCTTATTTAGGTGATTATTCGATTAAATCAGATTGCTATCCAAATTTTTTTAGGTATCCATTGAGTGTGGTTGGTTATTTCTTAGATGCCATTTTATTTTACACAATGAAATGCTTAAGATTGCTTGTTCAAAACCAAGCTTCATATTAATTTATTTAATCCAGCTTTGGAAGGAAATATTAATACCTATTTATTTCTAAATTTCAGTACCAATTTTATAATACTAATTGCTTTATAAAAAGATCTTCAACTATAATTATCTAAAGCTTCTATAAATTTAAAATAAAGAAAAAAAGAAGCGGAATTATAATAAAGCAGCTGGTATTGATAGATACTAAATGTGTACTACTAGAAGAATTCTATTTAGTTTAGTAAAGCATAAAAATAAGTATATATAAAGCTGCTTATACTTTTTGTTTTATTCGAATTAATATTTAAGAAGTGAGGTATGATAATAGAATCTTAAATTCACTTATTGCAAACCAAAAAATTGTATAGTTTCGATGTATCTTGATTGAGAAATAAAAAAGTATGAGTGATTACTTTTTAATTAAACTCCTTTTAGTTAGTTAGTCAAAAGTATCTGGAAATTTTTTATCGAAAGTTTTAAATTAAGATTGTGATTTTCATTTATTATTTCACCTTAAATAATTTTCACTGAAGGCTATCAAAATGTATATGAAAAGCATTTTGTTATAAAAATATCACAATCGTCTTATATCCGTCTTTGTTCTTTTATTAACTTAAAAACTAAAGTAAAGTAGATCCCTTAAATGTCAAAAGCTAAGTTAAGAGCATTATCTTAAAATAATCATATCCTCTTTCCACTTTAAAAATTAATTATGAATGCGAATAATTTTATACTCATTTGGTTTGCTTAATATTCAAGGATCATAAAATAAAATTATGGTAATGTAAAAAACTTAAAGGTGTCGAAGAAAAAAATTAAGCATTTTTAAAATAAAAAAATTTGAAATGAAATAATACAAATCGATAATACCAAAAAAGGTAGTTAAATTATTTTTAAATAGAATAATTGTTTCTATACATAAAAAAGGCTGCTCCGGGATTTGAACTTGAGTATTTCCTCTGGATAAAAGATCCTTATTATGAAATACCTTAAAATTTCTAGCTATTTTTTTAAATGGGAAAATGCCTATTGTTTATCAAGATATCGGTTTATAAACTAGATTAAGGTAAAGGCTAATAAATTATTTTTTGAGCAAATATAATTTATAATTAGTTAGCCCAACATTATAAAGTTCATTCGCACCAATTTAATAAAAAACCTTATGAAGTTTACTTTAATTTGTTCAATGATGTAATTAAATATAAAGCTGAAGAGTAAACTATTTATAAAAGTTACTATAAATAAATAATCCTGAGACTCTCTTATCAGATCAGAATTATGTTGTACAATGAATCCTATGCTTTTTATTTAAAATATTCCTGTTTCTTTTTCTTTTCAATAGATAAAAAAGTAGTTAAAGTCAGTTAAAATCTCTCATATTTGAAATTTCTAAATAATTAAAATACAGATATTAAGGTAATATTTGATGGTTATCCTCATTAAATTAATAAAACTCTATATCCAGTTTAAAGTAGATTATATGCTTAAAATAATCGATAATAAGTATAAAGCATTTCTTCATAGTAAAAGCACATTAAATATTTATACAAGCTCTCATAGTTTTAGTCTTAGTGCATTAAGATAAACAAATCCTTCTTTTCAATTTAATTATATTATTAACAATCTAGACACCAAATATTAAATCCTAATAATTATTAGATAAATAACTCAGTGCTTTATAACTAATTAAATATATATATACTTAAAGAAAATTAGATCATATTAACATCTTCACAAGGTTATTAAGGAAAGTAACACTTAAATACAAAAATTTAGAAATAGATAAACTATTTAGAGTTTATCTATGGATGTATAGAAGAAATGTATTAATAGAAAATGCTTATAAGATACTTTCACTAAAGCTAATAGTTATAAATAAGCTATTTAAACTTAATCATTATTCATTAAACTAAGAAATTAAAACATTTTATTTCTATTACCATTAACTTATATTTACCAAATATAACTATGACTTTTGTATTTTCTATCGCTAACTCTTTATGATTAAGCTTTTACTTTTTTATTTGAAAACCTATAAATAATAGTAATTACTCATTTAGTAATTATGAAGTTAATTTAAGACTAAAAGGTTTCTATGTGGTTCAGAATAGCATGAAAATTAAGCTATAGTAAAAAAACTAAATTAATTTAATATAAAGAATTATACTGGGATATATAAATAGAAGCTTAAAGCTTAGATATTAACTTTGAAAGTAAAATAAGCAGATATTTGATTCTTGAACTAGAAAAGTGAAAAATTGAAGGATAAGTAAAAGCTATTTAATGTTGATTAATAAAATTTTTGACTAACTAAATTTTCTTTCGAGGAAGAAGAATCCCATCTTAACCCAATGGCCTCTTAAAAATAAAGCGATTTTAATCATAAAAGAAACAAAAAATGATTAAATCACAAACTATTTGTAAAATACTGATAGATGTAAGTCAATTGTCTTAAAAAAAGTTAAATTACAATAAGATTAATTATTATAGAAGAGAAACTAAAAATAATTAAAATGATATATCCCTTTTATAATATATGATATACACTTTACTATATTTATATTTCTAAATTTAAAATATTAAATCATAATTCATTCATTTAGATTATTTCTCTATGTTTTACCTTTTTTCTAAAATGAAATATTGTTCCTAATGTTTCTTTACAACTTTGTTATGCTTTTATTTATCTAAAGACATTTCATTTTTAATTCTTCGAAAGCTCATTTATAATTTTAAATTATCGTGTTTGATATAAATTTTGTTTTAAAGCTTCTAATTAAAATCCACGCTAAAATTTCCCAGACATTTTGCATTAAATTTAAATGAATTATAAAGATCTTATTTATCTTTATTTATTCATAGAGTTATTTATTAATTAATGATTAAGTTCATTTCATTCAAAACATCTTAATACTTAAACTTTCTTTTATAGCTAACAGAAAGAAATGTTGAAAGTGAATTATGCCTTAAAATAAAAATTAAGTCTTTTAAAATTGAAAGGAAAAGCTTAAGAAAGTTATTGTTTATTTTTTTTCTCTACTAGGATACTGGGAAATTCATTTGAGGAAGGAACTTAAAAAGAGATGCTTTAATCCCTCCATCCACTCTTCGATTTGTCTTATGTTTAATTTCATTCTCAAGAACTATGACTTTCATCTTTGTTTTCTTCTTCTTAAAACTCTTTAATCGTAAGCAGTTTCTCCTTTTTTTTAATGCTAAAAGTTTTAAGGTTAAAAGTTTAAACTTATTTGACTTACCAAAGTTCATCATCATTTGATTCTTCAGTTAATGCTTATTCGCTTTAAATTTTTATTAATTTTTTTGTTTTAGCTTTCATTATTTCTACTTGCATTCCTTCTACTTTAATTTATTCTTTTATAAATAATTAATCTTTCTCTTATTATTTGAAAAAGCTTTCTTTTATTTTAGTATTCTCGTTAATTTCATTTTCTTTAGGAGTATTTTAAAATGAAACATTATGAGAAATTTGTTCTTCATTCTCATAAAACTATAGTTGAACTTTAAATTTTTCATATTCTTATAGAAAAGTTTATATACGGCTATTTCAGTATTTTCTTCATGACTATTAAAAGCTAAGACAATTAATTATATAGAGATCATTTATGTTCAAATCCTTGAGAAGGGCCAATTCTATTTACTTAAGCAAAGAAGGTATTTTCTAGTTTTAAAATAGTTGATAAAGTCTTCTACTATGTTTGTTATCTAAAGCCAAGCTTAAATAATGCTCTTAGTCTGATTCTTTTTGATTAGGCTTTTTGAAAAGTCTAAGTATTTTAGTTTTGATTTTCTAAATTAAAGTATTTTGTTGAGGTTATTGAGAAACAATAAGTTTTCTTTCCATTTTAGAAATGGTTTCAAGCAAGTTAGCTTTGCTATTAGAAAGACATAAACTAAATATTTTCTTAAGAGTTTTATTTTAAACTGAGTTTCCTATTTCTATTGTTATTTACCTAAACCAAAAGATATGAAACTATCCATTTGCTATCACAAGCAATATGAAAAGAGCATAATCTATAAACAGTTTTCTTTCTCCAGAGTCAAAATAAATTCCAATGTATAGAATGAAAGATGAAATTAGTAAATAATTCACTTCTAGGATATTTAGATCTTTCTTTATATAAGGCTAAAATTTTATTTAGCAAGAAACACAAATTATCATTATCAAAACAAGACACCAAAATTAAAAAATTATCGAATTGTTCTACAAAAATACTAGAATAGAAGAAATTGCTTGCTTCTAGTACATCTTAAAGAACTCTCAGTAGTAGAAATTCTCTTTATACCCATTTGTTAAAAACCCAAACTTGGATTTTATTTTATAGCTTTAAATAATTTTCCTATTTTTATAAAGGTATAGAATCACTAGGAAAGGAACCAAAAATCCATAAAATAAATACCCTGGTAAAGATAAAACTAAAACGAATTGTCTATGAGATCCCTATCAGCATGTGATATCAGTATAAGAATTTAATACTGAAGTATTTTCCGAAATTTAGTAGCAACTTAAGGAGTTAAAAATAGTTTAAATCAAGTCAGTATAAATCTGAAAGAATGAGATTGTCATTATACTAATAGCTACTGGTTTGTTAAAGTTTCTTCTTCTTATTAAAGATCATAAAAATAATACCAAAAGCGTAAATACTCAAATGATGAATGGAAGTATCAAAGTGCTGGATACTTTGCTATAATACTATTACTCTCCTTCTTCATTTACAATGCAATCCAATTTTATAATATTGGAAGTTACAATGTGAAATCCTTAGTTAAATCTAAATAGTTCTGTAATGATGTTTGGTCAATCGAATTTAAAACTTTTAATAAGAATGGAGTATTGTATGTGGTTCGATAGTATTTTGAAATAAGCACCAAAATAGGATCTTTATGATTATTTTAAAGTTTTCTTCACTATGAACAATATATAAATGATAAAAATGATAAAGATAAGTAAGGCAAATAAAATTGAAAATCTTTTGCTTTAGCATTTTACACATTTATTAAATTCATTTTTTGATCTTCTTTAATCACAAACATCACATAAAACTCCTTTATATCCTTTTTAGCATTTTCCTTTCCAGTTTATTTCATTTTATAACTTTTCTCTTTCCTTTTCATCAGAATTTTCCAAATAAGTTTCAAGTCAATTTTTACCTGCAAAAGTACCTAAACATGCTTCTGAAGTAGGACACTTGTGAATTTGAGATGAGTTGAAAGACGTTCTTCAGTAACCTTAATTTGGAGCAATTAAATTAGCACCATAACATTTTGCTCCTAACATACATTCTTAGCAAGATAAATCGTTTTTATTCAATGAATATTATCCATAAAAACAGTTTTAACATAAATTTCCGTCTATGAGAATCTATCCTTGTAAACATGGCTAAATAGGGAGTTCTATTTACATTGTATTAGTCATATTTTGGTCATAAAATAGATTGTTTTAGTCTATTGCATTTGATTCTAACTACACATGAACTAAGTCTCCAGGTTTGGCTTTGATGATGATATCTTAAATATCAAAAGTTCCTTGATTAGCTTAGAATCTTGTTTTACCTGCTAGTTGAGCATCATCTGAAAAAACTTGAATAATAGAAGTAGAATCACTTTTTATAATCTATCCATATATATCAACTATTTAAATTTGGAATTAGGAAACTGGAAAACCTGGAATATTAGTAAGGCATTTTCTGCTAGTAATATTTTCGTAACAGTGAGATAGAACATCAGTAATAGAGCTATTAGTATATTTATATCCAAACGAAGCTAAATTATTTCCATAATAGGCTTTATTATTCTAAAACAAAGAACAAATTTCTTTACTTCAAACATTAGGAATCAGAGTAATCACCGATCCTTAAAATGAAATAGCTCCTCCCTCACTTATTTGAGTCATTATTTAGTTGTTTATAAAATAGTTATTTTCAACTAAATATTCACAAATCAAATCTTTATCACACAAAAGTCTTAAAGCTCCTCCTTTTGAAACCTACTCTTTGTTACCTTCTATTTTGTTATTTTCAAATCTGTTTTCTTCAAATCTTATCCTAGCATTTTAGCAATAACCAACTCCTCCATTTTCTTAAGCAACACAATATTCGAAAATATTTCCTATCAACACATTCTCTTTCTCAGGCCTTTTATTTATAATGCCAAAGCATCCACCTGATTAAGCTTACATCTCTGAACATTTGCAGCTTATCATTCTCATCTAAGAGTTAAGTGAATAAACTGCAGATCCATAAAAGTCTTTACTTATTCCTTTTGTAAAGTTTGAGAAACTTATAACTAAACTGCTTGCTTCTTGAGAAATTGCTGTATTCAAGTAGTTACTAAAAGAGGAATTTTGTGTCACCATTTCAGAGCTTTTGAGATAAACTATAGATCCCTAAAACTAGTTGGAAGTAATGCTATTAAAGTTTGAATTTTGAATACTTACTTTAGAAGAGAATGCTTAAATTACACTTCCTAATTAGCTTGTCATATTTTAGAACTATACTTCATTTAAAACCAATTCAGACTAAATTAAATGTATAGAACCTCCTTAATCTCACTTTCCATTTTCAAACCTAGAGTTATTTATCTCGACTTTACCTTGGAAATCACATAGAATAAATAATCCTTCTTTCGAATTTTAGTTTTAAAACACTGAAAACTGGATCTTAACTTCTGAATCTCTCACTTAAATACCGGAAGTAAGTGCTTTAGCTTTATTGCTACTAATAACTACTTCTTTCATTACTAATTTACTTTTATAAAGAGAAATTGTTGAAATATAAGCTTCATTATTGAATATCTATACTCTCTATAATTCACTTTCCTTCTACAGGAATGAAGTCTGTAAGTAAATTGTGCCAGTTGATGTTGCATTATTATTGTAAATCTTGCAATCTTCTATTATAAATTAAGATTCCTAAACGTAAATAAACGATCCTTCATTTGCTAAATTTTCACTGAAATCACTTTTTTTAGCTATCAATCTGCTAGAAGTCTCCAATAAACTGACTCCTCCCTTGCTAGATGCTTCACTTTATCTACATACAATTTAAAAGATATTTAGTTGAGTAAACTTTATATGGAATATACCTCCTTCTGTAGATTTGCTGTTTATGAAGGTCGAATTTATTATATTTATTTCAGATAACTCTGCCTTTAGAATTCCACCATAAATGGCTTAACTATTTCTAACTTCTATAGACTAAATTTGAACAATGGCTTTTAGAAAAATAAAAGTGCCTCCGTTAGCAGCTTGATTATTAATAAAAGTACAATTTTTAATTATCATTTTATCATCAACTGAGTTCATCGCTTAATCATATAATCGTATAGCTCCTCCAGCTGTAGAGTTATTATTACTAAAGTAGCAATTTTTTAGTGAATAAACAATTGACTTATCTTGTATGTTCACTGCTCCTCCATTTTCAGCATTATTTTCCAAAAATATTGATTCTTCTATTGAGCCTATAAAAGTTTAAGATGATATGTAAAGAGCTCCTCCCTTTCATTATCCAGAATTTTGGATAAATGTTAAGTTTGATAAATTGTTTACAGTACTTCATTCAAATCAGATTACCCCTCCACTCGTATATACTCTGTTAGAAATGAAAATGGAGTTTGAAATTTAATAGATAGTTACTCCATAAAAGGAGATTGAACTTACATATTATCCTTCGTTTTCTTAGAAAATACAATTATCAATTAAAAAAACTGTATCGATAACTAAGCCAAATGCTCCACCCGAATTACCTTTATTTTTTATAAAAGAGCAACTTTGAATTGTATAATTTGAATATCCTATAGACTCTAAAACTCCTCCTCAAGTTAAAGCAGAATTGTTAATAAAGATGGAATCTTTAAAATGGGAATTTGAGTTAATTACATAAAATGCACCACCTCTATCGTCTGCATGGTTGGATATAAAGCTGGAATTTGAAACAATCAAACTTGACTGATCGCAATTTATGCAGCTTCCTTGAAATGCTTAGTTATAAAGAAATTGAGATTAGGTCACATATAAAATGCTCTGCATACTGTAAAAAACAGTTCCTTAATTTCCAATAAAATAGGAGTTTATAATATCAATAGTAGCATCTTTCGTATTTATAGCACTTGAGGAAGTGAAAATATTTAGCATAGTAAAATTAGTAAATCTAGCTACTCCAGAGGTAATTGATATATAATTTGAAGAATCCAAAATAAAGTCTTGAATAGTTACTTCATAAAATTCTAGAAAAGACCTTTCAGCTTTAATGAATATATTAGAGGCGCATTATTTTTAATCACATTCTTTGTACAAGCTATGTCCGCTAATAGTTAGGTGCTTTAACATAAGAGAGTCTCCATTTAAACTTAGATGTAAGTTAGGATTCTTTATAAGTAAAAAGGCTTAGCCTTATGAGTTTAAGCACATTGCTCTATACTACTCATTATTTTAGCAATCGAAAGTTTAAATTTTAATTTTCATTGGATTTTTATTTAAATCACTCGCTCTTAAAATCTAACAAGCATCACATTCATCACAACTGTCTAGGCATTCTAGAGTGTGATTATGTGGAGATATTCAAATTTAAGCTTCTGATCCTTCAGGTAAATTGTACAGAGTTCGAGATAACGAAGTAAAAGGGTTAATTATTTATCCGTTTGGATGAGTTAATCCTAGATGGTTTGAAATTTCAGGTGTGGTGACATAGAAATGAATGAGTTGATTTGAAAAGCTTTGAATAAGGATTTGAAATAAACTTAACTATAAAATTAAGTTGGGTAATTTCATATTATAGTTAAGGATATAAATAAGGAATATAAGTCTAAATTAACATTTAAATAGAAAGCTATATTAATAAAATTAATAACTACTATTATTTAATTTCACTAATTTATAATAATTTTAGCTAATATCTAAGAAACTCAAATCATCTATTTACTACTAGTTGTTTTTAAATAGTGGTAGATTAAAAAAGTTATAAAATAAATTCAAATAGCTTATAATTGATAAATAAAAGAAATTATTAACTTCCTTATATTTATTCTTATAAAATCTAATTTTATCATTTTCAAGCGAAGAATATTCCATTTTTATTAAATAATATCAAAGTCTCTGATTCTTTTCTTATTTACTTCTAAGCAAATTTTAGTTCCAACTCATAAATCACAAAATGCTAATTTCCTTTTCTATTTTAAGCTCTTTTAATTTTAGTCGCAATATCTTTCTTTGAATATTCTATATGAAGAAAAATCAGGATTAAAATCCGAATTTTTAGAGGCTCAAGAAAATAGGAGTTAGCAACATCTTAGAGAAATTTAAAATCAAAAAATAGAATCAAAAAGATCTCTCCCAATTTGAGAGAAACAATCTGAATAAAATCATTAAAAATAGGCTGAAAATTTATGAACTCGGAAGACTCGAATTTAAAAACAAAAAAGTAAATAAGTTATGACCAGTTGATCAAATGGTGTAGTTCCTTAAGAAAGAGGCCGAAAAAAGGATAAAGATAAAAGAGGAATGATGGAAAAATTTGTAAAAATTTAATGAAATTGAACTAAGATTTAATATATTAGAAAGAGACCTTAATACCTTATGAAATATTCAATAAAAACAGAACTATAAAAAATAGAACTCGCAATAGAAGAGAAAAGACATGAGCAACAATGTAGAAAAATCAAAAAAATCAAAAAAATGTTACATTAAGTCGAACTTAGAGAACATGAAAAATTTGTATAAAATTTTTATTTTTATTTATTTTTTTTTTTTTTTTACATTAAATTATTTTTATAATTCTTAAATCTTTTCAATCCTTAGTAGGAATTTAAATTGAATCATTATAAAATAATTGCCTGATAATTTCTCGTAGCTCGTAAAAAAGAGTTTAAAAAAGATTTGAAAAATTACTTTCGAAATAGATGCATTTGTTCTTCGTGAAATCTTGACAAGATTATAAAAAAAAAGAGAGCAAATTTAACGACATAATGATCATAGAAGTACCGTAAATAAACTTTAACAGAGAAAAAAATCTAAAAAGGGTTTAATGAAAATTATGAAAAAGGACAAAAAATATAAAAGAAATGTAATCATATAACTCAACAATAAAAAGATGCATGACATGATCTTAAAATTAAGACTAATAAAAAAAAGTTGAAATAAAAAAATTGATTTTTGAAAAGTTTTAGAGTTATTATAACTCCTTTTTTTAATTATTATTTTTATATTTATTATCTTTTGCTTGAATCCAAAAAGTTCGAGTTTTTTCTAATTTAAGAGAGAATCTAAGTTTTTTTAAAATATTTGTTATGGTGGATTTTTCGAAAGATGATGTACATGTGATAAAAATGTTTAAAAAGATGAATAAATATTGTAGAGTCTTTAAATGTTTGTACTATTAATATGGTGATCTTAAGTGTTAATATGGTTACAAATAAAAAATTTGTTTTTATGTTAGATGAAAATAAATTTAAAGTATATGACTTTTTTTAAAGAATATGGTTTAAAAAAGTTTTATTTTTTAGCTTATAACAAAAAAGTATTATATATATTATAATACACTATAAATATTATATATATATCCGTTTTATAAAACCCTTTTTAAAATTACCTATGATAATATACTTTGCGTGTTTTAAAAGTGGTTACGGCGGTTTTATGGATGTCTATATTTATAAGATTTTATTCAGATAAATTATAAAATGAGAATAGTGTTTTTAGTTTTATTGATTGTCGTAGTTATGTATGTTTAAGGTACTTAAGAAATAGAATTCAAGTCTAAAGTGAAAAGATTGATGATGGATAGAAGTTTAATGGAGAAAAGATCTAATTTAAATATGAATAAACTAAAAGTAGAAAGCGAAGAACAGACAGATTGCTAGAATAAAGTAGAAGACACTTAAGAAATGATTGAGATGGGAAATAATTCATAGAAATCAAGAAGATTTTTGGCATGAAAACAGTCAATTTTTAATTTTTTTTGGATTCTTTTATAACAAACTGTAATTATTCTTTTTAAGTTTTTTCTAATTTAAGAGAGAATCTAAGTTTTTTTAAAATATTTGTTATGGTGGATTTTTCGAAAGATGATGTACATGTGATAAAAATGTTTAAAAAGATGAATAAATATTGTAGAGTCTTTAAATGTTTGTACTATTAATATGGTGATCTTAAGTGTTAATATGGTTACAAATAAAAAATTTGTTTTTATGTTAGATGAAAATAAATTTAAAGTATATGACTTTTTTTAAAGAATATGGTTTAAAAAAGTTTTATTTTTTAGCTTATAACAAAAAAGTATTATATATATTATAATACACTATAAATATTATATATATATCCGTTTTATAAAACCCTTTTTAAAATTACCTATGATAATATACTTTGCGTGTTTTAAAAGTGGTTACGGCGGTTTTATGGATGTCTATATTTATAAGATTTTATTCAGATAAATTATAAAATGAGAATAGTGTTTTTAGTTTTATTGATTGTCGTAGTTATGTATGTTTAAGGTACTTAAGAAATAGAATTCAAGTCTAAAGTGAAAAGATTGATGATGGATAGAAGTTTAATGGAGAAAAGATCTAATTTAAATATGAATAAACTAAAAGTAGAAAGCGAAGAACAGACAGATTGCTAGAATAAAGTAGAAGACACTTAAGAAATGATTGAGATGGGAAATAATTCATAGAAATCAAGAAGATTTTTGGCATGAAAACAGTCAATTTTTAATTTTTTTTGGATTCTTTTATAACAAACTGTAATTATTCTTTTTAAGTTTTTTCTAATTTAAGAGAGAATCTAAGTTTTTTTAAAATATTTGTTATGGTGGATTTTTCGAAAGATGATGTACATGTGATAAAAATGTTTAAAAAGATGAATAAATATTGTAGAGTCTTTAAATGTTTGTACTATTAATATGGTGATCTTAAGTGTTAATATGGTTACAAATAAAAAATTTGTTTTTATGTTAGATGAAAATAAATTTAAAGTATATGACTTTTTTTAAAGAATATGGTTTAAAAAAGTTTTATTTTTTAGCTTATAACAAAAAAGTATTATATATATTATAATACACTATAAATATTATATATATATCCGTTTTATAAAACCCTTTTTAAAATTACCTATGATAATATACTTTGCGTGTTTTAAAAGTGGTTACGGCGGTTTTATGGATGTCTATATTTATAAGATTTTATTCAGATAAATTATAAAATGAGAATAGTGTTTTTAGTTTTATTGATTGTCGTAGTTATGTATGTTTAAGGTACTTAAGAAATAGAATTCAAGTCTAAAGTGAAAAGATTGATGATGGATAGAAGTTTAATGGAGAAAAGATCTAATTTAAATATGAATAAACTAAAAGTAGAAAGCGAAGAACAGACAGATTGCTAGAATAAAGTAGAAGACACTTAAGAAATGATTGAGATGGGAAATAATTCATAGAAATCAAGAAGATTTTTGGCATGAAAACAGTCAATTTTTAATTTTTTTTGGATTCTTTTATAACAAACTGTAATTATTCTTTTTAAGTTTTTTCTAATTTAAGAGAGAATCTAAGTTTTTTTAAAATATTTGTTATGGTGGATTTTTCGAAAGATGATGTACATGTGATAAAAATGTTTAAAAAGATGAATAAATATTGTAGAGTCTTTAAATGTTTGTACTATTAATATGGTGATCTTAAGTGTTAATATGGTTACAAATAAAAAATTTGTTTTTATGTTAGATGAAAATAAATTTAAAGTATATGACTTTTTTTAAAGAATATGGTTTAAAAAAGTTTTATTTTTTAGCTTATAACAAAAAAGTATTATATATATTATAATACACTATAAATATTATATATATATCCGTTTTATAAAACCCTTTTTAAAATTACCTATGATAATATACTTTGCGTGTTTTAAAAGTGGTTACGGCGGTTTTATGGATGTCTATATTTATAAGATTTTATTCAGATAAATTATAAAATGAGAATAGTGTTTTTAGTTTTATTGATTGTCGTAGTTATGTATGTTTAAGGTACTTAAGAAATAGAATTCAAGTCTAAAGTGAAAAGATTGATGATGGATAGAAGTTTAATGGAGAAAAGATCTAATTTAAATATGAATAAACTAAAAGTAGAAAGCGAAGAACAGACAGATTGCTAGAATAAAGTAGAAGACACTTAAGAAATGATTGAGATGGGAAATAATTCATAGAAATCAAGAAGATTTTTGGCATGAAAACAGTCAATTTTTAATTTTTTTTGGATTCTTTTATAACAAACTGTAATTATTCTTTTTAAGTTTTTTCTAATTTAAGAGAGAATCTAAGTTTTTTTAAAATATTTGTTATGGTGGATTTTTCGAAAGATGATGTACATGTGATAAAAATGTTTAAAAAGATGAATAAATATTGTAGAGTCTTTAAATGTTTGTACTATTAATATGGTGATCTTAAGTGTTAATATGGTTACAAATAAAAAATTTGTTTTTATGTTAGATGAAAATAAATTTAAAGTATATGACTTTTTTTAAAGAATATGGTTTAAAAAAGTTTTATTTTTTAGCTTATAACAAAAAAGTATTATATATATTATAATACACTATAAATATTATATATATATCCGTTTTATAAAACCCTTTTTAAAATTACCTATGATAATATACTTTGCGTGTTTTAAAAGTGGTTACGGCGGTTTTATGGATGTCTATATTTATAAGATTTTATTCAGATAAATTATAAAATGAGAATAGTGTTTTTAGTTTTATTGATTGTCGTAGTTATGTATGTTTAAGGTACTTAAGAAATAGAATTCAAGTCTAAAGTGAAAAGATTGATGATGGATAGAAGTTTAATGGAGAAAAGATCTAATTTAAATATGAATAAACTAAAAGTAGAAAGCGAAGAACAGACAGATTGCTAGAATAAAGTAGAAGACACTTAAGAAATGATTGAGATGGGAAATAATTCATAGAAATCAAGAAGATTTTTGGCATGAAAACAGTCAATTTTTAATTTTTTTTGGATTCTTTTATAACAAACTGTAATTATTCTTTTTAAGTTTTTTCTAATTTAAGAGAGAATCTAAGTTTTTTTAAAATATTTGTTATGGTGGATTTTTCGAAAGATGATGTACATGTGATAAAAATGTTTAAAAAGATGAATAAATATTGTAGAGTCTTTAAATGTTTGTACTATTAATATGGTGATCTTAAGTGTTAATATGGTTACAAATAAAAAATTTGTTTTTATGTTAGATGAAAATAAATTTAAAGTATATGACTTTTTTTAAAGAATATGGTTTAAAAAAGTTTTATTTTTTAGCTTATAACAAAAAAGTATTATATATATTATAATACACTATAAATATTATATATATATCCGTTTTATAAAACCCTTTTTAAAATTACCTATGATAATATACTTTGCGTGTTTTAAAAGTGGTTACGGCGGTTTTATGGATGTCTATATTTATAAGATTTTATTCAGATAAATTATAAAATGAGAATAGTGTTTTTAGTTTTATTGATTGTCGTAGTTATGTATGTTTAAGGTACTTAAGAAATAGAATTCAAGTCTAAAGTGAAAAGATTGATGATGGATAGAAGTTTAATGGAGAAAAGATCTAATTTAAATATGAATAAACTAAAAGTAGAAAGCGAAGAACAGACAGATTGCTAGAATAAAGTAGAAGACACTTAAGAAATGATTGAGATGGGAAATAATTCATAGAAATCAAGAAGATTTTTGGCATGAAAACAGTCAATTTTTAATTTTTTTTGGATTCTTTTATAACAAACTGTAATTATTCTTTTTAAGTTTTTTCTAATTTAAGAGAGAATCTAAGTTTTTTTAAAATATTTGTTATGGTGGATTTTTCGAAAGATGATGTACATGTGATAAAAATGTTTAAAAAGATGAATAAATATTGTAGAGTCTTTAAATGTTTGTACTATTAATATGGTGATCTTAAGTGTTAATATGGTTACAAATAAAAAATTTGTTTTTATGTTAGATGAAAATAAATTTAAAGTATATGACTTTTTTTAAAGAATATGGTTTAAAAAAGTTTTATTTTTTAGCTTATAACAAAAAAGTATTATATATATTATAATACACTATAAATATTATATATATATCCGTTTTATAAAACCCTTTTTAAAATTACCTATGATAATATACTTTGCGTGTTTTAAAAGTGGTTACGGCGGTTTTATGGATGTCTATATTTATAAGATTTTATTCAGATAAATTATAAAATGAGAATAGTGTTTTTAGTTTTATTGATTGTCGTAGTTATGTATGTTTAAGGTACTTAAGAAATAGAATTCAAGTCTAAAGTGAAAAGATTGATGATGGATAGAAGTTTAATGGAGAAAAGATCTAATTTAAATATGAATAAACTAAAAGTAGAAAGCGAAGAACAGACAGATTGCTAGAATAAAGTAGAAGACACTTAAGAAATGATTGAGATGGGAAATAATTCATAGAAATCAAGAAGATTTTTGGCATGAAAACAGTCAATTTTTAATTTTTTTTGGATTCTTTTATAACAAACTGTAATTATTCTTTTTAAGTTTTTTCTAATTTAAGAGAGAATCTAAGTTTTTTTAAAATATTTGTTATGGTGGATTTTTCGAAAGATGATGTACATGTGATAAAAATGTTTAAAAAGATGAATAAATATTGTAGAGTCTTTAAATGTTTGTACTATTAATATGGTGATCTTAAGTGTTAATATGGTTACAAATAAAAAATTTGTTTTTATGTTAGATGAAAATAAATTTAAAGTATATGACTTTTTTTAAAGAATATGGTTTAAAAAAGTTTTATTTTTTAGCTTATAACAAAAAAGTATTATATATATTATAATACACTATAAATATTATATATATATCCGTTTTATAAAACCCTTTTTAAAATTACCTATGATAATATACTTTGCGTGTTTTAAAAGTGGTTACGGCGGTTTTATGGATGTCTATATTTATAAGATTTTATTCAGATAAATTATAAAATGAGAATAGTGTTTTTAGTTTTATTGATTGTCGTAGTTATGTATGTTTAAGGTACTTAAGAAATAGAATTCAAGTCTAAAGTGAAAAGATTGATGATGGATAGAAGTTTAATGGAGAAAAGATCTAATTTAAATATGAATAAACTAAAAGTAGAAAGCGAAGAACAGACAGATTGCTAGAATAAAGTAGAAGACACTTAAGAAATGATTGAGATGGGAAATAATTCATAGAAATCAAGAAGATTTTTGGCATGAAAACAGTCAATTTTTAATTTTTTTTGGATTCTTTTATAACAAACTGTAATTATTCTTTTTAAGTTTTTTCTAATTTAAGAGAGAATCTAAGTTTTTTTAAAATATTTGTTATGGTGGATTTTTCGAAAGATGATGTACATGTGATAAAAATGTTTAAAAAGATGAATAAATATTGTAGAGTCTTTAAATGTTTGTACTATTAATATGGTGATCTTAAGTGTTAATATGGTTACAAATAAAAAATTTGTTTTTATGTTAGATGAAAATAAATTTAAAGTATATGACTTTTTTTAAAGAATATGGTTTAAAAAAGTTTTATTTTTTAGCTTATAACAAAAAAGTATTATATATATTATAATACACTATAAATATTATATATATATCCGTTTTATAAAACCCTTTTTAAAATTACCTATGATAATATACTTTGCGTGTTTTAAAAGTGGTTACGGCGGTTTTATGGATGTCTATATTTATAAGATTTTATTCAGATAAATTATAAAATGAGAATAGTGTTTTTAGTTTTATTGATTGTCGTAGTTATGTATGTTTAAGGTACTTAAGAAATAGAATTCAAGTCTAAAGTGAAAAGATTGATGATGGATAGAAGTTTAATGGAGAAAAGATCTAATTTAAATATGAATAAACTAAAAGTAGAAAGCGAAGAACAGACAGATTGCTAGAATAAAGTAGAAGACACTTAAGAAATGATTGAGATGGGAAATAATTCATAGAAATCAAGAAGATTTTTGGCATGAAAACAGTCAATTTTTAATTTTTTTTGGATTCTTTTATAACAAACTGTAATTATTCTTTTTAAGTTTTTTCTAATTTAAGAGAGAATCTAAGTTTTTTTAAAATATTTGTTATGGTGGATTTTTCGAAAGATGATGTACATGTGATAAAAATGTTTAAAAAGATGAATAAATATTGTAGAGTCTTTAAATGTTTGTACTATTAATATGGTGATCTTAAGTGTTAATATGGTTACAAATAAAAAATTTGTTTTTATGTTAGATGAAAATAAATTTAAAGTATATGACTTTTTTTAAAGAATATGGTTTAAAAAAGTTTTATTTTTTAGCTTATAACAAAAAAGTATTATATATATTATAATACACTATAAATATTATATATATATCCGTTTTATAAAACCCTTTTTAAAATTACCTATGATAATATACTTTGCGTGTTTTAAAAGTGGTTACGGCGGTTTTATGGATGTCTATATTTATAAGATTTTATTCAGATAAATTATAAAATGAGAATAGTGTTTTTAGTTTTATTGATTGTCGTAGTTATGTATGTTTAAGGTACTTAAGAAATAGAATTCAAGTCTAAAGTGAAAAGATTGATGATGGATAGAAGTTTAATGGAGAAAAGATCTAATTTAAATATGAATAAACTAAAAGTAGAAAGCGAAGAACAGACAGATTGCTAGAATAAAGTAGAAGACACTTAAGAAATGATTGAGATGGGAAATAATTCATAGAAATCAAGAAGATTTTTGGCATGAAAACAGTCAATTTTTAATTTTTTTTGGATTCTTTTATAACAAACTGTAATTATTCTTTTTAAGTTTTTTCTAATTTAAGAGAGAATCTAAGTTTTTTTAAAATATTTGTTATGGTGGATTTTTCGAAAGATGATGTACATGTGATAAAAATGTTTAAAAAGATGAATAAATATTGTAGAGTCTTTAAATGTTTGTACTATTAATATGGTGATCTTAAGTGTTAATATGGTTACAAATAAAAAATTTGTTTTTATGTTAGATGAAAATAAATTTAAAGTATATGACTTTTTTTAAAGAATATGGTTTAAAAAAGTTTTATTTTTTAGCTTATAACAAAAAAGTATTATATATATTATAATACACTATAAATATTATATATATATCCGTTTTATAAAACCCTTTTTAAAATTACCTATGATAATATACTTTGCGTGTTTTAAAAGTGGTTACGGCGGTTTTATGGATGTCTATATTTATAAGATTTTATTCAGATAAATTATAAAATGAGAATAGTGTTTTTAGTTTTATTGATTGTCGTAGTTATGTATGTTTAAGGTACTTAAGAAATAGAATTCAAGTCTAAAGTGAAAAGATTGATGATGGATAGAAGTTTAATGGAGAAAAGATCTAATTTAAATATGAATAAACTAAAAGTAGAAAGCGAAGAACAGACAGATTGCTAGAATAAAGTAGAAGACACTTAAGAAATGATTGAGATGGGAAATAATTCATAGAAATCAAGAAGATTTTTGGCATGAAAACAGTCAATTTTTAATTTTTTTTGGATTCTTTTATAACAAACTGTAATTATTCTTTTTAAGTTTTTTCTAATTTAAGAGAGAATCTAAGTTTTTTTAAAATATTTGTTATGGTGGATTTTTCGAAAGATGATGTACATGTGATAAAAATGTTTAAAAAGATGAATAAATATTGTAGAGTCTTTAAATGTTTGTACTATTAATATGGTGATCTTAAGTGTTAATATGGTTACAAATAAAAAATTTGTTTTTATGTTAGATGAAAATAAATTTAAAGTATATGACTTTTTTTAAAGAATATGGTTTAAAAAAGTTTTATTTTTTAGCTTATAACAAAAAAGTATTATATATATTATAATACACTATAAATATTATATATATATCCGTTTTATAAAACCCTTTTTAAAATTACCTATGATAATATACTTTGCGTGTTTTAAAAGTGGTTACGGCGGTTTTATGGATGTCTATATTTATAAGATTTTATTCAGATAAATTATAAAATGAGAATAGTGTTTTTAGTTTTATTGATTGTCGTAGTTATGTATGTTTAAGGTACTTAAGAAATAGAATTCAAGTCTAAAGTGAAAAGATTGATGATGGATAGAAGTTTAATGGAGAAAAGATCTAATTTAAATATGAATAAACTAAAAGTAGAAAGCGAAGAACAGACAGATTGCTAGAATAAAGTAGAAGACACTTAAGAAATGATTGAGATGGGAAATAATTCATAGAAATCAAGAAGATTTTTGGCATGAAAACAGTCAATTTTTAATTTTTTTTGGATTCTTTTATAACAAACTGTAATTATTCTTTTTAAGTTTTTTCTAATTTAAGAGAGAATCTAAGTTTTTTTAAAATATTTGTTATGGTGGATTTTTCGAAAGATGATGTACATGTGATAAAAATGTTTAAAAAGATGAATAAATATTGTAGAGTCTTTAAATGTTTGTACTATTAATATGGTGATCTTAAGTGTTAATATGGTTACAAATAAAAAATTTGTTTTTATGTTAGATGAAAATAAATTTAAAGTATATGACTTTTTTTAAAGAATATGGTTTAAAAAAGTTTTATTTTTTAGCTTATAACAAAAAAGTATTATATATATTATAATACACTATAAATATTATATATATATCCGTTTTATAAAACCCTTTTTAAAATTACCTATGATAATATACTTTGCGTGTTTTAAAAGTGGTTACGGCGGTTTTATGGATGTCTATATTTATAAGATTTTATTCAGATAAATTATAAAATGAGAATAGTGTTTTTAGTTTTATTGATTGTCGTAGTTATGTATGTTTAAGGTACTTAAGAAATAGAATTCAAGTCTAAAGTGAAAAGATTGATGATGGATAGAAGTTTAATGGAGAAAAGATCTAATTTAAATATGAATAAACTAAAAGTAGAAAGCGAAGAACAGACAGATTGCTAGAATAAAGTAGAAGACACTTAAGAAATGATTGAGATGGGAAATAATTCATAGAAATCAAGAAGATTTTTGGCATGAAAACAGTCAATTTTTAATTTTTTTTGGATTCTTTTATAACAAACTGTAATTATTCTTTTTAAGTTTTTTCTAATTTAAGAGAGAATCTAAGTTTTTTTAAAATATTTGTTATGGTGGATTTTTCGAAAGATGATGTACATGTGATAAAAATGTTTAAAAAGATGAATAAATATTGTAGAGTCTTTAAATGTTTGTACTATTAATATGGTGATCTTAAGTGTTAATATGGTTACAAATAAAAAATTTGTTTTTATGTTAGATGAAAATAAATTTAAAGTATATGACTTTTTTTAAAGAATATGGTTTAAAAAAGTTTTATTTTTTAGCTTATAACAAAAAAGTATTATATATATTATAATACACTATAAATATTATATATATATCCGTTTTATAAAACCCTTTTTAAAATTACCTATGATAATATACTTTGCGTGTTTTAAAAGTGGTTACGGCGGTTTTATGGATGTCTATATTTATAAGATTTTATTCAGATAAATTATAAAATGAGAATAGTGTTTTTAGTTTTATTGATTGTCGTAGTTATGTATGTTTAAGGTACTTAAGAAATAGAATTCAAGTCTAAAGTGAAAAGATTGATGATGGATAGAAGTTTAATGGAGAAAAGATCTAATTTAAATATGAATAAACTAAAAGTAGAAAGCGAAGAACAGACAGATTGCTAGAATAAAGTAGAAGACACTTAAGAAATGATTGAGATGGGAAATAATTCATAGAAATCAAGAAGATTTTTGGCATGAAAACAGTCAATTTTTAATTTTTTTTGGATTCTTTTATAACAAACTGTAATTATTCTTTTTAAGTTTTTTCTAATTTAAGAGAGAATCTAAGTTTTTTTAAAATATTTGTTATGGTGGATTTTTCGAAAGATGATGTACATGTGATAAAAATGTTTAAAAAGATGAATAAATATTGTAGAGTCTTTAAATGTTTGTACTATTAATATGGTGATCTTAAGTGTTAATATGGTTACAAATAAAAAATTTGTTTTTATGTTAGATGAAAATAAATTTAAAGTATATGACTTTTTTTAAAGAATATGGTTTAAAAAAGTTTTATTTTTTAGCTTATAACAAAAAAGTATTATATATATTATAATACACTATAAATATTATATATATATCCGTTTTATAAAACCCTTTTTAAAATTACCTATGATAATATACTTTGCGTGTTTTAAAAGTGGTTACGGCGGTTTTATGGATGTCTATATTTATAAGATTTTATTCAGATAAATTATAAAATGAGAATAGTGTTTTTAGTTTTATTGATTGTCGTAGTTATGTATGTTTAAGGTACTTAAGAAATAGAATTCAAGTCTAAAGTGAAAAGATTGATGATGGATAGAAGTTTAATGGAGAAAAGATCTAATTTAAATATGAATAAACTAAAAGTAGAAAGCGAAGAACAGACAGATTGCTAGAATAAAGTAGAAGACACTTAAGAAATGATTGAGATGGGAAATAATTCATAGAAATCAAGAAGATTTTTGGCATGAAAACAGTCAATTTTTAATTTTTTTTGGATTCTTTTATAACAAACTGTAATTATTCTTTTTAAGTTTTTTCTAATTTAAGAGAGAATCTAAGTTTTTTTAAAATATTTGTTATGGTGGATTTTTCGAAAGATGATGTACATGTGATAAAAATGTTTAAAAAGATGAATAAATATTGTAGAGTCTTTAAATGTTTGTACTATTAATATGGTGATCTTAAGTGTTAATATGGTTACAAATAAAAAATTTGTTTTTATGTTAGATGAAAATAAATTTAAAGTATATGACTTTTTTTAAAGAATATGGTTTAAAAAAGTTTTATTTTTTAGCTTATAACAAAAAAGTATTATATATATTATAATACACTATAAATATTATATATATATCCGTTTTATAAAACCCTTTTTAAAATTACCTATGATAATATACTTTGCGTGTTTTAAAAGTGGTTACGGCGGTTTTATGGATGTCTATATTTATAAGATTTTATTCAGATAAATTATAAAATGAGAATAGTGTTTTTAGTTTTATTGATTGTCGTAGTTATGTATGTTTAAGGTACTTAAGAAATAGAATTCAAGTCTAAAGTGAAAAGATTGATGATGGATAGAAGTTTAATGGAGAAAAGATCTAATTTAAATATGAATAAACTAAAAGTAGAAAGCGAAGAACAGACAGATTGCTAGAATAAAGTAGAAGACACTTAAGAAATGATTGAGATGGGAAATAATTCATAGAAATAAAGAAGATTTTTGGCATGAAAACAGTCAATTTTTAATTTTTTTTGGATTCTTTTATAACAAACTGTAATTATTCTTTTTAAGTTTTTTCTAATTTAAGAGAGAATCTAAGTTTTTTTAAAATATTTGTTATGGTGGATTTTTCGAAAGATGATGTACATGTGATAAAAATGTTTAAAAAGATGAATAAATATTGTAGAGTCTTTAAATGTTTGTACTATTAATATGGTGATCTTAAGTGTTAATATGGTTACAAATAAAAAATTTGTTTTTATGTTAGATGAAAATAAATTTAAAGTATATGACTTTTTTTAAAGAATATGGTTTAAAAAAGTTTTATTTTTTAGCTTATAACAAAAAAGTATTATATATATTATAATACACTATAAATATTATATATATATCCGTTTTATAAAACCCTTTTTAAAATTACCTATGATAATATACTTTGCGTGTTTTAAAAGTGGTTACGGCGGTTTTATGGATGTCTATATTTATAAGATTTTATTCAGATAAATTATAAAATGAGAATAGTGTTTTTAGTTTTATTGATTGTCGTAGTTATGTATGTTTAAGGTACTTAAGAAATAGAATTCAAGTCTAAAGTGAAAAGATTGATGATGGATAGAAGTTTAATGGAGAAAAGATCTAATTTAAATATGAATAAACTAAAAGTAGAAAGCGAAGAACAGACAGATTGCTAGAATAAAGTAGAAGACACTTAAGAAATGATTGAGATGGGAAATAATTCATAGAAATCAAGAAGATTTTTGGCATGAAAACAGTCAATTTTTAATTTTTTTTGGATTCTTTTATAACAAACTGTAATTATTCTTTTTAAGTTTTTTCTAATTTAAGAGAGAATCTAAGTTTTTTTAAAATATTTGTTATGGTGGATTTTTCGAAAGATGATGTACATGTGATAAAAATGTTTAAAAAGATGAATAAATATTGTAGAGTCTTTAAATGTTTGTACTATTAATATGGTGATCTTAAGTGTTAATATGGTTACAAATAAAAAATTTGTTTTTATGTTAGATGAAAATAAATTTAAAGTATATGACTTTTTTTAAAGAATATGGTTTAAAAAAGTTTTATTTTTTAGCTTATAACAAAAAAGTATTATATATATTATAATACACTATAAATATTATATATATATCCGTTTTATAAAACCCTTTTTAAAATTACCTATGATAATATACTTTGCGTGTTTTAAAAGTGGTTACGGCGGTTTTATGGATGTCTATATTTATAAGATTTTATTCAGATAAATTATAAAATGAGAATAGTGTTTTTAGTTTTATTGATTGTCGTAGTTATGTATGTTTAAGGTACTTAAGAAATAGAATTCAAGTCTAAAGTGAAAAGATTGATGATGGATAGAAGTTTAATGGAGAAAAGATCTAATTTAAATATGAATAAACTAAAAGTAGAAAGCGAAGAACAGACAGATTGCTAGAATAAAGTAGAAGACACTTAAGAAATGATTGAGATGGGAAATAATTCATAGAAATCAAGAAGATTTTTGGCATGAAAACAGTCAATTTTTAATTTTTTTTGGATTCTTTTATAACAAACTGTAATTATTCTTTTTAAGTTTTTTCTAATTTAAGAGAGAATCTAAGTTTTTTTAAAATATTTGTTATGGTGGATTTTTCGAAAGATGATGTACATGTGATAAAAATGTTTAAAAAGATGAATAAATATTGTAGAGTCTTTAAATGTTTGTACTATTAATATGGTGATCTTAAGTGTTAATATGGTTACAAATAAAAAATTTGTTTTTATGTTAGATGAAAATAAATTTAAAGTATATGACTTTTTTTAAAGAATATGGTTTAAAAAAGTTTTATTTTTTAGCTTATAACAAAAAAGTATTATATATATTATAATACACTATAAATATTATATATATATCCGTTTTATAAAACCCTTTTTAAAATTACCTATGATAATATACTTTGCGTGTTTTAAAAGTGGTTACGGCGGTTTTATGGATGTCTATATTTATAAGATTTTATTCAGATAAATTATAAAATGAGAATAGTGTTTTTAGTTTTATTGATTGTCGTAGTTATGTATGTTTAAGGTACTTAAGAAATAGAATTCAAGTCTAAAGTGAAAAGATTGATGATGGATAGAAGTTTAATGGAGAAAAGATCTAATTTAAATATGAATAAACTAAAAGTAGAAAGCGAAGAACAGACAGATTGCTAGAATAAAGTAGAAGACACTTAAGAAATGATTGAGATGGGAAATAATTCATAGAAATCAAGAAGATTTTTGGCATGAAAACAGTCAATTTTTAATTTTTTTTGGATTCTTTTATAACAAACTGTAATTATTCTTTTTAAGTTTTTTCTAATTTAAGAGAGAATCTAAGTTTTTTTAAAATATTTGTTATGGTGGATTTTTCGAAAGATGATGTACATGTGATAAAAATGTTTAAAAAGATGAATAAATATTGTAGAGTCTTTAAATGTTTGTACTATTAATATGGTGATCTTAAGTGTTAATATGGTTACAAATAAAAAATTTGTTTTTATGTTAGATGAAAATAAATTTAAAGTATATGACTTTTTTTAAAGAATATGGTTTAAAAAAGTTTTATTTTTTAGCTTATAACAAAAAAGTATTATATATATTATAATACACTATAAATATTATATATATATCCGTTTTATAAAACCCTTTTTAAAATTACCTATGATAATATACTTTGCGTGTTTTAAAAGTGGTTACGGCGGTTTTATGGATGTCTATATTTATAAGATTTTATTCAGATAAATTATAAAATGAGAATAGTGTTTTTAGTTTTATTGATTGTCGTAGTTATGTATGTTTAAGGTACTTAAGAAATAGAATTCAAGTCTAAAGTGAAAAGATTGATGATGGATAGAAGTTTAATGGAGAAAAGATCTAATTTAAATATGAATAAACTAAAAGTAGAAAGCGAAGAACAGACAGATTGCTAGAATAAAGTAGAAGACACTTAAGAAATGATTGAGATGGGAAATAATTCATAGAAATCAAGAAGATTTTTGGCATGAAAACAGTCAATTTTTAATTTTTTTTGGATTCTTTTATAACAAACTGTAATTATTCTTTTTAAGTTTTTTCTAATTTAAGAGAGAATCTAAGTTTTTTTAAAATATTTGTTATGGTGGATTTTTCGAAAGATGATGTACATGTGATAAAAATGTTTAAAAAGATGAATAAATATTGTAGAGTCTTTAAATGTTTGTACTATTAATATGGTGATCTTAAGTGTTAATATGGTTACAAATAAAAAATTTGTTTTTATGTTAGATGAAAATAAATTTAAAGTATATGACTTTTTTTAAAGAATATGGTTTAAAAAAGTTTTATTTTTTAGCTTATAACAAAAAAGTATTATATATATTATAATACACTATAAATATTATATATATATCCGTTTTATAAAACCCTTTTTAAAATTACCTATGATAATATACTTTGCGTGTTTTAAAAGTGGTTACGGCGGTTTTATGGATGTCTATATTTATAAGATTTTATTCAGATAAATTATAAAATGAGAATAGTGTTTTTAGTTTTATTGATTGTCGTAGTTATGTATGTTTAAGGTACTTAAGAAATAGAATTCAAGTCTAAAGTGAAAAGATTGATGATGGATAGAAGTTTAATGGAGAAAAGATCTAATTTAAATATGAATAAACTAAAAGTAGAAAGCGAAGAACAGACAGATTGCTAGAATAAAGTAGAAGACACTTAAGAAATGATTGAGATGGGAAATAATTCATAGAAATCAAGAAGATTTTTGGCATGAAAACAGTCAATTTTTAATTTTTTTTGGATTCTTTTATAACAAACTGTAATTATTCTTTTTAAGTTTTTTCTAATTTAAGAGAGAATCTAAGTTTTTTTAAAATATTTGTTATGGTGGATTTTTCGAAAGATGATGTACATGTGATAAAAATGTTTAAAAAGATGAATAAATATTGTAGAGTCTTTAAATGTTTGTACTATTAATATGGTGATCTTAAGTGTTAATATGGTTACAAATAAAAAATTTGTTTTTATGTTAGATGAAAATAAATTTAAAGTATATGACTTTTTTTAAAGAATATGGTTTAAAAAAGTTTTATTTTTTAGCTTATAACAAAAAAGTATTATATATATTATAATACACTATAAATATTATATATATATCCGTTTTATAAAACCCTTTTTAAAATTACCTATGATAATATACTTTGCGTGTTTTAAAAGTGGTTACGGCGGTTTTATGGATGTCTATATTTATAAGATTTTATTCAGATAAATTATAAAATGAGAATAGTGTTTTTAGTTTTATTGATTGTCGTAGTTATGTATGTTTAAGGTACTTAAGAAATAGAATTCAAGTCTAAAGTGAAAAGATTGATGATGGATAGAAGTTTAATGGAGAAAAGATCTAATTTAAATATGAATAAACTAAAAGTAGAAAGCGAAGAACAGACAGATTGCTAGAATAAAGTAGAAGACACTTAAGAAATGATTGAGATGGGAAATAATTCATAGAAATCAAGAAGATTTTTGGCATGAAAACAGTCAATTTTTAATTTTTTTTGGATTCTTTTATAACAAACTGTAATTATTCTTTTTAAGTTTTTTCTAATTTAAGAGAGAATCTAAGTTTTTTTAAAATATTTGTTATGGTGGATTTTTCGAAAGATGATGTACATGTGATAAAAATGTTTAAAAAGATGAATAAATATTGTAGAGTCTTTAAATGTTTGTACTATTAATATGGTGATCTTAAGTGTTAATATGGTTACAAATAAAAAATTTGTTTTTATGTTAGATGAAAATAAATTTAAAGTATATGACTTTTTTTAAAGAATATGGTTTAAAAAAGTTTTATTTTTTAGCTTATAACAAAAAAGTATTATATATATTATAATACACTATAAATATTATATATATATCCGTTTTATAAAACCCTTTTTAAAATTACCTATGATAATATACTTTGCGTGTTTTAAAAGTGGTTACGGCGGTTTTATGGATGTCTATATTTATAAGATTTTATTCAGATAAATTATAAAATGAGAATAGTGTTTTTAGTTTTATTGATTGTCGTAGTTATGTATGTTTAAGGTACTTAAGAAATAGAATTCAAGTCTAAAGTGAAAAGATTGATGATGGATAGAAGTTTAATGGAGAAAAGATCTAATTTAAATATGAATAAACTAAAAGTAGAAAGCGAAGAACAGACAGATTGCTAGAATAAAGTAGAAGACACTTAAGAAATGATTGAGATGGGAAATAATTCATAGAAATCAAGAAGATTTTTGGCATGAAAACAGTCAATTTTTAATTTTTTTTGGATTCTTTTATAACAAACTGTAATTATTCTTTTTAAGTTTTTTCTAATTTAAGAGAGAATCTAAGTTTTTTTAAAATATTTGTTATGGTGGATTTTTCGAAAGATGATGTACATGTGATAAAAATGTTTAAAAAGATGAATAAATATTGTAGAGTCTTTAAATGTTTGTACTATTAATATGGTGATCTTAAGTGTTAATATGGTTACAAATAAAAAATTTGTTTTTATGTTAGATGAAAATAAATTTAAAGTATATGACTTTTTTTAAAGAATATGGTTTAAAAAAGTTTTATTTTTTAGCTTATAACAAAAAAGTATTATATATATTATAATACACTATAAATATTATATATATATCCGTTTTATAAAACCCTTTTTAAAATTACCTATGATAATATACTTTGCGTGTTTTAAAAGTGGTTACGGCGGTTTTATGGATGTCTATATTTATAAGATTTTATTCAGATAAATTATAAAATGAGAATAGTGTTTTTAGTTTTATTGATTGTCGTAGTTATGTATGTTTAAGGTACTTAAGAAATAGAATTCAAGTCTAAAGTGAAAAGATTGATGATGGATAGAAGTTTAATGGAGAAAAGATCTAATTTAAATATGAATAAACTAAAAGTAGAAAGCGAAGAACAGACAGATTGCTAGAATAAAGTAGAAGACACTTAAGAAATGATTGAGATGGGAAATAATTCATAGAAATCAAGAAGATTTTTGGCATGAAAACAGTCAATTTTTAATTTTTTTTGGATTCTTTTATAACAAACTGTAATTATTCTTTTTAAGTTTTTTCTAATTTAAGAGAGAATCTAAGTTTTTTTAAAATATTTGTTATGGTGGATTTTTCGAAAGATGATGTACATGTGATAAAAATGTTTAAAAAGATGAATAAATATTGTAGAGTCTTTAAATGTTTGTACTATTAATATGGTGATCTTAAGTGTTAATATGGTTACAAATAAAAAATTTGTTTTTATGTTAGATGAAAATAAATTTAAAGTATATGACTTTTTTTAAAGAATATGGTTTAAAAAAGTTTTATTTTTTAGCTTATAACAAAAAAGTATTATATATATTATAATACACTATAAATATTATATATATATCCGTTTTATAAAACCCTTTTTAAAATTACCTATGATAATATACTTTGCGTGTTTTAAAAGTGGTTACGGCGGTTTTATGGATGTCTATATTTATAAGATTTTATTCAGATAAATTATAAAATGAGAATAGTGTTTTTAGTTTTATTGATTGTCGTAGTTATGTATGTTTAAGGTACTTAAGAAATAGAATTCAAGTCTAAAGTGAAAAGATTGATGATGGATAGAAGTTTAATGGAGAAAAGATCTAATTTAAATATGAATAAACTAAAAGTAGAAAGCGAAGAACAGACAGATTGCTAGAATAAAGTAGAAGACACTTAAGAAATGATTGAGATGGGAAATAATTCATAGAAATCAAGAAGATTTTTGGCATGAAAACAGTCAATTTTTAATTTTTTTTGGATTCTTTTATAACAAACTGTAATTATTCTTTTTAAGTTTTTTCTAATTTAAGAGAGAATCTAAGTTTTTTTAAAATATTTGTTATGGTGGATTTTTCGAAAGATGATGTACATGTGATAAAAATGTTTAAAAAGATGAATAAATATTGTAGAGTCTTTAAATGTTTGTACTATTAATATGGTGATCTTAAGTGTTAATATGGTTACAAATAAAAAATTTGTTTTTATGTTAGATGAAAATAAATTTAAAGTATATGACTTTTTTTAAAGAATATGGTTTAAAAAAGTTTTATTTTTTAGCTTATAACAAAAAAGTATTATATATATTATAATACACTATAAATATTATATATATATCCGTTTTATAAAACCCTTTTTAAAATTACCTATTTTTTCATATATTTATTTTTTATTTTTTATTTTTATTTTGCAGAATTTTTTTAATTAAAATTTTTTTTTTTTTAATTATTTTAATTGGAGTTCATTAAATTTTAAAATATTTGAATTTCAATTTTATTCAAACTTTCTTTTTTTAATTCTTTTTTTTCTTTAAGCT
The DNA here is from genome assembly GCA_946699065.1 of Loxodes magnus. Classification (NCBI taxonomy): domain Eukaryota; phylum Ciliophora; class Karyorelictea; order Loxodida; family Loxodidae; genus Loxodes; species Loxodes magnus. Next base: position 103,532 of record CAMPDV010000130.1, on the reverse strand, counting down.
TTTTTTTTATGTGTAAACAAAATTATACATGAAAAGTATAAAATTACATTGATTTTTTTTTTTTTTATTCTTAAAAGAATTAATTTTTAAGTACATTTTTATGTTTTACTTTTTTGATTTTTATCTTTTATAATTTTCAATTTTTCAAAATTTGGTTAATTTTTATTATTTTTTCAGATACTATATTAAAACTTTATTTTTTTAGTTTATTCTCTTTCTAAAACTTGTAGGGATTCTTTGTATTTTTAAAAGGCTAAGAAGAAAGTAAATCGCAATGAATTTTCTTAAAGATAAGAAAATTCTATAAATTATTTGTTCATCTTTAATGTCTTATATTAAGACGAGTTATTTTTTTTAAATGTGTTTTTTTTTTTTTATTATGAACCTAAGAAGAGTAAAAAAGAGCTAAAACTGACTTGATTATAAAAGATTATATCAAAAACATATTAGAAAAAAGATAAAAAGGATACTTAGAAAAGAAAATTGAATTAAAAAAAGAAATAGGAAAATATTATAGAGCAGGAAATGGTAGTTTTTATGAGTTTATAAAGGCTTGATTAAGAAGAAAAGAATTTGAAATGAAAATTAGCAAAGTATGTAAAAAAAAATAATGGACGCTGGTAACAAAGAATCAATAAAACGTAGATAGATAGAAGACAGAAGAACAAGAGAAATTGAAGATGAAAATGAGGAAGATATGGAACTATTAAGAGAAGAATTTTTATTACCTGAAGGCTTACTTGAAGAAATAGAAATGTATTGAAACATTTATTAAAGAGCTGCGCACCAACGAGGTGCTACGCGCTCTATAATCAAATTTATTTATTTATTTATTATTTATAAAGATATCGCTTAAATATTTTTTATAAATAATTATTTTAAATAGAAAAAATGAATTTATTTTTTAATGAATAAAATCTGCTTTTAGCTTATTTAATTGAAGGTTTTATAAGTTTAATTAAAAAAAATTGAAGTATAATTTTAAAATTGATATAATATCAATTTGCTTTCATAATATTTGCAAGCTTAATTTATTTTTTTTTATTTTTATTTGAATTATAAAATTTAAAACGATCTTATAATTTAATCAATCAATTGTATTTTGTTTTATTTTATTTTAAATGTATAACTTAAATTTAATAATATTTATTTAATTTTAAATAATTTTCTTTTTTTATATTCATCATTTATTTTCAAATTAAATATAATATAAAATGGATGTTGGCTGTGTCAGATAAATTAGTGAGTAATCTGGTACAGTGTATACTGTATTGCTAGTAGTCTCGTACTAGATGCCACCACGAGGAAGGGTGGATAAGCTCCGTTGAGACATACCTAAATTACCCCGAAGGTTCTCTCTAGCAGTATGAAAGTTTGACTGACGGGCCTTCTAGATACCGATTTAATAACTAATTCTTATTTGGACCTTATTCAAGAAGACTGAAGCATTTTACTCAAGATTTAAGAATAAATTTTAATAAGAAGATTCCCCATTTGGAGAAGCTGACATAACTCATCGGACCTCTAGAGATTTAACAAGAAACATGAGAACATTTTTCTTAATATTAAATATTAATATTGAAAGAGCTGCGCGCCAATGAGGTGCTACGCACTTTATAATCATTTTTATTTATTTATTTATTTAATATATTTCCTGTATGCTAAAGAAGATTTCAATTACTATATTTATATTATGTTTTGCTTAGTTAATAACTAAAAATTTAAATATTAAAAATATTTATAGTCAAATATGGCACCAAAAGAATGGTACAATGATCCAAAATTTAAGCTGCCGCTTTGGCAAATTGTACACTTTTATTTTTTTAGGCGACGTGTCTATGTAATTTTTTCAGCAGGATGAGGCTTCTAGAATCTTAATTCGAGAATAGTATTTCACAATATCTGAGGAGAGATCAATCCACAAATATATTTTCTCGTATTGAACTTTTGTAATGCACTTAATGACTTCTAAAAGTCCTAAATTCTAAACTCTTAATCAAACCAAATTTTTAATCTTAATCTTAAATTATATAGAACATTTATAATAATCTATTATCACAAATGATATGATCAATCTCGTAAATTTTATAATTTAACATAACATAATTTATTAAAGTGACTTCACTTTTATTTGGTTAGTCACGAAATTAGAGTTTGTAAAAGTTTATCCAAATAAAGTCTTCAACGTCATATTCATCTGGTTTTTCCGGATCATAAATTCTTATAAATTGTATATTTTATCCTCTCGTTAGTGCTTGGAAATCAAATCCTACTTGTCATCTCTCATATCGTCTTAGTGCATCTGTAATCTTTGGAGCTTCTTAGTATGGTTAAAATCTTTTTTTCTAGTTTAAAATCTCGTTTGATGTGCAATAAATCTTAAATAAATTTTAAATTCCTCTCTTTGTTTCTTGATATTATTTACTCTTGAATCTATAGCATTGATTTTCCTTGTGACCATATTTTTTACAATATCAACATCTTTTTCTATTTTCTGATAGGAAATTGACGGATTCTGTACTGCTCTTGATTCTGGATTAGAACATTAATTAATCTTGATTTTCTCTAAAAAACTATTTCTTTGGTCGCAGTTTTTTCTTAGATTCCATTCGATTTAGGTAATTTATCTTAACATCTCTTAAGAAGATGTCTATTAGTTAAATTGTTCTTTAGGATTTTATTCATTTAACAATCTGTTGATTGTTAGCATTAGAGATTAAGTTATTTATTTAAGATCTTACACTTCTTTTGCTAGCTTCTGATTTTCCAATTGCAGCAAATAGAAGTTGTTAGAAAGGTCAGGTTAATTGATAAATTTTGTTGGAGAGTTCTTTGTTTTCTTTGATGCCATTTTTTAATATATATCTATATTAAATTAAATTAAATTTAAGTTATTCAGAGAAGGGATTGTTTTCTTAATAGTTTCCTACTCCCTATCCAACTGATAGGTACTTGAACTCTTGGTGGTCTGTTCCTCCAGTCACTTTCAAGTCTTCGCAGTGGATTGCTCCGAATATTGCTTTTCTTCCTATAAATATTCCCACTGCTAGTTTGGTAGAATTAGGTTAGTTCGTTTCAAATTTTCTTTTGGATCTCTTTTCTTTATCTGCATTTCCTTCAGAGATGGCTTATTCTTCCACAGATAAAGCATTTTTTCTTAAAGTATCTTTCTTTAGTTAATTCGATTCGATTTGTTTATTCTAGACCTCTTCCAACTCCATTGGAACGGAGTGTGCTGTCTAGATCTTGATATCCTTCTTGATATTCTCCATTTTAAGGTTAATATTGTTTTCAATTTTCTCTAACTTGATGTACATGTTCTCGTTCATATCATATAGCTATTCCAACTGCCTGTCAAATTCGTCAATTCGAATATTCATGGCAGCTTAGTTTTTGTTTCTAGGAGTATGCATCTCCTCGTCGTCCAGGTGTCATTGTTGTTCTTGGGCAAGCTCTATAACCTATTTCTCTAGGTCTTAGTTACGGCTAATTAACGCTATTATTAATTTAGCCCTTTCCTCTTTAGCCATTCCGAGTATTTGTTCTTATTTATCTCACCGAGGTCCATATTTGGTGAGAAGTTCCGAATTTGCGCCTGAAAGTCGCTTATCTTCTGCTTCTTTGGAAGATTTTCCGTTGAGGTAGTAGCATGGCTATGTTTCTGAGGCTGTCTGGGAGGAGTTGTTTAGAGTTATTTTTAGGTCTTCTGGGGAAAATGTTATTATTAGAGGTTCTAGGTTTGGGTTTTAGTCTTTAGAACTTCCTGCTTCCTCTCCTCCTTTTAGTCTTTGGAGGATGTGGTGTAGAAGCCTTTCTTAAGTCCTTCCATATTTTTTATAATATATATCTATATAATAAATTCATAATAAATAGCTTTCATTATTTAAAAAGAAAGTTTATTTTTTATTTTTTGCTACTTAAATATTTTAATAAAGTAAACTAAAATTTAACTATAAATTTTGAAAAAATATTAAAACTAATGTTGTAAAGAGAATAATTAATAGTAATATTTAATTCTAATCATTTTCATTTAATTTTAAAATTAAATTCATATTTTTTTATTTTTACTAAGTTCAACTTTTTATGGTATTTTTAAGAATAAAACTTAGAAAAATTTTGCATATTTAAAACTAAAATTTAATTTTTTAATTTACTTGAATATTCTAATTTGTAATCTGGTAAAGTGTTGCTATACGAGGGTCTCGTAATAGATGACACCATGGATAAGGGTGGAGCTCTTGGAAGATGCTTAATTTATTTGAGGGTTTTTTTAGCGGTAAGAAAAATAGTCTGTATAATTGCCCAGAAGATAAGTCCAAGCCTTCCTACTTTCATATATCGCTAACTGGACAGAAGTTAGACAGAACTAAGAGCCATTGCTGAGATCAATTAAGAATATTTTTTTAGAATAACTTTGACAAATGGGATCTTTAACAAAATGATATGAAATTCTCTGCTCCCTTCAAATATAAACCTTGAAAAAATGTACAAAAAAATTAAGAGGTAATCAAATTTCTGATTTAAAAACGAAAAAAGAAGAACATCCATTTTTAATTGTGAGGATTCTATCAAAGGTTATTCTATGTAAATCCATTTATCTATATATAAATGATAAAATCATAGCCTTAATATCAAGCTTATTTTTCATAAAAAAATCATTCTAATTAAATCATAAAGATTGAATAAAATCAAAAAAATCAAAAAATAATGAGTGTTTCATGCTGTTTTTTATTAATTATCTAAAATCTATTTTATTCAACTTTTATAGATATAACTTTTCACTTATATTCTTTGCTTATCGAATATATTTAAACTAATGAAAAAATATTTTAAATATCGTTTATAGATTAAATAATAGTTTTATTTATTTCCTAGTTTAATTTTCTTTATTTATTACAAGCATTTCTATTTTATTACTTCTCTCGAGAACATAATCATTTTCTAAAATTAAATAAGCTACTTTAAGTTTGATTTATTTCCATAAAACAGAAGTTTCTATATTTCTTTACATTAACTGAATATTTTTTAATTTAAGAGAATATAAAAAATTTATTAGTTTAAATTTAATCCATTTTCACACAAATTCAGAAACTTTCTGTAAAATTTTTAATTAAAATACTAAAAATATTTATGCACTTTAATGAAGCTTACCCTTTTAGAATATAATTCTATTTATTTAATTTAAAAAATCGAAAATCAAAATATATGATTAAGGAAACCAAATTTTTTAATTTCAGATATTTTTGAAGGAAGAAAAAGTTAGAAGAAAAGAAAATTTAATAAAGGTAAAAAGGTTGTATTATACACATAACTGATAGAGTTTATTATGAATATTATAATTTAAAATATCAATCAAAGATATAAGTGAAATTAATGATAAATTTTAAGCATTAGCTTATTATTTTTTACATTTTTTTCCCCTAAATTAAAATGAAATTTAGTAGCTTTTATTTTTTAAATAAAAATTGATTTTTTTAAATTTTAAGATCCTGCTGATCAGTTTCTTTATTTTAATTATATAAAAACTTACTAAAAGCTTCTAGTATATATTAAATTAATATATTATATTTATATAAGGTTATATCTAATTGTATGTAGATAAAATAATTTACTTTATGATTAAGAGGAGATATCATCATTCACCTAGATAGTTGAGTAAACATTTTATTCGAAAGTTCATAATATTTTTTATTTGTTGATTTATAAATAAAATATTCAATTACTTTATAAAACCACATTTTCTAAAGGATTTTCTAAGTTTTTAAAAATGTAAAATTTAACTATTTGTTAAAATAAACTTTAATTCTTCTACTATAAACTAAATTATTCATATTTCTTCCTTATAATTAATACTTCTTTCCTCTTCTTACTATTTATTTTCCTCTTGAATATTAAATACTCTTAATAACTTTATAGTTGTTTCCTTTTTTTAAAATTAGACTAAGTAGATCAAGATATCGAAAAAAAGAAAAATTGATTTTGAATATTTTTCTTTGATAATGTCTAGATTAGATTATTTAATTGAATTTTGATTTACCTTTTTTTATATATCATAATAATTCTTCTAAATAATTGAACTAGCAGCATGCTTTTTAAAATTTAATTATCTAAAACTTTACATTAGTTTAGGTTGTTTCTCTAAATAGTTATTAATTTATAGTTGCTGTTAGTTTAATTTAATTTAAGCTTTAGAATAAAATTGCTTATCTTAATAATTGTATTTTAGGTACATTTTAGACTTTATTATTTCCTAATATGCTTATAATTAGATCATGATATTGTTAAGCATTCAATTAATTTTCTTGTTGTAATAGATTGATACCTTCTATAGGAAATAATCAAATTAGCTATCCAGAAAATAAAAATTATTTTAGATTTTAGCAAAATTTTAGATGATATTTGTTGAAAGGTTAAATTATTAATTAAGAGCTTTCTATCTAAATAATCTTATAAAATTTTTGTTCCTCTGCCTGAATTTACATAGCCTAGGGATATTAACCCTGAAATTTTATATTTTTATAAAATTATAAGAAAACGAAAATGATTGAATGCTTTTCCTAAAGTGGATTTACTAAAATATATTAGAACTTAGTAGTTTGCTAAGCTTTTAGTAATTCTAAGTTAAGAAAAACTGTAAGATAAACTTATAAAATAACGAAAATACAGCTAATGATTTGCTATTTGTTATTATTCTTAAGGAAAAAGCTTTATAATAATTAAGAATATTTGCATAATATGCATCATATTGTAGATTTGTGTAGATGTTAATCTACTCTATTCCTTTAAATTAAATTTAAACATTCTATATTTTACTATTTCATTAAAACAGCATACAATTTCTAATTTTCATATTTAGTTTTTCTTTCTATTTTTAAAAGTATAAAGCAAAGCTATTATTTTACATTAAATTAGTTTATAAGTAAATTCTTTAACTTTCTTTAAAATATTACTTTTAACCTTCAATCAAATAATCAAATTTTCCTTCTCCTTTTTTATTTCTAAAATGATTATTTTAAGAAAAATCTCTTTTGCATATTTGCCTAAAGCTAGATTTAAAATTTATTTAACTGATTTAATAGCTTAAAAATTTAAAACTTAAAGATATAGAATATCCAAGATCTAGCTTTATTTGATGCTTCTTTAACTATAATTTTTTTAATACTTTTGTCTAAAAAAAGGAAACTAACAATCTCGCTTTATTCTTTAGATATATATATAAATATAATAAATCAATTGTCAACCATTATCATCATTTTAACATATATCCCCTTGTATCCTATAACTAGTAGAAATTCAATTATATGCATCAATAATTACAGAATAATTAAGTTAAACAGGGTTGTTTGATCTATAGTTAATAATTAAAAAAATGAGATTAATAGCTTTTCTTTTAGAAGCTTATATTTCTTAGATAATAGACAGATAGAATAAATTTGGGGCAATAGTTAGATTAAAATAATAAGAAGAGATTAAGACTAAAAGATTGAGCTATTTTGCTAGAAAGAATTTGTAAAGACATATGGAATTTTTAGTTTATTCGCTATTTATAAATAAATAACTTAGTTAAAGTTACTGTGGAGATATAAAATTAACTTAGTAATTTAAATTTTTTAATCTACTTTAGGCTTTCTAAAGTTTAAGGTATCAATGTATTTTTAGCAGTTGACTTAATTGGTTAAAAAATTTAAGTTATGCTTTTTTATAGACTTCAGTGTAGAACGTATAAACATTAATATAATAAGAAAGAGACATAAATTAAAGGTTTGAGGTTATTTATTTAATTGGAATAGTTAAGGTTTAGAAAGTCTCTTTATAATACTTATTTACCTTTTCTAAATATTAATGTCCTAATCTTAAATCATTAGCCTTTAATTTTGTTACTTTATTTGAATAAAAATTATAGAGACTCTGAAACTGAAAAATAGTTGAAAAATAATAACTAAGCAAGAGATAAACAATTACTAATTTGTCTAATCCAATTATTTATTTTTAGTCTATAAGTCTAATTAAAGACTAAATATCTCAAAGTATGGTTAGGAAGTAATCAAAGGAAAGGTTTTAGTTACAAGTTAATTTAAGCAGATTGAATTAAAATGATTTAAACTAATTTAAGTTAATTTAATTTTGTTTAAATTACTGAACGCTTCTTCAGTTAATAATCAATAAATGTGAAGATCTTGGACTGAAAAAGAAGATCAAGCTATCTGTAATTTAGTCACCTAATTTGGACTTAAGTCTTGGAATATTATTTCTCAGAAACTTGTTGATGAGTTTCAGTTCGCTAAAAAAACCGGAAAGTAATGCAGAGAAAGGTGGTATAATCATTTAGATCCAAATGTTTCTAAAAATGACTGGACTAAAGAAGAAGAAGAAATATTTGAATATTAGCATAAACTTCTAGGAAATAGTTGGGCAAAAATAGCTAAACATTTACCAGGTAGAACAGATAATGCAATAAAAAATCATTACTACTCTTATTTAAGGAAAATATAAAGAAGGAAAAATAACAGTAAAAAAAGTAAAAACATATGCGAGAAAATTTTAACCCTTTCCTAAAAGACTTCTCAAGCACAAGCTCATAGTCAAACTGAAAGTTGAAGCATATATTTAACATAAAAAGAAGGGACTCAATAGCAAAATAAATAAGATGAGTAGTAGCAGGAAATAGATTTTTTATAAGTCGAATAAATAGAGTGCTAACAGCATCTCCTAAAATCTTAAACCAATAGCAAAATATCTTAGGAGAGCTAATCTAGTATAAAAAGTGCTTTCACAACATTTTAAAGAAACAATCATTAAAAAAATCAAATATAAATGGTTTAATAAGTTTAAAATGTTACTCACAATGAGTTTAAAGTAGATTACTAGTAACTCAAATTTTAATGAAATTAAAGTTAGAATAATTTCTGGAGTTAGCGAAAGGAAGTAAATTAAGATTATGCTTATCCTTTATAGTATGGAAGCTGGAATTAAGAGCAAATAGATTAATATAATAGATAATTCCTAAAATAATAAAGCAGTTTTGGAAATTTTGAATACTCCAAATGATGATCCACTGTAAAGTTAATAACTAATTTTACATTCACCTAATTATTTAAAATTTTATGTAGCGTGAGTTTAATTATTTACTTAAAAAATGAATATTAAAAGCTTTTAAATCAAACTTAAAAACCAAAAAGATGCAACTAGAAAAAAGGCCATCGTTTTTCTTTAATTTATATAATGCTGCTTATTTTTATTAATTTTATAGAAAGAATATTTTAATTATGAATTTCCTTCTTCAAAAGTTTTATAAAGTATAGTAGGCGTATAGAAAACCTCATACTAAAATTATTATATATTTCTTTTTTAGTTTTAGCTAAATGTATATTGCCTCTAAGACCTTTCTAAGTATAGATAATTAAAAACTAAAATATTTTTAATTTTATTCTTAGTTCACTTTACTTTAACTAAAATTAAAAGTGAATCAAAAAAGGATATTATTTATTTAATTGAAATTTTTGGTTTCAATACAATGAATAATATAAAAAGAGAAGTTATTATTAAGAATATTTTATAGTTAAATCCCTTTTTTATTTATAAGTGCTAGATAATGTTGAATAATATCTAAATTAAATCTATTTAGAACACATATCAATTGTATGAAGGATACTTTAAAATTATTAGATTGATTTATAATATTTTTAAAGGCATATTATCATAAGACATAGTCTAATTTAAATTAATTATTTGATCTTCATGTGAATTCTCTTATTAATCTAGATTTTTCAAGTAGCATGTCTTAACATATTTCTCACCAGAGTATGAAAAGATAATTACATATGTTTGTATATATAAAGAAATAAAAGCTTACAGAAGATAAAATTATTTAATATAAAGAGAGAAAATTTAGATAGGATATTTGTATATTTAATTAGAGTATGAGAATAATAAAATAGACTTAAAGCTTTAAGTGCCTTTAATGAATATTCATTTTCTAATTTATATCTCACATGATAAAATATAAACAGATAAGAAAGATTACATATATGCTATAGATAGAATAAAAAGATTTTTTAAAAGGAAAATAAAAAATAAAAAATTCATTAAAACAATTTTTTAAAAGTTTACAAGACTCAATACATTGATTATATATAATGCATTTAATAAATAGTAGAAATTTAAAATATAATTCAATTTAATATAATATTCGGTTCCAACAGTTTCAAATTTATCCTGAGCTAAACTTTAGTATGATTCATATTATAACCAAATAATTATTATATATCTAAAAAGCCTTAATATATAACATATTTTCTGAAGTTTTTTATTTAAAAAAGAAAAGTCTATTATCCTGTTTTTTTATTGTTTAATTTTATAATTAACTAAAAATAATTTAAAAAAGCTGAAAAATCGGCAATAATTAAAATAAATATAAATATTAAAAGAAGACAACATCAGTTTAGAAAATTACATTAAGAAAAAATTTTATAATTTAATAGAACTTTAAAATACATTTGAAAATAAACTTTCATGTTAGTATTAGTTGATTGAGAAATTTACTATCTGTATAAAAACCTTGCTAGTGTAAATTTTCAGTTTGATCCTACAAAAATATTTTAAATACTCTTTTTATTTATTAAAGGTTCTTAATACTCAGATTTAATATTGATAAAGCTCTAATATTTAGAGAATATCTGATGTATTTTAAAATTATTAAAATTATTCAATTATTAGAGGATATCAATATCAATTATACCAAAGTACAGTTTACGAGAAGAAATTCTTAGTTATACAAACTAAAGTTATATTAAATACCTTCCTTATTGTGATAAGATGAAAAAAAAATTTTATTTAGAATTATTTTCTATTTTTTGAATAATCTCAATAAATTTATCAAAAATAAAATTAAAGAAAATCTTAAAATCTATTTATCATAATTTTAAGGCTTCATTATCTAATAAAATAGGACAGAAGTTTAAAAAATTAAAATTTTTTTTAATAAAAAAAAACGAAAAAGAAAAGAAAATTTAAAAACATATATAATGAATTTTATGTTTAATCTTAAAATATATTAAATATGATATTTTATGTTTTTGATAAATTTTTTAAATTAAATAGAACTTTTTTAATTTTTATTAAAAACTTAATAGAAATGTATTCATAAAAAATCCATTTTAATTTTTTAAATTTAAAACCAGAAAAAATGAAATGAAGTTAAAAAAAATTAAATTTTATTTTTTCAAAAAATTTATAAAAAATTATTTAATTCAAATTTTCTTTAATTGCTAATTTTTAGAAACTTTTCTATATTTTAATAATTAAATTAATTTTTTCTATTTCTAACTTATTTCGATAAAAATAAAAATTTTTATTACTTGCTTAGCAATTCTTAAAATTTTAAATTATATTTAGATAGAACTATTTATAAATTCTTCTACTATCTAATTATTTTTAATATTTTTATACTCTTGAAGAAGTTTTAAATAATTTTAAATTCAACATTTTAATAATAATGTTTAAGCCTTTTCTTTGTTTATAAACTATTTTTAAAAATTTGCTAAAATGCTTCTTAATCAAATTATTTATATTATTTTTTAAATTAAAAAGTTAAAATAAAGTATTTTAAACAGGCAACTATTTAATTTTCTTTTCGTTTTATCTTCAATTTTCTTTAAAACTAAAAAAATTATATTTATTTAATAATTTAGTTATATTAAAGTTTAAGATTATTTTAAAACTTTTTCTACTTTTTTTAACTTATTTTTAATTTAAGCTAGCTACTTTTTATACTTTTATAAGTGTTTTAAAGTTAATTTTTATCTTATATTTATTATTTTACATTAAAGTTCTTTAGTTTAAACATCTGAGAAACTCTTTATAAATATTAGAATAATTTAAGATTTAGAATTTCAAGCATTTACTTCTAGAAAACTGCTTAAAATATTTTAATCTTTTTTAAGAATTCTTCGAATGTAATGAGCAAAAGAAATGTTTAAAAGAGTATAAATTATATAAATATTTTATTTTATTAAGGAGTTGAAATTTACAGGTAGATACATCATTTACTAAATAAATAAAGAGATCTTTTTCTTTTATTTTAAGAAATTGTTGTAAAATTGACGTAAGCATAATGTAATAATTAATTATTATATTAATACCTTTAAAGCTTTATAAATTAAAAGAAATATTTTAAGTTTTATATATCATTATTAAAATTAAAATCTAGAAAACAGGGCTTAGTAATATTTTATTTTACTAAGTATACTATCTTTCTAACATTTTAAAAGATTTCTTTTTTTATAAGGTTCTTCTTTTTTATAAAGCCATCTATATTATAAGAGACTCAACTTTTATCAAAAATTTTTTCAGTTAAAGTTAAAAAATTTCTAAGCAAATAAAAATTAAAAATAATGCTAGCATATAAAAAGATAAAATAACTACTTATCTCTTATTATTAATGTAAAAAATAATGAATAAATAGCTAGAATAAAGTTATTTTTACCCACTTTATACAGTGCTTTGCTTATAAAACTTCATTAATTTAAAAAGTCTATTTATTAACTGAAATCAAGCTTATTTAATTTGTTTTTGCCTTCAAATTTTCTACTCTCAAATTTAACTAAATAAATAAATATTAGTTTCTAATCTAATTAAATTTTAAGTATAAAGCCAATATTTTAATTTTATATCTTCCCTAAATGATAAAATATAAAATCTAGATAATTCGAAAATAAGCCACATTAATAGAAATAAAATTTTATGATATAAGCAAATTTTATTATTTATAGCTAATATCATCAATCTTTTGAAAAAGAGACTTAATCTTTCAAACTATATTTCTAAAATTTAAGAGTAAATACAATATTTTTTAATTATATTAAGTCTAGTTATTTTCACTTAAATCTGAAAAATAAGTATTTAGATCAAATAAGAAACATTTATTCATAAATCTTTATAATAAATTAAACATTATCAATAATACTTTAAATTCTCAGCTTTATTTAGAAATATAATCAAGAATAAACTAACTTAGATTTTGTAAAATTATAATTACCTAGTATATAAGAAAAATAGGTATCAAAGGAAATGAAATTTGAAGAAATTTGATAAAATTTATAATTTTAATTAAGTTTAATTAAAATATTAGACTAGATATTAAAATTTATTCCTATTTGATAAAAAAAGGTTTAATTAAGAAGGAAATATATATTTCAAAATATCATACAAGAAAATATTACTTGTCTTAATCAAGTAAGCACTCGATAATTAATGAAAGGAAAGAGAAAATCTTCCCATATAGAAAAAAATAAAGCTTAATTTATCTCTAATTATTTTAATATTTTATTCCTCATTTTTTTCTTAAATTTGCAATGTAGATAATTAAGTTTAATAATTTAAATATTTGCTTCTTTAGAATTTATATTAATTAAGAATGAAATGTTTTAAAATAAAATTTAAGTTAAAATGGATTGAGATACAACTACAAAGAGCAATTTAGTTTATAAAAAGATTAAATAAATAAAAATATAAAATTTTATCTTAAATTTATATTAATTTAATAGACAAATTTCTTATTTATCATTCCTAAAAAAGTATAAGACTTTAATAAAGATTATACTTCAAATTTTAATTACCTTATTATTTCCAAAATTTCTTTTAAATAATACTAAAAGCGAACATTTACTTTCTGATTATAATTAATTAATTACACTCTAATAGTTTGATTATATTCTGAAAAGACTGTTTCATCCAAATATTTTTAATATTATCTTCTTTAAATCTTTGACTATTTAAAAGATTTACCTTAAAGTAATGATAAAGTTAGCTATTCAAAAAAATAAAAAAAATAATATAGAAAAAATGAAATTATAGAGAATAAAATCACATTATTAGAATGTATTGTATTTAATGTTTCTATTTTGTTATGTTTATATAAATGCCTAATTCTTTAAATAAATCATTAGATTTTATTCTTTTACCTTTATTTTTAAAATTGAATTATTTCTAATTTTACTTTTATATAAACTTAATGGGTGACATTTTTTGAGCTTAAATATTGTAGAATCTAAAATAAAAAAAGAGAGAAAAAATTAAATAAAATTTTAAGGAAATGGATTAATTTAAAATGTGTAGATTAATATAATAGAGTAAATAAATAAAGATTTAAGCTATTTTTATTTGTTTAATGAGATATTTGCTTTGATGGATTTAAATTTTTAGTTAAAAAGTTAGATTATTTCTAAATAATTGAAATATTTTAGTTTATATCTAAAAATAATAATTTATGCATAATTCATAATCGAAAAAAGGAGTTCATTGATTATGCTTTTTTATTTAAAAAGTGAAGGAAAATTTATTTAGGAAAAAAATTTATAGTCAAAATTGAATTTTTTATTGCTATATTTTAAGTTATCCTTTATAATCTTCTTAAGAATCTATCTACTTTTATAAAAATAGTCAATCAAAAGCAACTAATACTTTTTTGTGTTACGTCTATAGAATATTTTATTCATTGATATCTTTAACTTAAATGAAGCATAATTCTAAAATTTTAATATTAATCTTATTTCTAAGATAGAGTTATACCATTCGAAAAAATAGAATTATTTAAGCATAATTTAGAAATGTATATAACTATTTCTTAATATGAAAATAAAACTAGATGAAGCAAGTATTCTAGAGTACAATATGATTTATTATAATATTAGCTTAGAGGATTATTTTTAAAAATAATTTTACTTAAGCAATTTAATTATTTAATCATTAATCTATGTATTTTTTATTTAAAAAATAGAAAATTAGTATGTTCTTAAGATAAAAGTATGTGGGACATTTAAATTACATTATCAACATTTTTTAATTGTTTTTATTATATTCATTTCTAATAGTCTAAATTAGAATAGATTGGAGCGGAGTAATCTTGCTAATCCATTCATACACCTCATGAATTAGATGGTGAGATATTTGATTACCTTAAGAGAATCATAGTTACTCCCGCCGCTTGCCCGTGCTTCGTTGAATATTATCAATTTGATATTTAGAGTACTGGAAAGAAATCACATCTTGCTAAGATATCACCCTCTCAATGCTTTACTTTATTTTAACAGTCGGATTCTCCTGCTACTCATATTTTGAGGTGACCATTTGTCGCAGATCGTTTCCAGTCATAACGAGAAAACTCCACTCCCATGAAAGTTAATCTTTTTTAAACTGCTATCGAAATACTTCGAGAATATTAAGGCTTACTTTATAGAATTTATGATCCTTTTACTTTAAATTCCGTCATAGTTTTGCAAAATTTATCCTTAGTTTTTAGTTTTATTTTAGCAACTTTAGATTTTTTCTAAGCCACTTAATGAATCTAGTTATTAGAATTTTAAATTATAATTTATAAGTGAACGCTGAACTAATTTTCTCCATACTTACATATTTTTATAATGAAACTTGAAATGCTAAATTGAAAATCATAACTTTCATGGTATAAGTTTCGTTCCTTTAATAAAAGAGTATTTGACAGATAAAGAAAAAGTAGTGATAAGTTTAAAGTTTTAAATTAGTAGAGTTTATAAGAAAAGAATAGTTAACAAGTATATGAGTACACTAGATGTAAATATATATAAATATAGCTTTAAATTTTTAATTCTATAAATAAAAATAAAAGTGAAGCACTTAAATAAAAAGGCCAACCTTTTTTTATTTTTTCTAGGAAGCTAAACTTAATATAAAAAATTAATAGAAATTAGGCTTTAATACTCTATATACAAGTATATATAACTAAATTATTATCATATTAGATAACTAATAAATTAGAGCTACTTACACTTAGTTATTTGCTAAATATTATTTACTCTAAAGTTGGTTAATTTAACAGTACTAATAGAACAAAGATTTTAGATTTTAACAGGAGCAAGCAAAAGTTTATTTAACTAGCTAAAGTTTCTTTTAATATAATTGTAAATCAACATTAGCTGCTTTCTTTATTATTATTGCTTTATAGATAGACGCATAAGAATTTAAAATTGATAAGCTAAATAAAAATCATTGCAAAACTCTCCTTTATCATATTTATTTTAAATGCAGAGAATAGCAAGTAAATAGTAAAATTAGATAGAAAACGTGAAATAAGTCAGAATGTACTATTATTACATATATAAAGACATATAGTAAAAATAATATGAAAGTTATCTTAATAATCTATTAACTAACTTCCGTTTAGCTAATTCTCCCATTTCGTTTTCTTTGTTGCTTGATTTTCATATCAATATTTAGTGGCTTTATTCCAGAGCTATATAGATTTATCTAGATGCTAGTTGATTCTATTTTTCAATTTATGTATAGTAAAGAATAAAATAGCTGATATAGAGATAGATTTTTTTAAACAGATAAAAGCTATTAATAGCAGTTCTATCAATACTGTCTCATTATCTTCAACTTTTAAATCACTTAATCTAAGAACCTAGAATTGGTTAGATGATATAGAGCAATGATATATTTATGAGTCTTTTTGATATTTATAAGAGTAAAGAAGTATAAAATGTATTTATCTTCTCCTTTATCAGTTAAAATATTGCTGAAGGTTCATTAAAAGAGGAATAGCAGTTGATGTAATAATTATGGATTGCTTATACTAATATTATAATAGGAATTAGTTTAGATTTTAAAAGAGTATATAGTTGAAATTGATTAGGAGTTATTAACTATTACTATAGCTAGCTACTAAAATATCTACTATTCCAAATTTATTCTTATGGCTTTAAAGATATATAGGGATATTTAGTTCTAAAGCTTATATTAATTGCAAGAAATATCTATAAGCGAGTTATATTCCTAAAGCTTGTATGATAAGCTTATAAAGCTAATATAATCAAATTAATTATTAAGGGTATTTATTCACAATTATTAGACAGATGCTACTCAAACGGACATAATTATATATAAAGCCTTGTTCTAGTTAGTCAACTTTAGTCAATTAGCAATAATTATAATCAAAATAAAGAAGAAACTATTTAATTACTAAAAGCTTTAAGGACTTTACTCTATATGTAGATAGAAATACTTATTAGATTAAATAATTGGAACTGGATTAAACTAAAAGTAGAATGCTAGTTTTATGAGAAAACAAATCCCCAGGTGAAAAAAGCAAAAAATAAGGAAGCGTCAAGGAGATGGAAGTTAGTACAAAATTGAAATTTATAGTATATTTTTATTCCACCTAATTTAAGATAATTCTAATTATTAAATTTCTTATTAAAGATAGTTGAAGTCATACCTTATATCTTTATAAAAAGGATATTAATCTACCATAAACTTCAATTAATTTGAATATTAAGTTAAATATCTCGATAAAACTCATTAAAAGCTATATTAACCAATTTAATTTTTTAACTGATTGATTTGTATTTTTTATTCCTTTTATAATACTTTTATTTAGCTATAATTTCGCTAAAGGCTACATATATGTTTTTATATCTGCGAGTTTTGATTTAGTTAAATTTCTCGAACAATGTTGACAAAAGGTAATTATCTTAATTTTATTTAAAGAAATTACCAAATAATTTTTCTTTAGGTCTACTAAAAAATCTTTCCCAGCACCTAATTAAAAAAAGAAAGGTATTAGAAATAAATAAATGATGCTAGCAAAAACTTATACCGAATACTCAAAAAAAGGTATAGTTTCTAGCATTAACAAACTTAAAAGTATCTTAGTTCTTAAAATAGGAAATTATCATTGTGCTAGTTATACACTTTACTTAAAAAATCTTCTTTGAACTAAATAAGAAAATTTTTTAAACTTAAATTCTTTAAATCCGGTTCAAATGAAAATATTCTTCAGTTGAAAATAATTTAAACTAAGTTTTATTAGTTTAAATATATGAAAATAATTACATCATTTCATTATTAGAAGCTATTAACTAGGGTTTATTTTATAACTTATAATTAACTAAAATGTTAAAAACAACTAGTAAATTGATTACTCTAGCTTAGATATTACCAAAATTAAAATACCTTAGTGAGATTAGATAAATATAGTAGTTATTAATTAAGCTTTCTATTTAAAGTTAATTTAGACTTATATTCCTTATTTTCATCCATAACTATAATATGAAATTATCCAACTTAATTTTATAGTTAAGCTTATTTCAAGTCCTTATTCAAAGCTTTTCATGCCAACTTATTAATTTCTATGTCACCACACCTGAAATTTCAAATCATCTAGGATTAACTCATCCAAACGGATAAATAAATAATCCTTTTACTTCTTTATCTCAAACTCTGTACAATTTACCTGAAGGATCAGAAGCTTAAATTTGAATGTCTCCATATAATCATGCTTTAGAATGCCTAACAATAGACATTTGTGAAGAACGTGATGCTTGTGAGATTTTAAGAGCAAGTAATTAGAATAAAAGACCATTGAAAATTACAATTTAAGCATTCTATTGCTAAAATAATGAACAGTCTAGAGCAATGTGCTTTAACTCATAAGACAAAGCCCTTTTATTGTAAAGAATCTTAAACTATCTCTAAGCTTAAATGGAGACTCTCTTATGATAAAAAACCTAACTATAAGCGGAGAATGCTTTTAAAACTAATGCACCTCTAATATATTCATTAGAGCTGAAAGGACTTTTCTAGACCTTTATAAAGTAACTATGCAAGACTTTATTTTGGGGTGTTCAAATTATATATCAATTACCTCTGGAGTAGCTAGATTTACTAATTTTACTTTGTTAAATATTTTCACTTCATCAAGTGCTATAATTATAAAAAATGCTACTATTGATATTATAAACTCCTATTTTATTGGAAATTTAGGAACCATTTTTTACAGCATACAAAGCATTCTGTACGTGGCCTAATCTCAGTTTCTTTATAATTAAGCCTATCAAGCAAGCTGCATTAATTATGATCAATCAACTTTTATTATTTCCAACTCCATATTTATATCCAACCATGCAGAGGATAGAGGAGGGGTATTCTGAGTATTTAATTCAGATTCATATTTTAGGGATTCTAGCTTTATTAACAATTCTGCTTTTTTTTGGGGGAGGAGTTGTAGAATCAGCAGGATATTCAAATTATACTATTCAAAGTTGCTCATTTATCTAAAACAAAGGCTATTTTGGAGGTGCTCTAGACTTTATTATTGATACAGTTTATCTAATTGATAATTGTATCTTCTAACAAAACAAAGCTGTTTACGCTGGTTCATTGGACTCCTTTCAAGTTCTTATATATTAAATTTCAAACTCCATTTTCATTTCTAACAGAGCATAGTTGAATGGAGGGGTTATCTGATTAGAATACAGTACTGCAAAAAATTTACACAACTTAACATTTATCCAAAACGCTGATTAATGAAAGGGAGGAGCGATTCATTTAACATCTTAAACTCACATAGAGTCAATAGAAGAATCTATATTTTTGGATAATAATGCTGAAAATGGAGGAGCAGTGAACATACAAGATTAGTCAATTGTTTATTAACTCAAAAATTGCTACTTTAGTAATAATAATTCTACAGCTGGAGGAGCTATACGATTATATGATTAAGCTAAGAGTTCAGAAGATGATATAATGGTAATCTCGAATTGTACTTTTACTAGTAATCAAGCTGCTAACGGAGGTACTCTTATTTTTCTTAGAGCCATCGTTGAAATTTACTCTGTAGAAGTTAGAGATAGTTAAGCTATTTATGGCGGAGCTTTAAAAGCAGAATTATCAGAAATAAACATAATAAATTCAACCTTTACGAACAACACATCTATAGAAGGAGCCGTTTTCCATATAAAGCTTACTCAACTAAATATATCTTAAGTGATATGCAGATAAAATGAAGCATTTAATGGGGGAGGGGTGAGTTTGTTGGAGACTTCGAGCTGATTAAAAGTAGAAAAGAGTGATTTCAGTGAAAATTTAGCAAATGAAGGATCGTTTATTTACGTTTAGGAATCTTAATTTAAAATAGAAGATTGCAAGATTTTCAATAATAATGCAACATCAACTGGTGCAATCTACTTATAGACTTACTTTTCTATAGAAGGCAAGTGGATTATAGAGAGTTTAGATATTCAATAATGAAGCTTACGTTTCAACAATTTGTCTTTATAAAAGTAAATTAGTAGTGAATGAAGTAGTTTGTAGTAATAACACAGCTAAAGTACTTACTTCAGGTATTTTAGTGAGAGACTCAGAAGTTAAGATTTAGTTTTCAGTGTTTTAAAACTAAAGTACGGAAGAAGGATTATTTATTCTATGTGATTTCCAAGGTAAAGTTGATATTAGTAATTCTAAATTTGAACATGAAAAGTGAGAGTAGGGAGGTTCTATACATTTACTTTATCTGAATTGATTTTAAATGAAGTATAGTTCGAAAATATGACAAGCGAATAAAGAAGTGTAATTTAAGCATTCTCTTCTAAAATAAGTATCTAAAATTCAAACTTTAATAGGATTACTTCCAACTAGTTTTAAGGATCTATAGTTTATCTCAAAAGCTCTGAAATGGTGACAGAAAATTCCTCTTTTAGTAACTACTTGAATACAGCCATTTCTCAAGAAGCAAGCAGTTTAGTTATAGGTTTCTCAAACTTTACAAGAGGAATAAGTAAAGACTTTTATGGATCTGCAGTTTATTCACTTAACTCTTAGATGAGAATGATAAGCTGCAAATGTTCAGAGATGTAAGCTTAATCAGGTGGATGCTTTGACATTATAAATAAAAGGCCTGAGAAAGAGAATGTGTTGATAGGAAATATTTTCGAATATTGTGTTGCTTAAGAAAATGGAGGAGTTGGTTATTGCTAAAATGCTAGGATAAGATTTGAAGAAAACAGATTTGAAAATAACAAAATAGAAGGAAATAAAGAGTAGGTTTCGAAAGGAGGAGCTTTAAGACTTTTGTGTGATAAAGATTTGATTTGTGAATATTTAGTTGAAAATAACTATTTTATAAACAACTAAATAATGACTCAAATAAGTGAAGGAGGAGCTATTTCATTTTAAGGATCGGTGATTACTCTGATTCCTAATGTTTGAAGTAAAGAAATTTGTTCTTTGTTTTAGAATAATAAAGCCTATTATGGAAATAATTTAGCTTCGTTTGGATATAAATATAGTAATAGCTCTATTACTGATGTTCTATCTCACTGTTACGAAAATATTACTAGCAGAAAATGCCTTACAAATATTCCAGGTTTTCCAGTTTCCTAATTCCAAATTTAAATAGTTGATATATATGGATAGATTATAAAAAGTGATTCTACTTCTATTATTCAAGTTTTTTTAGATGATGCTCAACTAGCAGGAAAAACAAGATTCCAAGCTAATCAAGGAACATTTGATATTTAAGATATCATCATCAAAGCCAAACCTGGAGACTTAGTTCATGTGTAGTTAGAATCAAATGCAATAGACTAAAACAATCTATTTTATGACCAAAATATGACTAATACAATGTAAATAGAACTCCCTATTTAGCCATGTTTACAAGGATAGATTCTCATAGACGGAAATTTATGTTAAAACTGTTTTTATGGATAATATTCATTGAATAAAAACGATTTATCTTGCTAAGAATGTATGTTAGGAGCAAAATGTTATGGTGCTAATTTAATTGCTCCAAATTAAGGTTACTGAAGAACGTCTTTCAACTCATCTCAAATTCACAAGTGTCCTACTTCAGAAGCATGTTTAGGTACTTTTGCAGGTAAAAATTGACTTGAAACTTATTTGGAAAATTCTGATGAAAAGGAAAGAAAAAAGTTATAAAATGAAATAAACTGGAAAGGAAAATGCTAAAAAGGATATAAAGGAGTTTTATGTGATGTTTGTGATTAAAGAAGATCAAAAAATGAATTTAATAAATGTGTAAAATGCTAAAGCAAAAGATTTTCAATTTTATTTGCCTTACTTATCTTTATCATTTTTATCATTTATATATTGTTCATAGTGAAGAAAACTTTAAAATAATCATAAAGATCCTATTTTGGTGCTTATTTCAAAATACTATCGAACCACATACAATACTCCATTCTTATTAAAAGTTTTAAATTCGATTGACCAAACATCATTACAGAACTATTTAGATTTAACTAAGGATTTCACATTGTAACTTCCAATATTATAAAATTGGATTGTATTGTAAATGAAGAAGGAGAGTAATAGTATTATAGCAAAGTATCCAGCACTTTGCTACTTCCATTTATCATTTGAGTATTTACGCTTTTGGTATTATTTTTATGATCTTTAATAAGAAGAAGAAACTTTAACAAACCAGTAGCTATTAGTATAATGACAATCTCATTCTTTCAGATTTATACTGACTTGATTTAAACTATTTTTAACTCCTTAAGTTGCTACTAAATTTCAGAAAATACTTCAGTATTAAATTCTTATACTGATATCACATGCTGATAGGGATCTCATAGACAATTCGTTTTAGTTTTATCTTTACTAGGGTATTTATTTTATGGATTTTTGGTTCCTTTCCTAGTGATTTTATACCTTTATAAAAATAGGAAAATTATTTAAAGCTATAAAATAAAATCCAAGTTTGGGTTTTTAACAAATGGGTATAAAGAGAATTTCTACTACTGAGAGTTCTTTAAGATGTACTAGAAGCAAGGAATTTCTTCTATTCTAGTATTTTTGTAGAACAATTCGATAATTTTTTAATTTTGGTGTCTTGTTTTGATAATGATAATTTGTGTTTCTTGCTAAATAAAATTTTAGCCTTATATAAAGAAAGATCTAAATATCCTAGAAGTGAATTATTTACTAATTTCATCTTTCATTCTATACATTGGAATTTATTTTGACTCTGGAGAAAGAAAACTGTTTATAGATTATGCTCTTTTCATATTGCTTGTGATAGCAAATGGATAGTTTCATATCTTTTGGTTTAGGTAAATAACAATAGAAATAGGAAACTCAGTTTAAAATAAAACTCTTAAGAAAATATTTAGTTTATGTCTTTCTAATAGCAAAGCTAACTTGCTTGAAACCATTTCTAAAATGGAAAGAAAACTTATTGTTTCTCAATAACCTCAACAAAATACTTTAATTTAGAAAATCAAAACTAAAATACTTAGACTTTTCAAAAAGCCTAATCAAAAAGAATCAGACTAAGAGCATTATTTAAGCTTGGCTTTAGATAACAAACATAGTAGAAGACTTTATCAACTATTTTAAAACTAGAAAATACCTTCTTTGCTTAAGTAAATAGAATTGGCTCTTCTCAAGGATTTGAACATAAATGATCTCTATATAATTAATTGTCTTAGCTTTTAATAGTCATGAAGAAAATACTGAAATAGCCGTATACAAACTTTTCTATAAGAATATGAAAAATTTAAAGTTCAACTATAGTTTTATGAGAATGAAGAACAAATTTCTAATAATGTTTCATTTTAAAATACTCCTAAAGAAAATGAAATTAACGAGGATACTAAAATAAAAGAAAGCTTTTTCAAATAATAACAGAAAGATTAATTATTTATAAAAGAATAATTAAAGTAGAAGGAATGCAAGTAGAAATAATGAAAGCTAAAACAAAAAATTTATAAAAAATTTAAAGCGAATAAGCATTAACTGAAGAATCAAATGAGGATGAACTTTGGTAAATCAAATAAGTTTAAACTTTTAACCTTAAAACTTTTAGCATTAAAAAAAGGAGAAACTGCTTACGATTAAAGAGTTTTAAGAAGAAGAAAACAAAGATGAAAGTCATGGTTCTTGAGAATGAAATTAAACATAAGACAAATAGAAGAGTGGATGGAAGGATTAAAGTATCTCTTTTTAAATTCCTACCTCAAATGAATTTCCCAGTGTCCTAGTAGAGAAAAAAAATAAACAATAACTTTCTTAAGCTTTTCCTTTAAATTTTAAAAGACTTAATTTTTATTTTAAGGCATAATTCACTTTCAACATTTCTTTCTGTTAGTCATAAAAGAAAGTTTAAGTTATTAAGATATTTTGAATGAAATTAACTTAATCATTAATTAATACATAACTCTATGAAGCATTAAAGATAAATAAGATCTTTATAATTCATTTAAATTTAATGCAAAATGTCTAGGAAATTTTAGCGTGGACTTTAATTAGTAGCTTTAAAACAAAATTTATATCAAACACGATAATTTAAAATTATAAATGAGCTTTCGAAGAATTAAAAATGAAATGTCTTTAGATAAATAAAAGCATAACAGAGTTGTAAAGAAACATTAGGAACAATATTTCATTTTAGAAAAAAGGAAAAACATAGAGAAATAATCTAAATGAATGAATTATGATTTAATATTTTAAATTAAGAAATATAAATATAAATATAAATATAGTCAAGTGTATATCATATATTATAAAAGGGATATATCATTTTAATTATTTTTAGTTTCTCTTTTAAAATAATTAATCTTATTGTAATTTAACTTTTGCAAGACAATTGACTTACATCTATCAGTATTTTACAAATAGTTCGTATTTAATCATTTTTTGTTTCTTTTATGATTAAAATCGCTTCATTTTTAAGAGGCCAATGGGTTAAGATGGGATTCTTCTTCCTCGAAAGAAAATTTAGTTAGTCAAAAATTTTATTAATCAACATTAAATAGCTTTTACTTATCCTTCAATTTTACACTTTCTAGTTCAAGAATCAAATATCTGCCTTTTTACTTTCAAAGTTAATATCTAAGCTTTAAGCTTCTATTTATATATCCCAGTATAGTTCTTTATATTAAATTAATTTAGTTTTTTTACTATAGCTTAATTTTCATGCTATTCTGAACCACATAGAAACCTTTTAGTCTTAAATTAACTTCATAATTACTAAATGAGTAATTACTATTATTTATAGGTTTTCAAATAAAAAAGTAAAAGCTTAATCATAAAGAGTTAGCGATAGAAAATACAAAAGTCATAGTTATATTTGGTAAATATAAGTTAATGGTAATAGAAATAAAATGTTTTAATTTCTTAGTTTAATGAATAATGATTAAGTTTAAATAGCTTATTTATAACTATTAGCTTTAGTGAAAGTATCTTATAAGCATTTTCTATTAATACATTTCTTCTATATATCCATAGATAAACTCTAAATATTTTATCTATTTCTAAATTTTTGTATTTAAGTGTTACTTTCCTTAATAACCTTGTGAAGATGTTAATATGATCTAATTTTCTTTAAGTATATATATATTTAAGTAGTTATAAAGCACTGAGTTATTTATCTAATAATTATTAGGATTTAATATTTGGTGTCTAGATTGTTAATAATATAATTAAATTGAAAAGAAGGATTTGTTTATCTTAATGCACTAAGACTAAAACTATGAGAGCTTGTATAAATATTTAATGTGCTTTTACTATGAAGAAATGCTTTATACTTATTATCGATTATTTTAAGCATATAATCTACTTTAAACTGGATATAGAGTTTTATTAATTTAATGAGGATAACCATCAAATATTACCTTAATATCTGTATTTTAATTATTTAGAAATTTCAAATATGAGAGATTTTAACTGACTTTAACTACTTTTTTATCTATTGAAAAGAAAAAGAAACAGGAATATTTTAAATAAAAAGCATAGGATTCATTGTACAACATAATTCTGATCTGATAAGAGAGTCTCAGGATTATTTATTTATAGTAGCTTTTATAAATAGTTTACTCTTCAGCTTTATATTTAATTACATCATTGAACAAATTAAAGGGAACTTCATAAGGTTAATTTAAGACACTTAATAATCAGATTCTTAAAATAAAACTATCTAAAGCAGCTAAATTTCTAAATAGTTTTATAGCAATGAAAAATAATTATTTTGTTCATACAGTTTAAATAGTTTCTATCTAATAGAAGTAATAAGATTGAAAGGTTATTTAAGTATTTTAATTTAATTTTATTAATTATATCCTCTAAGATTCTATACCTAACTAATGCTTAATTATCAAGCTCTTAAAAGTTCTACTATAAGAAAATTTTTAGCCTGAAAATATAGAAAATTAAGGTTTAAATGTAAGGCCAATAAATGGATAAAATAGATAAATGATATAATCTTCTTTATGAGCAAAGGATTAAAATTATTTTATTACTTAATCCATTTAACTTCTGTATCTTTCTTTGTCTTTTTACTCTTTTTTAAGAATTTTATTTTTTTATTTAAAAGATCCTTCTAAAACAAATATATCCATCTTTTTCCTTTATTCTGGAAAATTAATATATATCAATATAGGATATTAATGCTTTTGTCTCTTTTCTTTATTAAATTTCTATATTCAAAACTGCTATTAAATTCTCTCAGTTTAGACACTAATAAGGATCTAACTTGATGCTTTATTTTTTAAATATAAACTCATATCATAATAGCTAATATCTTAGCTCTTTTATTTATAGTTTTTTAATTTATGAACTAAACCTCTATTTCAATAAATCATTTACTTTTAAATATCTTATAAAGATCTACATTTATACATTCTTGCTAGCAAATTTACTCAAGAAGCAATTTTTTATTTTTACTATTTAATTATTATTTGAACTGTCTATAAGTAAAAAGAATAAAAAATAAGATTAAAAGTGTACTTTTTATTAGAGACATTTAATTAATTGTTTCTTAGTAGCTTTTATGATTTTAATTAAGTTACTTTCATTATGAAATATAACTTTTGCTTATTTTATTTCTATAAATTAATTAGAAAACTTCAATTCATTTTTTATAATTTAAGTTAAAACTTTAGTAACGCATAAAGCGCTGTTTTTTATAGAAAGAACATTAAATTTTAGAAAAGTAGTTATTTAAGTAGTCAATTAAAACTATTTAGATATTTGGAATTTATTAAGTTTTAAATAGAAATTAAGCATTTTTATAAGCCTTATTATTTATGTATTTTTCATTGAATTAATATAATATTTATATCAACTCAACAAATTTGATTCTTCCCTTTATTTTACTATTTTTAAACGCGATAAATCTTAATATTTTAAGTTTCTTAATTTAAGTAAATTCTCCAAAATTGAATGCTACTTATCTTCTCTTTTAGTACAATTAATAAAAATAGGTTACTTTTTTAAATTACTGTTAAATAGTGCCTTTACTCAATTAATTTTAAATTGCTTAAGCAAATTAATTATAAATAAGTTTATTCTTATTTATCATCTATTAAATATTCTGATTTGTATAGATTAAGTTGTTTGAATATCTTTAATATGCTTTGTGATAATAGTCGATATTTTCTGCTAAAAGGTAATGAGATAAGATTATTTTTGCTTTTAGTTAGCTAAATTTTAGTGAGTATCTAAAGTTAAGGTTGATTTACTACAGTGCCACGTTCTTTAATAATCAATAAACAAGTAAAACTTAAATCTAACTTTCTTGGTTCTAATAAGATAAAATTCGAATTAAAAAAATGGCAGAAGGTTTCAAGAAGGGATTTTTGCAGGCTCCATAGATAAAGGAGCAAAAAGCAGAGACTTCTAATTCTTCATCCATCACGTTTTCTTTAATGAAATAATAATCTTCTTAATCTTAATAACCTCCAATAGTTGAAAATTTAAGACAATCTTAAATAAAATAAGAACTTAAATAAGCATAAACAGAATAAAACTAATAACAAAATATTGACTTTCTTCCTAAACCGAGACCAAGTAACTATAGGAAATAAGAGAATCCAAAAATGATGCAAAAACAGACAAATGAAGAATACTTATTAATTGAAAGTCTTTTGAAATCTGTACCCTGTAAGAAGAAGTAAAAATATTAAGATAAGAAAACAAAATTATTAGAAAAAAGTTAAAATACTGAAGAGAGATTAGTCAAATAAGAAATCGAAGTATAGTAACTTGGACAAAAAAGAATAGAGCCTCTAATCTAAGAAATAAAAATGGAAGTAGAAGACGATAGGTAAATAGAACCAATCAATATTAGAAGGATTCTCAAGAGATGTTACCTTGCTAATCAAGATTCCATAGATTCAAGAGTTGCAAGATATACAAGGAAAAGATGAAGAGAAACAGCGAAGAAGTCTGAAGAGAATTAACAAGAATTTACGTGACGATGGAAGTAAGAATTTACAGAAGAAGAATTTTCCATTCGAGTTCCAGAACTTCGAAAAAACTGGATAACCGAACTTTTATTTTAAGCATCCAGGAACGATCACTGGATGTCAGTTGAAATGAGGTTGAAATACCTCAAAGCCACAAACACTTTAATTAAATTTATTATTATTAAGATAAAATTCTCACTCTCCTTCTTACCTTTAGTTTTAGCATATTTTTTTCTTACTGATATCTTTAAGTAAATTTTAAATTTTTAAAAAGCACTCATAATAGTTTCTTCAGCTTTAATCTATAACACAGAGAAATTAAAATTTAGAGTAGAAGCAAAAATATAAGGCAATAAAATAGAAATTGTATAAATGAGAATGAACTTAAAGTGAGTATTGAAGGTAATTAAGTATCTAATTAATTATTTTACTATATTTACTTGTTTATTTATCCCTTCCAACATTTTTAAGAAAATGCAAGCAATTCTATTTCTCGTTTATGAGAAACTAATTATCAAGCATTTATCATTACATAAAACACTTTTTAGGAGTTAAAATAACTTTTATTAGCTTTTAAGTAAGAAATGTAAGATATATAAAGATTTAACTTACACAAGGCTCTTAAGAAGCTAGAATAGATAGCTTTTCTAATTATTTTAAAATATTTAATTATTCATAATGGTCAGTTTCTAACAGGGATTTCTGGTTCAGAAGAAGAAAAAGAGAAGAAGAAAGGAAGCTTCTCACTTATTATCCCCTCCAAGGAAGCCAGAAAAACACCAAAACTCCTCTAGAAGGCCGAAGGAATAAATGATAAAAAATAAAAAAGTTATAAACCCAAAAAATAAGATTATTTAAAGCTTAAAATGAAGACTATTACCAGGTTGAGTACAATGAAGATTGGGATATCTCATATGATGCAGAATAACTACGCAAGATGCTGTGTATTCTTCGATTATAAAATGTAATGCTAAGAGAACGAATGGACTAAATTCCCAAAAACCACTTGAATTTCAAGACATGTAGGTGTCGATATAATACCTTAAGAAAGAGATGACTAAACTAAAGAATCGGGAATTGAATTACCAGGAGTAATAGCAGAATTCAAGCGTAAAATACCTGAAGCGGAAATGATTTAAGAATCCAAAGAACAGATATCCTGTCCATGCTATAAAAAATTAAAAATAACTATAGCAAAATGATCAAGAAAAAAATGGAAATTACCGCGGTTCTAGCTATCGATTTTTAAAATGATGTTAAAGATTTAAAAATTTTTAATAATAAAAATCAAGAAAATTATGACAAGAAACGATGCATCTATTTTACTCAAAAAGAAATTTCTATAGAAAAAATTCACAAGAATACTATCAAACTCAAGAGAAACATTGCCTTTTATTAAATTACAAACAGATCCGTCTAGATTTAAACTTAAAATTAATGTTCTAAGAATTAATTAAAAATCTCATTTAAATATATCATATCTTCTATAAATCAATTAAAAAATTCCCTTTTTCATAATAAAAAGGTTAGCTTGTTAAAATTTTAGTTGTGCTGAATAAGCATTAAATAGTTCTAATATGTCAGTTGTTTAATTTTTAGCTTAACATTTAATTTTGCTTATCATATAATTATTTAAGAGCCGCGCGCTATTGTAGTTCTACGCGCTCTATAATCTTAGTTCTTTTAAAATCTTATTTAACTAAATTATTAATGCTAATTTATATATTTTTAGTAACTTCTAGAATATCTTTTTGCTATCTCTTTTTTCATAAATCTAGTATTACATTTCTTATTTATTCACTTTCAGTTATATATGCAACTATATCTTTAAATTACTTAAAGCAACCCTAGTAATACTGTTACGACGTAAGTAGCCACAATTTTATAATCTTTATTTAAGTGACAAAGATAAGTAGAAATATAAATATATTTGGTAAGTATGCTAATAACTAAATAAATGCTAGATTTTATAGGGATTCAGATCAAAGAATTAACAGAATGACTACAGCTAATGTTTTTACTTAATAGTTCCAAATTGTCTTATTTTCCATAAATAACATATTCAAAACTTAATAAATATTAAGCAAGAAAAATTAATAGCATACATAAAATGGAAACCCAGTCTGACAATTGTTTTTTAGTTATAAGACTTTATTTTACCTATTGATAATCTAAAATGTAAAAACGGAGAATACAACACATTTGAACATATTATGATACGTAAGTATTATTAACATTTAAGAGAATGATTTAAATAATAGGTTGTGAATCATGATATTAGAAGACTAATACTTTATGATCAAATATATACTCTTAAAGTTAAAGTTAAAGTTAAAAGAAAAAAATGGAAAAACCAGGGAATACTTGAATTACTGAAGAAGTAAAGCAATAAATAACAAAAACTAGAATAAAATTTTGAAATATTTTGGAAAGCTCTACGTAGCAACAGATGGTAAAATTTATAGAAAGAAATGAATTTAAAAGGTATGGAGAGACGATATCCAAAAGAGTGAGAAAACGTGAAGATAATTAATTGCAACATAAAAGAGAAAGAATAGTTTTTATTTAAAGCATGAAAAGCATAAGTTATCATGTTTCAAAAATTTTAAAATCGATATTAATTAATTAAAGCTAAAGTTAAATTGAAAATTAATTAATTAATCATTATTATCTATATTAATCAAGAAAAATAACTTATTTTTAATATCTTAAGAAAAAAATTTGAATCTATTTTATAGCATAAGGCTATTTTGCAAACAAAATTTATACAAACAAAATTTAGAGAAAAGATCCTAAATTTACTTTATTGTTAATCATATATCTTTCTTATTTTATTCAAATCTGATTTTAAAATTTATTCAATAAAAAAAATTTATTTTAAAATTTTCTCTTTTACTTTTGTCAATAAAAAAATTCCGTATTTTTGAATCTTTTAGGTAAAAAACGTTATCTTATTTATTTTTTTTAAATTCTATCTCTTAATAAATTTCTCTATTAAAAATACTATGTGTATTACATTTTATATTTTTGAAAAATCAACTTTTAGCTTAAAGTAGTAGTCTGATTTTTCTAAATTTTTAGTCCATCTGGAAATTTTCCTGTAGTGTAAAACGCAGAGTGAAAAACAAATTAAAATTTTTTGTTGTCTCATATTTTTTTACTTTTTCGGCCTTTTAAACGAAACATTTGAAATATTTTGAAAAATAAAAAATATATTAACTAAATTTTTACTTGACTCTCCATTAAACTTTTTTTGCTAATTTAGTCATTCAAATTTTTCTCAGTACTAAATTTATTAAATAGCATAAAAGAGAGAACAAACTTCATCTGTTTCCTCGGTTTCTCGCTTGAGGTTGGAGTTTCCTTGTGTATATTCTTCAAGGTTGGCTTTTGTTCGTTTTGTTAGATTCCAAGTTGTTAATTCAGTGTTGGTTAAGGTTGTGATAGAGAAGATTGTTAAGATGATTAAGAATTGATTTCTTGCTTCCTCCCTTCCTTTTTGACTTAGGAAGAGGTGGTATAGAAGCCTGACTTGAAACCTTCAACCATTTTTTAATTATTATTAACTATTTGAAGTTCCTTTTATTGCAAGAATTCTTAAAATCTAGATGTGTTTTCATAACCATTTAAATTATTATTTCCATACTTTTGTAATAGAGCATTGAACTCTCCTATCAATATATGAGGATTATTAGGAAATTATCCAATATATGTATTAATATAATCATAAGCTTAATGTATAATAAGACTACTTTTATTATTGTCTGGCATATAAAAAGATGTGATTAATATATTTTCCATTTTGACTGAAACAAATCGATTTTAGGTTTCTATATTTACTCTAGATTCAGTACTATTGATTTTATCTCTAATAATCAAGCTTACACTTCCTCCTTTATCTGCATTTCTAAAGTATGTCCTATATCCTTTTATTAATAGAAGGAAAATCTTACTTTTGTCATGTTTCATTAATTGAGATGATGTCTATATCATTATTTTTTAATAAATTCTTCAATCATAAAATTTTTCCAGCTATTCCATTAATGTTAGCGTATCCAATCTTGATTCTAGTTTTATACTAATATTACTTATTATCTTTATTACTTTCTTTTGATCCTGCTTGAAGTCCATTTTTGTAAATAAAAATATTTTTATTCCCTTGTTAATCACAACCAATATTTAAAATTTTTTACCATATTCGGGATGCTGACGAAAGAATTAGATAATTATAAAAATTACTTATTTATTATATATTCATTTTTAAATAGATTCTGGTTTCTAGTCGACCGAGTAGATAATCTCGTGCAGTCATGTTTGAATTGTAAGTACTCTTGCAATAGATGCCACAACAAACAAATAAAGACGGGCCCATTGTGTGATAAGCCTTACTTTTTTGAGTGTTCTCTCTATCGGTACGAGAGGTTCACTAGAGGGGACTGAAATCCAGATCTCAGAGTTATCCTGATTTTACATGTTGCTATTTTGATCAAGATTTAGAATCAACAAAGACAGGACTGAGATCAAAAACAATTATTACTTAGAAGAATTAACCTAGTTGAGTCATTTGACGCAAATATTGGAATGTTCTCTAACTCCAACCTTTGGAAGAATTACAAGAATTTGAAGAGTGAAGGCAATCAATTTTGATTATAAAAACGGAGAGAATAAGATAAGAATAAAAGAGACCAGACGAAGCTAGAAATATTTCTAGCCTATTATTAATAATTAAATTTGGTTTCTTTATTTTATCGTGATGAACCAAACATTGGAGGTACCTCGCTAATTTAATTAATTGATAACAGCTTTTGATCTACAAATATTTTGGTTTTTTATACTATCAATAGTTCTAAAGGTTAATTCTTAATTAATTGTCACATATCTGCCTTAAATATTAATCATTTCATACTGTGTTTTTTTTCAAGAACCCTATAATATAAACTCCTTGAGTGAAGGTGATTTAAAATTTAAAGAATGCATTATTTTTCACTTTCTTTTTAATCTCTATATTTGATAGTACGTTTAGCTACTGGAGTTTAAATATAATCTTTTTCCTATTTTCTTTTAAGAGGGTTTGATTTTTTAGCAACATAACATTTTTAATTTTCAATTTTATTGAAATCTGTCTAGTTCTATTAATCTTTTGATTAAGTTTTAGCTTTAAGGCTAAATAATTCTTTCATTAACATTTTATTAATTTTCTTATTATTTTCTCAGATTATCCTCTGACTTTTAATTGTTACATATGAAATCTATATTTAAATAATGATAGGATTACTAGAATTTTATATAATTATTTTCTTACAAATTCACTTGGCAAAATTGGTCTTAATGTTCAACTTTTATTATATTACAAACACTAGATTTTTATTTCAATTTGCTTATCCTATCCTATAACATCTGTTTAAGTTTAATTAATTTTGGTTTAATTTGTTTCTGTTTATTTTTACATTTCAAAATATATTTTTTAATATTTTTATAGTTGCTTAGTATAAAAGCTTGTTATGTTTTCAATTTCAATTTCATTTTATTTTTATGTTAATAATCCTTACAAGATTATTCTTTTTATTTCTGTTGTGTTTGTAATATTCTAATCTGTTCAGATTTCTATTGTTATTGATTCTCTAGTTCTTAACTAAAAATAAGATTTAATTTTATAACGTCTGCACTGCTTGTTGTATTATTGATTTTCAAATTACTAATTTTTTAATTCAACTTCAGTCTTGTTCTTAAGCTAATAAACTTATTAAAGTTCTCGTTATATTTGGTCTGATTATTATTGTTGATATTAATATAACTAAATTAAACACTGCAGATAGTTTATTTATTAATAAGTAAATATTTAATTGGATTACAAATTTGTTTATATCGATTTATGATTTTCAACTAACTCAGTTTAAGTCATTTATTGATTAAAAAAGGTTTATTCATATGATTAGTCTAAAAAGTCTGTTTAAATCTCCATCTCTCTAGAATTATTCCTTAATTTGGAAACTTCTTAAAGTAACTATTTAATATGATCTAATTTACATTATTTAATTTCTTTGATTTTCTTATTAATTCTATTATATAAATCTTGTATTGCTCAAAGATTGCTTCATAAGAGTTTACCATGTCTTAATTGTTTCGATTGTTTTGTGCAAGAATAGTTTTTTAGTTTTCTAAAGAATTGCTTCATTTAAAAGCTTTTCATTTTATTTTTAATTAAAAGAGTATCTTAAATATCAATAGTATTATTCCCTGCTTATTGGTTAGAAAATATAATATACAAAGTATCTTACTATTTAGAGGATATTTTTGATATGATTATTGAGACTGAGGTACCAAGCTATTTTTTATCTATAAGTATATTTTTCAATATTTAGAATTCTTGATAGTTAATTTCCATTTTTTAGGGAATTTCGAAGTAATTTTAACGGAATACGAAGGAACTTGTTAACTGGAGATTAACTACAGATGTTTAGTAAATCTCTTAATAAGTTAATTATCTTCTTTACTGATTTGAATTGTAATGAATCAGGGTCACTTTTTAGAAAGTAGTCAAGCGTCCGTCTATGCTCATTTCATTAGATGGCAGCTTCTTTATTTTTAGATAAAGAAGAGTCGTTAAGATTATAATCCTGGGATATTTAGAAATAATCCATTCTTTTTTGCTAAGTCTTTATTGTCTTCAACTATACACCTATAACTGCAATAGTTGCTATAGTTGCTATATCAACATAATATATTTACTATTCTAAATTACTACTCCGATTAAGTCATTTTATACTCTTAGTTAAATGACTTTTCTTTCTAATCAAGATTATTTCTAAGCAACTTAATATAATACTAAGTTTATTAATATAGCTTAGATTCAATATTCAATGCAGAAAATATTAAGTTTAGGTAAATAAAGATTTTATGTACTATTTTTAAAAACATATTAGCAATCAGCTAAACATATAAAAAAGCTTTATTAGTTATGACAATGCATCATTATTATATCTTCTTATTAAAGTATTAGTAGATAAACCATTTTAATAAGTAGTAACATATTTAGCTTATTATAGATCTTTAAACTACTTCTTTACAGATCAATATATGAAACTATATTTATTATAAATAATACTAATAATATAAATATTATTACTATGCTTATCGGTTATGATTTTTAATACTTCTATAACTCAATTTTTCTAAATCAATCCTCATTATTGAAGCTATTTTCTATTCTGCAGCAAAACAATATCCAAACTTATCTTTTATTTTCATCTCTGTTAAAGCAGAAATATTTGTATAAATTTAAGTTTATTATCATTATTCTTTGTTTCTTTTATATATTCTTGCATATATCAATTTTTTATACCTCCAAATATGACAAAAGGCTATAATGAAACATTAGGAAAAGCAACAGCTTCAGGAAGATTTTAATTATACTTACTCCATCTATCATTCTATATATTATACTTTCATATATCTTTTAAAATTTATGATTTCTAATTATACCCTCCAAAAGAATAAATATTTTAGTCTATTTTATCTACTAGCAAAGTTTATCCTGCCATCTAGAATGGAAATTAAGAACAGTTTTATCATTTACTTTAGTTTCCTATCTTTAACTTTACTACTGATTATAGCACTTTATATATACTTGTACTTCCTCCAACTACATAAAGATATTCTTAAGCTGCTGCTATTCCAAAGCAACTTCTTCCCTCATTTAGATCACTAAGTTTTTTACAATTGCCTTTATAATCAAATTATCAAGTTTCTTTTACTCCTTAATCTTGCTTTTAGTTATATCCTCCAATTAAGTATAATTTATTTTAACACTCTATACTTTTATTACCAAAAGGAATTATATTTTTAGTTTAAACTAATCGTAATTACTCAGTTTCAATATTAAATAAACATAATTTTTAAATTTTCCAGTCAAAATAGTGAATATAGTTGGATATTATAAAGTTTTATTATTAACTTACTTCTTATTTTATTATCTAAATAGTCTTTTATTATTCTTAATTTGTATTATCTTATAGCTTCTATCTTATTTATTTTATATCATTTTAACTTTATTTTTATGTCTTTTCTATTAAAGCTATTAGTTATATTCTAAACTGTTCTTAGATTCCTTATAAATGTACTATTTTTTATTGCTGCTCCTTTAAGTTAGAATTATTCAAATTTGAGATTTAAGTACTATTATAATAAGATAATATAGAAGTAGCTTTATATTTGCTACATAAATCTTATGATTTCTTAATTTTATTAATTGTTTAATCTAAATCTGAAGTAGTTAATCCTCATAGATGTATAAGATTATTTGATAGTATGAAGTGTATGAGAGTATTAGTAATGCTAGATTATTTGGTTGTAATGGCTTTAGAGATTTCCATAGTTTACCTTTTACTTTCTTTTAATTTCTATCTAGCAGCTTAAAATTTTTTATATGTATTATTAGTTTTCTTATATCCTTCTTATTAAATCACTTTCTTAAGGCAAATCTTCAAATCTAAAAGGAAATCCTTTTTAACAAATTGGACATTACATTATGTCTTATAACCAGTACTGAGTATTCAAACATACACCACAGTAAATATGTCCACAAGGTAAGACAGTTGGAAGAGCATTAGTTAAGTTGTAATCTTCTAAGCAGATTAAGCATTTTGGTAACGCTTACATTTTTATTATTATTTATTAAAAATGAGCTTAAATAGGTAATTTATAACAGTTATTATCATAAATAAAAACATAATAAATAATAAAAAATATCTAAAATTGCATTACATTATTAGATTGTTTAGAAGATTGGAGATATAAAGGAATTAGATATAAGGATGAGATATAATATTATACATATAAAATGGCTTCTAAGAAATAACAAAACTTTGAACAAAACATTTAAACAGGAAAATTCTATAAAAAATAAAAAAACGAAATAATTACAATGAGTGAAAGTGAGAAATATGATTGATATGACGAACATTAACCACTTGGAAATCCAGAATTAAAAAAACTTCCAACACAAACTCAAATAGAAATATTATCTAAGTCATTAAAAGAATTTATGTTTAAAAATAGATACCTCACTGATAAAGTAGAAAAATTAGAAAAACTAATAACGTCTTTACTTGAGAAACAATATTAATAATCATAAGAAATAGAAGACAAACTGGAACAAAGAATTCTTTAAATTTAATAATAAATTCAGGTAACGCCATTTTCGTTTTAACAGAATTAATCAGATCCTATGGAAATAGAAAATGAAGCCTCAAATTAAAATAAACAGTAAACGTTTATTTAAAATAAGTATTAAATTTAAATTAAATAAGTGTTACAGGAATAATAGTTTAAAAGAAAAATAAAATGCTACGTGTGCAATAAATAACACCAATGAAAATACTGCTACTAACTAAGCGAAATTTAAAGAAAGAATAAATAAAATATTTTTAGAAAACTATTTAGGATATATCCAACATAAAGCGGAAAAATTTATAGAAAAAAATTCTTTAATTCAAATCTTAATCCTTGGAGAAATAATTAGGAACTCTATATGCAAGATGAAGACTATTCAGAATATTAAAGGATGGTGTGCTAATGAAGTGCTACACCACCTAACTAAGCCTAGTAGAAATTCAAGACAAACTAATGTAGACAAGCTGATAGAATAGGTCAGATGACTGACTACTAAGGCTTTAACAAAGCCTTTTAACTTTTAACTTTTATAAATAAATAAATAAATTTGATTATAGAGAGCGTAGCACTCTCATTGGTGCGCAGCTCTTTAAAAAAAAAATGTTTCATACTGACAAGAATGTTTGTTACTGATAAAATTATCAGATACTGGTAGACCTTGTTCAATACTGGTATAATTATTCAGTACTGATAAAAATGTTCAATACGGATATAATTTAAGAATACTCGTAATCTTTTCTACTTTTTGGAGGTCCAAGGACATGGCAGGATTGCGTCTCATTGCATCACCAAAGCAGAGGACGACATGTGTCAATTATGGGCACTTAAATTCCACACCTCTGATGAAGCTCGCAATATTATTTCTTTTTCGTTCCAGAATTAAATCTAAACTAAGCCAGTGCCGAAGGTCTAATAATCTTATGTCTCGAGGCCAAACCAAAGCAGAGGAAGACATAAAGTCGATTATGGGTACTTAACTTCCCCAACTTCTGATGAAGATGACCTTGCTGTTCACCTTCGAACAACTTTGACGGTTTTAAAAAAAATATATATATAATAAGCATGTTTTTTAGATAATATAATTGATTTATATTAGTAATAATATAAATAATAATAATAGGATAAATTAAGTTTAGTAATTATCGAGGATTTTCACCTCTTCATGCTGGACACCAGATTACTCCGGTTTCAAAAACAAAGTTTTAAAAGCCTCTCTTCCTCTCTCCTCCTATTACTCATGTAATTTCCAATTCTATCTTCATTTCTAATAAGATTTTCTCTTGTAGATGAAACCTAAATAATTTAGGTATAATCTCTCTCTGATTTGCCTCTATTTCATTTGTTTTTTCATCCTTTGCTGTACTTGTATTCTTCTTTATTTATTCCAATACTATGTCTTGAAATTTTTAAGCTTCTACAGCGTCTTCACAAGTGTTTTGTTGAATTGCAGTAGAAGCAATTCTTCACTATTTTTTGTTGTTTAACCCTAGTCTTCATATTAGTCTCTTAGACTTCATCTGCTTCCTTGGTTTTTCCTCTTATGTAGGATTTATTATGTGAGTCGCTTTCTAGGATTTCTTCTGCTCGTCATATCCTGCTTAAATTCCAGGTTGTTAAGATTAAGAAGAAGGTTAAGGTTAAGAAAAAGATGACTAGCCAAGATTGTATTCAAGTTTCTTCTCCAACTTTTTGGAGATGGTGTAGAAACCTCTTTTGAATCCTTCCATTTTTTAATTGATTTATATTAGTTAAGGTTAAAGTATTTAAGCATCTAGTAGCTTTATAAATATCAATTATCTAAAATATTTATAGTTCTAATTACTTAAAATTACTAAATGAATGATAAACTTATATTAATACTTTCATTTAATTACTTTAGTAGAACTTAAAACACTCTCCTTATTCTTTCAGATAACTTTCAATCAATTAATCAATTAAATATAAGTGCTTAAGCATTTATAAATATTGGAACATAATGTAATAATTATAATCTAGGTATAAATATTACAAATGTTAAAATCAAAGTTTAGTAGATTTCAATCAAATATCTTTTCTTTTTTCTCTATCAGACTTTCTTTTCTCAACGTTCCGATAGACAGCTTTTCTCTTTGGTCTTGGTTCTGTCGATTCATTTAAAATCTCATCATATAACTTGGATAGCTAATAATGCTTTCTCTATAGCTTGTACTAGAATGATTTGATTGATTGTTCTATTTTAGGAATTTGGCTTTAAAAAATGATTACTTACATAGTTATAATCATATAGAATTAATTTTTTCTTGTCTTTGCTTTTGAAAGCTATATTACTTTCAAATTCCTAAAAGATGTCTTTATAATAAAAGCAATCAAATATATAGTTAAATTAATAAAATGATATGCCACATAAGCAAATAACACTATATTGTACGTTATAGTGAAGTATACTGAATTCCTAATGAAAATTATAAGTATAAATTCTAAGTTTTTAAATACAAATAGTTTCTCTAGCCATATGTCTATTATATTAGTATATTTTATATCAGGAAACGTATTTTAATCTCCTATTTGATTCATGATTCTTCTTACTGTTGACATAGTCAATTTCTTTAGAATCATTGTAATAGAAAGCTAATAAAGGTAATTTAAGTCTTGCTTTATAAATTTAAATAGATAAGTTGATACATAAATATTAATATTAACTTCCAGTAAATTTCTATAATTAAGCAATGCTGAAAAATTTCTAATTCTTAAGTGTTCATCAAACCATATCTTTATTCTAATAAACTAAAAATCTTAGTTTACTTTATAAATAACAGAGTAACAAATTTGACTAAATAGCATTAAATAAAGTTAAATATTTTGCTATTTTTTATCAATAAAGATCAAATACAATAATTTATATTTATGCTTTTATAAAACTAACTGAAAAAGCTATACTTTAAATTTAGATATTTTTAATAACCATAAAATATTTATTTGTAGCATGTA
Organism: Loxodes magnus; assembly: GCA_946699065.1. Taxonomy (NCBI): domain Eukaryota; phylum Ciliophora; class Karyorelictea; order Loxodida; family Loxodidae; genus Loxodes; species Loxodes magnus. The sequence goes on along the minus strand of CAMPDV010000130.1, from coordinate 63,372 downwards.
TCAAGATTAAATTTTAGATTTTCGCTTGATTAAATATGATTGAAACTATCTAACTCTTACCAGATGCAAATCTTAGAATGTTTAATTTTAATGTCTTGATTATAAATTTTATTAGAAATTATAGCAAAAATTTCTAAATTTCTAAATGGAAATTATTTTCTGATCGTAAATTTATCTAATTTTGTATTAGTAATAATTTAAAATTATTACTAGCAAAGTCTCCTTTAACAGTGAAGCATACTCATATAAGCTCTTATAATTTTATTTCAATTTTTCCAGTAAGCTATGTTTATCCATGAATTTATAAGATTTGTGATTTTTAATAAAATGAAATCTATACTCTTTATGCTACTTATAAAACTGTAAAGCATTTATTTACTAAACGCAAATCATGTTCATATTATAGTGGAATAATTTAAAACATTTGAATTTTATCCTTATTTAAATTTGAGTTCAAAATAAGGGAGTTTTTTGATTAGACATTATAAGTAATTTTTACTATTGGAAAAAAGATTTATATTTATATACTCTTATCATGGAATAAAGTACTATAATATCATTTACTACCCTTTAAAAGATATGTTAAACAAATATAATATTTTATAATAGATATTTAGATTTCTATTAAGAACTTAGAAATTAAAATATGAAAATTCAAGTTAAAATCACTTTTCAAAGATTTAGTGGGTTTACTATCTTAAATCAAAAAATTACAATATTTGGTATTATTTAAATGATGCATAATTAAGAAGTATTTTCGATAAATTAATCTTTAAATTTAGATAATAAGATGGTAAAGGTATGTAAATTTTCAGTTAGTTAGAAATATTAAAATATTGTAAAGAAACTCCGTAATTTAGAATTATGGATTTAAAACTAAAAAATATAGATAGAATAGCAATTTCTATCTGAAAATCGACAAAATAATTAGTTTCATTTAAGTAAAAGTTTCAATAAAAATCTAATCACTGAAAAAAAAATGTGGAGCAACTTTAAAATTTTTATAATATTTAGGAAATGTAAAAAAGTATAGATATTTGCATCACTAATAGAAAATTAATATTTGTAAATGCTTAAAATTTAGTTGATAATATGAATAAAATGGTTCGTTAAGCAGTTATTTTATAAACAATGTATGATAGTTTCATACTTTATTCATATAATTGGTATCCATATATTACAAAAATAAAGAACAATAGTAATAATTGATCATAGCGGTTTCACACATTAATAGGTTTATCAAATTAAAGTTGCGTCTAAAAGTTTTTAATTTTTTCGTTTTTCTGGTTCAATGTCCATAGGATCATTAAAGAATAATATAAGATTGAGATTATTTATTTATTTTCTATTGATCATTTACCATACTAGTGATCAAGCGAAAACTTAGTACCAAAAACTTTAAATTAAATCACAAGATTTAAATATTTGAGCTTTATATTTTAGTTCTCTGATTGTGTTACTTAAAGCTTGCTTGAATTTTATCTGATTGTTAGAAATACAGCTTTAGCTTAATTTCCATTTTGATTTTAAGTAAATAGACTTAAATATTAGCTCAAGTCAGTATAATTTGCTTAAAAATACTAAAACTTATTATTTATACCTTCTTCACTTAAGTTTATAAAATAATATTTCTAATTTTGATTTAATCATGCTTATAGCCAAGATTTCTTATAATTATGCTTATTTATGCTATTTTCTCCTTTCAAACTTCAGAAAATTTTGTAATCTTTATTATTGAACATTTCCTTGAAACTTAATTTTAAACTTAGAAATGCTTCTATTATTGTAAGAATTATAGAGCTCATTCTTATTTCGAATGTAAATGTAATTTTATAACAGATCTTTTAATCTTATTTTTGCTACTTCAGTAAAATAAAAAAAGTAAATAAAAATGCTAACTATAGTGTAAATTTCTTACCTTTTATTCTCAGAGGAAAATAGACGAATTAAATAAGAAAATAAATTTCTTATATACAATAGTCTCTAGTTTACAATTAGAGCTATAATATATATATATCTGGCTATTTTTCAATCTTTAAATAAAATAAATCTTATATCATACTTAATTTTTATAATGTAGTTAAGCATTGAAATGAAAAATTTAAATAAATGTAATAAAATTATTTGATAATTGAAGGATTTTTACTCTGAAAATAGAATTAAAAAATCTAATCAAAGAATTTTTTCGAATATATAATTTTAAATCTGTGAAATACGCATCTAATATAAAGGTGATAAGTCATACTATTTATTTTTGCTATATTTCCATTTTCATTTAGATCAAATAATAAACAAAATTTTATAATATTATTGTAAATATAAAATAAATGCAATTTTCGTAAATTCTACATACAAATAAATTTACTTAATTCTGTGTTTTAAAAACTATAGTACAATTTATGCTTTTGCTAATAATTCAGGAGCATTTCTTAATTATTTAAAAATATATAAACAAGATTTTATATATTAACAAGTTGCAATAATTCAAATTATTTCCTTTTAATATTATTCACAATCTTTTTTACTTTAATGAGCTCTAATATGTTTAACGGTGTTTATCATTATTCTTTATTTCTTGCTAAATTATTTAATTTGCTAGATTTCATTTAAATGATATACTTCTAAATTAATTTAGTCAATACTTTATATGTAATTAAGATGTATTTAGTCTTAATTTATTTTTAAATATCTAAATTTATTTCTGCTAATTAAACTTATATAAAAGGAATAGCATTTTGTATTATAAGAACTTTATTTTATTTAATTTTTAATGCTTAAATTCTAATTTATTGTATAAAATTTTTTAGATCTACAATCAAAATTAACTTGCTTAAGCTTTTTTGTATTTTAATATTAAGATTTGTATATAAATTTTCAGATGATCGACTAATATATTCCATTTACTAGCAATTAATTATTGGATCTATTGTATTAATTAAAGTATTTTATTACTTATACTTTATTTATTAGATTCTACTATCTTTATTTATTTTTTATTAATTAGAATTTATATTTTAATCGACTATATTATTAGCATTTTATCGGTGCTATCAATCAATTTTTTTTAATTTAATTTAACACTCAAGTTTATTAAATATTTTTTAGATCTGATTTTTATTAAATTTTAACTATTTCAAACTAATCGAAACATTTTGAGAATTTAGAAATTTTATTGAATCAGCAAGTTTGATAAAGCATTGGTATTTGAAAATATCTAATTCATAATTGATTTTAGAAAACATTTATTTAAAATTTCGTTTTGCTTATTTTAACTCTTATAAATGCTTATTATTTCTGATGTAATCAAATCTTAGTATTAAAGATATATCTTATATGTGTTTTTAAATAGGAATATTATTTCATTTATAGACGAAATATTAACTACTGAAAAATATCTTAAAAAGGAATCCCTTCTAACTTTTTTTTTCATTTGAAACATAAAATTTAAAATTTGATAATAGGAAATTAAAATGCTCTTTAGGTAGAATTAAAAGGCAAAAGAGTTTCTTTCACTAAGCAATATTTTATTGAAAAGCTAAGCATTTTTTCAAAAAACAGTTTTCTTTTATGTACTATGAATTTTCTAAATTCGCTTTAGCGAAGTTTTTCATGTGATTTATTTTTTATATAATATATACTTTAATTTTCAAACAAGTTACTAGAATCATATTGATATCTTTTATTAATAGGACAAACAAGCAAATTCATTTTTATAAATTTTTTGTGATCATTAATCTGATTTATCTTAATAAAAAGGACATAAAATATTTTCAAGTTACTCAGTTTTAGAAATTAACTTTCTATGTAATTTGCAAAATATTCTAAATATAAAATTATTTTCTTTTATTTTATTTAGAATTAATCATATTTATTTTATTTTACTAATTAAAATGAAATTTCTTATTAAAATTTCTTAGTAAGTATTATAAGTAAATAAGAAATAGCTTGTTTAATCTTATTAACTTATTCTTTAAATTTAAATTTTACTTCTAATTAATCTTTTATTTCTGACTATTCTTTATATTTTTTTATTTTGTTAATTATAGATATATATTTAGAATATTAAAAGAGTTAATATATTTTTGATACTATAAGAGCCTTTTACTAATTTTCTTTATGTACCATTATTTAGTAAAAATTGTTATTTATTTTCTAAAGCTTCTTTATTTAAAATTTAATAATGCTTTTATTTTTATTTATACATCTTCCTAAAATATTATAAAATATGAATACTTTATTTCTATTTTAGTTCTTTAAACTAAATATTATCTTAATTAATACTTTTATTTCAGAAAAATCTAAATATCTATTATATTACGAAACGATATTTTAGTAATAATTTTTATCTTTAATAGCAAACATTTTATTTTTTAATTTGGAGGATTAAATGTTTAATAATTAGTATAATTTTAAAACTTAAGTACCAAAATTAATTACTTTGCTTATTGTATTTTTCGGTTTACCATTAGAAAGAAATTTATTATTTAAAGTTTTTCAGTCAATAATTTAAAAATGACTCTCATTTTTGTATAAAAAGAAAGTTCTTTTATAAAAATTTATTTTTAATACCTTTGATACATATATATTTTTAGTTATGCTTAAAAATGTAAATTTTCTATTTAATCAAAATATAATTTTTCTATTTTTATATTTCGAGTATATAAACATCTGGAATATATAAAAAAAGATAAAATTATAGGCTTAACTTTTAGAAAGGAATTATTAAAAGCTGCTTATCTTAAAAATCAAAACTGTAAATGTAAATTCTTATTATTCTGATTATGATAAGTAGTTCTAAGAGTTTTTTATAAACAATTCTATATTAATTTTTAAAAATATATTTAGTTTTGGTAGGTCTATTGATGCTTTTTTAATCTAAAAACATCTAAGCAAATGCTAACTTAAAATTTAGTATCATTTTTTTTAAAATCTAAGATGAAATGAAGTAAAGCTTTTATTAGTAAATTTTTAATAAGTTAAATAAAAAAATGAAGCATAAGTACGATCGTAAACTTAAAAAGTAAGAATAAAAGAATTTTTATACAGAATTTAATCATACATAATCAAAAGTAAAGTTATATCTCTTACAAAAAACTGAAAAAATTGCATAATACATTATCTTTTTGAATCGAAGATTTAAAAAATTGGAAGGATAATAAAAGTAGTAAAAAACTTTAAAGAGATAAATTTTTAATTAAAAAACATTAAAATTAAACCTAATTAAAAAATTGATGCAATTACTGACAAAATGCTGGTAAATAATCAGAACAAAGATATAAGCAAAGTAAAGGAAAAATTATAAAACTAAATTAAAATTTTAATTTTTCTAATATTTTCTTATTTTTTTATTAGTAACTTTTATTTTTAAGATATCAAATTTTATTAAAAAGACTTAATTAATTTATGAAATTAATTAGTTGCATTCGCAAGTCATTTTTTTCGAAATTGTCAAAATATTATAAAGTTTTATCATATTTTAAATCTTTATTTTCAACTGGTTCGCTTAATTTATATTAATTTTTTTAAAGTTATTCTGATAATAATTTCCATTTTTTATAAATGCAGATAAAACTTTTTATTATTTATTATATTTTTAAACTCAATATCTCTTATAAATTTAAAATAATACTTAAATAAAATTATAAATTTAGCTGCGAAGTTTTATTTGATATTTTAAAATATGATTCTATAATCTGCAAACCAATATTTCAGAATTTTCTATCTTTCTAGTATATTTAAGGCACTATTATAAAATTTAAATAAGAAATAGCCAAAAACATGTCGATTATTGTGATTAGTTTAAATTATAGTATATTATTATATTACTATAGTAAATTATTATTAGAATATTCGATCGAATTTTATGTAAAATTTATATTTTTAATTCTTGCTTTTCTTATTTTCTTTTTTATTAATCCACTTTATAAAACACATTTCGTAACTTAATCAAACAGTGATCATACGAACTTTTAAGTGTCTTTAGAAGCAACATTTATAATTTTTTAACTATTATTTTCATCTTTTTTAATTTTTTTGCTAATAAATTGACTTTTTAATCATTTTTATTGCTTTTTGAATCTATTACTTATGCGAATTTATTTTAATTATATTAAAATTAAGTTTATAAAGTTATCTTTAGATGTTATTTATTTTTTATTACATAAGATAATTAAACCATTTAGTAATATATTTTACTCATTTTTCTTATGTTAACGATAATATTTATATTTCAGATTCTTATTAAATTTTTTTATATAATGGTTATTTATAAATGTTTTATTTCTTAATTCCTTTCAGATAATGATATATAGTTTACTAATTTAATTTTGCCTGGTTTATAAAATAATGTTTCTTATTTTTATACGCTTTGTTATAAAAATTTTAGCATGATTTATAGATAAAAATAAAATTTATTATTTTAGCAAATTATTTGATAGAAATTTTTAGATTAAATAAATATCGTTAAATCAACCGAAAACTCGATATTTTTATAAGTGTATACTGCTTTCCATTTGTATAACCTTATAACTTTATTTATCCCAAATAATTTGTTTGGAATTCCCTTTATTTTTTGATCTCATTATCTACTCAAAAATTTTTTATTATCTTGATATTACTTAAATATCCTAATTTAATAAGTTAAAAAGGGTATTAATAATAATGATGTTTAATATATAATGATAATATAGCATATATTTTTTGAATTTAAATTAGGCAAAAACTTTCAGCATAAAGTGAATAGATTATTCAAAGTCATTCAAGAGAAACTTTTGTTGGATAGATTTGCTTCTTCGTTCTACTAAGAAAAGTAAATTTTAGTCTTATATTAAAGATAAAATTATAAATAAAAGAAAATTTCTTTATTATAGTAAACCAAAATAGTTTATAGTTATAAAAAAGGGAAATGGATTAATTTGCAATAATTGATAAAATACTGTAAATTAATAGGTTTAAGAATATAAAATAAGAAAATAATAGATATTTTTTGATGGCTAGTTATATATGCTAGTGATTTTATTAATTATCTTTTATAGAAAAATCTAAATTATATTCTTCTTAAAATCTTATTGAAATTAACTTCTAATGAATAGATGGACTTTTATAATTGAATTAAATAGAATTAGTAATTCCTTTAGAATCTGTAATGATTAGTAAAGTAGCAGTTTTATTTAAATTGCTTAAAGTTAGAAAGTTAATTAGATGAAATTTTAGTAATTTTTTTCAACACTTAGAGCATCTTTATATGTAATAGAACGAAAAATAGTAATTTTTTGATTTTCATAATATAAAAATACAAAGAATGATGATAGCAAGATTTTAATTATCTGATTATATCTCTAACCTTAAAAAATCATTGATTTAAACCAAGGTCAGGAAGGGAAAGAGTCTGAAAATTTATCTATTTCGTTAGGGATTTGTTGTCTATAATTATTTATTATACATTCATTACTCGTGGTGGTCCCTGTTTGCAAAAACTGATTAATAGAATATCCCCGTTAAGTCCATGAAGAGTTGTTTAGATAAAGCAAAACGGCAAAAACTTAACTATCCTCAAACATTCAAAGTTAATCATTAAGTTCAATCTAAATATAGCGATGAATTATTAAATTTATGGATAAAAAAGATTTATGTGGATAGATAATTTAAAATTAATCCTACATATGCTATTTAAGTAGTTAAGAAAACTATATAAAAAGCATAAATAAGATAATATTACAGAACTATAATAATTAATAAAAAATCTTAAGTAATGATATCAACTATATAAAATAAATAAGATCAAATAAAACTATTATTTAAAAGATAAATAAAAGTAATATTTAAAATAAAATAATTACTAGAAATTAAGAAAGTAATAATAAAAATAAAATGGAAAGGCTTGATTTAAGAATTTATATTATATAAAAATTAATATTTTTAATTTAATTTTGAAGATACTTTAAAGTAATAAATGAGGAGAATAGGATTAGATAAAATATTAATGCATTAGATTGTTCAACCTTTTTTTATGTTAATTGAACTCTTTTTAGTTATTATTATTATTGATAAAATAATTTATTCATTACAAAGATTTTAACCCCTCTTGGAACTACCCAATAGAGTATGGTTCTAATTGGCTAGTAGAAATATTTGAGATACTCAGCTTTTAACTAGTTCTAGAATTAGTGATTCATTAAATTCATAAATTTTCTTATAATCATTATCTTTAATTATGATATGATTTTATTAATTCTATTCAGTCTTTTTTCTTTCTTGATGATTGAATTTAATATAATTCCTAATTAATTAATGGACAATTAGCATCAATAGAACTGTTTCCCATTAGATCTTATTGACATTCTGATAGCCAATGTTTCTTTATTTTATCAATCTCCATTTAAACTACTTTAATTTCTTTAGGTGCTTATTTTGCTTTGGTTCCATATCAAACTATATTTTTAAGAACATTCCGCAGTTTTAATTTTTAATGCCAGATATACGACATTTTTTGTATATATACTTCTTTAAATCGAATAGCAGAAACTTTCATCCCGATTTTATCTTTACGATCTATAATTCCTCATTAATATTTTATATATTCCTTAAATTTGTATTCCAATTAAATTTAACATTTATATGCAGATCTTTGCTGCAAATTATATTTTCCATCATGTTCTTTTTTATGAATATAGTTAATAAATTAATTATTTTATTTATATTTCACTTACAAAAAGTATTTAAAAATCACTCTTTTTCATTAGTATTTAATCAATTTATTCCTTTTTGTTTATTCTTCCAGATTTAATATGAGCTTCCTTATATCTGAATTAGATCATTTAGCCTCAATACATTTCTTAGTAAGATCTCGAGAAAACTTGTTATAATTTGAGTCTGAAATAAACAATCCTAATGTTTAATCAGCATTTTCTTAGTTGTTACTTTTGATTAATTCATATTAATCTACAAGATTATCTTAATCTACCTTAAAAAATTCTAGATAAGTTTGCAAGAAAGTTTCTCAATATATTTGCCTATCTATTGCATCTTATAGCTTATTTATTTTATATTTCCTTTGGGTTATCTTTTCCAATAGATTATAGTATTATAAATAAAACCTACAGTGATTGGAATATGATCAAAAAATAAACTATTATTATGAGCAGTGAAGTTTGCAAATTAATTAATATTCAGATTGCTGTTTTTAATTATATAAATATTACAATATAATTATCCAGTTCCTTTGCGTGTACATGTATTAATGTGACCATTGTTATAAAAAGGAATATATTCTTCTATTTATTAACTTAATATATTTTTCCAATAGGGGAATATTAATCCTGTCTTGTAGGACAGAAATTCAAGTTTTATTTCTCTTGAATCCAATAGTTTCACTGCTCTGTTGTAGTTTCCAACACTTTCTATATAGATGTTGCAAGCTTATATAGCAGAAGCATTTCATTCTAATCAATATCAGTTATATAAATATCACTTACTCTTACAGTAGTAGCATTTCTTCCTTACTTACCGGATTGGTTTTCGATTTATAACCTCTTTTTATTCTATCTCCATCTAATTTGTCTAATTATTTATGTTTGTGCTAATATTCTTTTGCTTAATAAACTCCAACTCTTGTTTTTATACGACATTTCCAAGCCTTGCTGTTTCTTATCTATGTTCAGTTTAAATGTTCCAATATGGTTGGAGTTTCCTTTCTTAATTAATAATTCTAATCTCTAAGTTATCTTATCCAAATGATAATAAGTTTCTTAGTTCTTAATTTTCCTACTTAAGCACTTTAATCTCTTCCTAGAGATTGGATATTTCAAATACTAACTGTTAAATATTGATTTCCTTTTTAATTATCTTTGATGGAAGTTCTTTTCCTGTTATTATATTAGATTCCTTTCTTTTTATTACTTTAGGAGGTGTTTATTATAGTTATTAGGTTCTTTATTAGCTTTGTAAGTGAGGAGAAGAAGACTCTTGATACTTTTTTTATGCCTGCTTTTTCTCTAGAGCTTTTTTCTCTTCTTTGCTCAAGAAAAAGCCGGGAACAAGATTTTAAGACTCCATTTTTTTGGAAATTGCAAGTTATAAATTGAAATAAAATCTAGATTATATGAAATTAATAATAATTTATAAAGCAAAAAGATTATATACTTTAGCTTACAAAGGGTAATCCTTCAAAAACTTAGGTAGTTTAAATACAAATAATAGTTAAATAAAATAATTTAATTTACTATTCTATTTTAAAACATTCTTAACAATAATTATTCGTGCTATTTACATCACATCAGTTATAGTCATTAGAGATAAAATTATAGTAAAGCAGAGATAAAAAAGTTTAATATAAAAGCAAAAAGAATATTAATTAAGATAGCTTAATTTTATCTAAAAGTTAATAAAAACTCTGAAAGAAATGAAATAAAATATTGTCTTAAATTCAAAAAGTATAAGCGTTTATAGATATATTTTAATATTAGAAGAAGCATATAAAATATTATAATTTGCTAGCTTTTAAAATATCTTTAAATACGTTTTTTAAAATTATTTTATGAGTGATTGTTAAAAAAGTTTAATAGCATGTATAAAACTTAATATGATAAATTTAAATTATAAGCAATATTTAGCTTAATAAGAAATATTATTAAAATAGAGTGGAAATTAAGGATTTTTAGTTAACTAAGGTTTTTAAAAAAAAGAAGTTTAATGAAATTTATTAAGGTTTAAATTAAAAATACCAAAGATTTTTCATATTTTTCATTATAAAATAAGTTTGAGTAAAGAGAAAAGTACGAAAATTTAAAATATTTAAGTAAGAGTAATGATGAAAATAATAACTATTCTAAAGTTATCCAATAGATAATTTTTTCTCTCATATTGGTACGCAAAAAAAAGGTTTAAGAAGAAAAATAAATAATTTCTTAATTAAATCACTTTTGAACTTGAAAAATGATTTAGAAAACATTCAGCAAAATAAAAATTAATATATTTGTGTGGAATAAGATTATCTCTATCTATTAATAATTAAAAAGTAAAATTTACTCAGGAATAAAATTGGAAATAGATCTTACAGTTACTTAATATCTAAGCGAAAATAATATAATCAAAATATTTTTAAATAGAAAGTTAAGAACTTACACTTAAGTTTAAAGGACTATCTCAAATTATTTTACTAGACATATAATAATGATATTAGTCTTTTTCATTTAAGAAATATAAAAAAACTTTTTTATTATTACCTTTAAATCTAATTATAACAGCCTAAATTATAAAATAATAAATTTCTAAATATTCATACATATAAAATTTAATTAAAAACTTCATAATTAATAAAAAGCTTAGGTATCACATAAACTTTTAGCTAATTCTTTTATTTAGCCTATTTTTTCAAATTGAAAGATATTATAATTTAGTATTATAATGCTTTATTTGATTATTGCATAAAGAACAATTCACTAAAAACTTTTATTTTCTTAAAAGATTAATTTCGTCTTAAATGTATAGAATTAAGATAATAATGATATTACTATAATAATAGAAAAGCAGTGCTTATAATTGCTCAAGTTAAATACTAATTAGAATATTTCTATATTTTAATTATGCTAATAATTTATATATATAAATAAATAGGGTGGAAGATGCTTTCCTTCGGTCGCTGCTTGGAGGCCCAGCAAGGCAACTAAAAAATGACCGCGGAGGGAAGATAAATCGGAGAATGAGAAATCAATAATAGATGATAGAAGATTCGAAAAGCTGGAGAACTCTGAATGTCAGGAGAAAACCTTCATTATCATAGATCGGGGAAAGATGTACCCGTAATTGCATATTACATCCTATGTTTTTGAAGGAAAAATTAAAGGGATTACTACAGGAAGAGAAAACAAGGATAGAGAGACCCATAAACTTTTTTCGAAATTAAATAAAATTAATTTAAAGAGCTGCGCGAACGAGAGTGCTACGCGCTCTATAATCCAATTTATTTATTTATTTATTTTATTAAAATATCTTAAATCCACTTTCACTATTTTTATTTAGAAATATTAAATAATAAATAAATAGGGAAGAGCTATCATCCAACTGAAACTGACTTAAACTCTGGTACCAGGAAGTATCACATAGGTGAAGAACCAGCCAAGATAAGAGAAGACAAGATCAAAGAGGCATCAAGTAGCATTAATGATGAAAGATGCCAGATACTAAGGTCTCTTAGGGTAGCATTCCGATTGCGGCCCTATAGAAAACAAATTCACAAGGAAATGCTAGCACTTTGGAAGACTTCAGCAAGAATTTTTTTAACTTTAAAAATCTTTATTAAAGAGCTGCACACCATTGAGGTGCTACGCGCTCTATAATATCATTTATTTATTTATAATAATGTGTAATAAAGAAGAGGTTTAAATATCATAAAGCAAGATAAAACTAAAGTAAATAAATTTTAGATTTATTGAAAGATTTAAACCTATTAAATGATTATAATCTATAGAATTATAAAATTCTAAAGGATAAGATAAATATACTTACTTTCTTTTTTATAATATAATATAGTATAATATAATATACAACTAAATATAAATGAAACTAGTTTAAAATTTTCAATTATTTTTCTTAATATAATTACTATTAAATATATATATTTTATTAGAATAGTAGTAAAATTAAGATGATAAATTTAAAGTTGTATCTTAATTCTAAGAATATTTAATTAAATATGAAGAACTACTTGGAAAATAAATTAAAATAGAATATTCCAGTATTATTACATTAGGATTATATTTTAATATTATCTACATAATTGTATAATATTAAAATAATTTGCTTTATAATGTATAATTAATAAGATTAATTATAATATTTATAAGTAAAAGGGAATTAAATTAAATTTATCTAGTGATGTAGTAGTTTTTAAAATAACTAGAATTCATAGATTAAATACTTTAAGGAAATAAATATTGAGAAAAATATTTGAAAATCAATTTATATAAATTTTGAGTTTCTTAACAAACCGGAATCTTATATTATAAAGTTACTAAACTATGGTTACTATTTTAATTTCACATTATTTAAAAAGATTTTAAACATAAATTAAAATTAACTTTACTATGAAAATAAGGCTTTAAAATAGTTGTTAATAAGATAGGCAAACAATCCTTAATTTAACCAATTTTTTAAACTTGAATTTAATAAAATCGTCCTGTGATTAAGAAATTTTTATTCAATTGCTGCTTCTTAAGTTTTGTAATTAATTTTCTATATTGTAAAATAAATTTTTTATTCTTTGCTATTTATTTTTTATATTATGTTAATTATAATATAAAATAAACTAATTGTTAGTTGAATATTAGCGCAAATATATTTTTTAATGGTGAATTAAAATTTAAAGTTAAATTAAACAAATAATTATAATTTTATGTAATAGTTTTCTTTATTTTTAATTTTATTATTTAAATGAAAATATTTAAAAAATTTTATCTAGGAGGAATTAAATGACAAATAGATTACACCAAATAATAAATTTTTAAGAAAGTAAAAATATTAAATTCTTAATTGCTTTTTTAAATGGAATATTCAAATTAATGTAAAAAATCATATTTAAAATAATATCTAAATAAGCCACTAATCAAGGATTGGGCGAAGGGTAAAATCTGAGTAATTATTTTGGATATTGTTCCCTTTGGAACGTTTCGCGTTGCGACGTGTCTATTTTATTATTCCGGGAAGATTTAACTGGGATAATAAAGATTGGAGTCTAATCTTTCGCAATGTTTTATTTGGATTGCAGAGTCGATGGATACTTGATTTTGTCATTTGTTTAGATGAATAAGATAAATCCTCAAATAAAGTTCCTCGTGAGATATTGCGACTTGTACTTATTGATTTCTGGAATTCCTATATCCTGAGTTTTTGAGCAAACTTAATTTCTCATTAATTTAATTAAATTTAAAACATTTTTTTACTATTTTTTATTAATTTTTCTAACGATCTAATTCAAACTTTTAGCAAAAAGGATAAAATATAACGATTTATAAGCAATAAATTAAATAAGATTAAGAAAAAAAATGGATTTAATACGAAGTTAGAAATAAAATAATTAAAAAAGAGAAAGAAGTAAGAAAATAACTTTTTTAAACTTAAATATTTTAATAAATAGAACTAGTCTCATAATATATTTTTGTATTTTATCTTATCAATATAGATAAATATAATTTAGCGAAATAGAAAAAGATCTTTAATATAATAATAAGGTTTTATATTTTATCCCTTAATTAAAGGAATTTATTTTATTCGACTTTTATAATTTAAAAATTAAATCAATGCTATAAAAAAGTAACTTTGAGTTACTTTTTAAAGAATTTTTCTTAATTTAAAAAATCTTGAACAGTATAAATCACAAAGCTAGCAAAAAAAGTTGAAAATATAAATTTTAAATTTTAGCTATAAAATATTTATTTTTTTGTTAAATAAATAATAAAAATAGGAAATTATATAAAAAGAAGAATTTAGAAGACTAAAATATCTTTAAGAAATTGAAAGAGTAGTATTTTTATTTTAAGTTTAGATATTTATAAACTAATTAATATAAAAAAGTTAAATTATCAACCAATAAAATCTATTAAATGTGTATGGGATTTTCTTTCTTATTTTTATAATATAAAATGTATAGTAACCTTTATAAGAAAATATAAAATTATATCTGTAATAAATTGAAAGAATCTAGTATTGTAAGCGAGTTTACTAACTAGGTTTAAAATTATATTATAAGTATAAATTATAAAAGTTTCATTTAATTAGCTTTTTTATGTTTATCATTTTTAATAGTAGAATCCATTAAAAGTTTAATAAGTTACAAGAATCTATAATCTACTTTGAGCATTTATAATGGTTTTTTAACTTCTTTAATTCTAAGATTAGATGACATAAATTAAAATAATAGTTCTATGCTTACTTTTTTAAATATATTTATTCATTAAAAATGAAATTTCTATTTCTCTAATTATTTTTCTTCAAATTAATTTTACCTTATATACTCTTAGAATCTCTAAAGATTTATTTCTAAAATTTAAATTAGAAATAAAAATGAATAGCTATATAAGTTTATACAGTATTATTAAAAGCCTTTTATAACTACATTAACAAATAGATTTGCTTATATATTTAAATGATAAGCTAAATATTTTACTTAGCTCTTTTTTAAAATCCATAAGTTTTTTTCTAATCTTTATTACTTAGTAAACATAAGTTGAAAGTTAATATTTTTCTAGTCTTTTAAAAATTTTTAGTTGCTATAATAAAGAAAAAATGTAAAACTTATCAAGAAAATAGGATTATTTAATAAACTTTTAAGAATAAACGATTTTAAAAATATAATGGGCAATAGATTATAACTAAACCAGGTTTTGGTAAATTTCATCTTGCATGTAATCCTAATTATTTCTCCAAGGATTAAGATTTGAATTAAGGAATTTTTTTCTATAAATTTTTCCACTTTATGTTGGATATATCCTAAATAGTTTTCTAAAAATATCTCATTTATTCTTTCTTTAAATTTCGCTTAGTTAGTAGCAGTATTTTCATTGGTGTTATTTATTGCACACGTAGCATTTTATTCTTCTTTTAAACTATTATTCCTGTAACACTTATTTAATTTAAATTTAAAACTTATTTTAAATAAACGTTTATAGTTTATTTTAATTTGAGGCTTCATTTTCTATTTCCATAGGATCTGATTAATTCTGTTAAATCGAAAATGGCGTAACCTGAATTTATTATTAAATTTAAAGAATTCTTTGTTCCAGTTTGTTTTCTATTTCTTATGATTATTAATATTGTTTCTCAAGTAAAGACGTTATTAGTTTTTCTAATTTTTCTACTTTATCAGTGAGGTATCTATTTTTAAACATAAACTCTTTTAATGACTTAGATAATATTTCTATTTGAGTTTGTGTCGGAAGTTTTTTTAGTTCTGGATTTCCAAGTGGTTAATGTTCGTCATATCAATCATATTTCTCACTTTCACTCATTGTAATTATTTCGTTTTTTATTTTTTAGAGAATTTTCCTGTTTAAATGTTTTGTTCAAAGTTTTGTTATTTCTTAGAAGCCATTTTATTAAATAATATGATATTAAATGCTAAATTTTTCTATCGGATGAAAAATCTGATAAAATGCATCATTTTTTTATTTATCTCACTTAAATATGGTATATTTTAAGAAGATGTTATATGTTCTATAGAAATTAAAATTTATTCATAGCAATAAAATAAAAAAATCAAAAATTATTGCTAATTTACGTAATCTTCATTAATTCTAAAAATCTAGAAATGATATTATAGAGATGGCTTATGATTTCTATGATTAGAGAAAATTGGTAAATTTCAAAAGTCTTTAAATAATTCAAATTATCCTCATCTGGAAGCAAACGTAAACTTAATTTTAAAATCTGCTTATAAGCCTAATTTATAAAAAAGAAATTAAAGAAATAAATGCTTGCTTATTTTATCTCATTTAAAAAATAATAAACTTAATGCTTGAGATATAAATTAAGTGTTAAATCAATAAATAGAGTTATAAATCCAAATAATAAATAGAAGTTATGCTTTTTATAATAGATGTACTCGATTTAATTATATCAAATGTTTGCTTTTTATTTTTTCTTTTATATATTATTTTTGCTTGAATTTTTAGTAAAATATAAGCAAGTTTAAATTCATTATTATTAGTTCTTTTAGCCCAACTTGATAATTCTGAATCAAGTATTATACTATAAATTTATTTATTTTTCACGTCTTTAAGATTATATTCATCTATTTAAAAACAAAAATAAGAAATATCTCTTCAAATTTTTATAAGTCTATACATTCAGATTCTATTTTTCGATTTCTAAATACTTAATAATAAACAATCTAATAGCTTTATAAAATTTATTTTTTAGACTTAAGAGTTTAACTTAAAATACTTATATCTATAAAATATAAAATACTTTCGCTAAATATTATATATCAGCATGTTTAGAAATAAACCATTTTTATCTTTTCTCTTAACTTCTATTTTAATGATTTTAATTTAAAAAATAAATTAGCTTTATTAATAAAATCGAAAAATTTGTTAACGAATAATTAAATCTAATTAAATTCATTTAATAGCCCATTTTAACTCTAAGATCTTTACTTATGTTTATTCCTAGTCTGATTTAATTTTTTTATAATAGAGATAGTTAATTTAGATTCTTCACCCCTTTATATTAGAATATGCCAACTTTTTCTTTTAGTTAGCTAATATGAGATTAAAATTTGATCCTGCTATTTAATGAAAATTATTGTCATAATTTCTTGTTATTTGAATTCTACACTGAAAGAATAAGAATTAATTCACTAAATTTGGAAATAAATAAAGTTTAAAATTATATCCATTCAGTATCTATAAGACAGTCCTTATAATTTGTTTAATAATGCTATTTTAAAAATTTACAAGAATGAGTATATTTAGTCAATTAAATCAAATAAAAGAATTAAAAAAGCTTACTAGTATAACTTAATCTTTTGTAGATTAATATATAAAAAAATAAGATACTTTAAAGTTTAATTAGCTTAGAGTATTCTAAAGTACATGCTGAAATAATGATGTAATCAAGTTAAATTATTTAAAGGAATTAGTATTATAGATGAATTAATTTATTGTTGATGAGAATTAATGCAATAAGACAACAGTTAAGAAATGTTTAAAAAAATTAAAGTTTTATTGATGAATCAGAATCCTTCATTAAAATATTATTTACTTAAACATAAATTATTTAGATCATCATTACAAGGAGATAATCCTTATTAAATGAGTAAAAACTAACTAAGATTTATTTATATTTAGAATTGCTAATAAAATGTTCAAGATAACTTTAATATGATGCTATAATGCTTTTTAGAATGAAATAAATATAATTAGATTCAATGCCAATTACTTTGATAGCAACTTCAATTATAATTATTCTATAAATGATTAATTTCTTTATTATCAGCTCTAAAAGTCCTACTAATATTAAAAAATATAATAATCTTTATTTTAGAAAGTATTTAATAATTATCACTTAGATTATTTTAAGTAAAGCTCTCATGAATCTTATACTTGTTTACTTGAAACAAATGAAAAAGGATAAAAAGACCATTTTTATATAAAAATTTAATTAATTAATTAAAATTTAATATGTTTTTTCCATATTTCATATAGATAAATAAATTTGATTATAGAGCGCGTAGTACCTCGTTGGTGCGCAGCTTTCTAATAAATGTTTCAATACATGTCTATTTCTTCAAGTAAGCCTTCAGATATATAGATAATAAAAAATGCTTTACAACTTCCATTTCAACAATCCTGACTCAATTTTCTATATTCATTCCTTTTTTCGCTTGTTCACTAACCAAATTGTTTCAATATCTCTTACACTTTTTCATCATTTTAATCTAAAATTTAATTTCTTCTGCAAAGCAACTTTGAATGAAAATATTTAATTCTTTAGTCAATTTATTAAAGTAATCTTCGAGTAGAGAAGTTAAGATCAATGTAATTTAGGTTGTAAGTTATAAGTTTAAGTAAATCGTAATTCTTGAAATCTTTAAATTCATCTATTAAATCTTACAGAGCTTCACATTAAGAGATATGTTAATAGGTATCTTATTCTCCACAAATGCAAATTCAGAGTGTTTTATTTAATAGTGTCTTTATTATAAATCATACTAAAAATTGTAACTAAAAGTCCTTAATTTGTAAATTGATACTATTTCTCTTATCATTGTCTTGTTTAATATTTTGTAGTATAAGTTGGAAATTTCTGTTAGTCAATGTTATTATCTTATTCTTCAAAATAAAGGCTTACGGTAGGCATCGCACTATATAAAAATTTAATTAAAAAAATTTACATTTAAGAAGAATAAAATTGATATTAACATCTATAAATCATTTAAAAATAAACAAAGATAGCTTACTAATAGTTGATATAAAATAATTTATACGTATGAGGCTTTTGTGTATTTGGTTATTTTTAAAAGTACTTTTTACTTACAAATAGTAAAAGTATTATAGTTATAATTATTTTACTTTATAACATTTGAAGATTCAATAATTACGATAGAGTTTTAAATTATCCTAAATAGTAAAACATAAATATTTAGATTTTTATGCTATTTTTGAGTATTTTATTTGGACTTTATTTTTCTGATAATTTGATTATTAAAAAAAAACTCGCCCTTTTTACTTTAAAGTTATAAAAGTATTAGAGTCTAAATTATTTGGATAATATTTGTTAATTATAATAATAAACTGTTAATTAATATTATTAGTTAGAGGATAAAACTAACTAAATAAAATGGAATAATTTGAATATAAATTAATAACAATAATAAACTATAAGAGTTTCAATATTTAGTAATATTGCTACATAATTGCATAATTATTTGGAATTAACTACACTAATTATGCTAAAACAAAAAGTTTACAATCATCAAATCACTTAGTCTCTTTCATCTTGTTATCACCTCCAATCAAATCTTCTTTGCTTCATTCTTTTTCATATAAGGAGTTTGTTTAATTTTCCTTTTTTAATATAAAATTATAACATTTTTACACACTTTTGATTATTTTACAATTGAATTTTCCAATGCTTAATATAATTTCTAATCATAAATAAATTAAAAAAAAAGGAAAATCTTCAATGCATATTCTTAATGGATTTAAGATATAATTAATAAATAGGAAAAAACTTTGATCTGTTGATTTTTTATCTTTCTTAATTAGAAAATCTTTTATTTAAAAAAAGTAACGAAAAAGAATTTTATAAAACAGTTACATTTTTTTTAATTTTTGAAATGCTATAATATTTATTATTTAAATATTATATATTGATCTCTTTCGTTTTTTTGTAATTTGAGAATCAGGGCAAGAAATTTGCGATAATAATAGACTTTAAAAATTTAATGTTTAGTAATGATATGACATAATTGAATAATTATTTTTCATTTTTCTAAAATTATGCTAAAACTAATATAATTTATTATTATCAAATTTCTTAATCTCAATCATCTTGCTATATATTCCAATCAAAAATTCCTTAATTGAATTGTTATTAATCTAAGAATCTTATTTTATTTTTTTTAAATCTTAAAATTCAATTAGTGCTTTTTAATTAATTCATGGTGAAAAATTTTAATGAATTTGTTCTTTTAGGACTTTAAAAAATAATTTATCTTTGGCTAATGTAATTTTAGTCGCATATAGAGAAACTTAGTAATTTTTCCTGTAATCATTTTACAACTAATAAATTCTTAAAAATATCCCTTTAGAAAAAGCACTTAAATAATTAAATATATTCACCAAAATCTTAATCGCATAAATCGAACATACTGAGATAAGTAGAATTAAAGTTTAAATTTCATTTTTAAAACTAACTATTTATGTTCTGAGCTTATAAACGGAAATTGTCTCTAAAGTGTGACATTCCTTAATTTCTTACAAATTACTTAAGATAACGAATTTAAACCATTTTCTACTTAATCGATGTATCTATCCACTGTAAACATGAGTACATTTCTTTAAAGACATTCCTAGAAGAACTTTTGATTCAATTTTTATTTAAATAATTATTAAATTATTGGAAATTATGTTCTTTTTGAACTTCAATCTTATAATTATGATGCAGTCCAATTTAATTACCTATTTTATTAAATAATAAGGAAAATTAATAATTTACAACTTAAAGATTTATTTTCATTAACTACAATCAATAAAGATTAATATTTGCTCCTATATCTTCAGTCTTTTAGAAGATCCATCATCTTTCTTTTCTATAATTTCTAATTTATGATTTAATATTTCTATTTTAAACTTTAATTCGGTACTCAGCATTAAGGTGGAGAGTGGTTTATTGATGAAACTGGATATCTATCTATAAGATAAATTATTTATTTTCAATAAAAAGAATACATAATTAAAACTAATATAGTTCAGAGAATTTAACTTTATCAAATATAACTATTAATCATGTCAATGAATGCCATCTTTAATTCATATTCTTGAAAGAAATAGCAGATTGGGGTTGGGAATAGTTTTTTCCATCATTAAAGAATAAAAAAAGTTTATAAATATAGAGTAAGATAATTATGCTTAATACAAATTTAAAGCCATCATATATTAAGTTAATTACTCAAATAAAGTCCTTGGTAGCTTATTATAGCAATAAACTTAATTTTGATTATTTCTTTTTTAATAAAACATTTTTTAAACGAAAAAAAACAATTTAGTTTCTTATTTATTGAACATGATTTTTCTATATTTTTGAAATTAATATTGACATAACTTAAATAATTATTTCTTATTATTTATCAAACTTTAGTTATAAAATAAAATTATTTAATTTAAGAAACAGTTTAAAATTTTTAAATACCAAATATTAAAAATATTGTATTTCTAGAGAGATATATTGTATTAATAATTTTTTATTATGAAATTTAAAAAATTGATTGAAAAAGTATAATTCAGAAAATAGAAAGTTATATTATAATAATTTAGGCTTTTACAATAAAATTATCAACTTTTTTATTATTGCTAAAATTTTAATTTTTATCTCTTTTTTTAAATATTTAATTTAGCTTTACATTCTAATTTAAAAATACAAAATATGCAATATAAAATAGTCGTAAAATTATTATTTTTAAATTAAGAAATGAAAAATGTAATTATTTTATAATATACTATCATCAAACTTTTATTGAGCTTAATTTTAATTTACAAAATAGAACTTTATATATAGTAAAATTCAAAATGTAACAGATTTGAATCATTTTATTAAAATTTTTATTAATTATTACTTTTTTATCATTAAGCATTTTGTGCAAAATCTCATTTTTTCAAAACTAAGAAAATGTAAAATTATCAGATTAGAGATAGATAATACATGATATAGTTAATTGAATTAAATATTTAACATAAATCTTGATAGATTATTATTAATAATTTTAAAATTACTATAGATCAATATTTAAAAGATATTATAAAAGGTAAAGGTAAAGATAAAATTTAGTTATAGCTTTAGAAGAAAGCCTTGAGAGCCACCAAATCTTGTATATTTTTCTCCTAAACTTAAGGGTTGCTTGTTACTTCAATAATTCATCATCATTTTTTAAACCTTAGTTTATTAAATTTAATGTAATGTAATCTCTTGAAAAACTATTTTATGGTTAGTTGCATCTCGAATAGTAGAATTTCTTTCTAGAAATTAATTAAATTTTTGTTGATCAGATTAAAAAATTCTTCATTCAAAATGGCTTATTTATGTTTTCTATAAATTCTGAATTTTTTAGCCTCTTTTGTAATTATATTGCTTTTAAAAAATATAACTAAATTTATTTCATACGTTTTATTACGTACTGTTTTGTTATATTTCCATTGGTTTAAATTCTTTTATCCATAAGTTCTTTAAATAATTTCCTATTATTATCTCTATTTTTCTTACAGATCTTTTTTAATATAATATTGTTGAAAAATAAAATTCATTTATGAGGGAAATATGTTTGAATTATTAACTTTGTTTAAATTTTTGTACTATTTGAGTTTAAATCTTATTTAAGGCCTTCTCTATTGATGGAAACTAAAGGTAAAACTCTTTGCCTATTTTATCTTGTAATTATTCAAAATTTTCAAGTTTTTATTTTTATTATTTCAACTCTTATTAAAGACTTGTTGGTCTTTGATGCTTTGATTGTGCAAAAGATTCTTAAAATTAATATTATTCTTATTATTATGGTTTTTGTTCAATCTTAATGAATTATTAAGTTTTAGACAAATTTATACTAACTGCTAGATAAAAAGCTATTTAATAGCAATATCTCAATTGCTAAATAAAAGTAAGCAATTTCAAAGAATCTTATAGATTATATTTCAATATTATTTATATATATGGATTAGGATTATTAAGATAGTTCTAAATAAATAACAAAGCTAAAAAATTAAAAAAATGATTCTAAAAAGCTAAAATACAACAATGGAGTAATGTAAGGAAGTTTACATGGAACAGTATTAGCGTTGCTATATTATGATATTGTTATCAGACATATAGAAAGTAAAGGAAATAGTATTGGAATCAAATTTAATAACTTCAATAGCATTTTCACTTGCAGAGGATGGGCAGATGGTTTAATACTCCTTTCAAAATCTAAAAAGAACATATATCATTAATAGATGAAACAAACAGAGTTTTTAATTAAACTTAACTTAAAATAAATGCCTCCAAGTGTAAAGCAATTCAGTTTCTAAAAAAGCATAAAAGAAAAGATTTAAAACTTAAATTTGAAGATTGGAAATCATGATACTACATAAAAATAGCAAATTTTATATTTAGGAGTAATTCTTTATTAAAAAAAGACTTAATTAATCACTGCAAATAGGCATCAATTATCTGTCAGCTATGAAAAGGGTAGTATTTACAAAATCTAGGTATAAAAATGTGGCAACCTGAGATTTTAAGACTTCGTGCCGAATGTTCACACTTCCTAAAGCAGAATATGGTGATGAATTAGTATCTTAGGCTATCTAAAAGGGAATTACTTTAATATTAAATAAATTGATAAAAATATGAGATTGATAGCAAGAAAAACCTTTTAAGCACCTGGAAAATACTTTTAATGAGTCTTATTATAGATCTTAACTGAATACCATTTAAGTATTTAATGGATCCGAGGTTTTTTAAATTTTTTACAAAATACGATGAGAAAGTATTAATCTTCCCTAGTCAACAACAGGATTCCTTTTAGAACAATTGATAAGAAGGATATTAATATAGAGATTAAGTAGCAAGACTATCTGAATATTACGAAATAGGTATTAATAATTAGGAATATAATAGTAGCATTAATAAATTTACGAAATATATTAAAAGTAAGATTCAACATTAATTTTATAAAGTAACCATTTAAAGGCTAAAAAGATGCCCACTGCAAAGTTATTTATAGAATAATTCAAATAATAATAATAACCCTATAAAATATAATATTATTTGTAATTTACCTTAATAAAACAGTATATTTACTAGTGCTTATTAATTATAAATATATAATATCGTAATAATTAAAAGATGAGAAGAAGTAAAAAACAAGTAAGGATCTGTTTATAACATTAGTTCCTAGATATATTTAATTTGATTATATAAAAAAATTTACTTTCTTTACTAAAATTAAGTTTTTAATCTTTTCGAAGATTTCCAAAAAATTTAAACAGTTCAATTATCATTAACTAAATAGCAAGATATATTTATATAAAAGTTCTTTAAAATTTTTAAATGTTAATAGATAAAAAAATTATGAAAATAGTAAAAATTAAATACTTCACTAACTTAACATACATAGTTGTAACTCATTGTTATAGAAAAAAAAGAATCAATTGATTATTATTAACTACTAATTTTAAGGGTAGGAATACCATTACATTTAGAAAGTTAAATATAAATAAATTATATTTATTTAAAGCTAAAATTAAAAAAAATAGCACTATATTTAATAAATAACTAAATAAAATAATAATATATATTTCAATTTAATATTTACACTATAGGAATGATATATCTAAAAAATATAAATAATATTTAAGACACCAAAATTCAAAATCTCATTCTTACAAAGTAATTAACAGTGACCATTTTTATTTGAAATTTAATGAAAATTCAAAAAAGATAATTAAATTTTCAACTTTAGTAAGAGTTTTTTATGTGTATCTTATAATAAATTTCTGAAATATTATATGATTAAACTTTATAATTATTATGAGTCTCGTATAGACAACTACAAGCGCTAAATGGATACATTCTACAACATCCAAAATCACTAGGATATGAACACAACTAAGCTAAAGGATCTTGTTATGAAATAAGAATAGGAGATTCAACTTCTTAAGAATCAAGAATGGAACAACTGAATACTGGATCGATCCCAATGGATGTCGAACACTAAACTTAACCTCGGATGAGACTAATCCCGATTAGGAAGGGAAGCTTCTGCTGCGGAAGCCAACAACATCTTTATCGGAACTGTCGGAAATTCCAATAGAAACAACAGGATTTCTGATAAGCAAAGCGAATAGAAAAAATTAGATTAAACAAGATTTTTTGCAACAAGAATGGAAGAATGTACAAGAAGAAGATGGAGCTAAATACAAGATTTGACTGGAATTTAGGACGGAAAACCTAATTTAAAAACCCGCGGATGGGAACGCGTAATCTTCCTATCGACCCAAACATTTTAATTAGCAGCGAGGAGCTTGAAGCGCTGTACTCCTGACAGGGTGAAATTCCCTAAAAACGGAGAAACTTTTTAGTTATTAAATTAAATTATAATTATAATTATTATCATTTTTATATATTTAACTATAGATTTTAAATTAAATTAACCTTTACCGCTATTATTATTATTAAGATATATAATTTTAATTTATCTTTAAATCATAATTATTTTGCTTTAGTTAAATAGATTTTTAAATTATTCAGCAATATTTTATTTTCCTATATATATTAGAAAAACGTCATTTTTTTCCATTCTTAAATTTTTTAATTTTGATTATTAAATATCTATTATTGATTTGAAATTCAATTAAACTTTTAAACTATTATATTTAAATACAAATTTGACTAAAAAGTAATTTATAGAAAAGCAGTCAGTTTTTTACATAAACCTGCATTTTTTAGAAGATGAAGTTATAATCAAGAGCTGATAGGAATATTAAACAAAAACATTACTTAAAAGCCGCAATAGGAAATTCATCAAGCAAAGTAGATAGAGGATTTCTAGGAACTTTAAAACTTTTAGTTTTAGTTTCTGGAGTAATCTGAAAGCTGAAAATAAAGAATGTTGAAATATTTTAAGAATCCCGAGTATTTAAGATTCTTTAAAAATAGACATTGCTTACATTTGCTCTATATCTTTTACTAAGTAACAACCAAAATCTGATTTAACATATTTAACTTACTTAGAACATTTTAGTTAATCTCTAATCAATTGCTAAATTTTTGTTTTCTAAATTGAAAAATATTTTTAATATAACCTAAAGCATTAAGCTTAATTAGATATAATGTAATAACTCAAATTACGTTATGATTTTAATAGAGTATAAATTAGATAAATTTAAAGAAAATAGCATTTTATTTATATTATGGATAAATGATACCTAAAATCAATTTTAAGATTAATAAGTATATTACTATACTAAATAATAAAAAGTTAAACAATCTCACTATTTCAAATATTTTTCATAGTACTAATTTTTATTTGAATGAAAGATTGATTTCTATTTAATTTAAAAATATTAATAAAAATAAAGCATATTTATATTTTCTTTTTTATAACATCAAATTCTCCTTTTATTTAATATGAAATATTTTTATCTCTAGTTACTATTAGAATTACGATGAGCGATGGTAAAATTTTAAGATTTTTAATTTATTATTAATTTTTTAAAAGTTATTAGTCTGTTAATTTATGAATAGGTTTATTATATCAATAAAACAAAGAAAAATATATGGAAGGATTCAAAAGAGGTTTCTACATTATCTCCAAAAAGTTGGAGAGAAAACCTGATTCCAATCTTGACAAGTCGACTTTTACTTAATCTTAACTTTTTTCTTAGGCTTAATAACCTGGAATTCAAGCATGATATTACGAGCAGAAGAAATATTAGAAAAAGATTCACGTAATAAGTCTTAAATCGGAGGAAAAGCCAAGGAAGCAGATGAAGTCTACTCTTCACCAAGCGTTTTCAGAATTTAATCCTTCTGGTCAGATGAGCATGGAGTAACTCATCAAAGTGGTGCTGAACCTCCAGGAAGGGGTTAGGAAACTGAGAAAGGACAATGAGAAGCTGATGGAACAATTCAGCCTAGTGGAAGGAATAGAATCCAGACTTACGTCCTAAGAAAAAGAACTATGCGCTTTCTGAAACATATCCTAAGATTAGAATAGCTAATCCTAAAATTAGCTTCAGAAAAAATATAATCTGAGTAATAGACTGGAAAAATTAGAAAAGAAGCTAGACGAACAAAGGGGAAATCCAATGATGATAGAAGAGAACAACAGGAAGACTAAGGTTAAACCACAAAAAATAGTGAAGAAATGTTACTACTGCAATTCGACAGAACAATTGTGAAAATTCTGCAAGAAATTCCAAAATTTCAAGACGTAGTTTTGGAATGAATAAAGAAGAATACAAGCACAGCAGAGGAAGAAAAAACAAATGCAGTAGAGAAAAATCAGAGAGAGATTATAATTAAATGAATTATATTCATCTGCAAGAGAAAATCTGTTCAGAAATAAAGATAGAATTGGAAATGACAAGAACAATTGGAGGAGAGAAGAGTAGAGACTTTTAAAACTTTATTTTTAATACCAGAGTAATTTGATTTCCAGCATGAAGTAGTGAAAATCCTCGATAATTGGTATACTTAATTTATCCTATTAGTTTTTTTTTAAATAAAGAAAATATTCTTTTATAATTTAATATGAAACTGATGGGATTTGCGTATTCTTCGAAATCAAAGTTACTAAATAATCGCTTCGTTATATTCTTTGGAACGAAATTTAGTTATCCATTTGGAGAAGGCTTCGATAAGGACAATCGGATTTTAATCCATGCTCGATATATTTTCAATTACAGAATACAACTGGAATTTGTATTTCTTGGCATTGAATGATGAAAATAAATCCTTCAACAGAACTTACTGTGATTACATATGAATCGTACATGGATATATCCTTACTATTCTTTTTTAAGC
Organism: Loxodes magnus; assembly: GCA_946699065.1. Taxonomy (NCBI): domain Eukaryota; phylum Ciliophora; class Karyorelictea; order Loxodida; family Loxodidae; genus Loxodes; species Loxodes magnus. Next base: position 35,601 of record CAMPDV010000130.1, on the reverse strand, counting down.
AAGTAAAGTTATTATTTAATACATTATTTCTTTTAATCTTAAGTCCTTCACCTAAAGTATTTGCAAAATAACTTAATCTATTAGGACTTCACATTTTAAATAAATATTTTTCTCTTTATTTGATAAATTTTTATAATTATCCACAGTTTAGCTTTATTATAATAATTAATATATAATAACATATACTAATCAATATTTCAATTACAATTCTAGTTAATTAAATCCTTTTTTATATATTTATAATCTTTATAATTAAATAGAGACATTAAGTATTCTTAGGTTATAATTAAATTTTAATGCATCAAAATTGATTAAATTAATTTAGAATTTTTTTATACTAGTATAAAAGAAAGATTTTCCTATTTAGAATAATGCATACAAGAAATAGTAGAAATGATAGTTTAATAAAATTTAGATAGTTAATTAATAATTATAAGGCTTATATTTGAATTGGATAATCTTATAAGATGGTAAGCAACAATATTTTGCTAAATAACAAAATTTAAATTCTATTAAAAGCGTTAATATTTAAAATTTTAGTTCGATTAGTTACAATTATAGCAAAATTAAGAAGTTTTAGCGAGTTTAAGGTAGTGGAAATATTTATGATAATTGTAAATAAAATATTTGCCAAGATTATTTAAATAATAAGCATTTTAAACTAAAATAAGTAACTTTTAATAAAGAAAATAGATATAAAAATATCCAAAATTAAAAAAATGGACGAAATATAGAATTCACTAGTTTTTAATAGTGACTCTTCTTTAATTAATTTCAAAGAAGCTGCAAATTCATAGGAAAAGTATAGGCAGGTGCATTAAAATATCCAAACGAAAGATTTGGAGTAACTACAAATTAAATAAGTAAACCTAATAATGAATTTATTAAGGTAGCTACTTAAAAAATGTAGTCAAAAACCGGAAAAAAAATTTATACGCGTCCCATTAAAACTACTTAGGAACTCTCTTCAACGTGGGTATTAATTGTAGCGTATTATGAAAGTGAAATAAACCTATAAATAGATGAACAGATTAACCGCCTAAAATAATACGGCGAAAGATACGAAACGATTACCTAAGAAATCTTTCCAAAAATAAGATATTATCTTAGATAGTTAGAATTCTAAAGATATACCTTCAAATCCTAATTAAAATTAAAATAAAGATATCTATTTATGGTAGTAAAAAATAACATAAACTTAAGATTAATTTTTGAATAATACTAATTAGCAATTCTATTAAATTTCAAATAACTAAATTAGTCAGAAATAAAATAATATTACTAATCCTGATAATTCAAATAATCATTATTTAACTGATCTTCAGAGCAAACAACCTTAAAATTAAACTGCTGATTTAAGAAATGTAATATAAAATCAAATAATTAATTAGTCTAATGAGAACTTATTTACCTTAGAAATAAAAGAACTTAAACATAATATATAAAGACTTATAGATAAGAACCAATAATTAAATGAAATGCTAATTAATATAAAAGCAAAATATGAACGAGATATTGAAACATTGATAAGTAACTAAGAAATATCCAAAATATATTATAAAACTTATATAAATAAAATTTATTAGAAATATAAACAATTATAGAACTATTTTTAGTCAATCAAATCTGATATATAGCAATATCACAAAAAAATGCTATCAAAATAACTAGTTCATAAAATTACTTAAACAAACTTCTCCACTTATTACAGTAACTAAATAGTTTAAACAGATGAAATAATTAGTATAGTTCAAGAAATTTAGATATAATAGAAAAACTAAGAGAATTAAGTCAATTCAATAGATGAAATATTTTCCAATTAAGAGATTCAAATTGAAGCAAGCCAATGCTAATTAAAGCTTTACTTAAGCTTAAATGATAGGAGCAAATAATTCACTATGCCAAAACTTTAATAAAATTAGAAATTTTACTTAAATTGAAATAGATAACTTTCTAAATAAAACTTAGCAAGGATATCAATAGACTATATTAGAATAGAACTAATATTTACTTCAACAAATTACCTAATAAAAAATAATAACCGAAATTTAACTCCAAGAGTTATATTCTTAATATTAAAAATTATAAAACTAAAATAAGTAATTTATAGATTAAGAATAGAAAGCTTAAATAGAAATTTTAACTTTTAAAATCTAATTAGATAAGTAAAGATAATAAAACTATGAAATAAATATAGCTTTTCAAAATTAAATTCTATTAAAAAATAAGGAAATTCAAATGTATAAAGAATTATTTTAGAATTAAATCTAACATACAAAAGAATTTAGTAATTAATAGTAATTTTAGAAGAAGTAATTTGTAGATGCATAAACTTAGACATTATATGGAAATATTTAAACAAAGGATAGTATTATCTAAACAGATAATATAAATAAATAATAAACAGCTTTTTTGTGTCAAAAATTTACTCAAACAAATATAATCAAGCAAGACAAGTTAATGTAAACTTAAAATAATTAATAGGAAGCATCAACTAATACTATTATAACATAACATAATAACTAATAATGTCAAGTTAAATTGCCAGATGAAGATTTTGTTTTACTATAGCATTAATATCACTAACTCAACTTAAAATTCACTTAAAGTACCCAAAATATATAGACACTTGAGATAAAACTAGAAGAGTTTTAAAACTTAATTAAAATTTGAAAACAGATATATTTAATTATTCTACTAAAAGATTAAAAAAAGATTAATAAAACTAAACAGATTCGATCGATGCTATTTATCAGAATTAAACTTTATCTTCCAATATTAATCTTAATATTCTTAAAAGGAAGCATGAAGAAGAAGATAAAGCAATTCTGCCAGCAAAACGTATGAGTAAACATAATAATAAAAAAGAGTGCGATTAAATAATATGTTATTTCAATCTGACTAGTCTATAACTTTAAAGTTTATTAAATCCGAAACTTGAAGACGTCCATAGTACGAAATGTACAATATATAAGGTAGATATGTCACAATTATTTAAGATTTAGAATAAGGTACATGTGATAGTGTGAAAAGTAAAATTGATATAGATAGAAAGCTACTTAAAAAATATACGACGTAAGTAATATATATTTTGATACAATATTTTCGTTAACATCCTGAGTATGGAAAAAGATTAGTACATATTTAGATTAACCAATAAGGATAGAAAAGCATTTGCATTTACGAAAGTGGTCTACCTGCAGGATAGGAAAAAATTAGAAAGGACTAATAAATTTAAAAAATAAAGATGGGACATATAAATATTAATGGATAGCGAGCAAGTGCTTGAATATTGAAGAATTTATCAGAGATAACAGTATAGATATTTTATCAATAAACGAAACCTGATTAAAAGATGACTTTCCTCCAATATTGATAAATGGATTTAAAACATATTTTAAGAACTCAGGAAAAGGAGGAGGTGTATGCTTAATTGTAGGAGAAGAATTTAATAGTACAGAAATACATATATAAGTTGAAAAAGAAATAAATAGATTCATAACAATTAAACTGGATAATATTTTAATCACGTCTCGTTACATGCCTGATAGTGGAAAAAGTTAATATGTTAAAGATTTAGCTTATGAACAACTAAATACATTGCTGAATTTATATAATGATAATTCACATATACTAATGGGAGATTTCAATGCTCTTTTATAAGGTTTCGGTGATAATCCTGAAAATGCTTATGATAATACTATTAGACTATAAGAATTCTTACTATAAAACGATCTTGAGATAGTGAATGATAGCAACATTAATACATGTATTCACAAAGGAACAGGAAAAACGTATTGTAATGATTATATCATTATAAACAATTATTTGAACGTTAATTAGTTTGCAAATTTCACTGCTCATAATAATAGTTTATTTTCTGATCATATTCCAATCACTGTCGACTTTATCAATAATTCTATAGTATATTGGGAAAAGATAACTCAGAGAAAATATAAAATAAATAGGTTATAAGATGCAATAGATAGGCAAAAATATTAAGAATCTTTCCTACAAACTTATCTAGAATTCTTTTAAATAGATTAAGATAATCTTGAAGATTAATATGAATACATCAAAAGTAATATTTAAGACAATGCTGATCAAACATTAGGTTCTTTTATTCCAGATTCAAATTATAACAAACTTCCTCGAGCTCTAACAAAGAAATATATAGAGGCAAAAAGAGCTAATTCAGAATATAAGGAAGCTCACATAAAATTTGGAAGAATAAACTAGCAAGTAACTAATCTTCATGAGGCAGCAAAACGACTTTGGAAAGACTTCAAGTATAATCTAAGAAAATTAAAAAAAACAAAGCAAAAAAGAAGTTTCTACTTCTTAATGGAGATTCTAAGGAAATTTTTTCACAAGCTAAGAAAATTCTAAATCCTTTGAAGAGAAATACTATGAACTTTAATTAAGAAATCAAAAATAAATTCATTGAATCATGGGAAAATTGTGTTTTTAACAAGCATTCTAATCTAACTCAAGAATAGATAAATCTTAGTAATTAAAAAACAGATAAAATATACGATAATATTTAAGAAATTAAAGATTATCCACTCTCGTATTTGTAAGGATTTTATCTTTTTACCATAAAAGAAATATAAGAAATTATAATATAGATTATTTATAGATAAATGGAAAACTTCTTGTAAAAAACCTCTTCTCAAAAGGATTCATCTTACGAGCAATAAAATATATTTTAAGCACTCCAATTGCTGTAATAAGAAAATTTCAACCTCCTAAGAACAGTTCAAGAACTAGAAAGAAAAATAGAGCACCTGATGTACAATTAATAAGAATAAATGAAAAATGAAAATAAATAGATAGGAAACAACAAAATAGAAGAGCTAGAGAAAAAATTCGACTAATCCGCAGAACTAACTGAAAGCATATTTTTGCAAAATATACAGGGGAATGATCCTATGGATGTTGAGAAACAGCCTGGAATAAAAGATATTCCCTATAGGAAAATACTGCGATGCTGATACTGCAAGAGACCAGGACACAAAGTTAGAAACTGCTTCTAATTCCAATAAAAACAGAAAGCAGAAAATTTAAAGCTATGAAGAACCATAAGTAAACTATATTGCACTGCGGAAGGAAGAATTTATAGAAGAAAGATGTACGCAGGACATGAAATTCTAGAAGACGTGATTATAGCAGGACAAAGAAGAAATGAACAAATGCTTGGAATGAAGATTGATTGAAGCAAGATTATGAAAATAAAAAAGGGAGAACACAGCACAGATAGATATGTGCTTCAAGAAGAAGACCCAGAAGAAGACTGGAAATGGAAATTTTAACAAAACTATTAAACTTTAAAAAGTGACGAACCTTATTGATAGGTGGGATCATTATAATTAATTATTATTATATAAAAGAAATTACGAATGGAAAAGCAGCTGGTCCAGATAGAATAAAAGGCGAACTTCTGAAATATGGTGGATAATATTTATTAATAATTCTTCATTCTTTTCTGAATAATATGCTAAGACTTGGAAGAATCCCTTAGGAATTAAATATATCGGTGATAATTCCAATATTTAAAAAAGGAAGTAGAGATGATTAAAAAAACTGACGACCCATTTCTCTTATTAATACTATTATAAAACTATATGATAAAGCTTTAACAAAAAGACTATACAATCTGATTTATTAGAGAAATTTGATTCACCTTTCATAAATGGGATTTATGAAAAACAGATAAACAACTTAATAAATTTGAATAATATAACAAATAATTGATAAATATCGGAAATGTGCTCAAGGTAAGACTAAATTGATAGCAACACTGATAGACGTTAAAAAAATGTTTGACTCAATAGAAAGAAGACTCTTGTTTGATTAACTTAAGAGAGTTAAACAACCACTTGGAATAATAATAGCATTAGAATCATTTTATAAAAACCTAAATTCTTCATTTATCATAGATGGAAAGAGCACCAGAACTTTATAATTCAACAATGGAGTTATGTAAGGAAGTTCTCATGGACCAGTTTTAGCATTATTGTAGTATGACATAGTAATTAGATATCTGGAAAGTAAAAGTAACTAATTGGGATTTAAACGCCAGGATTCAAGTATTAGCTTTGCTTGTAGAGGATGGGCAGATGATCTTATTCTTCTTTCCAAATCTGCAAAGTAGATGTAGAATTTAATAAATGAAGCAAATAAAGTTTTTGCATGAACACATTTAAAGATTAATGTTACCAAATCTGAATGCATCTAATTTCTAAAGAAGAATCAGAAATAATAAATTTTAAATTTATAATTAGGAAATTAACCAATTGCTTAAAAAGAACAAGTAACATATTTAGGAGTTATTCTACATCAGAAGAAGAACTTGAATCCCCATTACAAAGAAGTTGCATTCAAATATATAGCTGCAATGAAGAAAAGTGTTTTTTAACTGATGAGATATAAGAATGTAACTCCTTGACATTTTAAAACTTTTGTAGACTTTTACATTACCTAAAGCAGAATATGGAGGAGACTTAGTACCATGAAGTATTCAAAAAGGAGTAACCGGAGTTCTGAACAGAATAGAATCAAGCATGAGATTAATTTCAAGAAAAGCTTTTTAAGTAGCAACTTCAACATTTAATGAATCGTGCTATATAGACCTGAATTGATTACCCTTTAAGCACATTATGGCTATAAAATTCTTCAGATTCTACCATAAAATTAAATAAGAAAGTATTGATTATCCAAGATCAGCAATAGGCTCTCTTTTCATTAATATATGGAAAAAAGGATTTAAATACTACGATTAAGAGTAGAATTATCAGACCTTTATAATATCGATCTGCAGAATTAAAAGAATAATATCAATCTTAAAACTTTTACTAAACATGTAAGAGAAAAAATGCAGCAATATTTCTACAAAGTAGCTACTAAAAAATTTATGAGAATGAAAACAGCTAAAGTATATACTGAATAATTTGGTAATCTTTAAAAATTTCCACAAATTACTTATACTAAATTAAACAAATAGTATAGACGAGAAATTATCAGTATATATAAACTTAGAACCTAAACTTATAATTTCCGTAAGGATCTTTAAGATCGTCATTATCCCATTGATAATCCCTATTGTATGTGTGGAGAGTATGAAACTTTCGAGCATATCTTTAAATGTGTGTAGTATTCTAATATAATGAATTGATTATCGGAAAAGATCGGAAATTATGACTTAAGGCACCTTATACTATACGATCAAGAATATCTAAACTCATTTTCAAGGTTTAAATTGGAGTATTTAGACTTATAGATCAAAATATTTCATAAGAAGCTAATGAAAAGGAGACTTGAGATTCTAGAAATGGAGAAAGCAAAAAAGGAAGAAGCTAAAGATGAATAGAAAGAAGAACTAATTAAAGAAAAATGATGAGATGTAAACAAGATTAAAAAGCAATTTAAAAACATTTACTAACGTCTATAATTGAAAGAAGCAATTCTTGCAATTAAAGACGTCAAAAAATTCTTTTAGTTTAAATTTATTTATTTATTTTCTCAGTTTCTATTTTCTGCTGCTTTTCATATCATTCATTTTGTTTTATCTGCAATTTCCAGTTTGTATTTTTCTGCCCATGAGGTTAAATTTTTGATTACTTCCTCTAATTATTCTCATTCACTTATTAAGGCTAGGCCATCTGCATATGCAAAACATCTTGCATATATTTCTTGTGTTCATCCCTCTTCGTTTTTAAAGTCTATCGTAATTCCTAGCTTTTAATCTTCCAAGCCATGGAGAAGTCTTGCTATTATTAAGTTAAATAGTCTTGGCGACGTTATGCTTCCCTGTTTTAGTCCTTTATTTGTCGCGAATTATTTTGCTATTTATTCATTGATTTTAAGTTTAATTTCTTCTTCACAGTAGAAGTTTGCTAGGAGTTTAATTATCTATTCCGGTACTTTTAGATCGTTTAGAATTTATCATATATCTTTTCTTTGCACCGAGTCGTACGCTTTTTTAATATCAACAAATATTACGAAAAAATCTTTTTTGTTCCGTATTGATTATTCCTATACTTTTCTTAGGTTGGAAATTTATAGTGAGCATGATTTTCCTTTTTTAAAGCCATATTAATATTCGTTTTCATCATTATGCAGATATCCTTATAGTTGCTAGAAAATTCATGCATCTACTATTTTTAAAGCATGATTCAGTAAAGAGATTGGTCTATAATTCATCGGGTTCATCTGTCCTCCTTTTTTGTATATTAATATTATGTATTATTATTTCATCTCTTAAGGTATTACTCCCTCTTAAATCATCTTAACTATCATTTTACATGTTACTTCTGTTAGTTTTTTCCCGCCTGCTAATATTGTACCTACTTGTATAATAAACAATTTCTTATCAATGCTTTTAGAAAATTCTATAAATGTCTTTAGTGACTTTTCACAATAATATGTAAAAAGAGAAAAAATATAAATGGAAATATTTATAAAATTTATCTTCCAATAATTAAGTGATTAGGAAAATAGTAAAATTTTAGAAGTAATTTACGATTAGAAATTTAAATAATTATGTTTCATTAAGAAAATCATAAAAGATTTTATTTTATATCTAACTTGAAAGTAGTTAAACGAAACAAAATATAAAAATTATTTTTTTTTAAATTATTTAGAGTATAGACAAAAGAACGTAAATTTAAAGTCAAAAATAAATAATTGCTAAAATATAATAAGTTCAAATTTAAAAGAATTTAAACACAAGAGATTAAAAATAGAAAAAACTAATTATAAAAGCAAAATATTGTGAGAATATTTAGAAATGCAAGAAATAAGTTTTGTATAAGAAATTATAAAAAAAGTAACTTACATGGCTTTTAACGAGTAAAATAATTAATTTATGAAAAGATAAAAAAATAAATTAATATGAATCTACTTTTAACATTTAAAGCGATTTTTCCAGATAAATAATATCTTAAAAAATTATAGCATTAATAAAATTTGGAAGTTTCAAATAAAAATTGTTATGAATGAAATTATTATAAAAGTCTAGAAAAAGCATAAAAAAACCTAATTAATCAAATTGAATTGAAGAATTTTAGTTTGCATTGAAATGATTTACACTTCAAGAGAAATAAAAAATATAAATTCTTTATTAAAAAGATACTAAAATTGAGTAAATAAGACGTTTAAAAATTATAAAGTTTTAATATTTAAATTTATTTGATAATGATTCGAAAAAAATAAAAATCATTTATAAAGAAGAATTTCTTTTATGCTCATCGATTAATTTATTTTCTTTCAAAATAAAATTCATAAAGATGTTTTTCAGTATACAGCTGATTAATTATTTTCATTAAATTCCTTTAAAACTTTTTTTAAATATTTTCTCGAAAACAAAATGTAAATTTATTAATAAAAAATTCTTCAAAATTTCAATTAATAATTTGAAATCAAATATATAAAATTTTAACTGTTAATTTCTATTACATTATTTGAAAATGTGAAGTATTATACTTATTGATAATATATTATTTAAAATTATATCTATTTTTAATTTTATAATGTAGAATATAAATTTCTAGCATAAAAATCTTTGTAATAAACAAATAAAACATTTATACTTTAAATTTTAATTCACTTACATATGCATTTAAAACTACTTAATACTAAAATTGGCTTTATCTTAGCTCTTTTTTACTATAATAGATTTCTTATGCTTATCCAGCTTTAAAATGATAAATTTTTTAAACTTTATTTTAATTACCAATTTTATTTTTATTAGCAAATTGTTGGCTTGACTTAATTTCTAATTTGATATTAATTCTTATAGTAAAATTTAGAGAATTACCTTACGTTTCGAAATAATTTTCTGTCTTTTTAACCCTCTTAATTAGTTTATTGAACGCCTGAATTCCATTTATCTCATATGTCCAGTTTTCAAAGTCTATTTTAATAGATCAAAATCTTTCCACAGTTATTCTAAGGTTTCATTAAAAAACAAATTTGCTTGATAATTCATATATCGCCTAAGTTTTTTAAGATTTTCATTTAAAGAATTAAATTAATTTTTATGGGCATTGCTATAATTATTTAAAAAATAAAAGTTTATGCTTATTCGATTCTTTTTAAATCTTCACTGAAAAATATAACTTTTCTTAACTGCTTCACTTTATCTAAATTTTTATGTTAAATTCCTTATTTAATTTCCTATTTAGTTAATAGTTTTCTAATTTTTCCTAACCAGATATTTGTGAAAGTCTAACGTATACAAATTTTTATGAAATTTACAGTTTATAATTTCAGCACCTTTATGCTATCAAAGTAAATTATAAAAATTCAATAAATTTTGGTTTCAATCCTTTTCATATTTAAAAACCTTATTCCTTTTAAAATCAGCTTCTAATAATTCTGATATCAAGCAATTATAGTTTTTAGTTGTCATAGAATTTTTATTATTTATCATGAATTAAGAAATCCACATTTTTTTCAAATTTCTGATAAATTAATAAATATTTTTATCAAAAATTCTGATTTTTTCAAATATTATTCATTATTAATCCAATATATGAATTATTAAGTTTTCAAGTTCTTCTTTCATAAATTCTTTTTTTTATGTTTCTTTATATAATACTTTTTTATAATTTTTTATTTGTTTAATCATTTTATATTATAAAAATTTATATATTTTTTTAATTTTAAACTATTTTTTCTTTTAAATATAATTTTTAATCTAATTTTCCTTTATAATTATATCAATTTACATAATTAAAAGAATTTAGTCTTTTTTTAGTTCGTTTTGGGAAATATTTTATCTCTTATTTCATTTTAACCCAAAAATTTAAGTCTAAAGTACCCTAAATTTTCTATCATAAATTTCAATTTAATCATATTTTTGAAATTTTTTCTTTATTCCTTAAAGTTTGCTTTTCTATTTACTTTGGTAAATTTACAGATTCTTCCGAAGTGTCTTTTAGTAAATTTTATTTTTCTATAATATTCTCTTATACATTATATTTTAAAATAATTTGAATAATTATTTAATAAAACTAGATTATTTGATACATTATTTTTCAGAACTTTAGCTTAAAAATATTTTCTTAGATTTAATAATAAAAAATGCCATAACTAAAACTGTCTTTTTTATTGAAATTTATGTAATATTTTAAATTGTAAATTTTGCATATTATAGTAAAAATTATACCCTATAGTAATTATAAAAAAATGTATAGATTATTGAACAAGATAACTATTAAAGATGATAATTATTTAACATTAAGCTTATAAATAAATTTAATTTATAATCATAATAATAATAAAAAAATAAAAAAGTTTCAATACTTTGAGTATTGGGACATAACTGCACTACTTATTGTTTAATTCATTCGAATTAAGTTAAATATAAGAGTTTATGTAAGTTTATTGTCAACCTCTAGTTAATTCTTCCTACTCCTTTTCTTTGTTTCTTCTATATTGGTTCTAAATTATTTTCTCGCATTTTCCTCTCTCTCTTTTTATTTTCAATTTTCTTCTTATTTGTTTTCACGACCATTATTTAAATTTCTTTCTTAAATTATATTTTTTTCTCCCATCAATTTTTCTTTTTGTTTCAACTGCTAAATTTTTTAAATTTCTATCCTTTTTTAAGCAAATTTTGATGAAAACTTTTTATATATTTGTCAATCTTATCGGTTTTACTTTTTGCAAAATTGGAATTAATATAATCTCAGTCGTACAGAATTAGTTTTTTATAATATTTGCCATTAAATATTTTTCGATTAGTTAATTCCTAAAAGACATCTTTATATAAAGTACATTAAAATATATGATCGAGTTCATCATGAGCTAAACCACATGCACAATCAATTCCATTTTATATGCTTATGTGACGCAAACTAAATTCGTATTAGAAATTATAGGTTAATGTCCTCAGTTTGAAAATAGAAATTATGTCTTATATTATATGTCTGTTAAACTTAGTATATAAGTTATTTTAGGAAATACACTTTGATTATTTTAAATTTATTACATGTATCTTTAGGCTGTAGGCATCCGTGTATTCCTTTAAAAACATTCTTATAAAAATTTTTCTTTCACTCTTAGAATAATATGCTAATTAAATTCTTTTATATTTGTCATACTTTCAATATTAATTTTATATTATTCAAGGTTTTTTATTTATGTATTTCGTATATGGCAAGTTGTTTTGCTTGCATTTAGAAAACAAGAATGCTATATCAAAATTCAGGTTTTCTCTACTGGTTGTTCTAGTTTAAAATAAAAACGCTTTCATTTTAACATAGCTATATGTGTAAACGGAAGTCAATTAAGGTAAGATTCATTGAATGCCGATTAAGGAGATTTAATGCTTTCCTTGAGATGAGTCTTTGTAATTTAATTATTTAAACTTTCACTCCTTTAAGTCCTGACATGATATTTGAAGGAGTTATATCGCTTCCATATTCTATTTTAGTCAAAATAAACATTCTGCAAAATGTTTTAAAATTGAGTGGTGATACTACTCCGTACTTAGAAAGAATTGCTGATGCTTTCAAAATTACTTCTCTGAAGTCAGATATTTTGCTTACACAGTGTAGTTTATAATTTTATTTATTTCCCAATCTGTATCCAAGATATGTAATTTCGTCCTTTTAAGCAATAGGAATTTCATTAATATTTAAATTCTCTTTTCTTTCTTTTTAAGAACTAAATTACTTCACATTTTTCCACATTTATATTTAGTTTTACTCAAGAAAAGTTTTTTTTGTGGCGTCGAGTAATTTTTATACATTTTACTATGAATTAAAAAGCTCAATTAAGTCATCTGCAAAGCCACGAACTACAAAATTTCTTTAGCAGATATTAAAGCCATGTTTATGTCATTTTTCTTCTAAATACCTAATTAAAATATCATAGTAAAGTATTGCAAGTACAGGTCCATAACTGCTTCCTTATAATACTCCATTATTTAACTTAACTGATCTTGTAATATTACCATCAACAAGGAACTTAGCATCAATATTTTCATAAAAAGATTCAAGTGCCATTATCAATCCAAGAAGTAATCTAAGTCTTCTTAGATGGTAAAATAGCATTTTCCTTGGTATATTGTCAAACATTTTTTCCACGTCTTTTAGAGTAGCAATTAACTATTTTTTTTGACCATCTACGATGCAAGTCAATAATCTATAAAATTGTTCAAATTTGTTATGATGTCGATCTTTTCCGATAAAAACCAAATTAAGCTTGATGAATGATATTTCTTTCATATATTAAATTATTCAGTCTTTAAGTTAATGCTTTATCATATATTTTAAGTAAGCAATTGACTATGGCTATTGGTCTTCAATTTCTAAAGACACTTTTATTTCCTTTTTTGAAAATAGGTAAAATATTAATTCTTTTCAATTCATTTGGTATAGTGAGTGTTCTTAGCATATTGTTACTAAAGCTTGTAACTATATTATGAAATTCCTATCCTCCATATTTAATTAATTCTGCTTTTAAACCATCATTACCTGAGGCTTTGTTATTTGCTAATTGATTTATTAATTTTTAATTTTAGATTCTTTAAAAAGAGGCGTTTCTTATAAGTAACAAGGATCAAAATTTATAATAAAAGGTTTATTTTTATATATTGTATTAATGTTTCTATTTTAATTTTAAATCTCTTCTTTATTTAAACTTGAATGCTTGTCAAAAACTTATATTTCTCAATTTTAAATAAATTGCTATTGTTACTCATAATTCAAATTTCATCTAATTACGTATTTTCGGATAAATTGAAGTTTTTGCTTGATTTAACATTTTAATGCATTCTTATTAAGACTTTGATGCTTTTCTTTAGCTTATGTCTTTTTTCATTTCCAAAGTTTGTGTAGGTACTTTTTTAAGATTAACTTTTTATACTTCATAAGTTGAATATTTCTTAATTTTGACATCCATAAAAGCTTAAAGAATTTTAGTACTAAATATTATCTTATTTAACTCAAGAAAAGAGTTTTGCTAGATGAACTGGAAGTTTATAATAATTTTTTTTACGCTTACTAATCAAGTGCAATCTTAGCATTAATATTAATTACACCAATAATAAACTAGTAATGATTTTCAACATTATTTTTTTCTATTTGTTTTAATTGGAGAACTATCCTTATCAAAGAATTTGATATTGTCTTCTTAAATTAGAAACCTATAATTTTGAATTTTTAAAGAGAAAACGATAATCTAAATTTTGATATATTCTAGTTAAATAATATTTTAGAATTATAATATGTGGGAAATGAACAGTAAACAAAACCTAATTTGGAATCACACAAAAATTAGAGAAATCCTCAATATTAAGTGTTTAGTTGCTAGGAAATAATGATTAAAGTAATTTTATTAGCTTAATCAATGAGTAAATGTGTTGTAATATAAGTCATTCAATACTATTAGGTTATTTTTTTATGAAATATAATCGTTTTTAAGTATTAATGTTAATTTGTGATTAATTACAGTTGAAATAAGGAAGTAAATCATTGAAATCCCCGAAAAAAAAGAATATTCATCTAATTGTAATTAATATTTATTATATTAAAAAGATATTCATAAGCAACTTCTTTTTGATTGCTTAACTTTCAAATTTGTAGGCAATTATCAAAAAGCAGCAGTAAATAAACAATTATAAAATAAAATGTTCAAGAAGCAGAAAATTCTAATTTAAGAAAGAAAGAATCAGGCAACATTTTTAACGGGAGTAAATATACTTCCGTTCAAGAAATAGAGTTTAAAAAATAAGAAATATAAAAATCTTCATTATAGAGAAATATAAGTAATATGCATATGTTTCAATTATAGAAAAATATTAGATTATATCTACTTTAAAAGAAAATTAAGAAAATATATAATGAATATAAAAAACTTTTAGAAATATCCACTTTTTCAAATATTTAAAGCTTACGTAAATAAATGTCTCTTTATAAATATAAATAAATAAAACTTTCATATCAATCAAAATACAAAAATTGACTGTTATAAAGTTAAAAAAACATCCTGTAAGACCATGAGTGGTCACACTAATTCTGTATTATCTGTGGCTATATCCAGTGATTCAGAGTTCATCGTATCGGGAAGTGGAGATAATACGGTGAGACTATGGGACGTCAAGACAGGTACCTGTAAGACCATGAGTGGTCACACTAATTCTGTATGATCTGTGGCTATATCCAGTGATTCAGAGTTCATCGTATCGGGAAGTGGAGATAATACGGTGAGACTATGGGACGTCAAGACAGGTACCTGTAAGACCATGAGTGGTCACACTAATTCTGTATGATCTGTGGCTATATCCAGTGATTCAGAGTTCATCGTATCGGGAAGTTATAATAAGACGGTGAGACTATGGGACGTCAAGACAGGTACCTGTAAGACCATGAGTGGTCACACTAATTCTGTATTATCTGTGGCTATATCCAGTGATTCAGAGTTCATCGTATCGGGAAGTTATGATAAGACGGTGAGACTATGGGACGTCAAGACAGGTACCTGTAAGACCATGAGTGGTCACACTAATTCTGTATTATCTGTGGCTATATCCAGTGATTCAGAGTTCATCGTATCGGGAAGTTATGATAAGACGGTGAGACTATGGGACGTCAAGACAGGTACCTGTAAGACCATGAGTGGTCACACTAATTCTGTATTATCTGTGGCTATATCCAGTGATTCAGAGTTCATCGTATCGGGAAGTTATGATAAGACGGTGAGACTATGGGACGTCAAGACAGGTACCTGTAAGACCATGAGTGGTCACACTAATTCTGTATTATCTGTGGCTATATCCAGTGATTCAGAGTTCATCGTATCGGGAAGTTATGATAAGACGGTGAGACTATGGGACGTCAAGACAGGTACCTGTAAGACCATGAGTGGTCACACTAATTCTGTATTATCTGTGGCTATATCCAGTGATTCAGAGTTCATCGTATCGGGAAGTTATGATAAGACGGTGAGACTATGGGACGTCAAGACAGGTACCTGTAAGACCATGAGTGGTCACACTAATTCTGTATTATCTGTGGCTATATCCAGTGATTCAGAGTTCATCGTATCGGGAAGTTATGATAAGACGGTGAGACTATGGGACGTCAAGACAGGTACCTGTAAGACCATGAGTGGTCACACTAATTCTGTATTATCTGTGGCTATATCCAGTGATTCAGAGTTCATCGTATCGGGAAGTTATGATAAGACGGTGAGACTATGGGACGTCAAGACAGGTACCTGTAAGACCATGAGTGGTCACACTAGTTATGTATTATCTGTGGCTATATCCAGTGATTCAGAGTTCATCGTATCGGGAAGTTATGATAAGACGGTGAGACTATGGGACGTCAAGACAGGTACCTGTAAGACCATGAGTGGTCACACTATTTCTGTATTATCTGTGGCTATATCCAGTGATTCAGAGTTCATCGTATCGGGAAGTGGAGATAATACGGTGAGACTATGGGACGTCAAGACAGGTACCTGTAAGACCATGAGTGGTCTCACTAATTCTGTATTATCTGTGGCTATATCCAGTGATTCAGAGTTCATCGTATCGGGAAGTTATGATAAGACGGTGAGACTATGGGACGTCAAGACAGGTACCTGTAAGACCATGAGTGGTCACACTAATTCTGTATTATCTGTGGCTATATCCAGTGATTCAGAGTTCATCGTATCGGGAAGTGGAGATAAGACGGTGAGACTATGGGACGTCAAGACAGGTACCTGTAAGACCATGAGTGGTCTCACTAATTCTGTATTATCTGTGGCTATGTCCAGTGATTCAGAGTTCATCGTATCGGGAAGTTATGATAAGACGGTGAGACTATGGGACGTCAAGACAGGTACCTGTAAGACCATGAGTGGTCACACTAATTCTGTATGATCTGTGGCTATGTCCAGTGATTCAGAGTTCATCGTATCGGGAAGTTATGATAAGACGGTGAGACTATGGGACGTCAAGACAGGTACCTGTAAGACCATGAGTGGTCACACTAATTCTGTATTATCTGTGGCTATATCCAGTGATTCAGAGTTCATCGTATCGGGAAGTTATGATAAGACGGTGAGACTATGGGACGTCAAGACAGGTACCTGTAAGACCATGAGTGGTCACACTAATTCTGTATTATCTGTGGCTATGTCCAGTGATTCAGAGTTCATCGTATCGGGAAGTTATGATAAGACGGTGAGACTATGGGACGTCAAGACAGGTACCTGTAAGACCATGAGTGGTCACACAGGTTATGTATTATCTGTGGCTATGTCCAGTGATTCAGAGTTCATCGTATCGGGAAGTGGAGATAATACGGTGAGACTATGGGACGTCAAGACAGGTACCTGTAAGACCATGAGTGGTCACACTAATTCTGTATGATCTGTGGCTATATCCAGTGATTCAGAGTTCATCGTATCGGGAAGTTATGATAAGACGGTGAGACTATGGGACGTCAAGACAGGTACCTGTAAGACCATGAGTGGTCACACTAATTCTGTATTATCTGTGGCTATATCCAGTGATTCAGAGTTCATCGTATCGGGAAGTTATGATAAGACGGTGAGACTATGGGACGTCAAGACAGGTACCTGTAAGACCATGAGTGGTCACACTAATTCTGTATTATCTGTGGCTATATCCAGTGATTCAGAGTTCATCGTATCGGGAAGTGGAGATAATACGGTGAGACTATGGGACGTCAAGACAGGTACCTGTAAGACCATGAGTGGTCACACTAATTCTGTATTATCTGTGGCTATATCCAGTGATTCAGAGTTCATCGTATCGGGAAGTTATGATAAGACGGTGAGACTATGGGACGTCAAGACAGGTACCTGTAAGACCATGAGTGGTCACACTATTTCTGTATTATCTGTGGCTATATCCAGTGATTCAGAGTTCATCGTATCGGGAAGTTATGATAAGACGGTGAGACTATGGGACGTCAAGACAGGTACCTGTAAGACCATGAGTGGTCACACACATTATGTATTATCTGTGGCTATATCCAGTGATTCAGAGTTCATCGTATCGGGAAGTTATGATAAGACGGTGAGACTATGGGACGTCAAGACAGGTACCTGTAAGACCATGAGTGGTCACACTAATTCTGTATTATCTGTGGCTATATCCAGTGATTCAGAGTTCATCGTATCGGGAAGTTATGATAAGACGGTGAGACTATGGGACGTCAAGACAGGTACCTGTAAGACCATGAGTGGTCTCACTAATTCTGTATGATCTGTGGCTATATCCAGTGATTCAGAGTTCATCGTATCGGGAAGTGGAGATAATACGGTGAGACTATGGGACGTCAAGACAGGTACCTGTAAGACCATGAGTGGTCACACTAATTCTGTATGATCTGTGGCTATATCCAGTGATTCAGAGTTCATCGTATCGGGAAGTGGAGATAATACGGTGAGACTATGGGACGTCAAGACAGGTACCTGTAAGACCATGAGTGGTCACACTAATTCTGTATGATCTGTGGCTATATCCAGTGATTCAGAGTTCATCGTATCGGGAAGTTATAATAAGACGGTGAGACTATGGGACGTCAAGACAGGTACCTGTAAGACCATGAGTGGTCACACTAATTCTGTATTATCTGTGGCTATATCCAGTGATTCAGAGTTCATCGTATCGGGAAGTTATGATAAGACGGTGAGACTATGGGACGTCAAGACAGGTACCTGTAAGACCATGAGTGGTCACACTAATTCTGTATTATCTGTGGCTATATCCAGTGATTCAGAGTTCATCGTATCGGGAAGTTATGATAAGACGGTGAGACTATGGGACGTCAAGACAGGTACCTGTAAGACCATGAGTGGTCACACTAATTCTGTATTATCTGTGGCTATATCCAGTGATTCAGAGTTCATCGTATCGGGAAGTTATGATAAGACGGTGAGACTATGGGACGTCAAGACAGGTACCTGTAAGACCATGAGTGGTCACACTAATTCTGTATGATCTGTGGCTATATCCAGTGATTCAGAGTTCATCGTATCGGGAAGTTATGATAAGACGGTGAGACTATGGGACGTCAAGACAGGTACCTGTAAGACCATGAGTGGTCACACAGGTTATGTATTATCTGTGGCTATGTCCAGTGATTCAGAGTTCATCGTATCGGGAAGTGGAGATAATACGGTGAGACTATGGGACGTCAAGACAGGTACCTGTAAGACCATGAGTGGTCACACTAATTCTGTATGATCTGTGGCTATATCCAGTGATTCAGAGTTCATCGTATCGGGAAGTTATAATAAGACGGTGAGACTATGGGACGTCAAGACAGGTACCTGTAAGACCATGAGTGGTCACACTAATTCTGTATTATCTGTGGCTATATCCAGTGATTCAGAGTTCATCGTATCGGGAAGTTATGATAAGACGGTGAGACTATGGGACGTCAAGACAGGTACCTGTAAGACCATGAGTGGTCACACTAATTCTGTATTATCTGTGACTATATCCAGTGATTCAGAGTTCATCGTATCGGGAAGTTATGATAAGACGGTGAGACTATGGGACGTCAAGACAGGTACCTGTAAGACCATGAGTGGTCACACTAATTCTGTATTATCTGTGGCTATATCCAGTGATTCAGAGTTCATCGTATCGGGAAGTTATGATAAGACGGTGAGACTATGGGACGTCAAGACAGGTACCTGTAAGACCATGAGTGGTCACACTAATTCTGTATTATCTGTGGCTATATCCAGTGATTCAGAGTTCATCGTATCGGGAAGTAGAGATGAGACGGTGAGACTATGGGACGTCAAGACAGGTACCTGTAAGACCATGAGTGGTCACACTAGTTATGTATTATCTGTGGCTATATCCAGTGATTCAGAGTTCATCGTATCGGGAAGTTATGATAAGACGGTGAGACTATGGGACGTCAAGACAGGTACCTGTAAGACCATGAGTGGTCACACACATTATGTATTATCTGTGGCTATATCCAGTGATTCAGAGTTCATCGTATCGGGAAGTGGAGATAATACGGTGAGACTATGGGACGTCAAGACAGGTACCTGTAAGACCATGAGTGGTCACACTAATTCTGTATGATCTGTGGCTATATCCAGTGATTCAGAGTTCATCGTATCGGGAAGTTATGATAATACGGTGAGACTATGGGACGTCAAGACAGGTACCTGTAAGACCATGAGTGGTCACACTATTTCTGTATTATCTGTGGCTATATCCAGTGATTCAGAGTTCATCGTATCGGGAAGTTATGATAAGACGGTGAGACTATGGGACGTCAAGACAGGTACCTGTAAGACCATGAGTGGTCACACTAATTCTGTATTATCTGTGGCTATATCCAGTGATTCAGAGTTCATCGTATCGGGAAGTGGAGATAATACGGTGAGACTATGGGACGTCAAGACAGGTACCTGTAAGACCATGAGTGGTCACACTAATTCTGTATGATCTGTGGCTATATCCAGTGATTCAGAGTTCATCGTATCGGGAAGTTATAATAAGACGGTGAGACTATGGGACGTCAAGACAGGTACCTGTAAGACCATGAGTGGTCACACTAATTCTGTATTATCTGTGGCTATATCCAGTGATTCAGAGTTCATCGTATCGGGAAGTTATGATAAGACGGTGAGACTATGGGACGTCAAGACAGGTACCTGTAAGACCATGAGTGGTCACACTAATTCTGTATTATCTGTGGCTATATCCAGTGATTCAGAGTTCATCGTATCGGGAAGTTATGATAAGACGGTGAGACTATGGGACGTCAAGACAGGTACCTGTAAGACCATGAGTGGTCACACTATTTCTGTATTATCTGTGGCTATATCCAGTGATTCAGAGTTCATCGTATCGGGAAGTGGAGATAATACGGTGAGACTATGGGACGTCAAGACAGGTACCTGTAAGACCATGAGTGGTCACACTAATTCTGTATTATCTGTGGCTATATCCAGTGATTCAGAGTTCATCGTATCGGGAAGTTATGATAAGACGGTGAGACTATGGGACGTCAAGACAGGTACCTGTAAGACCATGAGTGGTCACACTATTTCTGTATTATCTGTGGCTATATCCAGTGATTCAGAGTTCATCGTATCGGGAAGTTATGATAAGACGGTGAGACTATGGGACGTCAAGACAGGTACCTGTAAGACCATGAGTGGTCACACTAATTCTGTATGATCTGTGGCTATATCCAGTGATTCAGAGTTCATCGTATCGGGAAGTTATAATAAGACGGTGAGACTATGGGACGTCAAGACAGGTACCTGTAAGACCATGAGTGGTCACACTAATTCTGTATTATCTGTGGCTATATCCAGTGATTCAGAGTTCATCGTATCGGGAAGTGGAGATAATACGGTGAGACTATGGGACGTCAAGACAGGTACCTGTAAGACCATGAGTGGTCACACTAATTCTGTATGATCTGTGGCTATATCCAGTGATTCAGAGTTCATCGTATCGGGAAGTGGAGATAATACGGTGAGACTATGGGACGTCAAGACAGGTACCTGTAAGACCATGAGTGGTCACACTAATTCTGTATGATCTGTGGCTATATCCAGTGATTCAGAGTTCATCGTATCGGGAAGTTATAATAAGACGGTGAGACTATGGGACGTCAAGACAGGTACCTGTAAGACCATGAGTGGTCACACTAATTCTGTATGATCTGTGGCTATGTCCAGTGATTCAGAGTTCATCGTATCGGGAAGTTATGATAAGACGGTGAGACTATGGGACGTCAAGACAGGTACCTGTAAGACCATGAGTGGTCACACTAATTCTGTATTATCTGTGGCTATATCCAGTGATTCAGAGTTCATCGTATCGGGAAGTTATGATAATACGGTGAGACTATGGGACGTCAAGACAGGTACCTGTAAGACCATGAGTGGTCACACTAATTCTGTATGATCTGTGGCTATGTCCAGTGATTCAGAGTTCATCGTATCGGGAAGTTATGATAAGACGGTGAGACTATGGGACGTCAAGACAGGTACCTGAAAGACCATGAGTGGTCACACACATTATGTATTATCTGTGGCTATATCCAGTGATTCAGAGTTCATCGTATCGGGAAGTTATGATAAGACGGTGAGACTATGGGACGTCAAGACAGGTACCTGTAAGACCATGAGTGGTCACACTAATTCTGTATTATCTGTGGCTATATCCAGTGATTCAGAGTTCATCGTATCGGGAAGTTATGATAAGACGGTGAGACTATGGGACGTCAAGACAGGTACCTGTAAGACCATGAGTGGTCACACTAATTCTGTATTATCTGTGGCTATATCCAGTGATTCAGAGTTCATCGTATCGGGAAGTTATGATAAGACGGTGAGACTATGGGACGTCAAGACAGGTACCTGTAAGACCATGAGTGGTCACACTAATTCTGTATGATCTGTGGCTATATCCAGTGATTCAGAGTTCATCGTATCGGGAAGTTATGATAAGACGGTGAGACTATGGGACGTCAAGACAGGTACCTGTAAGACCATGAGTGGTCACACACATTATGTATTATCTGTGGCTATATCCAGTGATTCAGAGTTCATCGTATCGGGAAGTTATGATAAGACGGTGAGACTATGGGACGTCAAGACAGGTACCTGTAAGACCATGAGTGGTCACACTAATTCTGTATTATCTGTGGCTATATCCAGTGATTCAGAGTTCATCGTATCGGGAAGTTATGATAAGACGGTGAGACTATGGGACGTCAAGACAGGTACCTGTAAGACCATGAGTGGTCACACTAATTCTGTATTATCTGTGGCTATATCCAGTGATTCAGAGTTCATCGTATCGGGAAGTTATGATAAGACGGTGAGACTATGGGACGTCAAGACAGGTACCTGTAAGACCATGAGTGGTCACACTAATTCTGTATTATCTGTGGCTATATCCAGTGATTCAGAGTTCATCGTATCGGGAAGTTATGATAAGACGGTGAGACTATGGGACGTCAAGACAGGTACCTGTAAGACCATGAGTGGTCACACTAATTCTGTATTATCTGTGGCTATATCCAGTGATTCAGAGTTCATCGTATCGGGAAGTTATGATAAGACGGTGAGACTATGGGACGTCAAGACAGGTACCTGTAAGACCATGAGTGGTCACACACATTATGTATTATCTGTGGCTATATCCAGTGATTCAGAGTTCATCGTATCGGGAAGTTATGATAAGACGGTGAGACTATGGGACGTCAAGACAGGTACCTGTAAGACCATGAGTGGTCACACTAATTCTGTATTATCTGTGGCTATATCCAGTGATTCAGAGTTCATCGTATCGGGAAGTTATGATAAGACGGTGAGACTATGGGACGTCAAGACAGGTACCTGTAAGACCATGAGTGGTCACACTAATTCTGTATTATCTGTGGCTATATCCAGTGATTCAGAGTTCATCGTATCGGGAAGTTATGATAAGACGGTGAGACTATGGGACGTCAAGACAGGTACCTGTAAGACCATGAGTGGTCACACTAATTCTGTATTATCTGTGGCTATATCCAGTGATTCAGAGTTCATCGTATCGGGAAGTTATGATAAGACGGTGAGACTATGGGACGTCAAGACAGGTACCTGTAAGACCATGAGTGGTCACACTAATTCTGTATGATCTGTGGCTATATCCAGTGATTCAGAGTTCATCGTATCGGGAAGTTATGATAAGACGGTGAGACTATGGGACGTCAAGACAGGTACCTGTAAGACCATGAGTGGTCACACTAATTCTGTATTATCTGTGGCTATATCCAGTGATTCAGAGTTCATCGTATCGAGTAGTGCAGATAAGTCGGTGAGACTATGGGACGTCAAGACAGGTACCTGTAAGACCATGAGTGGTCACACTAATTCTGTATTATCTGTGGCTATATCCAGTGATTCAGAGTTCATCGTATCGGGAAGTTATGATAAGACGGTGAGACTATGGGACGTCAAGACAGGTACCTGTAAGACCATGAGTGGTCACACACATTATGTATATGCTGTGGCTATATCCAGTGATTCAGAGTTCATCGTATCGGGAAGTTATGATAAGACGGTGAGACTATGGGACGTCAAGAAAGGTACCTGTAAGACCATGAGTGGTCACACTAATTCTGTATTATCTGTGGCTATATCCAGTGATTCAGAGTTCATCGTATCGGGAAGTTATGATAAGACGGTGAGACTATGGGACGTCAAGACAGGTACCTGTAAGACCATGAGTGGTCACACTATTTCTGTATTATCTGTGGCTATATCCAGTGATTCAGAGTTCATCGTATCGGGAAGTTATGATAAGACGGTGAGACTATGGGACGTCAAGACAGGTACCTGTAAGACCATGAGTGGTCACACTAATTCTGTATTATCTGTGGCTATATCCAGTGATTCAGAGTTCATCGTATCGGGAAGTTATGATAAGACGGTGAGACTATGGGACGTCAAGACAGGTACCTGTAAGACCATGAGTGGTCACACTAATTCTGTATGATCTGTGGCTATATCCAGTGATTCAGAGTTCATCGTATCGGGAAGTTATGATAAGACGGTGAGACTATGGGACGTCAAGACAGGTACCTGTAAGACCATGAGTGGTCACACAGGTTATGTATTATCTGTGGCTATGTCCAGTGATTCAGAGTTCATCGTATCGGGAAGTGGAGATAATACGGTGAGACTATGGGACGTCAAGACAGGTACCTGTAAGACCATGAGTGGTCACACTAATTCTGTATGATCTGTGGCTATATCCAGTGATTCAGAGTTCATCGTATCGGGAAGTTATAATAAGACGGTGAGACTATGGGACGTCAAGACAGGTACCTGTAAGACCATGAGTGGTCACACTAATTCTGTATTATCTGTGGCTATATCCAGTGATTCAGAGTTCATCGTATCGGGAAGTTATGATAAGACGGTGAGACTATGGGACGTCAAGACAGGTACCTGTAAGACCATGAGTGGTCACACTAATTCTGTATTATCTGTGGCTATATCCAGTGATTCAGAGTTCATCGTATCGGGAAGTTATGATAAGACGGTGAGACTATGGGACGTCAAGACAGGTACCTGTAAGACCATGAGTGGTCACACTAATTCTGTATTATCTGTGGCTATATCCAGTGATTCAGAGTTCATCGTATCGGGAAGTGGAGATAATACGGTGAGACTATGGGACGTCAAGACAGGTACCTGTAAGACCATGAGTGGTCACACTAATTCTGTATTATCTGTGGCTATATCCAGTGATTCAGAGTTCATCGTATCGGGAAGTTATGATAAGACGGTGAGACTATGGGACGTCAAGACAGGTACCTGTAAGACCATGAGTGGTCACACTAATTCTGTATGATCTGTGGCTATATCCAGTGATTCAGAGTTCATCGTATCGGGAAGTTATAATAAGACGGTGAGACTATGGGACGTCAAGACAGGTACCTGTAAGACCATGAGTGGTCACACACATTATGTATTATCTGTGGCTATATCCAGTGATTCAGAGTTCATCGTATCGGGAAGTGGAGATAAGACGGTGAGACTATGGGACGTCAAGACAGGTACCTGTAAGACCATGAGTGGTCACACACATTATGTATTATCTGTGGCTATATCCAGTGATTCAGAGTTCATCGTATCGGGAAGTTATGATAAGACGGTGAGACTATGGGACGTCAAGACAGGTACCTGTAAGACCATGAGTGGTCACACTAATTCTGTATGATCTGTGGCTATATCCAGTGATTCAGAGTTCATCGTATCGGGAAGTTATGATAAGACGGTGAGACTATGGGACGTCAAGACAGGTACCTGTAAGACCATGAGTGGTCACACTAATTCTGTATGATCTGTGGCTATGTCCAGTGATTCAGAGTTCATCGTATCGGGAAGTTATGATAAGACGGTGAGACTATGGGACGTCAAGAAAGGTACCTGTAAGACCATGAGTGGTCACACTAATTCTGTATTATCTGTGGCTATATCCAGTGATTCAGAGTTCATCGTATCGGGAAGTTATGATAAGACGGTGAGACTATGGGACGTCAAGACAGGTACCTGTAAGACCATGAGTGGTCACACTAATTCTGTATTATCTGTGGCTATATCCAGTGATTCAGAGTTCATCGTATCGGGAAGTTATGATAAGACGGTGAGACTATGGGACGTCAAGACAGGTACCTGTAAGACCATGAGTGGTCACACTAATTCTGTATTATCTGTGGCTATATCCAGTGATTCAGAGTTCATCGTATCGGGAAGTTATGATAAGACGGTGAGACTATGGGACGTCAAGACAGGTACCTGTAAGACCATGAGTGGTCACACTAATTCTGTATTATCTGTGGCTATATCCAGTGATTCAGAGTTCATCGTATCGGGAAGTTATGATAAGACGGTGAGACTATGGGACGTCAAGACAGGTACCTGTAAGACCATGAGTGGTCACACACATTATGTATTATCTGTGGCTATATCCAGTGATTCAGAGTTCATCGTATCGGGAAGTTATGATAAGACGGTGAGACTATGGGACGTCAAGACAGGTACCTGTAAGACCATGAGTGGTCACACTAATTCTGTATTATCTGTGGCTATATCCAGTGATTCAGAGTTCATCGTATCGGGAAGTTATGATAAGACGGTGAGACTATGGGACGTCAAGACAGGTACCTGTAAGACCATGAGTGGTCACACACATTATGTATTATCTGTGGCTATATCCAGTGATTCAGAGTTCATCGTATCGGGAAGTTATGATAAGACGGTGAGACTATGGGACGTCAAGACAGGTACCTGTAAGACCATGAGTGGTCACACTAATTCTGTATTATCTGTGGCTATATCCAGTGATTCAGAGTTCATCGTATCGGGAAGTTATGATAAGACGGTGAGACTATGGGACGTCAAGACAGGTACCTGTAAGACCATGAGTGGTCACACTAATTCTGTATGATCTGTGGCTATATCCAGTGATTCAGAGTTCATCGTATCGGGAAGTTATGATAAGACGGTGAGACTATGGGACGTCAAGACAGGTACCTGTAAGACCATGAGTGGTCACACTAATTCTGTATGATCTGTGGCTATGTCCAGTGATTCAGAGTTCATCGTATCGGGAAGTTATGATAAGACGGTGAGACTATGGGACGTCAAGACAGGTACCTGTAAGACCATGAGTGGTCACACTAATTCTGTATTATCTGTGGCTATATCCAGTGATTCAGAGTTCATCGTATCGGGAAGTTATGATAAGACGGTGAGACTATGGGACGTCAAGACAGGTACCTGTAAGACCATGAGTGGTCACACTAATTCTGTATTATCTGTGGCTATATCCAGTGATTCAGAGTTCATCGTATCGGGAAGTTATGATAAGACGGTGAGACTATGGGACGTCAAGACAGGTACCTGTAAGACCATGAGTGGTCACACTAATTCTGTATTATCTGTGGCTATATCCAGTGATTCAGAGTTCATCGTATCGGGAAGTTATGATAAGACGGTGAGACTATGGGACGTCAAGACAGGTACCTGTAAGACCATGAGTGGTCACACTAATTCTGTATTATCTGTGGCTATATCCAGTGATTCAGAGTTCATCGTATCGGGAAGTGGAGATAAGACGGTGAGACTATGGGACGTCAAGACAGGTACCTGTAAGACCATGAGTGGTCACACACATTATGTATTATCTGTGGCTATATCCAGTGATTCAGAGTTCATCGTATCGGGAAGTTATGATAAGACGGTGAGACTATGGGACGTCAAGACAGGTACCTGTAAGACCATGAGTGGTCACACTAATTCTGTATTATCTGTGGCTATATCCAGTGATTCAGAGTTCATCGTATCGGGAAGTTATGATAAGACGGTGAGACTATGGGACGTCAAGACAGGTACCTGTAAGACCATGAGTGGTCACACTAATTCTGTATTATCTGTGGCTATATCCAGTGATTCAGAGTTCATCGTATCGGGAAGTTATGATAAGACGGTGAGACTATGGGACGTCAAGACAGGTACCTGTAAGACCATGAGTGGTCACACTAATTCTGTATTATCTGTGGCTATATCCAGTGATTCAGAGTTCATCGTATCGGGAAGTGGAGATAATACGGTGAGACTATGGGACGTCAAGACAGGTACCTGTAAGACCATGAGTGGTCACACTAATTCTGTATTATCTGTGGCTATATCCAGTGATTCAGAGTTCATCGTATCGGGAAGTTATGATAAGACGGTGAGACTATGGGACGTCAAGACAGGTACCTGTAAGACCATGAGTGGTCACACACATTATGTATGATCTGTGGCTATATCCAGTGATTCAGAGTTCATCGTATCGGGAAGTTATGATAAGACGGTGAGACTATGGGACGTCAAGACAGGTACCTGTAAGACCATGAGTGGTCACACTAATTCTGTATGATCTGTGGCTATATCCAGTGATTCAGAGTTCATCGTATCGGGAAGTTATAATAAGACGGTGAGACTATGGGACGTCAAGACAGGTACCTGTAAGACCATGAGTGGTCACACACATTATGTATTATCTGTGGCTATATCCAGTGATTCAGAGTTCATCGTATCGGGAAGTTATGATAAGACGGTGAGACTATGGGACGTCAAGACAGGTACCTGTAAGACCATGAGTGGTCACACTAATTCTGTATTATCTGTGGCTATATCCAGTGATTCAGAGTTCATCGTATCGGGAAGTTATGATAAGACGGTGAGACTATGGGACGTCAAGACAGGTACCTGTAAGACCATGAGTGGTCACACTAATTCTGTATTATCTGTGGCTATATCCAGTGATTCAGAGTTCATCGTATCGGGAAGTTATGATAAGACGGTGAGACTATGGGACGTCAAGACAGGTACCTGTAAGACCATGAGTGGTCACACTAATTCTGTATTATCTGTGGCTATATCCAGTGATTCAGAGTTCATCGTATCGGGAAGTGGAGATAATACGGTGAGACTATGGGACGTCAAGACAGGTACCTGTAAGACCATGAGTGGTCACACTAATTCTGTATTATCTGTGGCTATATCCAGTGATTCAGAGTTCATCGTATCGGGAAGTTATGATAAGACGGTGAGACTATGGGACGTCAAGACAGGTACCTGTAAGACCATGAGTGGTCACACTAATTCTGTATGATCTGTGGCTATATCCAGTGATTCAGAGTTCATCGTATCGGGAAGTTATGATAAGACGGTGAGACTATGGGACGTCAAGACAGGTACCTGTAAGACCATGAGTGGTCACACTAATTCTGTATGATCTGTGGCTATATCCAGTGATTCAGAGTTCATCGTATCGGGAAGTTATAATAAGACGGTGAGACTATGGGACGTCAAGACAGGTACCTGTAAGACCATGAGTGGTCACACTAATTCTGTATTATCTGTGGCTATATCCAGTGATTCAGAG
Organism: Loxodes magnus; assembly: GCA_946699065.1. Classification (NCBI taxonomy): domain Eukaryota; phylum Ciliophora; class Karyorelictea; order Loxodida; family Loxodidae; genus Loxodes; species Loxodes magnus. Next base: position 6,149 of record CAMPDV010000130.1, on the reverse strand, counting down.
TTCATCGTATCGGGAAGTTATGATAAGACGGTGAGACTATGGGACGTCAAGACAGGTACCTGTAAGACCATGAGTGGTCACACTATTTCTGTATTATCTGTGGCTATATCCAGTGATTCAGAGTTCATCGTATCGGGAAGTTATGATAAGACGGTGAGACTATGGGACGTCAAGACAGGTACCTGTAAGACCATGAGTGGTCACACTAATTCTGTATTATCTGTGGCTATATCCAGTGATTCAGAGTTCATCGTATCGGGAAGTTATAATAAGACGGTGAGACTATGGGACGTCAAGACAGGTACCTGTAAGACCATGAGTGGTCACACTAATTCTGTATGATCTGTGGCTATATCCAGTGATTCAGAGTTCATCGTATCGGGAAGTTATAATAAGACGGTGAGACTATGGGACGTCAAGACAGGTACCTGTAAGACCATGAGTGGTCACACTAATTCTGTATTATCTGTGGCTATATCCAGTGATTCAGAGTTCATCGTATCGGGAAGTTATGATAAGACGGTGAGACTATGGGACGTCAAGACAGGTACCTGTAAGACCATGAGTGGTCACACTATTTCTGTATTATCTGTGGCTATATCCAGTGATTCAGAGTTCATCGTATCGGGAAGTTATGATAAGACGGTGAGACTATGGGACGTCAAGACAGGTACCTGTAAGACCATGAGTGGTCACACTAATTCTGTATTATCTGTGGCTATATCCAGTGATTCAGAGTTCATCGTATCGGGAAGTTATAATAAGACGGTGAGACTATGGGACGTCAAGACAGGTACCTGTAAGACCATGAGTGGTCACACTAATTCTGTATTATCTGTGGCTATATCCAGTGATTCAGAGTTCATCGTATCGGGAAGTTATGATAAGACGGTGAGACTATGGGACGTCAAGACAGGTACCTGTAAGACCATGAGTGGTCACACTATTTCTGTATTATCTGTGGCTATATCCAGTGATTCAGAGTTCATCGTATCGGGAAGTTATGATAAGACGGTGAGACTATGGGACGTCAAGACAGGTACCTGTAAGACCATGAGTGGTCACACTAATTCTGTATTATCTGTGGCTATATCCAGTGATTCAGAGTTCATCGTATCGGGAAGTTATGATAAGACGGTGAGACTATGGGACGTCAAGACAGGTACCTGTAAGACCATGAGTGGTCACACTAATTCTGTATGATCTGTGGCTATATCCAGTGATTCAGAGTTCATCGTATCGGGAAGTTATGATAAGACGGTGAGACTATGGGACGTCAAGACAGGTACCTGTAAGACCATGAGTGGTCACACTAATTCTGTATGATCTGTGGCTATATCCAGTGATTCAGAGTTCATCGTATCGGGAAGTGGAGATAATACGGTGAGACTATGGGACGTCAAGACAGGTACCTGTAAGACCATGAGTGGTCACACTAATTCTGTATGATCTGTGGCTATATCCAGTGATTCAGAGTTCATCGTATCGGGAAGTTATGATAAGACGGTGAGACTATGGGACGTCAAGAAAGGTACCTGTAAGACCATGAGTGGTCACACTAATTCTGTATTATCTGTGGCTATATCCAGTGATTCAGAGTTCATCGTATCGGGAAGTTATGATAAGACGGTGAGACTATGGGACGTCAAGACAGGTACCTGTAAGACCATGAGTGGTCACACTAATTCTGTATTATCTGTGGCTATATCCAGTGATTCAGAGTTCATCGTATCGGGAAGTTATGATAAGACGGTGAGACTATGGGACGTCAAGACAGGTACCTGTAAGACCATGAGTGGTCACACTAATTCTGTATTATCTGTGGCTATATCCAGTGATTCAGAGTTCATCGTATCGGGAAGTTATGATAAGACGGTGAGACTATGGGACGTCAAGACAGGTACCTGTAAGACCATGAGTGGTCACACACATTATGTATTATCTGTGGCTATATCCAGTGATTCAGAGTTCATCGTATCGGGAAGTTATGATAAGACGGTGAGACTATGGGACGTCAAGACAGGTACCTGTAAGACCATGAGTGGTCACACTAATTCTGTATTATCTGTGGCTATATCCAGTGATTCAGAGTTCATCGTATCGGGAAGTTATGATAAGACGGTGAGACTATGGGACGTCAAGACAGGTACCTGTAAGACCATGAGTGGTCACACTAATTCTGTATTATCTGTGGCTATATCCAGTGATTCAGAGTTCATCGTATCGGGAAGTTATAATAAGACGGTGAGACTATGGGACGTCAAGACAGGTACCTGTAAGACCATGAGTGGTCACACTAATTCTGTATTATCTGTGGCTATATCCAGTGATTCAGAGTTCATCGTATCGGGAAGTGGAGATAAGACGGTGAGACTATGGGACGTCAAGACAGGTACCTGTAAGACCATGAGTGGTCACACTAATTCTGTATTATCTGTGGCTATATCCAGTGATTCAGAGTTCATCGTATCGGGAAGTTATGATAAGACGGTGAGACTATGGGACGTCAAGACAGGTACCTGTAAGACCATGAGTGGTCACACTAATTCTGTATTATCTGTGGCTATATCCAGTGATTCAGAGTTCATCGTATCGGGAAGTTATGATAAGACGGTGAGACTATGGGACGTCAAGACAGGTACCTGTAAGACCATGAGTGGTCACACTAATTCTGTATTATCTGTGGCTATATCCAGTGATTCAGAGTTCATCGTATCGGGAAGTTATGATAATACGGTGAGACTATGGGACGTCAAGACAGGTACCTGTAAGACCATGAGTGGTCACACTAATTCTGTATTATCTGTGGCTATATCCAGTGATTCAGAGTTCATCGTATCGGGAAGTTATGATAAGACGGTGAGACTATGGGACGTCAAGACAGGTACCTGTAAGACCATGAGTGGTCACACTAATTCTGTATGATCTGTGGCTATATCCAGTGATTCAGAGTTCATCGTATCGGGAAGTTATGATAAGACGGTGAGACTATGGGACGTCAAGACAGGTACCTGTAAAGACCATGAGTGGTCACACTAATTCTGTATGATCTGTGGCTATATCCAGTGATTCAGAGTTCATCGTATCGGGAAGTGGAGATAATACGGTGAGACTATGGGACGTCAAGACAGGTACCTGTAAGACCATGAGTGGTCACACTAATTCTGTATTATCTGTGGCTATATCCAGTGATTCAGAGTTCATCGTATCGGGAAGTTATGATAAGACGGTGAGACTATGGGACGTCAAGACAGGTACCTGTAAGACCATGAGTGGTCACACTAATTCTGTATTATCTGTGGCTATATCCAGTGATTCAGAGTTCATCGTATCGGGAAGTTATGATAAGACGGTGAGACTATGGGACGTCAAGACAGGTACCTGTAAGACCATGAGTGGTCACACTAATTCTGTATGATCTGTGGCTATATCCAGTGATTCAGAGTTCATCGTATCGGGAAGTTATGATAAGACGGTGAGACTATGGGACGTCAAGACAGGTACCTGTAAGACCATGAGTGGTCACACTAATTCTGTATGATCTGTGGCTATATCCAGTGATTCAGAGTTCATCGTATCGGGAAGTGGAGATAATACGGTGAGACTATGGGACGTCAAGACAGGTACCTGTAAGACCATGAGTGGTCACACTAATTCTGTATTATCTGTGGCTATATCCAGTGATTCAGAGTTCATCGTATCGGGAAGTTATGATAAGACGGTGAGACTATGGGACGTCAAGACAGGTACCTGTAAGACCATGAGTGGTCACACTAATTCTGTATGATCTGTGGCTATATCCAGTGATTCAGAGTTCATCGTATCGGGAAGTTATGATAAGACGGTGAGACTATGGGACGTCAAGACAGGTACCTGTAAGACCATGAGTGGTCACACTAATTCTGTATGATCTGTGGCTATATCCAGTGATTCAGAGTTCATCGTATCGGGAAGTGGAGATAATACGGTGAGACTATGGGACGTCAAGACAGGTACCTGTAAGACCATGAGTGGTCACACTAATTCTGTATTATCTGTGGCTATATCCAGTGATTCAGAGTTCATCGTATCGGGAAGTTATGATAAGACGGTGAGACTATGGGACGTCAAGACAGGTACCTGTAAGACCATGAGTGGTCACACTAATTCTGTATTATCTGTGGCTATATCCAGTGATTCAGAGTTCATCGTATCGGGAAGTTATGATAAGACGGTGAGACTATGGGACGTCAAGACAGGTACCTGTAAGACCATGAGTGGTCACACTAATTCTGTATGATCTGTGGCTATATCCAGTGATTCAGAGTTCATCGTATCGGGAAGTTATGATAAGACGGTGAGACTATGGGACGTCAAGACAGGTACCTGTAAGACCATGAGTGGTCACACTAATTCTGTATGATCTGTGGCTATATCCAGTGATTCAGAGTTCATCGTATCGGGAAGTGGAGATAATACGGTGAGACTATGGGACGTCAAGACAGGTACCTGTAAGACCATGAGTGGTCACACTAATTCTGTATTATCTGTGGCTATATCCAGTGATTCAGAGTTCATCGTATCGGGAAGTTATGATAAGACGGTGAGACTATGGGACGTCAAGACAGGTACCTGTAAGACCATGAGTGGTCACACTAATTCTGTATGATCTGTGGCTATATCCAGTGATTCAGAGTTCATCGTATCGGGAAGTTATGATAAGACGGTGAGACTATGGGACGTCAAGACAGGTACCTGTAAGACCATGAGTGGTCACACTAATTCTGTATGATCTGTGGCTATATCCAGTGATTCAGAGTTCATCGTATCGGGAAGTGGAGATAATACGGTGAGACTATGGGACGTCAAGACAGGTACCTGTAAGACCATGAGTGGTCACACTAATTCTGTATTATCTGTGGCTATATCCAGTGATTCAGAGTTCATCGTATCGGGAAGTTATGATAAGACGGTGAGACTATGGGACGTCAAGACAGGTACCTGTAAGACCATGAGTGGTCACACTAATTCTGTATTATCTGTGGCTATATCCAGTGATTCAGAGTTCATCGTATCGGGAAGTTATGATAAGACGGTGAGACTATGGGACGTCAAGACAGGTACCTGTAAGACCATGAGTGGTCACACTAATTCTGTATGATCTGTGGCTATATCCAGTGATTCAGAGTTCATCGTATCGGGAAGTGGAGATAATACGGTGAGACTATGGGACGTCAAGACAGGTACCTGTAAGACCATGAGTGGTCACACTAATTCTGTATTATCTGTGGCTATATCCAGTGATTCAGAGTTCATCGTATCGGGAAGTTATGATAAGACGGTGAGACTATGGGACGTCAAGACAGGTACCTGTAAGACCATGAGTGGTCACACTAATTCTGTATTATCTGTGGCTATATCCAGTGATTCAGAGTTCATCGTATCGGGAAGTTATGATAATACGGTGAGACTATGGGACGTCAAGACAGGTACCTGTAAGACCATGAGTGGTCACACACATTATGTATTATCTGTGGCTATATCCAGTGATTCAGAGTTCATCGTATCGGGAAGTTATGATAAGACGGTGAGACTATGGGACGTCAAGACAGGTACCTGTAAGACCATGAGTGGTCACACTAATTCTGTATTATCTGTGGCTATATCCAGTGATTCAGAGTTCATCGTATCGGGAAGTTATGATAAGACGGTGAGACTATGGGACGTCAAGACAGGTACCTGTAAGACCATGAGTGGTCACACTAATTCTGTATTATCTGTGGCTATATCCAGTGATTCAGAGTTCATCGTATCGGGAAGTTATAATAAGACGGTGAGACTATGGGACGTCAAGACAGGTACCTGTAAGACCATGAGTGGTCACACTAATTCTGTATGATCTGTGGCTATATCCAGTGATTCAGAGTTCATCGTATCGGGAAGTTATGATAAGACGGTGAGACTATGGGACGTCAAGAAAGGTACCTGTAAGACCATGAGTGGTCACACTAATTCTGTATTATCTGTGGCTATATCCAGTGATTCAGAGTTCATCGTATCGGGAAGTTATGATAAGACGGTGAGACTATGGGACGTCTAGACAGGTACCTGTAAGACCATGAGTGGTCACACTAATTCTGTATTATCTGTGGCTATATCCAGTGATTCAG